>CM051267.1:64090701-64258201 GCA_027921565.1 Artemia sinica | reverse complement strand
ATCCTCCACGGAAAGATTCTCCCGAGTAACCCCCTCCTCCAGCCCCCCCCACCAGAAAAAAATCCTTCCTGAAAATGTCTGTATACTTCCCAATAACCAATACAATATGTAAGCAATGGGCAAAGTTCATATCTTGCAGCCCTTCCCCTGGGAACTGTGGGGGATTAAGTCATCCTAAAAGACATATTTATTAGATGTTTGACTATGCTGAACAAAATGGTTATCTCAAAATTTTAATTGGGTGACTTTGAGAAAAAATGAGCGTGGGAGGGGGCCTAGTTTCCCTCCATTTTTTGGAGAGCACGCATCGTGATCTTTCTACGATCGAAAAATGCAAATTTCCACCTTTTTGCAGATAGGAGCGTGAAACTTCTTTAATAGGGTTCTCTGATAAGCTGAATGTGATGGTGTAATTTTCGTTAAAGTTAATTAAAAATGAAAAATTCCACATTTTTGCAGATAGGAGTTTGAAGCTTCTTTAATAATGTTCGTTGATAAGCTGAATCTGATGGTGTGAATTTCGTAATGCTGTAATTCCACAAGTACTGTCATAGGAAGCTGTTGATGGAGAGGGATTAAAAAAGTGAATAAAAAAAATTAAAAAAATATTAAAATATTGGATTTTTAAAAAAAATTAAAAAATCCAATGTCATAATGGTAAGAAAAAAAAACATGTTAAACATGTCTGGTTTTCAGGAAAAGTGCAAAAAACGCTCTGCCCTATACAGACTTTAGGGGACAATAGCCATACTCTCATTCGCGATATTTTCTATTCGTTCTATGCTCATCATTTATTTAAATTTTTACTCGTTTTAGGTTTAATTTTTTCGTTCATAGTAATTTCTGTTCAAATTATCATATAACCTGGTTTCTGCTCCTTTTAGGTTTTAATTAAATAAAAAAACATATTTTTTTAAACTGAAATTAAGGAGCAACATTAAAAATTAAAACGAAAAGAACGATGAGGGGGTTTCCCCCTCCTCACTACCTCACTCTTTACGCTAAAGTTTGACTTTTTGTTCCAAGTATTTAAGAATGACTCATTATACACAAGGACTGTTTAATTAGAATAATAAGCTTTTTACAAATTCAAAAACACTTAAGCGTAAAGAACGAAGTACTAAGGAGGGGACAACCCCCTCATATACGTAATACTTTCTGTTTTAAGTTTTAATGTTGCTCCTTACTTTCAGTTAAAAAACTTGTTTTTGTATTCAATTTCTGATAGTTTTTTAATTAATGCTGGGAATTCCAGCTCCCCCTCCCATAGAAAATTCCTTTTCCCCACGAAACCTCCTCCATGAAAAGATCCTCACACGTAAGCACCCCCACTAGAAAATTCCCCCTCCCCCCGAAAATTTTAGACTTCCCAATAGTCAATACTAATGGGGGCTAGCTGCCCTCTGACATTTTTGGTCATTTGAAAAGGGCAATAGAACTTTTGATTTCCGATCAAATGAGCCCTCTCCCGATCTTCATGTATCACTGATTCGATACAATCACTCCTGAAAAAAAAAAAAAAAACATACAAATAAACACGCATCCGTGATATTGCTCCTGGCAAAAAATACAAAATTCCACATTTCTGTTTCATAGGAGCGTGAAACCTCTGCAGTACGGTTCTCTGATATTCTGAATTTTATTGTATGATTTTCATTAAGAACACTATATTTAGTAGGGGTGGTTCTCCCCCCTTTTTTTCAAAAATCAAGCAAATTTTCTCCTGCTCGTAACTTTTGATGGGTAACATTAAACTTCATGAATTTTATATATTTTGAATAATCATTAAAATTCGATCCTTTTGATGCATCTATTATTATCAAGACTCTGTTTCCTGTAGTTTCGGTTACTATTGAGCCGTATCGCTCCTTACTTACAGTTCGTTACCACGGACTGTTTGAACTGTTTGGGAAACTTTTTTCTTCCAGTTAAGAATAGAGAAATGACAAAAACATCTTGTCTGTATTGGCCCTTTATATAACAACAGTACATTACAGTACTATGTAAGCACCGTCGCAATACAGTACTATGTAAGCAGCACCGTCGCACTAATCAGTTCCATCAACATTATTAGGCAGCACAAGTGGGCCGCCTAATATTTTTTTTCCGATTTCTAAGCTTTCTTTTTTGACCGAAGACATATTATAAAAGTTCTTTGCCATAGTATTTGTAATTTTTCTGTTTAATTCCCTACTTTTGGGGATCAATCTCCTAAGCAAAATTATTTTCATGAATAATAAATTATTGGCTAGCTTTGACTCAAATAACTATGTTTACTTTTTTAGAACTTGTGAGAACTTTATACGATTTGAGTGATTTATCGCGGAATTTTAATTTAATCTTGTGCTCGTTATTACCTGAACCATGGAAAATTATGCTTTTCTTGATTCAGACGTTAAATTACGTTTTGATTTATTTGAGCATTTTTTGATGTGTTGTTTATACCTTTGACATTAAGCCCCTAAAAATGGCTTAATGTCAAATTAATGGCTAAAAGTATTGAGCCACTAAAAATGTTGGTCCTGTCTACGATTTAAAAAATTATATTCTTTTAAAACAGAAGTCAACAGTATATTTAAACCATTTTCCTATTTGTATTTTTTCTTATTCATTGTTGACAAGGCAAAAATGCTACAGGATTAGTTTTGAAAGGAATGAAAAAATAGCGAAACAAAAAAGGGCTGAGACAAGGAAAAAAGCTCTTTGACTCGCACACAAAAATTACTGAACATGCTATTTTTAGCTCACACTCAGTCTAAACTTAGAAGTTTGTAATTTCATTTTTTTTTTTTTTTTTTTACAAAAATTAATAAATGAAATGTTACGACTCAACGTTCAAACAATAAAAAGCAAGCATGTTAAAAAAAAAAAAAAAAAAAAACATTCAGAACTATTTAAGGCACCATCTGTAAATTTTAGATTCTACTAGGGCATTAGCAAATAAATTTGGCTGGTCTCGCTCCAATCTTTATTTTATTTAAAGCCTAAATTAAACTTCATCTGTATAAAGGAAAAAACGCCGATTGAAAGATTAGGAAACTAGCACGAGCCGAATCCTCGACGATTTAGGTTAGAATGCTTGGAAAAAACAGTAGCGCTACTTATACCCCAGTGCATGGGGTCTTACAGAAAAAGGTAATAATTTTTTAAATGAAATTGATATTTGAAATTATTACAGAAGCTTTTTCTTATAAAACTAAAACTAAAATTTCTCCATAAGCAATCACGGATGAGCATCCTTATATTTTCAATACTCTTTTTTACTCAAAATCCAGTCGACACAAAGCAGGCCTGAGTTACTACTACTACTACTACTAACAACTCACCGCAGCACCAAGCCGCCTGAGGCAAACACAGGTTCGCACGCTCCTCATCCACTCCAATATATTCAAACCCTCCCTTTTTAAACCCGCCCACAAAGTTCTCATTTCCTTTAAATCTTTCTTTATGACGTCCTCCCACCCCAGACGGGGACGACCTGCTTTCCGTTTAGCCCTAGATGGTTGGCCGAAAAGAACAATCTTCGGCAATCTGTCATCCTTCATCCGCACAACGTGCCCTAGCCACCTCAACCTTTCTTTCATTATAGCCCTAGAGAGCGGTATTGAACCACATTTTTCGTATAGCCCATTGTTTGAAATACGGTCAGTCATCCGGTTACCCAGAACAATCCTTAAGCAATTTCTCTGGAAAACATCTAGCAAATCTTCATCCGCTTTTCGGAGCGTCCATGCTTCAGAGCCATATTTGACCAGTGTCATCACTGTAGCTTCTAATATTCTAATCATGGTTTGCAGACTTATCTTCCTAATCTTCCAGACTTTTTTTAACTGTGAAAAAACACCCTGATCCTTGGCTATTCTATTTTTAACATCTTCAGTGCTCCTACCATCTTTACTAGTAATACTACCAAGGTAAGTGAAGCTGCCCACCTGATCAATCTTTTCATTACCCAACGTCACCTTTTCATCTTTACTCATTCCTAGCCTTAGTGACTTAGTCTTCCTAACATTAATTTTCAAACCAATTCTAGCACCCTGAACTCGCGAAACCTCCAAAACTTCATTCATTTTGCTCACACTTTCATATAGGATGCTTAGATCATCAGCACAATCCAAGTCAAGGAGACTTTTTCCTTCCCATTTGATTCTGAGGTCTCCCATTGCCTTTCCTGTGCTCCTTAAAACTGTACCGTGATTAATATGTTATATATTTAAAATACAAAAAAATAAATAAAATTCTTTCCTTCTAAAGATAATTCCGACATAAATTAAGCTTCCCCTAATTAAGTTTAAATCCCGTTTCAAAAAGAAAACTTCTTAATCAGCAAAAGAAAAACCGCATTCTAGTCTCAGCCAAACATTGACGCTAATCGGTTTGGAATTTCGCGAAGATGTTCGGCAATAAAACAATGCTAGATACTAAGTTCACAGGAAGTTTAAGTTATAAGAGCAGTATGAATGTTTAATCATGAAAAATATTTAAAACAAATTATTGGATGGACAGTTAGCATAATGAAGTGAGTTTGCAAACATAATTACAAGGTAGCGGGCCCTTCACAGGAGTTGAGCCAATCGTGAAATAGCACTCAGGGCGCAGAAGCAGGAATAGTTTAATATAATGAAGAAAAGTGTTTTTCGATGCATTCAGTTGTCATAATCTTTTCGAGGCATTCGTTTGTCAGAACTATTATTGGACATTCATTTGTCAGAACTATCATTATGCAGTCATTGTAGAGATTTGGTCATTATTATCTCTGCCTCTATTGTTGTCAGTTGATGTGAAGCACTGTTGTACACCTAAATGTAAGTCTCAATAAAACTATTGCTTTTCCATTTGTGTTTGTTTTATTTATATGTTTGTATCTAATCGCACAGCAGGTAACTAGTTCGTAGGTCTCCATCGGTAGTGTTCCCTAAGGAATCTGATTTCTACATAACATTAGAGGTAATTGTCAAGAAGATTACTCGAGGAAAAGAGGTTACATTTATACAGTTACATATTCTATTTTCTCTTTAAGATTGAGAGTGGCGCGGTCACCCATTTACTTTACTCTCCATTGCAGTGGCGCAATCCTTGATGGCACGATCTTTAGCGTTAAAAGTGGCGCGATTGGAGAACTGATAAGGTGCAAGTTCACAGCTTTAAACCTTAACAGCGTAGTTGGTGCGATCAGTATACAGGGTAAATCCCCTTAACATTACATTTAGCTCGGTCAATCATTATTGCCAATGCCACAAATGGAGCAATCTTGAATGCTACAAATGGCGCGGTCGTAAACTTGGAGGAAAACATGCGAACTAGTTATGCTACAAACTTTGTACTTTAAATTTATATCTTTGGAGAGATAGACTTATAAAAAAAAGTGATTAGGCCTATAACCGCTAAGCTATTATAGGAAAACCCTTTAAAATATGTCATAGGAGATAATAGCCTCCCCCAAAATAGGTTAAGTGAAAAAAAAATTATTTGGAGTTAATTCAAACGCAAAAATGTCAGAAGAATTAAGGGAACTATTAATGGCGCAAATATTGGTCGCGAAAAATGTAGAAATAGCAAACTCTATTCCGCAATATGATGGACAAACAGATATCGACGAATTTAATATTCAATTGGCCCAGTTTGTAGAATTAACAAAAACAGAGCTAGAAACGTTAGTCGGTATGCTCCTACTTAGATTAAGAGGGCAGGCCTTAACCTTCCTAAAGCAAATTGAAAATACTATAGGGGATGATGACAGCTTACCGATAAATACATTAGAAAAATTGTTAACGGCATTCAAAGATAGATTCATCGAAACTAGTTCAACAAATAAATTAGAACACGGAATGGTAAACTTTGACCATACACAGAATATAAGAGAATATCTTCACAATATACGGATTTCAGTAGAAGCAAAATTCGGAAAAGTTCAGGAGAACTGTATGAAAAAAATCATGATAGACGCCTTTTTGAAAGGGCTACTCCCAAAACTATATAGAATGGTAATATCCAAAAATATTCAAACGTTGGACCTTGCAGTTCAGGAAGTGGGTCGAATGATCGAAATTGATACGATTGTGGCAAATCACAGTAAAACAAAAATAAATAGCCTTGGCGAATCAAACACAAACCTGACCTTCAAGGGCAATCAAGCTTCTACAAACTTCTTTTCAAGGGATAATTCCCCAGGGCCACAAAGAAATAAAACGCAAGAACCCGCTAGGCAGAAAACAGTACGTTTTCAGCCCGTCAAACAAATTAGTTATGAAAATAACCCTACAATAATAATATGCTATATTTGTAATCGTGCTGGGCATATCGCGAGAGAGTGCAGTTATGTCCCCAATCGCACACCAAGGATTGCCGTCGGTAATACGCAAAATTATGGTAACCATTTGTTCGGAAGAACAAATTTTAGCGCCAGTGGTGCACTAGGCTATAGCCAGGGAAGATTGCGCCAATCAGTACCTCACAACGCGTACCAACCAAATTTGTACAATCCTCCCCCCAATAGACAAAATAATTATCGGCCGACGGGAAATGCAAATTTTTCAAGCCGACGGCATTTGCAGTAGACGCCAGCACCCGGCACTGGCGCAATAAATCCAAACTATCGTAATAATACATGGGAAAATCGACAAAAAATGTAAATCAATTAGCTAGAGATTCCATGAATATATCCGAATCTCTAATGCAGACACCGACGTATGAAATAAATCCTCAGGGAAACGCGTCAGGCCCCTCAGAAGAATAAATTGGACCCAGAGGGTGCCTAGAATATTTTATAGGTCCAACCCAATAGTAGTACCGTCTTTTAGTGATAGTAACAATAAGTTACCTATATTTAATGATTTTTGTGTGGCAAATGTTTACTTTAAGGCTTTAATTGACTCTGGTGCAACGGTTAGCATCATAAACTCATGCGTATTTAATATGTTGCCTCAGCATATTAGGCGACAGAGGAATCCTAATACTCCCAATTTAACTATCGTGACAGGGCATAAATTGGATACAAAAGGTTCAATTCGCCTAGACGTAAAAAGGGATAATAGAATTTTTCCGACAAATTTTATAATATGCAATAACTTTCCATATGAAGCCATTATCGGCGCAAATTTTTTAAGGTCTAATATAATATTATTAGACGTAACGAACAAAAGGCTTGTCTACCCGGCTAAGGTAGGGGAAGGAATTTCTACCTTAAGAAATTGTAACAGAGGTTACGAAGAGAACGTAACAGTATATAAAATTTCTGGCGGTATAATATCGCAATCTTTTGAACCTCATGTCTCGCAAGGAGGACATGGCATAATCAGAAATTTGTTCAATTATTCTGATAGAAATTGCAGAAATGAAGTAAATTTAAACAGTAAGTGCATTGAATCTGCAAAAATGAAAATAGGAGATATGTGACAATGCAGGTCAAACGAAATCAAGAAAATAGCGGAATTATGGAAAGACACAGTAAAACCCAATGTGACGCCGCAAGATGCCGCAATGACGCAGAATAGCGCCAGTATGAATCTAATAGACAATAATAGTGAAGAGAAATTGTACGGGTTCGTGATACGGAAAACAAAGATTGCTCCCAAAACAATGCAAAGAATTTAAATATCACAGATGATTGAACCAGTAGATAGCAAATCTGAAATATGGCTTGCGATCCCATCGAATGAAATTCCTGAAAACCTGTTATGCGAGGAGAAGATTATATATTACGACAAAGGAGAAAGTTTTATTTGGGTAACTAATAACCACGAAAATGATACAATTACAATAAAAAAGGGAACGTGTTTAGTTCAAATCCAAGTTATCTCAGAGAATGATTTGGATAGATGGGGAAATTCCAAAAGAAACCTAGTTAATGGCATTAAAACCTAAATTAACAAATACCCTTTAACTAAATCGCAATTCTTAAACAAATTTAATATGGATCATATTGCGGACCTAGAACTTAAAAAAAATTATGCGAATTATTATGGAATTTTAAAGATGCATTTTCCGCATCTGAAGATGACATAGGACTGATACCGTTTTTTGAATATTCAATTCTAACGACCGGTAATCCTGTCGCGAAACAGCCATATCGTGTACCGTATAAGCACAAAGAGTGGTTAAAAAATAAAATTCATGAATTAGAAAAAAATGAAAATATACGCCCCAGTATAAGTCCGTATTCTGCACCAGTGGTCTTGGTACCAAAAAAGAATGGTGATCTAAGACTTGTAGTAGATTATAGAGCCCTTAACAAACAAGTAGTTAGTGATAAATTTCCTTTACCAAGAATAGACGAAATCCTTGACTCTATCTCGAGCAAAAACAAAATTTTTACTTCTTTGGACCTTACCCAGGGCTACCACCAAGTGAAAATAGCCGAAAAAGATGTCTATAAAACTGCGTTTTCTACGACTTAATGTGGTTCATATGAATACTTAAGAGTACCTTTTGGACTTAAGACAAGTTCAAGCGCGCTATGCAGACCCTTATTACATCTATTAAGAGGATTAAAGAATATCATTCATTTTGTTGATGATGTCATAGGCGTGGGAGAAAACGCTGAACAACACTTAGCAACATTAGCTAATGTGTTCGAGAAATTCAGAGAGGGCAATTTAAAATGCCGGCCTGAAAAAGTAAATTTATTTCAACCTAAAATTAAATCTTTAGGAGTAGTGGTGACGCAAGGAGAGATATCTCCAGACCCAGACAAAATAAAATGTGTTGAAAACCTGAAACACCCTAGAACTATGAAAGAATTAAGAGGAATTTTAGGTCTTACTGGTTACTTTAGAAAATTCGTGCGCAATTACGCCCAAATTGCAAAACCCCTCACGGAATTAACTAAAGGGAACTCCCAAAATGTTACCTGGTCCCAGGAAGCTCAAACTTCCCTAGACCGTCTCAAAAAGGCACTCACTTCTGAACCAATATTATCGCTGCCTGATTACGAAAACGGACAATTTGTGGTCACAGCCGATGCTAGTTCAAAGGGCATCGGCGCTATTCTTTCGCAAATAATCCCGGTAGAAAACCCTAGTCCTCTAGAGGGAACGCCTAAACAAAACAAAAAAAATAGAAAAAGTTATATGCTATTCGAGTAGAACCTTATCAAAAGGCAAAAGTAGTTATTCCGCCACAAACTTAGAATTATTATCTATAATCCACCACTTGGACAAATTTAGACACTATTTAATTGGTAGAAAATTCATACTACGATCAGATCATAAAAGCTTGCAGTACCTGCGCATATTTAAAAACCCCACGGGAATTCTAGCTAGATGGATTATGAAAATCCAAGATCTAGATTACGAATTTGAATATTTAAAAGGTAAACAAAATGCAGCTTGTGAGTTTTTGAGTAGATTCCCAGAAAATATGTCGTCGGAAGCGAAGGAAAATGAAGTTAACGCTATCAATACTAAGAGTAAACATACCTGTAAGAAAAACAAAGTCAAAGACACAGTAAAAGAAAATAAGGATAACTATTGTCCCTTGTCTTTAGAATACATAAAAAGAAATCAAAAAAGGACGAAATGTGTGTAGCACTTATTAATTATTTTGTGAATGACGATCCGTTACCAGATAAATTCTCTTAGAAAAGAGAAAGAAAATTTTTACTTTCATCTTGATGAAGAAATACTATGCAGAGTCATGACTGCTGAGGCAAATAGAAACCAAACCTCAATAATACCTGTATTACCCCAAAACTTAATAATACCTGCCTTCGAATATTTTCACTCAGATATTGGTGGACATTTAGGAATAACGAAAACTTTCCATAAATTAAAACAATATTTTTACGTGCCGTCGGCAGTAACAAAACTTAAAGAATTTGTGAACACATGCGAAGCGTGTAACTTAAGAAAAAACCCCAACCCTATCCTAACCCCCCAATGGGAAGAGTCCCGGTAGCGAGATTCCCCTTCGATATTGTCTCATTTGATTTATATGGAGCCAATGGAGGCTTACCTGTTTCCAACAGAGGCCATACTTGTATTCTTTCAGTTATAGATCACTTTTCCGGATTTACTTTTGCAAAAGCATTAAAAAGTCAAGGCACTTACGCCACGAGTAAGGCGTTAGCGAAATTATTTTTAAAATTTAGCACTCAAATAGGGTTATAAGTGATAACGGAAGCAATTTTTTTCAAAAGTAACAAAAGACTTAATGAGTTTTCTTAACATAGAGAAATTGGTGACATCCCCATATCACCCACAAGCTAATGGTAAAATAGAAAATAGGCATAAAATATTTTCGAATGTATTAAGCATTTATACAAAAGACAACAGGAACGATTGGGATCAATTCTTACCTTATTTAACTAACATAATCAATACTGCTTATTCAGAAACAACCAAAGACAACCCTTTTTATTTACTTTTTGGTCGCGATTTTAGAATCCCGTATGATGAGATTATTGAGTCCCGGCAATATTACAATAACTCGGAGGATTACAAACAAGAATTCATAAATAGAATGAGGAAAACTTATAAAATAGTAAAACAAGAGTTGGAAAAATGTAAAATAAGTCAAGAGCTAAGAAACCTACCCAAAATCAAAGGGAATATAGATTTTAAGATAGGAGTTTGTGTCTACCTAAAAAATGAGGCAAAAGCGGAAGGCAAGAAACTTTCCAACAAATATTTTGGACCGTAGAGAATAGTCAAAAAGTACGATAACGATTATACTTTTAAAGTGGTGAACCCTGATAGTGGAAGAACTTACAAGGCACATGTTAGCCGAATAAAAAGAGCAATATTTCCAGGGGTACCGCGTCCCTCGTCTACCGATTCGTCAGATGCAGAAAATGAGCCCCCTAAATCAAGATTTGCAGAGCAAGACATTTCGAGGATGATACTGACGAGGAAAACTTTGAAGGATTTTTAGCTATGAAAAATCTGGTTATTCCCAAAAGAAAATCCCTAAAACAAGCGAGAATAAAACCACCAAAAAACCCAGAAAGCTCATCATCAGAGAGCGCAGGAGAATTAGATTATACGATATCTCCATAAACCCAATTTTTCCCTGATAGAATTTTGACCCCTTGTCCCCCCAAAAGATTTCCAGACGATATGGTTTCCCCTGCAACACCAATAGAGAGGCCCCTGTCATTACAGGAGGAATTGAACAGAGCGGTAGAAACTCCGGGTATTATTGTAGAGAAAACTCCTCCCAAAGATTCAATTGAAACAAATCTGCGAGAAGCTATGGATTTAATAAATTTCCCAATAAAAACGAGTCAAAGTACATTGCCTAAGAATAAAACTCCCAAGGATGACCAGCAAGGACAATATCATGATATAACTGTGTCCAAGGTAAAGCCCAAACAATGGACTTCATGGAGGGAAACACTAGTGCAAAGAATGCCCCATCCCCCCGAAGGCATGGCATTTAAGCAGTGGAGGAACCCCGCAGAAACTTTTGATTCCTCTCAAAGCTCTCAAGAATCTTTCAAATCTCCCGAGTTGAAAACTCAAAGCGAGGACTTAGACAATAAACCTTCTACTTCCAGAGGAGTAGAAATTTACGAAGAAAGGGGAGATGACACCTCAAAAATTTCTAATGCGGAATTATCGGAAACCAGTTACGAAGAGTCTGGCGGCAAGTCAGACCATACAGTAGTTAATGAAATAGGGAAATCAAAACCGACTTCAGCGGCCGCGCATGCAAAAGAAACAAAATTAAAAGGTCAAGAATTTTTGAAAAAACAATTCAAGAAATTTGATCTTATATCACTAGCAAAACCTAAAAAGAAAAAACCGCAAGAAGTCAAGGAGAAAGTAACGACACAGTCAGGTAGAACGGTTAAGAAACCGGACAGATTAAAATACCCTTAAAAATACAAAAAAAAAGATTTTTATGGTTAGGCGTCATAAAGGAATAATAATTTAAAAACTTCTAGCTCACAAGTAAAAATCATACAACTCTAAAAATGCTGTAGAAAAATTTTGTTCAACATATATCAAGGCTTCGCACGAATCAAAACCGTCTGATACCGTCTGTTCAACATATATCAGTTCCCGAAAACAAATTTTAATTAAAAAGTCTACCCGTACCATTCCAGTACGATGTATCCAGTCCAACTTAAAGAAGCCTTGATATGAAGTACTAAACGAGAAATATTCATACACCTTAGAAATGATCTTTGGTTATTTTTCGTTCGAAGAGAAATTGTTGGAACTTTGTCTGGTAATAATAATAATACAGAAACAATAGATCCAAGCTACAGGACAGAATTACTGTTACAAGATGTGGGTACGATAACCATAAAACAAGGATGTCGACTTGTAACTAAAGAGTCAACTGTTCGAACGCCGTTAATTACCACGAGCACAAATATAATAAGTCCCAAAATAATCAATTTCAAGGCAATTAGCCTGTCGTACACTATTCCCAATATAGAAAGTGAGGAAATGAAAACATCGATATGGTCCAAAATAGAAAAGAATAAAGGGACATTAAGGCTTACAAAAATAAGAGAAGCATTAGACTCCCAAATCCCCCTATTTACAAATGAAGACCAAAGATTAACGTATGTGGATAATAGATACGGATTATTCTCAACCAATTTCTGGTGGAACATACTACTGACTGTATGTTTCGTATTCACGATCTCCCTGACCATGAGAACCTTACTGACTTTTAATTATGGAAAAATCCTGAGACTAAGAAGGCAAAACCCAAAGGAAGAACACTGGGAAACGGCTGAAATGCAGAAGTTAAACCCGGAACCCCATGAGAACGTCTAAGCCAAGAAAAGGGAAGACATTAGAAAACGAGTGGGTATAGAGGTCTCCACTCGTCCTTGCTATGTCTTGTTCCCTCATTGTAAGTGTCGTTTACGTAAAACCATGCGGTTACGACGCTGCAACATGCGTTTCTTAAACAGCACGGACGTGCGTGAATAATGAAGGCATGAAATATGTTGTAAACTGAGACCTCAAATTTAACAATGTAGAGTAACTTATGTTTAAAGGATTGTTTTAAATCTAAGGGAGAATTAAATAAGTGCTGAAGGTCGTTTTATTTCTCAAAACAAATTAGAATAAATCTCTGTTTTAGATTTCCCAACGAAAATAGTATATATATTTGAAACTGACACGATAATGACATTGTTTTGTCAAAATCAAATTATTTGTATCAATATCAATGTATTTGTTTAATATTGTCTTGTAGTGTGAAATTCACCGCAACAGTAACCAACTATATTGCTTATTATGTATTATGACGACTTGTTTTAAAGAACGTGTCATTCTGCCTCGTTATTTTTATTACAGGAAGTGGAATGACATATTGAAAATCGACCATTACAATGCGTAGTCTAGTGCAGATACAACCTAGTAGCATCTATTTTCATCATACCTCACCCAACGAAGAGTACTCACCATAGACTCCAGGCAATTTTCGTCCTAGCTTCGTTTAGGAAAATTACAGTTACCTCTTTGATCGTTGTTTCCTCGGCCACAAACCATATTACGTATCAGGTAACACTATATTTGAATCTCAGTATCCAGTGCATTATCGAACTATATAAACACATAAATCCTGAAAACCCCATCGACCAGTACAAGATATAAGTACATAAATATCACCCTTGATAATCCTTATGGACCCATGTACAATATGACTGTATAGTTATGATATTTGATGAACTCCAAGATTATTTATGTGTCGCAGATTCACGCATCGTATCCCTTTCGACCATTTCTCGGAGTCCATCCTATCACCTCTATCAAATGCGAAAAGTTCATATATCTGTTATCCCATAAATGTTACGAGATAATTTCTGAAAAATGGACCTGGGAACCAACCACTGAATTACAGAAACCAAAATTAACCCCAGTGACTAACCCCTCAATGACAATATACTCCTCCCACAAGTTAAAGACCATATGTTGAAGGAGTCACTAAAGTTTGATGTCGACCCATTCCAAATCCAAACATCAATTACCCTATGATTAACCAAGGAATCACCTCAAAAGTTAATAGACGCAAGCCATGCACTAACAATTTTATAAGAGAACTATAATCTCTAAGTGCACAAACGAACAGTTTTATACGGGAATTACATTCTCTATGTACTTTAAAATATCCCAAGAACGATTTGCTGAGAAGAAAATCAACCCAATCTGGACTGTGTTGATAATAGATCAAGTCCCAAGTCCCAACAATCCCAGTGTTCAACCCCTTAACGATAAGGCACCCTATGAACTATCCAAAAACAGCAGGTGAGAATGAACTCTGATATTAAAATTCCACACACCTGTACCTGGGAGTATCATTTCCCGTTTGACAATTAAAGAAAGCGTTTCGTCCAAGATGAACATAACCATGCTCGAACTGTTCTGTGAAGAAATCATATTGTAAGTGTTTTAAAATTTCTTTCCAAGACGAAAGGAGTGAAGGACCATAATTTATAATAGAAGGAGTGAGTACGCTAAGAGACACGTAGGTGGTAAAATAGGTGTGAATTTACACATGTCACATTTTAATAATTTTGATAAAGAATAGTTTTGAAAAAAAACAACTCGATGACTTATTATCAGAATTATATAACGAACAAACCAAGAGAAAATGTTTTAATGATTACCAGTGAATGTAGTGAACAATTTAAATCGTTCATATGTGTATATATATGTATTGTTATTTACTTAGATAGAGTTAATGTAAAATCAATGTATTTACCCATTAATTTAGCGGAGATAGGAAGCATAATTACACTATAGTTAGCAAAATAAAAAAAAACTTGTAAAAGGTGAATTTTCAAAAAATCGTATAGTAAAGGTAGAATAGCCCCAACCTTGTTGGAAATGTAAATGTCATCAGTGTTAGATGTAGAAAAAAATCTTTATTACAGTAGCTAGGCTAGAACCATAGTTAATCTTTGTCAGGTAGATGAACTTTAGAAAGGGATATATAACAAAATAAGAAAAGTAATAGAGAACATTTTTAGCACTCAAGATTAAGCTTATATAAAAGTATAAAATAATACAATGTCAATTAAAATTACGTAGGACCAATACTTAACAAATAGCGAATAGTTCAAAAACCCAAGGGCAAGCAAGTCCTAATGACGGGACGTCATTAAATAATGGGAAGGGTAATATGTACCGTGAGTAATATGTGATATATTTAAAATACAAAAAAACTCTTTCCTTCTAAAGATAATTCCGACATAAATTAAACTTCCCCTAATTAAGTTTAAATCCCGTTTCAAAAAGAAAACTTCTTAATCAGCAAAAGAAAAACCGCATTCTAGTCTCAGCCAAACATTGACGCTAATCGGTTTTGAATTTCGCGAAGATGCTCGGCAATAAAACAATGCTATATACTAAGTTCACAGGAAGTTTAAGTTATAAGAGCAGTATGAATGTTTAATCATCAAAAATATTTAAAACAAATTATTGGATGGACAGTTAGCATAATGAAGTGAGTTTGCAAACATAATTACAAGGTAGCGGGCCCTTCACAGGAGTTGAGCCAATCGTGAAATAGCACTCAGGGCGCAGAAGCAGGAATAGTTAAACATAATGAAGAAAAGTGTTTTTCGATGCATTCAGTTGTCATAATATTTTCGAGGCATTTGTTTCTCAGAACTGTTATTTGACATTCATTTGTCGGAATTATCATTATGCAGTCATTGTAAAGATTTGGTCGTTATTATCTCTGCCTCTATTGTTGTCAGTTGAAGTGAAGCACTGTTGTACACCTAAATGTAAGTCTCAAAAAACTATTGCTTTTCTATTTGTGTTTGTTTTATTTATATGTCTGTATCTAATGGCACAGCAGGTAACTAGTTGGTAGGTCTCCATCGGTAGTGCTCTCTAAGGAATCTGATTTCTACATAACATTAGAGGTAATTGTCAAGAAGATAACTCGAGGAAAAGAGGTTACATTTATATAGTTACATATTTTATTTTCTCTTTAAGATTGAGAGTAGCGCGGTCACCCATTTACTTTACTCTCCATTGCTGTGGCACAATCCTTGATGGCACGATCTTTAGCGTTACAAGTGGCGCGATCGGAGAACTGATAAGGTGCAAGTTCACAGCTTTAAACCTTAACAGCGCAGTTGGCGCGATCGGTATACAGGGTAAATCCCCTTAACATTACATTTAGCGCGGTCGATCATTATTGCCACAATCTATAATGCCACAAATGGAGCAATCTTGAATGCTACAAAAAAAAGTCCATCAAAATAATCCATATAAAGGGGGATAGAACACAACCCTGCTTAACTCCTGATTTAATACAAAACCAGCTGATAACCTCATTTCCTACCTTAACCACAGCAGTGATATTCTCGTACATAGCACTAATCACTTTAATGTATTTGTCTGGTATACCATACAAGGATAAAACCTTTACCAAAGATCTTTTATCAGCAGAATCAAACGCTTGCTCATAATCTATAAGACTGACGACCAAAGGTGTTTGAAAACTCAGGCACTTCTCAATTATTAGCCTAAGAGTGAAAATTTGGTCGACACATCCTCTACCTTTTCTAAAACTGCACTGCTCTTCTCTTAAAACTTTGTCTACGGCATCTCTCAGTCTAAAAAGTATCATATTACCAAGTAATTTACTACCTACAGAGACCAGACTAATGCCTCGATAATTACCACACTCACTTTTATCACCTTTATAATGAAGTGGCTTAATTAAGGTTGTCCTAAAATCGTTAGGTACTTCCCCTTTTTTTAAAATCATATTCATAATCTTCAGTAACTTATTTCTTACCTCAGAGCCACCATATTTAAGAAACTCATTTACTACCCTATCAGCACCTGGAGCCTTATTATTCTTTAATCCTTTTAGTACTGTTGCTAATTCCTCCTCACAAAACAAATCATCCTTCACATCCAAGGTATCACAAACTTTTTCATTTTCCTCTATGTTTTTTCCTGCAACTCTATCTCGGTTAAGCTATTTCTTAAAATGTTCGGCCCATCTCTCTTATGTTTTTTCCTTATCGCTAATTGCGGCCCCATTCCTATCTTTAACTGGGCCAAGTCCGCATTGACTACTCCCTCTCAATTTGTTAACGTGCCAGTACAATATTTTACCAATATGCCGTCTTGCTGCATCTTCCAAATCCTCGGCAATTTTGTCCATGACCTTCATTTCACACCTCCTTAGTTCATATTTTAATGCTTTCTCCACTTTCTTTACATTTCTTTTGTTTTCATACAATCTATCACTCAGATAATTATTGTACAAGTCCTTTCTCCTTTCTATTAAACATAAAGCTTTTTCACTAATATTCTTAGCTGCAGTTCTAGCTTTCTTCCCTAATACACCTCCAGCATTTTCACAAATTATTTTTCTAAAATTATTCCAACCATCTTCCACATTATAAAATTTTAAACTCTCAAGTTTAGTATTCAACTGTTCCTGGAAAGTTTTTCTCAAATTCTCATTCTGGAGTCTACCAACATCAAAACTTCCCGGGAGGTAGTTACCCTTCCGATATTTCAGCTTTAAATTAACCCTTGACACTCCCCTCCCCCCGGAAAATTCCCCTCAAGGAAAATTCATCCCCAAGAAGTTTCCCCGTCCCCTGGAAAAACCTCCGTGGAAAATTCTCCTTTCCCACAGACAATTACAACCCGAAAAATTCCCCCTAGATGAAAAATTGATTTTCTTTTTTGGTTTTCTGGGGTTAAGGGTTAAGTTATAATAGCAGGGTAAGATAAAGGTTAAACAAAATTGGAGTGAAATTAATGACCACTGTGGAAGTGCCTTTAAGTTGTTCTTAATTTAGTTTAAATAACATGGAGTTAAACTTTAAGTCACACCAAGCAAATTTAAAATTGAAAAAAACTCCTTATTTCAAACAAGGAAGCCAATTATTTTCTTTAACTTTTATCTTACCTTCCTATGATAACTCTAACCCGAACCCCCAAAAATTTGAAAAAAAGAATTAAAAGAAGTAAAATATAAAAAAAAAAACTACTATGGAATATTCTACACCATGTATTTTGGCGATGTTTTTTGGAATATACAGTAGATAGAATATTTCAAAATTCCCTGTTTTCTTTATGGGTGGAGGGGGGGGGAGAAAAATAAATAAAATTTATTGCATTATTCATGGCAGAAAAATAAATAAAAATTGTCTAAACGCATTTTATTCTCCGGAATCGACTTTTTCTCTCTTTGAGTCACGTTCTGCTCTTCAAAAAATGCCACCAACACCAATGTTCCGTTTTTTGCTCCTTTTTCAAAACAATATATTAAAAACTCCTGAGTTACAGATCTGAGTTACGTGGTGATTTAGTTGATGGTAATTGAGTTGATGGTGATTGAGTTATGTGGTGGTTAAACTATGCGGCGGTTGAATTGATGGTGGTTGAGTTATTTTTGGTGGTTAAATTTAAGGTAGTTAAGTTAAGTGGCAGTTGAGTTCAGGAAGGTTGAGTTGTTTGTTGGTCGAGTTGATGGGGGTTGAGTTGTTTGGTGGTTGAATTTACTTTAGTCGAGTTAAGTGGTAGTTAAGTGCAGGGTGGTTGAGTTGTTCAGTGGTCGAGTTATGGTGGTTGAGTTTATGGTTGGTGAGTTGTTTGGGGGTTGAATATAAGATAGTTGAGTTAAGTGGTAGTTGACTTCAGGGTGGTTGAGTTGTTTGGTGGTCGAGTTATGGTGGCTGAGTAGATGGTGGTTGAGTTGTTTGCTCAGCAATTGTAATAGATGATAATCTGGCTAAAGGCTCACGAGTGCTTTTGGCTCTCAATTTCCCGAATGCTAAGCTTCCAGGGTCAATTCCTTAAATAATTAAATAAAAAAAAACAAGTTCTTTTAACTGAAAGTAGGGAGCGACATTAAAACTTAAAACGAACAGAAACTATTCCGTATATGAAAGGGGCTGTCCTCTCCTCAACGCCTCACTCTTTGCGCTAAAGTTTTTTATTGTTTTAAAAAATTAAGTTGTGAGACAGAGTCAAAATTTAGCGTAAGGAGTGAGGTGTTGAGGAGGGACAGGCCGTTTCATATACGGAATAATTTCTGTTCGTTTTAAGTTTCAATGTCGCTACTTACTTTTAGTTAAAAAACTTGTTTTTTTTTATTTAATTTCTGAACGTTTTTGAATTAATGCAGCTTTGATTTTGGCTCACCGTACATGAATAATTAAAACAAAATTCGCATATTAATTTTCCTTTTTTTGGCTAAATGGCTTTCTCAAAATTTTGTTCTGACGTAACTTACGAATTAACTTATGTAAAAAATTTCTATATCCGTATGTTTTAATTACGTATATTATGGAGTTTGCCTCTAGTTAATACCTCGCTCTTTACGCTAAAGTTCGAATTTTGTTCGAATCACAAACCCTGAATCACAAAGGCCGGTTAATTAGAATAGAAAGCTCTTTTGAAAGTACTAAAAAAAAACTTTAGCGTAAAGAGTGAGGTATTGACTAGGGGGGTGAACCCCCCTCATATACGTAATCATTTCTGTTCGTTTTAAGTTTTAATGTTGCTCCTTACTTTCAGTTGAAAAAAACTTGTTTTTTTATTTAGTTTCTTATCGTTTTTTAAATAATACTGGGAAATCCGGCGCCCCCTTCACAGAGACATCCCTTCCCCCAAGGAAACATCCTCCATGGAAAGATTCATCCCCGTAACCCTACTCCGATCCCCCCCCCCCCTAGAAAAAAATTCCTCCTGAAAACGCCTGTATACTTCCCAATAACCAATACTATATGTTAACAATGGGCGAAGTTTATAACTTGCAGCCCTTCCCCCGGGAACTGTGGGGGATTAAGTCATCCTCAAAGACATATTAATTAGATTTTCAACTATGCTGAACAAAACGGTTATCTTAAAATTTTGATTGGGTGACTTCGGGAAAAAATGAGCGTGGGAGGCGGCCAAGTTGCCCTCCAATCTTTTGGTCACTTAAAAAGGGCACTAGAACTTTTAATTTCCGTCCGAATGAGCCCTCTCACGATATTCTAGGACTAGACTACTGGATCCATAAAATCACCCCTGGGGAAATAAAAAAAATTAAAATAAACACGCATCCGTGATCTTTCTTCTGACAAAAAATACAAAATTCCACATTTTTGCAGATAGGAGCTTGAAACTACTATAGCAGGATTCTCTGATACGCTGAATCTGATGGTGTGATTTTAATTAACGTTCTATGACTTTTAGGGGTTGTTTCCCCCTTTTTTCGAAAATAAGGCAAATTTTCTCATAACACTAAACTTGATGAAACTTATATATTTGAAATCAGCATAAAAATATGATTCTTTTGATGTATCTATTGGCATCAAAATTCCGTCTTTTAAAGTTTCGGTTACTATTGAGCCGGGTCGCTCCTTACTTACAGTTCGTTATCACGAACTGTTTGAAAACTGTTTACATCATTACATCATGATGTAATCATGACAGTGTGATCATGATCATAATGAGGACAGTGTAATCCTGGAGGGCAATAAATTAAATGGATGACGGCTTATTATGAGATTTAATGGCTTATTATGAGTGGCAATGGTCTCAAACTTTTCAGATACTTAATTTCTAAATTCCATTTATTAGGCATCTCGTGAAGAATTAAGGGAAAAGCAGACATCCTAACTACCACTGCGAGAAAATTAGACATGCTAGTCAATTTTGCGACAAGCATGTGCCCGTAATTGTACCATCCAGAGAAGATACTCGTATCATTGAGTTCATAATTTTTCCATTCACCGAGCCAGATGTGATATATTTTTAAAGATTTTTTTTTAGACTTATTTTAGACCTTTTCCAGGAGAAGGATCTAAAATTACTGAAAAATTAGGAAATTTATCCTTTTATTCAACGTATTAAAACAGTTTTTAACGTATTTTTAATCCAAAAAAATTGTACACCCAGTTAAAAAAAAATTATTTCTGTAATTGGATAGAACTGAATCTCTGTTATGGATCAATGGGAAAAGTTTTCAATTTTCATTTGTATTGACATCATTAGTTGATCATCCCAGCAGTATTTCCATTATGGTCGCGTCAACAGATGATCATGATTGCCCCCTTAGGGCTAACCTAGTAAAGAGCCAACCCTACCCCATATTAACCGGGTATTCAAAACACGTTTTGGAAACAAAACTGCAAGTAAGGAAGAATTGTGACTTAAACCTGGTTCAGGAAGGGTAACTATCTTTTCAATTAATCAAACAGTTCGTGGTAACGAACTGTAAGTAAGGAGCGACCCGGCTCAATGGTAACCGAAACTCTAGAAAACGGGTTTTTGATACCAATAGATATATCAAAAGAATCAGATTTCAATGCTGATTTCAAATATATAACTTTCATCAAGTTTAGTGCTACCCATCAAAAGTTACGCGCCTGAGAAAATTTGGCTGATTTTCAAAAAAAGGGGGAAAGACCCCCTAAAAGTTATAGAACCTTAATGAAAATCACACTATCATATTCAGCGTATCAGAGAACCCTACTGTAGAGGTTTCAAGCTCCTATCTACAAAAATGTGGAATTTTACATTTTTTGCCAGAAGAAAGATCACGGATGCGTGTTTATTTGTTTGTTTGTTTTTTTTTTCCCCCAGGGGTGATCGTATCGACCCAGTGGTCCTAGAATATCGTGGGAGGGCTCATTGGAACGGAAATTAAAAGTTCTAGTGCCCTTTTTAAGTGACCAAAAAAATGGAGGGCAACTAGGCCCCCTCCCACGCTTATTTTTTTCCCAAAGTCACCCGATCAAAGTTTTGAGATAGCCATTTTGTTCAGAATGGTCTAAAATATGATAAATATGTCTTTTAGGATGACTTAATCCCCCGAAGTTCCCAGAGGGAGGGCTAAAAGTTATGAACTTTACCCAATGTTAACATATAGTATTGGTTATTGGGAAGTATACAGAAGTTTTCAGGAGGTTTTTTTTCTGGTAGTGGGAGGGAACGGTGGGTCGGTGGTTATGTTGGAGGATCTGTTCATGAAGGAAGTTTTCATGGGGGAAGGGAAATTGCCATGAAGGGGGCGCCGGACTTGCCAGCATTATTTATTGGTTATTGGGAAGTATACAATCATTTTCAGGAAGGATTTTTTCTGGAGGGGGGGGCTAGACGAGGGGGTTAATCTTGAGAATATTTCCGTGGAGGATGTTTCTTTGGGGTAAGGGAAATTTCTATGAAGGGGGCGCCGGATTTCCAAGCATTATTTAAAAAACGATCAGAAATTAAATAAAAAAAACAAGTTTTTTCAACTGAAATGTAAGAAGGAATATTAGAACTTAAAACGAACAGAAATTATAACGTATGTGAGGGGGTTCTCCCCCAAGTCAATACCTCGCTCTTTACGCTACAGTTTTTTTTTTAGTGCTTTCAAAAGAGCTATCTATTCTAATTAAACGGCCTTTGTGATTCAGGGGTTTGTGAATCAAAATTTTTTTTAACTTTTAACGTAAAGAGCGTGGTATTGACTAAGGGGAGAACCCCTCATATACGTAATAACATATACGTAATAAAAAAAACAATAAAAAAACAAGCGATACGGCTCAATAGTAATCGAAACTTTTAAAAACGGAATTTTGATGTCAATAAATGTATCAAAAGAATGTGTTTATAATGCTGATTCTAAATATATAAAATTTATTAAGTTTAGTATTACTCATCAAAGGCTACGAGCCTGAGAAAATTTACTCGATTTTTTAAAGAGGGGGGAAACATCCCCTGCATTAACTAAAAAACGATCAGAAATTAAATAAAAAAAAACAAGTTTTTTAAACTGAAAGTAAGGAGCGACATTAAAACTTTTTTTTTAGATCCAGATAAGATAACGCCGGGGAAAAAAATTAGCGTGGGAGGGGGCCAAGTTGCACTGCAGTTTTTTTGGTCATTTAAAAATGGCAATAGAACTTTTAATTTCCATTCGAATGAGCCCTCTCACGATATTCTAGGACTACTGGGTCGATACGATCACCCCTGGGAAAAAAATAAAAAAATAAACACGCACCCGTGATCTTTCTTCCGGCAAAAATACAAAATTCCACATTTTTGCAGATAGGACCTTGAAACCTACAGTATGGTTTTCTGTTACGCTGAATCTGATGGTTTGATCTTCATTATGATTCTATCCCTTTTAGGGGGTCTTCATTATGATTCTATCCCTTTTAGGGGGTGTTTTTCCCTTTTTTTTCGAAAATAAGGCAAATATTTTCAGGCTTGTAACTTTTGATGGGTAAAACTAGACTTGATGAAACTTATATATTTGAAATCATCATAAAAATCAACTTCTTTTGGTGTATCTACTTGTACCAAAGTTCTGTTTTTTAGATTTCCGGTTACTATTTATCCGGGTCGCTCCTTAGTTACAGTTCGCTACCACGAACTGTTTTATTCAGGAACACAGACATAAATGATCGCGGTACCTATTGCACAAATTTTCCCGCTGCTGGACAATACTTGAGTGACCTTTGCATGATGTATAACAAATTATTATCTGCTACATTTTAAAGATATTGGGGAAAAATACCCCTCCCGACTCTTGTCTATTTGACCATTCTGTACATATTTCTTAAGAAAGTTTAAGAGAGGCACAGTACAGTGGCAAAATATAATTTGTACTTTACTGAAAAAAATTCAAATGAATTTACTGATAAAAATCTGCATTTTCAGTTTAATGTGCATATACTGATATTTATGCCTTAAAATCTTATTTAGTTTTTGATTCCTTAAAGTTAGAAAAGTGAAAAAATTTAAAAGAATTTTTTCAGTAAAGTACAAATTATATTCTGGCTTTTAGAAAGCTTGGGTTTAAAACCCTACTCATATTAATTTCGGTTCGTTTTGAGTTTGACTCTTATTTATTTTAATGTCTGTTTGTTTTGGGTTTCATTTATTTATTAATACTCATTTGTGGTAGTTGTATTCTTGGTAGATTATTTGATTCTATTTTTGTTCATTTTGGTTTAATGAAGTTCTTTACTTTTTAAAAAAACTTATTTGTTGAAAAGTTTTTTAAATTAATATCTGTTCGTTTTATATTGACATAGTCTTTTTCGAGGAGAAAGACTAAGCCTCTTCTAAAGTTAAATAACCATCCCTTCCATAAAAACCTTAAATACCCACTGGGCATAGCTTACAATCATTGCCCCTAATCTCTGGGGATTGTTTCAACCAAAAAGGCTTTGTTATATGATATTTAGACCATTTTGAATAGAATAGATATCTCAAAATTTCTCCGATGCATTTCTCAAGATGAGAAATGCATTGAGATATCTCAAGTTGCATTTCGGGACAATACGACGTGTGTGTTTTTGGGAGGGAGGAGGGGGGATAGCTGCCCTCCGATCACTTTGACTCTTAAAAAGAACACTAGAGCGTCTGATTACCAATCCAATGAACCCCCTCCCAAGTTTATATGATTATGTCTTCTATTAAACCTTATATTTCCCCAGTTTATAACTTACAACCCTTACCATGAGGGCTGTGGGTTTTGTTATCCTCAAAGACATAATTTCCAGACGGTTCTGATTCGCTGAACAAAATGGATATCTCAAAATTTTGATTGAAAGTGTTTGGGAAAAATTTGGGTGGGGGAGGGTGCATTTGTCTTTTGATCATTTTCTAATAATAAAAAAGGCACTAGTCTTCTCAATTTCCAATCACATGAGCCCTTTTTGAAGACTACGACAAAACTTTCTATAAATTCTTATATGCCCCAAGGGTATAACTTACGACCCTTGTCATAGTGGCTATGGGGGGAAGATTGTCATCCTCAAAGACATAATTTCCAGACCTTTCAATTACGTTGAACAAAATGACCATATCAAAATATTGACCGGAAATGCTTGGGGAAATGATGGGTGTGGGGGGGGGATTCTCCCTCCGAACAATTTTGACTATTAAAAAGGGCAATAATCATTTCAATTACAAATCGAATGAGCCCTTTTTGAAACTTTTACGACAACACTTTCTATAAAAACATGTCCCCAGGGCATAAATTACAACCTTAGCCCTGAGGACTGTGGGGGGAGGTTGTCATCCTCAAGGACTTAATTTCCAGAGCTTTCGCCTACTTTCAACAAAATGGCTATTTCAAAATTTTGATTGGATGTGTTTGGGGAAATGGTTGGCGTGAGAGGAGGGTTAGTTACCCTCTAGTCACTTTCAACTATTAAAAAGGGAACTAACCCTCTCAATTTCCAATCCAACGAGCTTCTTTTGAAGATTCTACGACAATGCTATCTATACAAACCTTATATGCCCCCAGGACATAGCTTAAAACCTTTGTCCTGGGAGGTCTGGGGGGCTAGTCATCCTCAAATACATAATTTCCAGAACTTTCAACTACGTTGAATAAAATGGCTATCTTAAAACTTTGAGTAGAGGCGTTTGGGGGAACGGTGGGCGTGAGCAGGGGGTTAGTTGCCCTTCAATTACTTCCGACTATTAAAAAGGGCACTAGCCCTTTCTATTTCCAGTCGAATGAACCCTTTTTGAAGTTTCTACAACATCGCTTTCTATAAAAACCTTATATGCCCCAGGGGCATAACTTACAAACCTTGCCCTGAGGGCTGTGGGGGGGGTTTGTCATCCTCAAAAATATTATTTCCAAAACTTTCAACTACGTTGAAAAAATGGCTATCTAAAAATTTTGATTGTATGTTTTTGGAGAAAAGGTTAGCGTGAGAGGGGGTTAGTTGCCCTCCAATCATCTTCAACTATTAAAAAGGACACTAGCCATTTCAATTTCCATTCGGAAGAGCCCTTTCTGAAGATTCTACGACAACGCTTGCTATAAATTATAACCCTTGTTCTGAAGACTGTGGGGGGAGTGTCCTGCTCAAAAACATAATTTCAAGAACTTTCCACTGCGTTGAACAAAATGGCTATCTCGAAATTTTGATTGGATGTGTTTGGAGAAAAGGTGGGCCTGAGAGGGGATTTAGCCACCCTCCAATCACTTTCGACTATTAAATAGGGCACTATCCCACTCAATTTCAAGTTGAATGAGCCCCTTTTGAAGTTTCTTGCCCTGAATGCTGGGGGAGGGTGTCACCTTTAAAGACCTAATTTCCAAAACTTTCAACTACGTTGAGCAAAATGGCTATCTAAAAATTTGTATTGTATGTGTTGTATGTGTTGTATTTTTATTGTTTATTGTATGGTTTGTATGGGAAAATGGTGGGCGAGAGAGGGGGTTAGTTGCCCTCCAATAATTTTCAAGTATCAAAAAGGGCACTATCCATTTCAATTTCCAATCGAATGAGCTGTTTTTAAAAGTTTCTACGACAAAATTTTCTATAGAAACCTTATATACTCCCAGGGCATAACTTAAAACCCTTGCCCTGAGGGCTCTGGACGGGTTATCATCCTCAAAGACATATTTGCCAGAACTTCCAACTACGTTGAACAAAATGGATATCTCAAAATTATGATTGGATGTGTTTGGGGAAATGGTGGGTGTGAGAAGGGGGTTAGTTGCCCTTCAATAACTTTCGACTATTAAAAAGGGCACAAGCCCTTTCAATTTTCAATCGAATGAGCCCTTTTTGAAGTATCTACAGCTTCGCTTTCTATAAAAACCTATTATGCCCCAGGGCATAACTGACAACCATTGTCCTGAGGCCTTGGGGGGGGGGTTCTCATCCTCAAAGACATAATTTCCAGAATTGTCAACTACATTGAAAAAATGGCTATCTCAAAAGTTTGATTGCATGTGTTGGGGGAAATGGTGGGCGTGAGAGGGGGTTAGCTGCCCTCCAATCATTTTCAACTATTAAAAAGGACACTAAGCATTCCAATTTCCAATCGAATGAGCCCTTTTTGAAGTTTCTAAGACAACGCTTTGTATAAGAACCTTATATGCCCCCAGGGCAGAACTCAAATCCCTTGCCCTGAGGGCTCTGGGGGGGGGGGGCTACCATCCTTAAAGACCTAATTTGCAAAGCTTTCAACTACGTTGAACCAAATAGATATCTCAAAATTATGATTGGATGTGTTTGGGGAAATGGCCCTCAATAACTTTCGACTGTTAAAAAGGGCACTAGCCCTTTCAATTTTCAATTGAATGAGCCCTTTTTGAAGTATCTATAACTTCGCTTTCTATAAAAATCTTTTATGCCCCTAGGGCATAACTGACGACCATTGTTCTGAGGGCTGTGGGGGGGGGGGGTTCATCCTCAAAAACATAATTTCCAGAATTTTCAACTACATTGAAAAAATGGCTATCTCAATATTTTGATTGCAAGTCTTGGGGGAGATGGTGGGCGTGAGAGGGGGTTAGCTGTCCTCCAATCATTTTCTACTATTAAAAAGGGCACTAGCCATTTCAATTTCCAATCGAATGAGCCCTTATTGAAGTTTTTACGACAACGCTCTCTATAAGAACCTTATATACCCCCAGGGTATAACTTAAAACCCTTGCCCTGAGGGCTGTGTAGGGGGGGGTTGCAATCCTTAAAGACCTAATTTCCAAAACTTTCAACTACGTTGAACAAAATGGCATTCTAAAAATTTTGATTGGATGTGTTTGGGGAAAAGGAGGGCGTGGGAGGGGGTGTAGTTGCCCTCCAATAACTTCCAACTATTAAAAAGGGCACTAGCCCTTTGAATTTCCAATCGAATGAGCCCTTTTTCGAGTCTCTACGACAAAACTTTCAATAAAAACTTAATATACCCCCAGGGCATAGCTTATAACCCATGACCTGAAGACTGTGGGGGGAGTGTCCTGCTCAAAGATATAATTTCCAGAACTTTCAACTGCATAGAACAAAATGGCTATCTCAAAATTTGATTGGATGTGTTTGGTGAAACGGTGGGCATGGAAGGGGTGTTAGTTGCCTTCCGATCACTTTCGACTGTTAAAAAGGACAATAGCCATTCCAATTTCCGATTGAATGAGCACTTTTTGAAGTTTCTACGACAATGCTTTCTACACAAAAACTTATATGCCCCCAGGGCATAACTCACGACCCTTCCCTTAGGTCTGTGGGGGAGAGGTTGTCATCCTTAAAGACCTAATTTCCAGAACTTTCAACTACTTTGAACAAAATGGCATTCTAAAAATTTTGATTGGATGTGTTTGGGGAAAAGGAGGGCGTGGAAGGGGTGTTAGTTGCCTTCCGATCACTTTCGACTGTTAAAAAGGACACTAGCCATTCCAACTTCCAATCCAATGAGCCCTTTTCGAAGTTTCTAAGACATTGCCTACGATACGAAGTGCCCTGGTCTAAAGGAAAAAAAAATGAAAAATAATAATACATTGTGCCAACATCGTTCTTAACTTAGGCAGCGCTATTGCGCTGCCTATGAGAGTATTGGTTATTGGGAAGTATATAGACGTTTTCAGGAGGGATTTTTTCCGGTGAGGGGTTGAGGGGAAGGTATTAGATGGGAAGATCTTTCCGTGGAAGATGTCTTCATGGGGGAAGGAACATTTCTATGAAGGGGCGTCGGATTTCCCAGCATTTTTTAAGAAACAAACAGAAATTAAATAGAAGAGAACAATTTTTTTAAACTGAAAGTAAGGAGCAACGTTAAAACTTAAGAACAACAGAAGTTATTACGCATATGAGGGGGTTCGACCCCTAGTCAATTACGCGCTCTTTACGCTAAAGTTTCTATAGTCTTTTCAAAAGAGCTATCTATTTTGATTAAACAACCTTTGTGAGGTATTTACGAGGGGTTGAACCCCCTCATATACGTAATTTTTTCTGTTAGTATTACATTTTAATGTTGCTTCTTACTTTCAGTTGAATTTCTTTTTTATTTAATTAGTCTCTAGATCTACTTGTTACTTCTACTGACAGAAAAAGAGTTAGTTTCAGAAATATAACTGATTCATTACGAATTAGCTCTTCAATATTTGTAAAATTGTATTTGAATTTAAAAAAAAGATGAAATGTTAACCAAGAACACATGAAACTGTTCTGCGTTTCCGAAAACTGATTTGAACTGGAATTCTTCAACATAGAAAGAGTCGATTCACCACTGCGCTGAACCACAAGCTTGATTTACATATTCAATTTAAGTTTCACTTGTTTTAAGATTTATTTATTAATTTACATTAGTATCTATTGTATGTTTGTTTGTATTAATTGTTTATTTAATATCTGTTCGTTTTAAGTTTCATTACTTCAATAGCAAAATATTTTTTTATCGTTTTAAGCTTGATTTTCATATTTAATCTAAGCATTACTCCCTTTAAGATCTATTTATTCATTTATATTATTACTTGTCGTATGTGTTTTCCTATGATTGTTTATTTAATTTATGTTGGTTTTGGGTTTCATTTATCCTTTAATAGTAATTTCTGGCCGTTTTGAGATTTAATTTTAACAGGTATTTGTATCTGCTGAGCTTAAGTTTAAAATAGCCTTTACTTTTCTTTGAAAAACTTATTTTTTGGAAAGTTTTTTTAAATTAATTTTTGTTCGTTTTTTATTGCAAAAAGTTTCAAGTTCTTAAAAATTCTTTATTTCAAAATTAAACTGAAAAAAAAATTAAATCTTCATCAAAGTATCAAAACTGGTATCAAAGTACCAATATCAAAGTTAAAAAAGTTTGCCCCCTTTTAAATTTATACGACGACCACTTCTATATGAAGTGTGTCTGGGAAAAAAATTAATGGAGTGTGGCGGGAGGCTAGCCGCCCTTCGATCACTTTTTACTCTGAAAAAGTGAATGACAACTTTCAATTTCCAATCAAATGAACCCTCTATGAAGTTTATACGAGCATCCCTACCAAAACAAGCATATATGCCCCCAGGGCACAACTTACAACACTTACCCTCGGGCCCTGGGGGGCTGTGTCGACACCGGAGTTTTTTGTTTAATCTGAACTTCGAATTATTTTTGACAAAATGTCTATCTCAAAATTTTTATCTGATACGTTTAGGGAGTGGCGGGGGGAGGGGCTAGTTGCCCTCCAATACCCTCTTAAAGTGAACGAGAACTTTCAGTTTCCAATCAAATGAACCCCTTCCGAAGTTTATAAAAGCATCCCTTCCATAAAAACAATATATGTCCCCAGAGCATTACTTACAACGCCTGCCACCGGGCCATGGGGGGTTGCGTCGACACAGGAGTTTTCTTATCTGACCTTTGAATTATTTTTAATAAAATGGCTATTTTAAAAATTTTATCGGATAGGCTTGGGGAAAAAAGGGTGTGTGGGGGGGGGGCTAGTTGCCCTCAGATATCTTTTGACTCTTAAAAAGCTAACTTGAACTTTCAATTTCCAATCAAGTGAGACCTCTCTGAAGTTGCATCCCTGTAATAAGAACCATACATGCTGCCCGGGACAACACTTACAACGGCTACCCCCTGGGCCCTGGGGGTTGTGTTAACACCGGAGTTTTATTATTTAATTTTTGAACAATATTTAAAAAACTGGCTATTTCGAAATTTGTAGCGGATGGGTTTGGGGAAAAAGGGCATGGGGGGGCTAGTTTCCCTTAAATACCTTGACTCTTAAAAAGTGAACTTTCAATGTCCAATCAAATGAACCCTCTATGAAGTTTATGTGAGCACCCCTTTAATAAGAACCATGCATGCCCTTAGGGCATAAATTAGAACGCATTCTCCTGGACCCTGGGGGGTTGTATTGACACCAAAGTTTTTTTTATCTGACCTTTGAACTATTTTTTTAAACAAAATCTCTATCTCAAAATTTTCATCAGATGGGTTTTGAGAAAGAAGGCGTGGGGGGGGGCTATTTTCCCTCAAATCTCTTTTGATTATTAAAAGGTGAACTCGAAATTTCAATTTCCAACCAAATGAGCCGTGTCTCAAGTTTATACGAGTATCCCTTTCATAAGAACCATATATGCCCCAGGGCATAACTTACTACGCCTTCCGCAGATACTGGAGGGGTGGGGGGGTGTCGACACCTGAGTTTTTGTTATCCAACTTTTGAACAATTTTTAACTTAATGGCTATCTCAAAATTTTTATTGGATACATTCGAGAAAAAAAAAGCATGGGGGGCGAATTGCCCTCTAATCTCTTTTGACTCTCAAAAACTGAACTAAAACTTTCAATTTCCAATCAAATTAGCCCTCTCTGAAGTTTTTACGATAATCCCTTCCATAAAAACCATATATTCCCACAGGGCATAACGTACAACGCCTGTCTTTGGGCCCTGGCGGGCTGTGTCGACCCCGAGTTTTCGTTATATGGTCTTTGAACTATTTTTGAAAAAAAAGGCTGTCTCAAAGTTCTTATCAGATGGGTTTGAGAAAAAAGAGCGTGTAGGGGGAGGCTAAGTGCCCTCCAATCTCTATTGACTCTCAAAAACTGAACTAAAACTTTCAATTTCCAATCAAATTAGCCCTCTCTGAAGTTTTTACGATAATCCCTTCCATAAAAACCATATATGCCCCCAGGGCATAGCTTACAACGCCTGCACCCGGTCCCTGGGGGTTTGTGTCGACACCAAAGTTTTTGTTATATGATCTTTTAAATATTTTCAACAAAATATCTATCTCAAAATTTTATCGGATGTATTTGAGAAAAAAGGGCTTGGGGGGGGGGATGGTTACTCTCCAATACCTTTTGACGCTTAAAAAGTGAACTAGAACTTTCAATTTCCAATCAAATGAGCCCTATCTGAAGTTTATACAAGCATTCCTTCCATAAAAACCATATATACCCCCAGGGCAGAACTTACAACCCTTGCCCTCAAGACCTTGGGGGGGGGGGAGTGTCATGCTCAAAGATATAATATCCAGAACTTTCAACTATGTTGGAAAATATGGCTATCTCAAAATTTTTATTGGATGTGTTAGGGGAAATGGTGGGCGTGGAAGGGGTGTTAATTGCTTTCCAACTACTTTCAAACATTAAAAAGGACACTAGCTATTTAAATTTCCAATTGAATGAGCCCTTTGAAGTTTTTACGACAACGCTCTCTATAAGAACCTTATATGCCCCCAGGATATAACTTATAACCCTTGCCCTGAGGGCTGTGGGGGGTTCTCATCCTCAAAGACCTAATTTCCAGAATTTTCAACCACGTTGAACAAAATGGCCATCTCAAAATTTTGATTGGATGTGTTTGGAGAAGAGGATGGCGTGAGAGGAGAGTTAGTTGCCCTCCAATCACTTTCGACTATTAAAAAGGACACTAGCCCTTCGAATTTCTAATCGAATGAGCCCTTTTTAAGTTTCTACGACAAAGCTTTCTATAAAAAGCTTATGTGCCCCCAGGGCATAAATTACAACCCTTGTTCTGAAGGCTGTGAGGGAGTGTCCTCCTCAAAAACATAATTTCTGTCTGGAAATCAACTACGTAGCACAAAATGGCTATCTCTAAATTTTGATTGGATGTGTTTGGGGAAATGGTTGGCGTTGAAGGGGTGTTTGCTGTCTTCCGATCACTTTTGACCCTTAAAAATTGCACTAGAACTCTCGATTTTTAATCGAATGAGCCCCCTTTGAAGTTTTTACGACGACACATTCAATATGAAGTGCCTCTGAGAAAAGAATAAATAGTAATAAATAAATAAATAATAAAACATTGGAGCCGTATGGCCTTTACTATAGGCAACGCTATAGCATTGCCTCTGAAAAGTAAAAACTGGCGAAAAGCTTGCGCGGTCACATAGGTTATCTCAAAATATAATTTTGTCCCAGAGGGGCTCATATCGAACAAACGCCCTTAGAATGCCGCGAAAGATATTCTACTTTTTTCAATTGGCAAACGAATATTTAAAAATTTTACAGATATAAATTTTTCAGGTAATAATAGATATTTTTCTACATCAGACTAACGCAATTTTATCATTCTATGGGTAAAAATAACAGTTCTGACACCCAAAAAACACCGAAATGTTATGAAGTAAAAATTTTCAGATAGTTTAGTCAGTTAGAAATTATCGACATTCTTTATATTCAGCTTCCCAGTTTTATAGGCCACAATACCGTATGGTGGCATATTCAATCCTGTAGATATGCACATTCCAAACTATTCTATGGATACAGACTTTTTGGATCCATAGGCATGTACAAGCGTATGTGCATGCCTACGGCATGCTAATAACATAGCTAATTGATATTCAATCCCTCTTGATTTACCATCTCTGGTCTATGCTGTTATTATGAAAGTAAAGAGCAATATTAAACCCCAAAATGAGCAAAACTTATTCCATATAGGAGGGTGGCTGACATTGTTTTTGGCCAATGGAGTACAAAATCGTCAAATTATGTAAGAAGTATGGGATATGAGCTGTCCTAACCGAGCGGCTGGCACGCTAGTTTTGAAATCGTTTGTTCGTGAAGGCAGGGGTTCGAGTCCTGGTGTCACTAGATATTTGGTTTGGAACGAGGGTCAGTAGCATACAAAATAAACGGTTAATAAATACAAAACCATTTTAAATCAATAGTAAAAACAAATCATGCAAGGAAATAACAGTTTTGAATGAATAAATTAAGGTAATTAATTAAATGAATGACACTTATGTGAAAGTTCCATTTCGGATGGCAATGGTTTTCAAATACTGAATTTCTAGAATCAACTTATTAAATATCTTGTGACGAGTTTTGGGAAAGTAGATATAATAGTGGTGGTGAAAGAAGCTTTGCTAAAATTTTGTGGGTATTGTTCTAGTTTGGCTATTTTAAATTTTGTAGATATTCCACAGGTGGCACTAAATAAGGGGATGCCATATGGTTCTATGGCAGGCGCGCTCATTTGCCAGGGTCAGGAAATTTAAGCGCCGAAACCCGTATTGGCTAGTGAGTTTTCCTCTGAAGAGCCCTGATGTGAGGTAGACTTAAGGTGTTTCTGATTGGTTTTGGACTGTTTTTTCCTAGGCGATTGGATGGATTTTGCTCATTTATCTCAGTTACTAAATTAGGAAGACAGTTTTTTTTTAATTGTTTTTAACCAAATTATTACCTGTGACATACTATAGATTAGGCTGAGAAGAGACTATACACTATAGCTGCTAATGGCTTCAAGTAGTGGCAGCGGCAGTTTCAGTAGCATTAACAACAAAGATGATGCCGTGGGTTGTCACTAATGGTTCATTAGTGACAATGCCGCAACAGCACCGGCGTTGCGTTATAAGGAGTAGGAACAGTGATATTTAAGAGGGTGATTAATTGTATGGATAACAATAGAGCAGAAGGTCCACTTTGAATACCACTTGGAAACAACATCAATCAAGGAAAGAAATTTACCAGTTCGTCGCAATAGCCCAACTTGTCATTCAACTTTTCTGAGAGGGTATAGACTTCTGACTCAGCCAGTCGAAGACGAGAAGCAAGCTCTTGATGGTTAGCCAGTTGTTTATCAAGCTCGCCAATTCTATGGCGAAGACTTTCAACTGATGACTGACGGCTCAACTTTTTGATGTTTTGTTTTTGTAATGCCTGAAAAATAGTTATAAATTAATAACCTTAATTCCCCTATCTGTGAAACAATAGAAATTCCATAATTTAGTGCGATGACTTTCAGGCAAAATTGGCCAGTCACGACGAGAGTGAATGTTTTTGACGAATAAGACCGAGTTAAGGTTTTCAAGTGACTAACAGTAGTATAAGTCAAAACTAATTCAAATTAAGAGGATTCGATACCTTAAACATTATTTTGTGAGCCTCAACGTCGGCTGGCTGTCTCAAAGACAAAGGGTCTATTAGTGAATTCTCCCAGGGGACTGCTTATCATTGAGACCTCTTGAGAATTTGTGATTTGATTGAAAAGACAATATAATTGGGTCGGAATAGATTTCAATCAAAGCGGGTTGAACCAAAGAAAATCCAAAGAGCTGTCAAATTGATCAAATAACCTTTCTTTCGAGGTGATTTTTGGAATTCTCGCAGCAGGTATAACAGAACGTTTTTAGGGAGAACCTTTTCCTGAGTTTTAAAAAGAAAATTCTGTCCTGTTTGACTGAAAAAACAAAATTTACACTCGTAATGATTTAAGTTTTCCTAAGACTAAATATCTCTATCTCTGGCACAAAACGAGAGAAGTTACAAGGTTTTCAGGAAAGAAGATGTCGGCTTTTAGTTTTCTGCTGTTTATTCGGATCGCTTATCTAAGCTCACAGTTTATATAATTATCCAGTATTATCATTCCCTATCTCACCCATTATAAAAACCCGGACCGGGGTGCGAGTGCTCCAGAGAACGTAGAAACATAGGCGGCATCAGATCTTTTCACGGGTAGACAAGTCAGACGCGAAACAATCGGAAACAAGTGGAAACCCGCTATTACGAATAATGCACTTAGTAACCTTTTCTCATTGATAGACGCAAACACACTGATCCATAACTGCACGAAGAAGTGGGAGGAGCTTTTTGTTCGCACCGAGAACGAAGACCAGAAATGATCTGCGATAAGCTTACTGGATAATTATATAAACTGTGTCTAAGCTCTAGAATTTATGGCAAGACCGCCCAATCAATTCTAAATAGTTTGGCCACACAAACCAAAAAAGCTTGTAATGGACGAGAAAGGCTGATTCTTTGGTATCGAATCTCCTTAAAGACTGGATACTGCTGAATAAAATGAATATTAGTTTGGGAAGCTAATGACCCATTTCAATTAGAGTGGTAATGAACAGACATCATTACGACGCGTTATAATTACATGGGACAGGCGGTTTCTCCCAAAGACCTTAGTAATTCAAAAAAATTGCTTGAAAGACTACTTCAGCCGTGGTAGTTAAGCCGAAGATTCCCTGATTGGCCGAGCCTGATTAGCCTGATTAGTTGATTAGCCGAGGTTTTACCATGAACTAACTGGCACGTCTAATCATCTTTCCGGTTCTAGGCGTTAACCTCACACGCGGAAAATCCTCCCAGAAAATGCCCTCCGTGAAACATTACCTCCCCCCGGAAAATACCCCGGTGGAAAATAAGGCTTTCCAAATTTGAAAATTTCATTTGAGTTTAATTTTTTTTAATTTCTGTAGGGGAAGGAGTTTTGGTATTTGTGTATTATGTGCCACTCCCTCAAGTTTATGCTGTGTAAAATTCGAGAACACATCGGTTTTTTTGTTAGTTTCTTCATTGCTTTAAAAATAAATTTGGGCTATAGATTTGCACATTAGGGGGGGGGGGAGGTAAAGTATAGCGGGTCTGCATGCAAAATGTAAATGATACAATTATTAAGCATATTCGATAGATAGATAGATAAATGTATTTTAAACCCAAATAAACGGCCATGAATACAGTAAAATACGTAACATAAATGAAAGGCACAAATAACATAAACTTTGATCAGCGATCATCATAAAACACTACATTAACCTAATAATAGTACTTAATGCTTGGAAAAACGGTCATTGAAAAAACACATTTAACACTTGGAAAAAACACTTAAATGAAACATTACATTTATGTTATACTAGGATTTTTTTTTTTTTTTAGTTAACAAAATTTACAGATACCTCACTATTCTTCATTAATTTTTTAGCGGCCATATACCTAGAAAGAACTGTTTTCTGACTTCAAACTGTCCAAATAGTTTACCCCCCGGTAAATAAACCCCGGGGTATGCCCCCCCCCCCGTGGAAAAAAAGGCTTTCCGAATTTGAGAATTTTATTTCAGTTTTATTTTTTAATTTCCGTAGGGCGAAGGAGTTTTGGTACTTGTGTATTATGGGCAACTCACTAAGTTTACGCTGTGTAAAACTCGAGAATAAAACCGTTTTTTTCGTTGGTTTTTTTTTCAGCTTAGCGCGAGACAAGACAAAGACAAGTGACAGAATTTATGGGAAATATATATTTTGGGCTATATTTTTGCAGACAGGGGGGGGGGGGGGGTAAAGTATTTGGATAGCTTGAAGTCAGAAAACAATTCTTTCTGACTTCAAGCTATCTAAATACTCAAAATATAAATGTTTTTACTTTCATAGCTTTAATAAATTAAATAATATTAACATTTTGACTACAAAATATCAGTATATAAATATTGAACTGACAATTCACATTCATTTGAATTTTTTTCAGTAAAGTGCAAATTATGTTCTGGACTTGGGAAGGCATAGGGGTTTTAAGCCCTACTCATGTTAATTTCTGCATGTTTTGAGTTTGTCTCGGTTATTTATTGTAATTTCTGTTCGTTTTGGGTTTCATTTATTTATCGATGCTGATTTGTGGTAGTTTCACGCTTGGTAGATTATTTGATTTTATTTTTGCTCATTTTTGGTTTAATGGAGTTCTTTAGATAATTTTGGAGACCACACTGCCTTTCCATGACGATAAAATAAAAGTCCAAGATAGGGATAAAATCCTTTTTAATAGACAGTGTATAATAAATTTCACAAAAAATACCAGATATTTCTGTCACATATACAGTGACCGTCATCAGTAGTAAAACACTGTCTGTTAAAAAGGATTTTATCCCTATTTTGGATTTTTATTTTATCGTCATGGAGTTCTTTACTTTTCTTTGAAAAACTTATTTTGTGCAAAAAGTTTTTTTTAATTAATTTCTGTTCGTTTTATATTGACATAGTCTTTTCAGGGAAAAAGAAAATAATACTTTAAATCTTTCCTTTTTTTAAGACTTTATAGTTTGACCTGCTATTTGCATGCTGGAGAAAAATTTCAGCAATTTTTAACAACATACACCATTTTAAAAATCCGGACACAAATAGTAGTGTTTAATTTAGTTTCATACCTCCTCTAGTTGACATGAAATAGAAAACTTGATACCATTCGCAAAAAAAAAAATCTCTTTACTTTATTTGATAGCTTGGATACACTTACGCTATTTTGAATTGGTTAAATTTTAAGAGCAGAGGTAGCCCCGAAAGTTTGAACATAATACCCTCAGTCGTTCTTGGGATGGCTGAGATGTCTTATTACAGCTTATTGAGATGCCTTATAAGCATTAACACAGTGCATTTTGATTTAATCTTAAGGCAATATTTAGTTTTTAAACATAATGAGCAAATGGGAGGGTGGGCGTGGTAGGGGGACCAGTTGCCCTCCAATAACTTTTGACTATTAAAAAGGGCATTAAACGGGTTACTTTGAACTAAAAGTCCCTTTTTTTCTCCTTTATTTCGCAATAAATTTTGTAAATGGTAACATAACAACCTAGAAACTTATTTCCATATGTATTTCTGACCGCTGAAGAGGGTGGACGTTAGGGATTTATTCTATCCCTTCCCACATGGCTATAATTTTTTTTTGGAAAATGTTGTTCAAAGTTACCCACACATCGTCCAACTTTGAATGACGTTATTTAATTTTATGTACTGTTCATGTAGTTTCCTAATTTGTTCAAAGTTGGCCATGCTTTCGGCAAGTTTGAAGAACCACTTATTTACAGACTTTTCATCTAAGATTCAATGTAAGAAAAAGGGTCACTTATATTGAACAAAATTAAAAAGAAATACAGAAAATTAGACTAAAATCATGTCAAAAAACAGAACTTGCCGAAAAATCCCGGAAAACCGGGGGCTAGAATTTGTGTTCTTTGCAAAGTTTTTTTGTATGACTTTATAACTTCACGGTGCCCTGCAATTTGGAAGGGGCCATGTCCTTTTCGAACGAGTGGTCCTGCGAAAACATATCTTTCTTCAACAACACTGAAATCACCTTTCTTGGGCCAGTTGTAACTGAAGTCAGCATTGCTGACACGTTCCATAAATTTGAACTTCACCATCCCTCATCTGGAAAGTCTTCTGTTCGCCCAATGTAGACATATTTCTCCTAGAACACAGCATAGAAGTAAGAAAGTTTAATTGGGAGACCTGAGTCCTTCTTACAAGTAGAATTGTCACCACCCTCATGTTCACTGTTCTGGCCTTCATCCCAACTAAGTTCACTAAAATCTTTGCGCAGTTTTTCCAGCATTTTGTCTGATGCGTCGTCAGATGAGTAGTCAAGATTCAGGATTTCTCTTAACTTTTTTCCAGCTCCCTTTCCTTTATTCGGCTTCATTTTAGCTTTTCCAGATTTCACTTCACTCGCCCTTGAATCCTCAGGATCTTCATCTTCTCTGTCGCTCGATTCAGCTAGTGATTTTCTGGGAGTCTTGTTAAGCTTTGTTCGCTTACGCGACACAGTACCAACAGTGATAAACCGCATTTTTTCAAAGGAAGTTATGAGAAAATCACCAACTGCCTCACGGATTTCGTCATTTGATCACCTATCGGGAATCTTTTCGATGCAACGCTTTCTGTCAAAGCATGCTGTGAAGCCATTTTGAAGGCTGACATTGTCATCCTTTGCCAGCTCATCCCAGAGGAGCTTCAATAGCTTTGGAAACACCTCCTTTCGGACTGAATTTTCGGCAGGGTTTGCATCTTGTATTCTTCGAGGGTTCTTCTCCAGATTCGTTTAGTCAGCCCAAAGAATGAAGACTAATCTTTTAAATATTCCATTTTATAAGATTTCAATAAAAACTTATATGCCCCCAGGGCATAACTTATAACCCTTTCCCTAAAGACTGTGGGGGGAGTGTCCTGCTCAAAGATATAATTTCCTGAACTTTAAAATGCATGGAGAAAAAATGGCTATCTAAAAATTTTGATTGGATATGTTTGGGGAAGTGGTGGGCGTGGAAGGGGTGTTAGTTGCTCTCCAATCACTTTCAACTATTAAAAATGGCCCTAGCCCTTTCAATTTGCAATCGAATGAGCCCCTTTTGAAGTTTCTACGACAACGCCTTCTATAAAAACCTTATATGCCCCAGGCTATAACTTAAAACCCTTGCCCTGAGGGTTGTGTGGTAGTGTCCTCCTCAAAAAAATATTTTCTATCCGGAAATTAACTACGCTGAACAAAATGGCTATCTCAAAATTTTAATTGGATGTGTTTGGGGGAATGATGGGCGTCGGGGGGAGGTATTTTGCCTCCAATCACTTTCGACTATTAAAAAGGGCACTAGCCCTTTGTATTTCCAATCAAATGAGCCTTTTTTGAAGTTTCTACGACAATGCCTTCAATAAAAACCTTATATGCCCCAAGGGCATAACTTGAAACCCTTGCCCTGAGGGCTCTGGGGGAGTGTCCTCCTCAAAAACATATTTTCTATCTGGAAATCAACTACGCTGAACAAAATGGCTATCTCAAAATTTTGATTGGATGTGTTTGGGGAAATGATTGGCGTGGAGGGCTAGTTGCCCTCCAATCACTTTCCACTATTAAAAAAGGCACTAGCCCTTCGAATTTCCAATCGAATGATCCTTTTTTGAAGTTTCTATCACAACACCTTCTATAAAAACCTTATATGCCTCCAGGGCATAACTTAAAACCCTTGCCCTGAGGGTTGTGGGGGAGTGTCCTCCTCAAAAACATATTTTCTGTCTGGAAATCAACTACGCTGAACAAAATGGCTATCTCAAAATTTTGATTGGATGTGTTTTGGGGAATGATGGGCGTGTGGGGGGGGGGGGGGGGCTAGTTACCCTTCAATCACTTTCGACTATTAAAAAGGGTACTAGCCCTTCGAATTTCCAATCGAATGAGCCTGTTTTGAAGTTTCTACGACAACGCCATCTATAAAAACCTTATGTGCCCCAGGGCATAATTTAAAACCCTTGCCCTGAGGGTTGTGGGGGAGTGTCCTCCTCAAAAAACTATTTTCTATCTGGAAATCAACTACGCTGAACAAAATGGCTATCTCAAAATTTAATTGGATGTGTTTGGGGGAATGATGGGCTTGGGGGGGGGGGCTAGTTGCCCTCCAATCACTTTCGACCATTAAAAAGGGCACTAGCCACTCCAATTTCCAATCGAATAAGCCCTTTTCGAAGTTTCTACGACAACTCCTTCGATACGAAGTGCCCGGGTATGGAGAAAAAAAAACATTGTGCCCACATCGTTTTTTACTTAGGCAGTGCTAGGGCGCTGCCTATGAAAGCTATTTTTATTTCCAGAAAGTGCAGCAAAAAATAAATTCGAAGTTTAAAAATAATTACCACGAATGAACACTATGCTGCCTATCTCACCCCCTCGCTAAAAATAGACAAGAATAGTGTCATTGGAGATTTAGTGAAACTGAAGAATATTTAAAAAAAAGTTACACTTTTTTTATGAAACAAAATGAATAAACTGCTGTTTCAATTTTCGCACTCCTCAAAAATTAATTTCTAGCGCCCAAAGTAATTATATAATTATATCAGGACCGCCAATTTTATGGATAAGGGGGGGGGAGCAATTGCATCAGATACTTTTAAAAAGAATCTTCTTTGTACTTTTTTGACGAAATCTAGAAAATGCCACCACCCCCCTTTATTTTGTAAATTGACATTCTTGTAATAAACTGCTTCTATCTACTAGGCTAAGCGTTTGGCCTTTTTTCCCCTGTTACTGTAAACAAGATCCCCTATTTAGAATATGAACAGAAGTCCTTCTTAGAGAATTACCTCATTCAGGGCTTTTACATAATGAAATTGCAATCAATAAATTCACCAGATGGGGCCTTCCTATTGATCTATAACTGTAAGGCGCAGGCTTGTCTCCGAGCCGCCGATTTTGCCTTGTCAATCGAGTACTCCGATGAAATGTGGAAAGGAAACGGAGACGTCAAGAAAACATATAATCGAAACCAATTACAAATAGCAAGGATCGGTGATTGAAGTGTTAAAAATGGCGAGAATCAATAATTCTATACGTCAAGGTTTATCAAAGAATAGCACGGACTTTTTTGGAAAAGAATCAGGTCCAGAAAAGCTTTTAGGATGATGAAAGAATATTCAAAACCAAGATCATATCCAATAAATGTTGGGGTTATGAGCCTCCCCCCCTCATGGGCGCCCATAAGCTGAATTCCAGGGGGGGGCAAACCTCTCCTAATTGGCACTTTCAGTGCTATATAATAGAAATGTCAGAACAAAAATATAAAAATAAGGCAGAATCATTCGGCCAGGGGGGTGGCAGACGCCCCCTGCGTCCCCCCCTTATGGGCGTACATGCCCCCCCCCCAAGAAAAAAAGCACGTAGATAATATTTTTTAAAATAACGACAGTAAATGCCAACTTAAGTCAATAAGTCTATATTCAAGGGTTTCTTATTATTAAAGGCCAAGAAATAATAAATGGTACTGTTCTATTAGCTCGGTGCCACGCGATATATTGTACAGCAAAGATGCTAAAGAAACTAGTCAAACAGGTTTTTTTCAACGGAGATTTCCTATCTGAAGACTGTAAACAGTGATTTATCACTGTGTTTACAATATTAAAACTTTAGTTTGTTGGGGTTTAGAGGGGGGGAGGTACCTAGGTTAGGTTACGTATTTAATATATGCTATGCTTTACCCACCCCTACCCCCCCTAAAGTGCAAATATATAGCCAAAATTTGTTTCGAAAATATTATATTTTCAACCTACTTTGTTTTATTTCATTAGCATTAACCAAACTTCACTTCTCGCGTGGCATCAAGCTAATAGAACAGTACCTAATAAATATTATAGAGGGTTAAAAAAACAAAAAAAAAACTTGACACCTTTCACAAATGAAACAACAAAAGAAATGCTCCTAGAAGGTATAGAGACCGACCGTGAAAATGAATGTTGATTTTTTGAATTGGATATGTGGAAACTTAGACATCCTTATATATATATATATATATATATATATATATATATATATATATATATATATATATATATATATATATATATATATAATATATATATATATATATATATATATATATATATATATTATATATATATATATATAAATATATATATATAGATATATATATATATATATATATATATATATATATATATATATATATCTATATATATATATATATATATATATATATATATATATATATATATATATATATATATATATATATATATATATATAATATATATATATATATATATATATATATATATATAATATATATATATATATATATATATATATATATATATAAAGTGCAAATTATGTTCTGGCCTTGGGAAGGCATAGGGGTTTCGAACCTAACTTATGTTAGTTTCTGCACGTTTTGAGTTTGACTCGGTTATATATTGTAATTTCTGTTCGTTTTGGGTTTCATTTCTTTATCGATGCTGATTTGTGGTAGTTTCACGCTTGGTAGATTATTTGATTTTACTTTTGCTCATTTTTTGGAGTTCTTTACTTTTCTTTGAAAAACTTATTTTGTGGAAAAAGTTTTTTTTTAATTAATGCAAAATAGGGGGATGTTTGTCCTCGAGTGTCTAATTGACTCGAAACTTTTACGGATCATTCCATGGATAGTGAGCTTCACATATACTGTTGGGAGATGTTTTTGGATCCAGAAGGGTGTTTTTGGAAACACCCTAAAAAGGGTGTTTTTGAATCCAGAAGTGGATCTAAGAACCTTTTATCCCTGGTAAGTTTAAACCTTACAGCTATAATTGCATTGGACGAGTATAGCCTATTGAAAAAAAACTTTGGAGGCACGGGACACCCATAATAAGGATCCAGTAGGGCTACAAACTCATTCCTTCAATATACATCTTATATATATATATATATATATATATATATATATATATATATATATATATATATATATATATATATATATATATATATATATATATAATATATATATATATATATATATATTATATATATGTATATAAATATATATATATATATATATAATATATATATATATATATATATATATATATATATATATATATATAAATATATATATATATATATATATATATATATATATACTATATATATATATATATATATATATATATATATATATATCTATATATATATATATATATATATATATATATATATATATATATATATATATATAATATATATATATATAATATATATATATATATATATATATATATATATATATATATATATATATATATATATATATATATATATGTTTAAAAAAAATAAGAGTTGTGAGAAAGTCAAACTTAAGCGTAAAGAGCGAGGCGTTGAGGAGGGGACAGCCCATTTCATATACGGAATAATTTCTGTTCGTTTTAAGTTTTAATGTCGCTCCTTACTTTCAGTTTAAAAAACTTGTTTTTTTTATTTAATTATAGTAAAGATCGATGTGTGTGTAATGTATTATTTTTTCTGTTGTTGTTGTTGCTTGGACCAGGGTAGTTTGTATCGAAGGAGTTGTCGTAGGAATTTCGAAAAGGGTTCATTCGATTGGAAATAGAAAGGGTTGATGCCGCTTTTAATAGTCAAAGGTGATTGGAGGGAAACTAATCCCCCTCCAACGCCCACCCTCCCATTCGCCTTTATGTTTGAAAACTAAATTTTGCCATGTGATTAAATCTAAATGCATTGTGTTAACGCTAATCCCCAATAAGGCATCTCAGCAGTATCCCAAGAACGATTGAGGGTATTATGTTCAAACTTTCGGGGCTACTTCTGCTCTGAAAATTTAACCAGATCAAAATAGCTTAAGTGTATCCAAGCTATCAAAGAAAGTAAACATATTTTTTTGCGAATGGTATCAAGTTTTCCATTTCAGGTCAACTAGAGGAGGTATGAAACTAAATTAAACACTACTATTTGTGTCCAGATTTTTAAAAGGGTGTATATTCATCCTCCAACATAACCCCCGACCCCCCCCCCACTACCAGCAAAAAACCCTCCTGAAAACGTCTGTATACTTCCCAATAACCAATACTCGTATATGTTAAAATTGGGTAAAGTTCATAACTTTTAGCCCTCTCCCCGGGGACTTCGGGGGATAAAGTCATCCTAAAAGACATAAGTTATCATATTTTCGACCATGCTGAACAAAATGGCTATCTCAAAATTTTGATCGGGTGACTTTGAGAAAAAAATGAGCGTGGGAGGGGGCCTAGTTGCCCTCCATTTTTTTTGGTCACTTAAAAAGGGCACTAGAACTTTTAATTTCCGTTCCAATGAGCCCTCCCACGATATTCTAGGACCACTGGGTCGATACGATCACCCCTGGGGAAAAAAAAAACAAAAAAACAAATAAACACGCATCCGTAATCTTTCTTCTGGCAAAAAAATGCAAAATTCCACATTTTTGTAGATAGGAGCTTGAAACCTCTGCAGTAGGGTCCTCTGATACGCTGAATATGATGGTGTGATTTTAATTAAGGTTCTATACTTTTTAGGGGGTCTTTCCCCCTTTTTTTGAAAAGTAGCCAAATTTCCTCAGCGCGTAACTTTTGATGGGTAGCACTAAACTTGATGAAAGTTATATATTTGAAATCAGCATTGAAATCTGATTCTTTTGATGTATCTATTGGTATCAAAAACCCGTTTTCTAGAGTTTCGGTTACCATTGAGCCGGGTCGCTCCTTACTTACAGTTCGTTACCACGAACTGTTTGAAAATGTCAAGCCTTCCAATCTCTTTCGACTATTAAAAAGGGCACTACGCCTTTTGATTTCCAATTGAACTAGCCCTTTTTGAGTTTCTACGACAACATTCTCTATAAACACCTTATATGCCCCCAGGGCAAAAATTACAACCCTTACCCTAAGGGCTGTGAGGGTGGTTGTCCTCTTCTAAGACCTGATTTCCAGAACGTTCAACTACGTTAAACAAAATGGCTATCTCAAAATTTTGATTGGATGTGTCTGGGAAAATGGTGAGAGGGGTGTAGTCACTCTCCAATCGCTTTCAACTATTAAAAAAGGCACTAGCCCTTTCAATTTCCAATCAAATGAGCCCTTTTGAAGTTTCAGCGACAACGCTTTCAATAAAAACCTTATATGCCCCCAGGGCATAACTTACAGCCCTTGCCCTGACGGCTGTGGGGGTGGAGGGGTTGTTATCCTTAAAGACCTAATTTCCAAAATTTTAAACTACGTTGAATAAAATGGCTATCTAAAAATTTTGATTGGATGTGTTTGGGGAAAAGGTGGGCGTGAGAGGGGGGTTAGCTGCCCTCAAATCACTTTCGAGACTTTTAAAAAGAGCACTAGCCCTTTGAATTTCCAGTCGAATTAGCCCTTTTTCAAGTTTCTACGGCAAAGATTTCAATAAAAACTTATATGCCCCCAGGGAATAACTTATAACCCTTACCCTGAAGATTGTGGGGGGAGTGTTCTAATCAACGGTATAATTTCTTGAGCTTTAAACTGCGTGGAACAAAATAGCTATCTCAAAATTTTGATTGGATGTTTTTGGGGAAATGGTGGGCGTGGAAGGGGTGTTAGTTGCCTTCCAATCGCTTTCTACTCTTAAAAAGGGCACTAGCCATTTCAATTTACAATCGAATGAGCCGTTTTTGAAGTTTCTACGACGACGCGTTCTATATAAAACTTATATGCCCCAAGGGCATAACTTACAACCCTCGCCCTGAGGCCTTTGAGGGGGGGGGGTATGTCATCCTCAAAAACCTAATTTCCGGAACTTTCAACTACGTTGAACAAAATGGCTATCTTAAAATTTCGATTGGATGTGTTTGGGGAAAAGGTGGGTGTGACAGGGGGGTTAGTTGCCCTCCGATAACTCTCGACTATTAGAAAGGGCACTAGCCCTTTCAATTTCCAATCGAATGAGCCTTTTTTGAAGTTTCTACGACAACGCTTTCTATAAAAACCTTGTATGCCCCCATGTCATAACTTACAACCCTTGCTCTGAGGGCCATGGAGGAGTGTCCTCCTCAAAAACATAATTTCTATCAGGAAATCAACTACACTGAACAAAATGGCTATCTTAAAATTTTGATTGGATGTGTTTGGGGAAAAGGTGGGCGTGAGAGGGGGGTTAGTTGCCCTCAAATCACTTTCGACAATTAAACAGGGCACCAGACCTTTGAATTTCCAGTCGAATGAGCCCTTTTTCAAGTTTCTACGACTAATATTTCAATAAAAACATATATGCCCCCAGGCCATAACTTATATCCCTTGCCCTGAAAACTGTGGGGGGAGTGCCCTGCTCAAAGGTATAATTTCCTGAACTTTAAACTGCGCGGAACAAAATGTCTATCTCAAAATTTTGATTGGGTGAGTTTGGAGAAATGGTGGGCGTGGAAGGGGTAATAGTTGCCTTCAAATCACTTTCGACTATTAAAAAGTGGACTAGCCGTTTCAATTTCCAATCGAATGAGACCTTGTTGAAGTCTCTACGACAACGCGTTCTATAAAAACCTTATATGCCCCCAGGGCATAACTTCCAACCCTTGCCCTGAGGGCTGTGGGGGTTTGTCATCCTCAAAGACCTAATTTCCAGAACTTTCAACTACGTTGAACAAAATGGCTATCTTAAAATTTTGATTGCATGTGTTTGGGGAAAAGGTGGGCGTTAGAGGAGGGTTAGTTGCCCTCCAATCACTTTCGACTATTAAAAAGGGCACTAGCCCTTTGAATTTCCAGTCGAATGAGCCTTTTCTGAAGTTTCTGCGACAGCGCTTCCTATAAATACCTTATATGCCCCAAGGGCATAATTTAAAACCCTTGCCCTGAGGGCCTTGGGAGAGTGTCCTCCTCAAACACATAATTTCTATCTAGAAATCAACTATGCTGAACAGAATGGCTATCTCAAAATTTTGATTGGTTGCGTTTTGGGAAGTGGTGGGCCTGGAAGGGGTGTTAGTTGCCTTCCAATCACTTTCAACTATTAAAAAAGGCACAAGCCACTCCAATTTCCAATTGAATGAGCCCTTTTCGAAGTTTCTACGACAACTTCTTCAATACGAAATGCACCTGGTCTAAAGGGAAAAAAAATTAATAAATAATACATTCTGCCAATGAAGTTCTTATATGCCCCCAAGGCATAACTTAAAACCCTTGCCCTGAGGGCCTTGGGAGAGTGTCCTCCTCAAACACATAATTTCTATCTAGAAATCAACTATGCTGAACAGAATGGCTATCGCAAAATTTTAATTGGATGTGCTTGGAGGAATTATGGGCTTGGGGGGGGGGCTTGTTGCCCTCCAATCACTTTTGACTATTAAAAAGGGCACTAGAGACTCAAATTTCCAATAGAATGAGCCCTTTTCGAAGTTTCTACGACAACTCCTTCGATACGAAGTGCCCGGGTATGGAAAAAAATAAAATAAATAATACATTTTGCCAACATAGCGCTGCCTATGACTACAAAACCTATCAGTGAACGATAGGAATATTTACCCTTGTCCTAGGATTTCTCAGGGTCAAGTCAATCCAGGAGGAAATTTTATGGGAATTGTTGACTATTTTAAATAAAATGTCTATCTCAAAATTTTAAGTTGCGGTTACGAAGTTTTTAGATCCACTGCTTCCTTGCAAAGTGACCGAAAATAAATATATGTAAGGCACATGACTTTTTTCTAGGAGCCACGCTAGAGTTTTGCCTCTGATACTAATTAAATAAATAAAAAAACAAAGTTTTCAAATGAAAGCAAAGAGTAACATTAAGATTTAAGACGACCAAATTATTCCGTTTGTAAGCGCTGTTAGTAGTGATATAAACGCGTCTGTTGACAATATGTAGGGAGGGGATGTATTTTAAAAATCAAAGAGGAATTTTTTCAATAAAAATACAATGAAATACTTTTTCTAAATCTTGTGGGGGGAGAGGTGCAGGGCAGAAAATAATCTACTATCAATTTTAGCTCCCAAACCCTATTAACATCCTTGGGTGCCATGTTGACAGGATCTATGTTTATATTTAATGAAATCAATGAAAAATTGATGGTATCTATTTATCTATTTTCTTTTATACCATTTGAGCTAAAAATATTATTGTAGGGTCTTCCATTTTTTTAAAATAACTTTTTATCCCATTCGAATTACCATTGTTGGTTGCTTGATCAGCCGTCTTTAAAGCGTTATGGACAAGAAGTCGAACGTTAACGTAACAGAGGGGGGGGGTACTAACGAGTGGACAGAATCCTTTAATCGCATAATAATTTCTGGCTTTTTAAGTTTTAATTTTGCTATTTTCATTTATTCAAAAACCGTGTGCTTTTATTTACTTTCTGTTGTCTGTAATACTTTACGCAGGGCTGCTCTAAATGAGAAGAGGGCTACCACAAACTCAGACCCGCTTCTTTAAATCAGAGTTTAACTTTTGCAAAACAATGTTTCTGAGGTAAATTTAATTCAAATCCCAATTTTCCGTTTACTGTAAGTGGTCAAACGAGGATTTCAAAAACCAATGATTATGAAAAAGCGAAGACACAAGGTTTTGGCTCTCATTTCAAGAGCCTTCTCCACCAAAGACGCAAGTAACGACGATGACTATGTTGCCTATCTATCGTGAGTCTTTTCTTTAGTCTTTTTTAGTTTTATTTTTTATTCTTTTTTAATGTTTTTAGTCTTTTCTTTGTTTTAGTTTAGAAGACGACTATTAGCTAATTGGTTAGGTTTTTTAACCACTGTTTTGACCACTATTTTAACCACTGTCTTCAGAAAAAGTCTAAACTCCTTCCGCTCAATTCCTTGCGTTTCACTAGTGACAAAGAGTAAAGCATAAAGATGTGAATTCAAAAAACATCTAATTTTACAAAAAGATTCAAGAGCAGACAATCAGCGGATATGTTATACTTTTAAAGTGGGTTTTTCAACCCCACTTTGGTTAGACAGTGGTTATCCAATCCCTTGAAAAGAGCAATCTTTTCCGTAAAGATTGTGCTTTGATTTCAGAGGTTTTCACGTGTGAGGTATTTTTGTAGACCAGTTACGTTATTCCTTAGTTCTGGGGAAAAAAAGGGTCTGGTCTTTTTGAAGCTTGATTGGTATTGATGGGCAACTAATAAAATTTAAACCAGTAAAAGGACGAAAAGTTTGGTGACTTTGGTGGCACAGTGAGAGAAAGAGAGAGAGAGAGGGAGAGAGAGAGAGAGAGAGAGAGAGAGAGAGAGAGAGAGAGAGAGAGAGAGAGAGAGAGAGAGAGAGAGAGAGAGAGAGAGAGATTAACCAGTTTTGAGTCGCAAGATTTTTAAAAGATAACCCTCTCTTTCTCTGTGGTCTCAGTTTGCTCACTAATAAAAAGGAGTTGATTAGAAAAAGGTGGAAGTTTGCTCAGTATTTTTTGTTCCTCAACAAATAACAAGGAATTGGTATTGAAATATGTTTTATCACCACGCATTAACAAAGAATAAAAATTGAACTTCATAGGTCCTATTGAAATATAAGAAATGAAACAAATAAGGGTTATTCCATTTGTGTAACGCTTAACAAGTTCAGCCCTAATTTTATTCCACCTTCCCCAACTCAGCACTAGAATAAAACCGGAAAGTCACGCGAAAACCTAGGTGTAAGCCGACCATTATCCTTTTCGTCCCATATGAATATGAATATCAGACAAGTTCCTATCAATATAGTTCCAAGATATCCAGGAACCAACTGTACGAAAATGCCTATTTATGCAGTTATTAGATAAAACAACAAGTTTTTCCAACTAAAAGTAAGAAGCAACATTAAAACTTAAAACGAACAGAAATTATTCCGTATTTGAAGGAGGTTCCTAAACCCCTTCCTAAGTCCTCACCCTTTACTCAAGAGTCTTTAAGTTGTCGAAATACTTCTTATTTAAATTCAACGGCCATTTGAGCAGTATTTCTCAAAGAATTGGGACAAAAAGTCGAACTTTAGCGTAAAGAGCGAAGGTTGAGGAAGGGGTAGACCCCTCATAAAAGGCATAATTTCTGTTCTTTTGCTCCTTACTTTCAGTAAAAAAAAAAAAAACTTATTTTTATTTTCTGACCACTTTTCAAACTATGAAAGGAAATCCCCCTCTCCCCCGGTGCAAAAACTTCCCCTGGAATTTTCCCCAAAAAGTTTCCTCCTCATGGGGAATTCCCCCGTGGAAAATCCCCTCCCAAAAAAAGTCCTTTTATTTTCCAAAGACAAATACTATGTGTGAACAAAGGGCAAATTGCGTAGGGCTATGGGGGTTTTATCATCCCTAAGGACATAGTTAGTAGACCTTTCAAACATGCTGATTTAGATGGTTATTTAAAAATTTGACCAGATATCTTTTGAGAAAAGGGGGCGTGGGAAAGGGGCTAGTTACCCTCAAATCTTTTTGATCGTTTAAAAAGGGCACTAGAACTTTTGATTTCCGTTCGAATGGCCCCTTTCCCGATTATCTAGGACCATTGGCTCGATACAATCATCCCAGAGAGAGAAAAAAAAAATAACAACAACAAAAATAAACACGGATCCGTGATCTCTTCGCGCAAAAATTACAAAATTCTACATTTTTGTAGATAGGACCCTGAAACGTCACTTGTAGGACTCTATGATATGCTGAATCTGATAGTGTGAACTACAAAATTTAAAAATTTTAGTTTCTAGGGAAAGTGTTTTTACTCCCTACTCCGGTTATTCTTTTATTTCCTTTATTTTCTTTTAAGAACGTTTATTTCCTTGTCAAACAGTTCGGGGTAACGAAATGTAAGTAAGAAAGCGACCCGGCTCAATAGCAACCGAAACTCTAAAACACGGAATTTTGATACCAATAGATACATCAAAAGAATCAGATTTGTATGCTGATTTAAAATATGTAGGCTAAATCTTATCAAGTTTAGTCTCACCCATTAAAAGTAACGCCCCTGAAAAATTTGCCTTATTTTCAAAAAAAAGGAGGAAACACTCTCTAAAAGTCATAGAACCTTAATGAAATCACACCATCAGATTCAGCGTATCAGAAAACCCTCCTATAGAAGTTTCAAGCTCTTATCTGCAAAAAAGTGGAATTGTGTATTTTTTGCCAGAAAAAAGAAAAAAGATGTTCATTTTTTTCTATTTTTTTTCCAGGGGTGATCGTATCGACCCAGTGGTCCTAGAATATCGCGGGAGGGTTCATTCGAACGGAAATTAAAAGTTCTAGTACCCTTTTTGACTGACCACAAGAATGGAGGACAACTAGGCCCCCTCCAACGCTCATTTTTTCCCAAAATATTTCGTAGCAAAAGGATATCTATTTTACACTTTATATTTATTTACGTATTCCAAAAACGTAATTTACGTTTTTGGAAATGTTCCCAACGGTTAAAATCATTGGGAATTATTGCCAAGTATTGCAATATGTTTACGTCACATTGATTGTTATTTGTCAATGAGTTTATTATTTTTAGGGAGGGGGAATTAATAACACTTAAACATAAGGATAAAAAAAATGTTTACTAAGTAGCAATTATTAAAAGGTAGTTTGTATACGCCACTTCAAACTCGGACTCGCCTTTTGTGTTTTGGGTGGATGTAGTTTCCTGTGGGGTACCCCATTTTTACATCTCCTCTTAACTTGCACCTTTTTGTTGGGGGTGTATTCATCAGGCGTAGTTGGATGGTTATACAAAGTTGTTAGGAACATTTTTTATTGAATGATCATAAATGATATATATATATATATACATAATTAATATTAGTTTTTACATTAGTTTTACAAGTTAATGTTGAGTTATATTAAATAAGAAAACCAAAAAGTGTTCTGTATAACTTTATTCATACTTCTCTATAATAATTTGATGTTTAAAAAGTCATACAGAAGACTATATCATTCTCCATGTTTAAAGGAAACACAATATTTTTAATTAATTTCATTCTTATGTTCCTGGCCTCCCCCAGGCCATTCAGCGTGTCCCCAGGTGGCACGCATTATAGAAACTGGAGCACCCTCGCCCGGGGTCATAAATACAGGCGGAGGATGAAGAAGGCCCCTCAAATGTACACTCAAAAGGGCCCACTGGTTTGTCCACAAGTCCCATGAGTTACAAACTTTCTCCCAGCAATGTGTTAAATTGCAGGGTGATGCAGAACACAATCGCGGGAGGATCCTCTATAGGAGGACAACTGCGGCAGGGCGTAAGATCCAGATCTATGGACAACGGCCTCTGCAAAGGGCTACCTCGACCCTTTCGGGGTACCTGAAAGACTGGGGACCTTGCGGTCAACTCTATTTCCACTTGAGGAGTGGCGCTCCTCGAGGAAATTATAGCCTAGTAAACGACACAGGATTCGCACGGAATTCGGACTAATGGACAATTCTTCTGGGCTTGGTGTGTTTTGACGGGTGTCTTCAAGCTGAAAAACCTCTTCCTAGCTAATTTATCAATTATGGGCTGCCTCCCCGTAGTAGCATAATATTTGTAGGCATGAATATATAATGAGTCGGAGGCAATAGGGTTGAGATTGTCAGTGCAGGATTTAGACTCTTGTTGATAGAAGACCATCGCCAAGTGCTGGAAATCATGTTGTGACCAAGATGGGCCCAGGGTTGCACAAAGCCTCCATTCATGTAGGTCCCAGGGACTTCTTGCTGTCCGGTTCTAAGCTGGCTTAAGCACTTTGGTGTAGACTTGAGAAGATATGTGATCCCCGTCCTGCAATGGTATCCGGGATTATTGCTTTTCCTGAGGCCAATGATTTAAAGAACATGAAAATTGGAACTTGGAATGTTACGACGTTAAGAAATGACTATCGTATCGACATTTTGACTGACGAATTCAGACAATTCGAACTGGATTTATTAGGAGTTTCAGAAACTCATACCCCAGGGGTAGGAAGCATGAAATTAGGTGATATAGAATTTGTTCACTCGGGCAGGAAGGATGGGGTACATAGACAGGGAGTAGGGCTCATGATGAATAAGGAAGCTGCTAAGTCTTCTTTAGGCTGGGAAGGTATTAATAATAGAATACTAATTGCTCATTTTATCAGTTATAAAATGAGCAGGTATCAGTTATAGTAGTACACGCCCCTGTAGAACCAACTGACGGAGATAGTAGTGACTCAGATGAATTTTACTTACAGTTACAGGAGCAAATAGACAGGGTCCCAGGTAGAAATATGACGTTTTTACCGGGAGATTTTAACGCCCAGGTCGGTAGAAATAGGGATAGATGGTATTCTAGCCTAGGTAAATTTGGTGTAGGAAAAGAAAACAGTAATGGATACAGATTTTTGCAATTTTGTAGGTATAACAATCTAGTTATAGCCAATACAGTGTTTGGTCATAAAATGGCTCATAAATTAACATGGTGTTCACGTGATGGAAAGACAGAAAACCTTATTGATTATGTTATAGTAAACCAAAGACTGGCAGGATCAATGCAAGATTCTAGGGTATATAGGAGTGCCATTATTGATGTCAAAACGAAAAATCACCATCTAGTAGTGTCAAGGGTTAATTTAAAGCTGAAATATCGGAAGGGTAACTACCTCCCGGGACGTTATGATGTTGGTAGACTCCAGGATGAGAATTTGAGAGAAACTTTCCAGGAACAGTTGAATACTAAACTTAGGAATTTAAAATTTGATAATGTGGAAGATGGTTGGAATAATTTTAGAAAAATAATTTGTGAAGTTGCTGAAGGTGTCTTAGGGAAGAAATCTAGAACTGCAGCTAAGAATATTAGTGAGAAAGCTTTATGTTTAATAGAAAGGAGAACGGACTTGTACAAGAATTATCTGAGTAATAGATCATATGAAAACAAAAGGAATCTAAAGAAAGTGGAGAAAGCATTAAAATATGAACTAAGGAGGTGTGAAGTGGAGGCCATGGATAAAATTGCTGAGGATCTGGAAGATGCAGCTAGACGGCATAATAGTAAAATATTGTTCTGGCATGTTAATAAATTTAGAGGGAGTAGGCAATTCAGACTTGGCCCAGTTAAAGATAGGAGTGGGGCCGCAATTAGCGATAAGGGAAAAACTAAGGAGAGATGGGCCGAACATTTTGAGAATTTGGTTAACCGAGATAAAGTTGCAGGAAAAGATATAGAGGAAAATAAAAAAGTTTGTGATACCTTGGATGTGAAGGAAGATTTGTTTTGTGAGGAGGAATTAGCGACAGTATTAAAAGGATTAAAAAATGATAAGACTCCAGGTGATGATAGTGTGGTAAATGAGTTTCTTAAATATGGTGGCTCTGAGGTTAGAAATAAGTTACTGAAGATTATGAATATGATTTTTGAAAAAGGGGAAGTACCTAAAGATTTTAGGAAAACCTTAATTAAGCCACTTTTTAAGAAAGGTGATAAAAGTGAGTATGTTAATGATCGAGGCGTTAGTCTGGTCACTGTAGGTAGTAAATTACTTAGTAATATGATACTTTTTAGACTGAGAGATGCCGTAGACAAAGTCTTAAGAGAAGAACAGTGCGGTTTTAGAAAAGGTAGAGGATCTGTCAACCAAATTTTCACTCTTAGGCTAATAGTTGAGAAGTCCCTGAGTTTTCAAACACCTTTGGTCCTCAGTTTTATAGATTATGAGCAACCGTTCGATTCTGCTGATAGAAGAGCTTTAGTAAAGGTTTTATCCTTGTACGGTATACCAGACAAATACATTAAAGTGATTAGTGCTATATACAAGAATAACAATGCTGCGGTTAAGGTAGGAAATGAGGTTATCAGCTGGTTTTGTATTAAATCAGGAGTTAAGTAGGGTTGTGTTCTATCCCCCTTTATATGGAATATTTTGATGGACTTTGTTTTAAGGAGCACAGGAAAGGCAATGGGAGACCACGGAATTAAATGGGGAGGAAAAAGTCACCTGGACTTAGATTTGCTGATAAAGACGTTATGAAGATGTCTTCATGAAGATTATGAAGATGTTAAAAGTAGAATAGCCAAGGCTCAGGGTGTTTTTTCACAGTTAAAAAAAGTTTGGAAGAATAGGAAGGTAAGCCTGCAAACCAAGATTAGAATATTAGATGCTACAGTGATGACAGTGGTCAAATATGGCTCTGAAGCATGGACGCTCCGAAAAGCGGATGAAGATTTGCTAGATGTTTTCTTGAAAAATTGCTTAAGGATTGTTCTGGGTACCCGGCTGACTGACCGTATTTCAAACAATAGGCTATACGAAAAATGTGGTTCAATACCACTCTCTAGGGCTATATTGAAAGAAAGGTTGAGGTGGCTAGGGCAGGTTGTACGGATGAAGGATGAAAGATTGCCGAAGATTGTTCTTTTCGGCCAACCGCCTAGGGTTAAACAGAAAGCAGGTCGTCCTCGTCTGGGGTGGGAGGACGTCATAAAGAAAGATTTAAAGGAAATGGGAACTTCTTGGACGGGTGTAAAAAGGGAGGCTTTGAATAGACTGGGATGGAGGAGGAGCGTGCGTAGTTGTGTTGGCCTCAGGAGGCTTGGTGCTGCGGTGAGTTCCTAGTAGTAGTAGTATTTGGAGGGGGGTGGATTTGGAGTTACGTGGGGGGATCTTTCCATGGAGGAAGTTTTCATGGGGGAAGGGTCATTGTTATGAAGGGGGCACCGGATTTCCCAGCATTATTTAAAGAACGATCAGAAATTAAATAAAAAAAAAGAATTCAACTAAAAGTAAGGAGCAATATCAAAACTTAAAACGAACAGAATTTACTATGTATATGATTGGGTTCGCCCCTAGTCATTACCTTGCTCTTTCCGCTAAAGTTTTTTTTTTTTTTGTATTTTCATCAGAGCTATTTATTCTAATTAACGGCCTTTGTGATTAAAGGATCATTCTTAAAGAATTGGAACAATATTTAAACTTTAGCGTATAGAGCGAGGTATTGAATAGGGGGCGAGCCCCAAAATATACGTAATAAAAATATACGAATATAAAAGTTCGTTACATAAGTTAATTCGTAAGTTACGTCAGAACAAAATTTCGAGACAGCCATTTAGCCAATAAAAAGCAAAACTAACATGCAAATTTCGTTTTATTTATTCATGTACCGTGAGCCAAAATCAAAGCTGGATTAATTCAAAAACGTTCAGAAATTAAATAAGAAAACAAGTTTTTTTTTTTAACTGAAAGTAAGGAGCGACATTAAAACTTAAAACTAACAGAAATTATTCCACATAAAAAAGGGGCTGTCCCCTCTTCAATGCCTCGCTATTTACGCTAAAGTTTTTTATTGTTTTAAAAAATAGAGTTGTGAGAAAAAGTCAAACTTTAGCGTAAAGAGCGTGGTATTGAGGAGGGGACAGGTCCTTTCATGTATGGAATCATTTCTGTTCGTTTTAAATTTTAATGTTGCTCCTTACTTTCAGTTAAAAAAAAAACTTGTTTTTTTATTGAATTGGAATCTAAAAGGCATAACTTTGTTTTACATATTTGCTATTTTTTAAAAACACACAAAATATTAAAATACTTATTCACTAAACTGTGCAAACAAAAACAAAAAAAAAATATTAACGTTACTATAAATTATTGATAAAATTTAGATTTTCAACTTTTAAAATACAATTTTGTGGCGTTTTTGTGACTCATTTGCTGGAGAGATTTATAAAAATGTAAATGAGACTGAATGAAAGTAAACCGTTACTATATAACGTTACTAAATAAAAAATATTAACGTTACTATAAATTATTGATAAAATTTAGATTTTCAACTTTTAAAATACAATTTTGTGGCGTTTTTGTGACTCATTTGCTGGAGAGATTTATAAAAATGTAAATGAGACTGAATGAAAGTAAACCAAAATCTGAAGGGAGGGGCAAGAAAGTATCCAAGGAGGGGTCTAACCCCTTCGTCAGATCCTAAATTAGTCAAAATATCCGTAATTTTTCTTATTATTAGGCTACCGAAAAATAGCCTATGTGCCTGCCTATGCAAGGGGTTGGTGACCGTTGGGATTTTAGAGCCCCTTCTTACATAGGTAGTTATTACAAATAAAACTAAAATCTGGTTTTGCAGTATTGTTTGCCAACTTCCCCCGCCTTGGATCCTCCATTGAGAAGATTCATTGTTCGTTTAAATTTAGACCTTAGATATTATATTAGGTGCATTTGGATCTTATATTTATGGAGTTAAAAAGTCACATTAGAGTACAAAAGGTCACTAAAGCCAAAGATCAGAAAGAAAGAAGTAAAAAGTAAAAAGGTTTATAGGTAATAAACAATAAAAAAGCGGAAAAAATAAAAAGCCAAAGGATTTAAAAAAAAATAGATGTACAGACCTGTGTCAGAGCAGAAGAATGTGAGAGGGTTAATTTACTTGCAGCAGTCTTACTTAACTATTAAATCTAATGGTAATCCCATTAAGACTATCGGTGGCACCACAGATCTAAAAATTTGTATCCTTTTTATCTTACGCTTGTACCTTCCCTATCACTCTTGGAAATATACTGAAGAAATTTCCCTATATGAAAGAACAGTTCCCGATAGGGCTGCACATGCCAATTCTAAAAATTTAATCTCTCCAAAGTTTTCTTCTAATCGTTTCTTTTCCTCATTCTGCCAATGTTTCGAGTTTGCTCCGTAAAAAGAAAAACACCAAGTAATTCCTTGGACGAATCATAAATTAAAAAAAGAAGAAGAATCATTAATTTTAAATGGGTTAATTAAAACAGAGTTGAAAATAAAACATTTCCTAAACATTTTCCTAAAAATTACCTTCTTATGTAAGAAACGAAAAGAGATTAAATTCGACTCCAACTCCCACGCCTTAATTTCTAACGATTCAAGATCACTTTAGCAGCTTTTTGATTCCGACTCCAACCGTAAGACAGGGGAACCATTAAACGAAAACGAAGCAGAAGGCAAGGATTTTTTAAGATTTTTTTTTTCTATGAAAATTCAAAAAACTACCTAGAGGGAGGTGGGGTATTTGTTCTTTTTTATTTTGTATTCGAAACACAAAACAAATTAATTTTCCAAAATATTTGGGGCAAATACGTACAACCTGCCACCCCCCCCCCAATGGGCGTCCCTGCACGAGGTCATGGGAAATAGCTCTTTATTTTCAAGGGTCCTAGTTTGCAGCAACGAAAAACAAATCAAAAACAAAAAATAGCGACAGGAAAAAAGCAGTTAAAACAAAAAACAGGAAAGGTTCTCAACTACTGAGGGAATCTAATTTTGAGAACCGAAGGACATATTTTTCGCATGCTTTAACATCGACTTCAAAATCGATTAATCAGATTAAAAAAGTAAAAAAAAATTATGAAACTAGTCATTTTGTAAATAGCTTTATATTTCTATCGTTGAATTGATGCTTATGCACTATTTGTATCGTCCGAGGGGTTAACAACTGGGCATTTTGAATGACACCTGGAGGCATGAGGCACGGAGGCACGCCGGAGGCATGCCTCCGGAGGCATTAAAAATCGACAGGGAAGGAAACTTATAAAATATTCCAAAGGGCGCAATATGTAATTATATACAGCTTGCCTGTTATTCGGTATGTGTCGAATATTTCAGCACCTTCAAAAACGATCTTTTAAAACTTGTAAAAAATCATTTACGGGTTTATTTGGCAAGGAAAAGAACCCCCAAGACTGAAAACAACTGATACGTACCTAAAGAAGAAGAATGGAGGACTGCAAGTTGTTGATATCCATGCAAAAAATAGGTAACCCTACGATGGCACTGATGGTGTCACTTTTTCCTATTACACATGCAGCGTTGCCACCAGCTCAAAAATAAAATTCCAATTTTTATTCAAAAAAATCCCGAAATTTCAAAAAAAAATCCCGGAACACGGTTTTTAAGTTATACAACATAGGGCTGCGCGGTGATGACGTAAAAAGCAAGGTGCGAAATTCAAAGTACCGTGAAACGTGGTTTCTAGTTGTAACTAACAACTGATTGTCAATATTCCTAGTATTATTTCGACGTGAAAACGTTCTGGTGGATTATTAGGATCTACGACAAATATTTTAGGCCAAAACAATTTGCCAAAGTTCCAAAAAAACGTGTCTACGCATCCGCGTTTCATCGTTATTTGAGTTTCCCGCCCAAGAATTGACGTCACGCTTCGCAGCCCTATTCAATATGGCTTGGCCAGCGGTAAAAGTTGCCTTTTATCACGTCTTCACACGTCCCTTTCCCTTTTATCATACCTGCTTTTCTGTTTAGTGGCTGTGTCAAGACGCACCCTTGGATCTCGGATTCTTAATTGTACTAAAAAAAAAGGAATCTGCTGCTTTGACACGAAAGAATCCGGAAGAAACACAGATCCCTTTTTCCCGAATGTACTTAGAATCCAACTTTCTTGGTATTAAACCCAGGCCTTTGGGTATTTGAAGAGAAAACTGTAAAGCAACAGTCAGAAAAACTGTTACTACCGAGTTATTAGTAAAAAGCGCTAAGTAAAACAACCAACTAAAAAAAATAACTAGTTTCTCAGATATTTATTGGTACGTTTCAGTAATCAGCTCGATAATCACAGCTCAAATGACAACCCTAAGAAACTGGACAAATGAGCTTCAGTAAATCAAACTAAGCTCGGTTAGCACAAGTATAAACACTAAGTCTTCTACTACTAAGTCTTCTACTGAGCATAATTAGTTTTCTGATGGTATTCATCGCTTCCACTGCCCTAGATCTCGGAATGCATTCGAGACTCATAAAATTATATCAAGAACTCAAGCGAATGGGGGTCGAGGGGCAAACGCACTTGAGCTGGAAGGACCAGCCCCACTTTGGGTGGCCTCCTCGTCCGTAGGAGACTTGGTTCAAGATTCTGTTCAGTTCTGTGCCCTCATGTACGTCGGTATTAAGGTTATTTTTGGTTTTTTGTTGATGGGTTGGTTGTGTTTTGTTTTTTTTTGTTGATTAAGGTTGGTCGTAAAAAGGGCTGAAAAAACAGAAAAAAAAGAAGGAAAAATTAGCCACCGCAAGAATGGGTTTCATGTGGACGGAGGACGCCCAGTCTACGGGAGAGCAAATAGTTTTTTTTGTTTTCAAAAAATTTTAAAGTTGTAAGAGTAAGCCTTTTGGAAGACCACCTTTAAAATTCAAATTCGTATTAGTGAAAATTGAAGGATATGAATTTTAAGAAATTGAAGCAAAACTGCAACAGGAAAAGTGTCTCCTAGAGGGGGAAGGATACCCCGGAATGGGGGGAGCGATACATATTTGGCAAGAAAAAACTTAAATGGTAGTATGCCTTCATGTCCACTAATACATTGACTGGTATATAATATTTTTTTTTTTTTTTGAAGTTTAGGTGATATGATAATGTATAAAGTTGTAAGATTTATATGTTTTTGTAACAAAATATCACCGAGTGGAGAGGAGGAGGGGAGGGAAAAAAATAAAAACTATCTCTGAAAAATGTTAAACAAAATTCCTTCTGTTGACACACAGAACATGGCGATGGTGGTGGTTATGGTCTTGAGGTCAGTTTTGGGTTTAGGTGCCATTTTTAACATGATGATTGCGATGCTGACGAGATATCAAAAAAGTGGAACCCTTTCTTCTGGATAAATGAATTCAGCTTTGTGAAGACGTCTGAGTCAAAGCCAAAGACAATGGTGGTGCAGATTTCCATAGAAACGGGTTCTGCTGAATGCATGATATACAGGCTGGAGTCACCGTAACCCTGGTCTACCAATGCGGCAGTTAATGTGAGATCAGCATTCAGCCGGAACCACTGGCACAGAATTCCTGTGTCGTCAGGGAACGGCATCGCCATATTCTGCGTGTCAACAAAGTGGCATCTTCGCCCAGACAAGTAGCCAAACTATATGACCCGCCCAACTAATACTCTCTTTCCCCTGCCAACCGGTCTGTAAACGCACCATTCACCGATACGCAATTCAGATTTCACACCGACCTCTGCATTGGTTTGTGGCGACTCACGTAGTCCTACTCGTCGGCCCTGGACCATCACCCGTTTTAATCGGTCACTACTCAGCTTCTCAGAGCTTTCCCTCAGAAGCCACAACAGCGTGGATTTTTTTATTGGTGTTATAGAGCCGTCAGAAGTCTTGACAAGACAAAACCTAGAATTCTCCATGTTCGTCACAGGTTCACTAACCCAATTTTTCTCAACTTGGTGTTTCACACAGTGAGCAATCACTGGCAAATCTTCAAAGATGCCGTCACTTTCCGAGCCCGATTCAGTTTCAGTAGTGGAAGCCTTTTCCTGCTTATCGGACAGAGTATTTTCCTCTGAGTCATCGTCTGAGTCACTGTCGTGAAGTACAGAAAGACGAACATTCGGTACTTGGTGACCGAAAACAGAAAGTACGTCGTCGGGTATCAAGGCTTTCATTATTCGCTGGTTTTCAATACGAGCTCGCCCTAGCTCGAGCTTTATTTCATCGTCCCTGGGCAAAGAAAAATGGGAACTGACAGACACAACACCAATGAATCCAACTCGCTTGGCCTTGGGCAAGGACAACTGTTCATTAGAATATTGAGCTTCAAAATCCGTTATACTTTCATATCGGAGAATTCGATGTAGAAGTTGGAGGAACGAAAAGTTTATTACAGTACTGTAAGTGCTGGTTTGAGACCGCATCTTCCTAAAAAAATCTCCACACGGTTGGCTATTCATGTCGGAGAGTTTGAAAAGACGTTCGAGCCCAAGCCGTTTGAATCGACGAATGAGAAACACTAGGGAATGCATATTTATCTAAAGGCAATGGTAAAGGTATGTGGTAATAAAGTTCTCGTTCAAAGCATAATGTCCACTTTTTAGGACCCAGGATCTCCAATGTCGAACGCAGTAAACAACACAACCAAGTAAAGATAACCTCTCAAGAGGAGAAAGTTTGCCGTCGTAAAAAACGCGCCGTGCGCTTTCCATAAGCCAAAGATAAAACTGTGTTCCTTCGCTTCCAGGAACACGCTGTTTCAGGTGTGCCGGAGGCACAGCCGGAGGCAAGAAGGAAGGGACACCTGCGACGGTCAGTTATTAGCCCCTCGGTATCGTCTTATTAAAAGAATTTTTCTATTCAAGGATTATCGATAAAACTGTGATTTGATATTTTTGGTTTGATACTTTTTCAAAGACAAGAAACTGCCAGTGCTTTCCCTCAGAGTAGTCACAAGTACCATATCCTACAATTTTTTTTTTTAATTTTGAAAGTTTTGTAATTTTATTAAAGTTTTTGTAATTTTTATCTAATATGGGTTGTCTTCCTGTCATACTATAGTATTTGTAGGCATGAATATATAATGAGTCCGAGGTAATAGGCTTGAGACTGTCTGTGCAGGATTTTTACTCTTGTTGATAGAAGAGCATCGGCCAAGTGTGGAAAAACACGTTGTGACCAAGATGGGCCTAGGATTGCACAAAACCTCTATTCAACTGGAGGTTCCAGGGACTTCTTGCTGTCCAGTTCTAAGCCGACTTAGTGCTTTCTGTAGACTTTAGAAGATGTGTTAGTCCCCGTCCTGCACTGGTTCTAGGACCACCGATTTTTCTGAGGCGATAATAATTTCATTGATTTAAAGAATATGAAAATTGCAACTTGGAATTTTACAACGTTAAAAAAACAATTATTGTAAAGACTTGAAAAAATGAGCGTGGGAGGGGGCCCAGTTGCCCTCCACTTAAAAAGGGCACTTTTTTTGGCCACTTTAAAAGGGCACTAGAACTTTTAATTTCCGTTCGAATGAGCCCTCTCACGATATTCTAGGACTACTGGATCGATACGATCACCCCTGGAAAAAAAACAAATAAACACGCATCCGTGATCTTTCTTCTGGCAAAAAACACAAAATTCCGCATTTTTGCAGATAGGAGCTTGAAACTTCTATAGTAGGGTTCTCTGATACGCTGAATCTGATGGTGTGATTTTCATTAAAGTTACATGACTTTTAGGTGGTGTTTCCCCCTTTTTTCGAAAATAAGGCAAATTTTCTCAGGTGCATAACTTTTGATGGCCAAGACTAAAGTTGATGAAACTTATATATTTGAAATAAGCGTAAAAAACTGATTCTTTCGATGTATCTATTGGTATCAAAATTCTGTTTTCAAGAGTTTCGGTTACTATTGAGCCGGGTCGCTCCTTACTTACAGTTCGTTACCACGAACTGTTTGATATTTTGTCTGACGAAATCAGACGCTTCGAACTGGGCTTATTAGGAATATCAAAAATTCATATCCCTGGGGTAAGAAACATGAAATTAGGAGATATAGAATTTTTTACTCAAGCACGAAGGAGGGGGTTCATAGGCAGGGAGTGGGCTCAAGATGAATAACGAAGGTGCTAAGTCTTGTTTAGGATGGGAAGGTATTAGTAATATAATGCTAGTCACTCATTTTATGACTGAAAAGTGCAGGGCATCAGTCATAGTAGCACTTGACCCTGGAGAACCAACTGATGTAGACAGATAATTGACAGTAGTGACACGTATGAATTTTACTTATAAATACAGGAACAAATAGATAGGGTCCTAGGTATAAATATGGTATTTTGTTAGGGAGTTTCAATATCCTGGTCGGTAGATAGAGGGTTTCTTAGCCTAGTTAAATTTGGTTTGGGAAATGAAAATTGTAATGGTTACAGATAGCTGTAATTTTGTAGGTTTAACAATCTAGTTATAACCAATCGGCCCTCCAAAGGTAAAAGTACGTATATGCACAATTTTTCACTTCTCGACTTAATGCCACCACCATACTAAAAAAAATGTGCTGAATCGAATGGTATATGTAAGAAGGCTCTAGTCCAAATATTAACGGAAATAGCATATGGATAAAGTACGTATCTGAAAAATTTCTGGGCGCATCCAAAGGTAAAAGTACGTATCTGTGTAGATACGTACTTTCACCCTTGGTACGTACTTTTGCCTTTGGCCGGCACATTAAAATGAGAAAGGAAACCAAAGGTCAAAGTACGTATATGTCATGATTCAGCACAATCATCATTGTTTGTTTACCAGAGCAGAGCTGAACAACCAGCAACTCTGAGCTATTAAAGAGTACTGGCATAGAATGTCAAGAGGCTTTCTAAATTTACAGAGAGCGTTGGTTATACAAAAGGAAAGAGATTTAAGGTAAGAAAATTTTGCTTCATGCTATTTTGGAACCTTTTCTCCAAGTAGGCCTAAACCCTCTGGTAAAACCCCATCTGTACTACCAGGTAGGTACAACAGACCCGCTACAACCAGTTTACACAGCTAGCTATGTAGCTGTCGAATTAGTACAGGAGAGCAGCGTCATACCAAATTACCAACCAACCACCTAAAGCCATTTTTTTAGTATTGCCTACAAACATGACTTACCTTTGAAATAAAATAAAAAACAAGGGATGCATCAAAATAACCCCTAGAACCTTCTCTGTCATCTGAGATAATCAGGGATTAGTTTGGTCAACTATTACAACATTGAGAAAAAATTGAGGGCCTCTAAATATTGCTTACCTTAGAAACAAAAAAAAATGTATCAAAATAGCCCTAGAACCCCCTCTTTCATCTGAGATAATCAAGGTTGATAACAAGTTCTTAGAATTCCAATTTTTCAGGACATTGGCATGTCAAGCAAGTACAAATGAGGCATCAACTTCAAATACCGACTTGCCATCTTCCAGTGAAGAGCAACGAGGAGCTAGTTCCTGTTCCCCCCCAGAAATCATCCAGATAAATCAAACAACAGACATATCACCCAATTTTTCTGGACATTCTCGATCAAGGGACACCACTGATGGAGAAGCTAAAACTAAGGCACAGTTAAAACACTTTGCTGATGAAGAATTCGAAAAAGAAGATTTAAGTAGAGGTGATAGTGATGAGTCTGATATTGACTGGGAGGACGTTGAAGGGACATTTGGGTCTTCTGATGATGAAAGGCAGACAACTTTGAAGAAGAGGAGAAAGCTCTTTACAGATTTAGTTCCTCTTTCGGTCAGTAATGATCTTACATCAGATCATCCAGAGTACAATCTGATCCATTTTCCTACCGATCCTTTCCTGCCCTTGGAAGATTCGGCTTCGGATGCAGCAGCTTATGAGACCCAAGATGACCAGCTAAATTTGGACAATCAACCATCTAATGAAAGCAACAATGCTGTTTGTGAACCTGATTCCTCAGACCATGTCATGTGTGTAATTGACGCTGTAGCAGCAAGGTCTGTGGGACAAGATAGAGAAAATAGACGTGAAGAAAATGGTGGAGGAGAAGGAAGGTCTATTGTTGACCTTACTCCAAAACGAGTTCGCTCAGAAAAAGATAAATTTGAAAGAGATGTTAAGAAGTATCCATTTCCTGACGAACCTGGCTGTAAATCTAACAAATGTACAAACTCATGTTTGAAGTTTTCCAGTGTAGAATTCAGGAAAATTTATGACACATGTTGGAGCAAAGAATATAAATCAAGACAAATGTGGCTCGCTTCTTTGCTGACATTCCTACCAGTTAAAAGAAGGACTATTGCCCCAGAAGCTGCGTGTAGAAAAAAAACTACAGTTAGGTACAGCCTTCCCAGAAATTCGAATGACGACCCCACACTTACCCCAAAAGTTGAAAACTTGCCAGTTTGCAAGTCTACATTCCTTGGTTGTCTAGGATTAGGCAAGAATGACAGAGTAATTTTTACAATCAAGTCAAAAATTGAAAGGGATGCTCTTGGGAATGAGCTCAAGGACGGAAGGGGCCATAAAGTGGCAGGGCCACCAAACAAAGTTGATCGAAGCCTTGTGATGCAGCACATTGAAAGCTTTCAGCCAGCAATTCCACACTATCGTCGAGCTCACGCTCCAAATGTTCGGTACCTTTCTCGTGATTTGAGCTACAAATTTATGGCAGAAGACTTTAATGAAAAATATCCAGCAAATAAAATCTGTGGTGAGACATATAGGAAGATTCTTAATGGTATGAAAGTATCATTGTGCATGCCCCAAAGTGACAGCTGTGACATTTGCACACTATTAAAAGAGAAAGTAGGGGCTGCGAGAACTCCTGGTACAAATGGTGAGGCAACCGAGAAAGAGACTGAACTGTACAGAAAGCACATAGATCTTGTTGAACAGGTTTCAAAAGCATTTTCTGAAGATAAGCAGAAATACGAAAAAGATTCAACTACCATGTTGTTCACCGTGGACCTACAAAAAGTGTTATTGCTTCCCATCATGCACAGCAGAAAGGAGGCCTTTTTTCTATCAAGACTCGTGTGTTTTAATGAGACGTTTGCCCCCGTTAAGGCCACCCAACAAAACCAGAACCTTTGCGTTGTTTGGAACGAATCTCGACAAGGACGTGATGCACCTGATATAGGTAGTGCCTTCCACAAGGTCTTAAAGATGAATAGGGATATCTTGCACTTCATTTTTTATACTGACAATTGCTGTGCCCAGAACAAAAATTGGACAATTTTTAGTGAATTTGTACTGATAGTCAACAGTGAAGGAGGACCTGAAACGATTCGTATCAAGTATCTAGTGAAAGGCCATACGCACATGGGGGCTGACTCCATACACGGATCGATTGAGTCTCGAATTCGAAAAAGGGATGTTCTTGACTTTGAGGATTTGTGCGACACCATAGAAAAAAGTAGAAAATTCACGAAAGCCGTGAAAATGGACATAGAAGACTTTTGCCAGTGGAAAAGCTTAAAAGCTCCTGGCATCGTCATGAAGAACTTGGGCGTGACCATTGATGAGTTCAGTGAGGTCTGTTTTAAGAAGGGAAAAACAGAACTGTTCTATAAAACTAGCCCTGAGGGTGAAGAAAAGAGTCTAAGTTTTGTGCCAAAAAAGCTGGTTAGTACAATCAAAGAGGCAAAGTATCCTTTGCCAGATCCGATTCTTGGCGCAAGGGGGGTAAAGCCAGAAAAGAAAAAGGCCATCTTAGAAAAACTTGTACCTTTTATGAATGAGAATCGCCGTACATTTTGGCGCACTATGCCTTCATCAACAGCTTCTGTCGATTTGCTGAAGCACGGCTGTGTTTCTTAGCTGCCTGCAGTATTTCAGTGATTTCTTTTTATTTTTTTTATTTTTTAACTTCTAATTATTTGAATAAAAAAATGACTTGTTGTACATGCTTCATACGTGGTTTTACCTTCGGTATACGTCATAGATACGGGGTTTTGGGCAGAGTAAAAGTGCGTTTTATGTTTTATACAGACTTTTACCTTTGGGACTTCATTCGAATTCGAGTCTCGAGTCAAAGGTAAAAGTACGTATATGTCATATACGCACTTTTACCTTTTGAGAGCGCCTCTTTATATGAGTAACGGTCCAATGGTAAAAGTACGTATCTACTGTTTCAGGCTTCGGGGCAGTAATAATAGAAAATTTTACTTAAAAATATGAAATCCCCATATTTGTTTACCTATTTAACTAATTTCCAGAATTAGCCAGTGTCCAGTTTCACCGTAAACCGTATTTGAAGCTCTCAAAAGTACTCAAACTTTGAGCCGTGATTTATCGAAATAATGAAAAGTGTAGATACGTACTTTTACCTTTGGAGGGCCGCAATATCCTGGTCCATTTATTTGGTCAATAAGTTGCCCATTCCCTATTCATTATGTTATTGCAATAATTAAAAAAAAAATTCCATAAAAGAAGTTTTTCAAAGAAATGTAAAGGCCATTTTAATCTTAAGATCAGCATATACAAATACCTGTTAAAATTCAAACCCAACACGACCAGAAATTACTATTAAAGAATAAATGAAACCTAAAACGAACAGAAATTAAATAAACAATCGTAGTTTAAAAAAAACATACAACACGTAATAATATAAATGAATAAATAAATCTTAAACGAATATATATATATATATATATCTATATATATATATATATATATATATATATATATATATATATATATATATATATATATATATATATATATATATATATATATATATATATATATACATATATATATATATATATATATATATATATATATATATATATATATATATATATATATATATATATATATATATATTTATATATATATATATATATATATATATATATATATATATATATATATATATATATATATACATATATATATATATATATATATATATATATATATATATATATTTATATATATATATATATATATATATATATATATATATATATATATATATATATATATATATATATATATATATATATATATATATATATATATATATATATATATAAATATGTATATATATATATATATATATATATATATATATATATATATATATATATATATATATATATATATATATATATATATATATATATATATATATATATATATATATATATATATATATATATGGGTGGATTTGCTAGAAGATAAACTTGAAAAAAATGAAAATTCTATTTAGAATTTACCAATGTTTTTTATTTTTTATTTTTATGTTGGCTCTTGTAAAAAAGGATTATTTGAATGCGGCTTCACCTGTATTTGTATTCTGTGTCCGACTGTCTTGGTTGAGGAAAGAGCTTTAAACTAAGATCTGATCAATATAATCGCTCATTAAAGAAGCAAAACTGTTCACACAATATTTTTTCTTGCATTACTGTATCGCCAATCCATCCACGTGGCTATTTAGTTTTATTTCTCTACCTTACAACCATGGCCGACCGTCTCGTGCCCGGAACGCCTTTATGAATGATCGAAAAATGATCAAATGTTGAATCTTAATAGTTTGATATGCCCAAAAACATCAACTTGTCTACTTAGATGTACCAAGCCCAAAAATGCCAAGAGTATTTTGTGCCGAAACGTTTCATTTTGTGCCGAAACGTTTCTACGGCACAAAGTTTCACTTTTTGCCGTATAACCTTTCGTACCACCAGGACTTACGACTTTACGTTACATTACTTTTTCTTATTTCTCTGTAATGTAGATAGTGCCATGTAGACTTGAGTTCTACTTGAAAACTTACTCGACGTTAATTTACATTTCGTTATGGAAAAGTCTAATATAACAGCACCCAAATGGAATTTCTGGATGAGCAATTAATAATTTTGAAAATAACTTGAAAATTTTATTCTAGAAAACAGTTTCTGCTTAATCAGAGCTGGAATGTTAATCTTTGTACCTTACCTTAGACCTTAGATCCTCCTGCACCGCCAGGGGCACCTAGGGTATCAGTGAATATTCGACAATCGGGTCTGAGATGAGCCACTGCGTATACATCTTCCCAATCTGGTTGGAGAGAGATATTCAGGCAGCATAAGTCACTGTTGTAGGTTCGCCTCAATGTGTTTCGAGGTCACCTTCACTTCTGGCTTCCAACTGGCTGCCACTCAAGTGTAGACTTCAGGATTTGATGGTTTTCTATTCTTAAAACGTGTCCGAGATACCTCCATCTACGGGATCTGATGGTGTCGGCTAATAGTGGTTGATTGGTGATTCTCCGAATGGTATCGTTTGAGACCCTTTCCGACCAATGTATATTCAGAATCCTTCTGAGGCAATTGTTCTTAAAAGTCAGAATCTTTTTATCTTGTTGAATGTTTAAGTGCCAAGTCTCAGCGGCATACAAGAGGACTGGTAAAACGTTATTGTTGAGTAAGCGCAGCTTCAGGTGATTTGAATAATTACTGGATTTTCAGATTCTTTTCAGTCAAGGAGGCACACTTGTGCCTCCTTGAGGCACAAGGAGGCGACCCACCACAATGTTAAGCGATTTCCGGTCCTAGCGGTCGCAGAGAGACAGCGGTGATCGCATTTTGTAGCCCAAGCTCCAACTAAGAAACGTGCAAAATTTCACCCCCCCTCCGACTTTATCTTCATGGGTAAAAGTGGGCCGGAAGTTTCGAACCTCCGAGCACAGCCCCCCTTTAATGTTGTCCGATTGGGCTGAAATTTAGAGGTTAAGCTTTCCTAGGGCCCGGGAGCTTATCCTCGAAATTTCAGCTCAATCCGATCACTCCTTCCCTGTTTTCCAAAAAACAAATATAGCCACTTAAAGTTCATTTCTCTTTTTTTTTTATCAGCCACGCCTACAGGCCACAGTTGGCGACAGATCCGGGTGAATGAGGACTCATTCGAAGCGGAATTCGACCTGTTAGGGCCTTTTGATATTTTCAGACCGAAAAAATTATCCCCCGAATTTACATTTACGAAAAACCTCGTTTTCCTATAAGAGCCCATGTTAATTTTTCCCACCACAGCCTTCCTGGGGCCTGGGGCTGAAATTTTGAGGATAAGCTTTCCTGGGGCCTGGGAGCTTATCCTCAAAATTTCAGCTCAATCCAATCACTCCTTCCCTATTTTCAAAAAAACAAATATCAAGTTTTGTGGGGATTTGCTTGCGTCAAAAATAGATACGAGAGACTAAAATAATATAACAAGTGTCTCTGTGGTACAATGGTCGCTGTTCCTGATTATTTGAAAAAAACTACGTTTTCTAAAGAGTTAAAGAGGCTGAGTAACAAGGTCAAACCTTAAAACGTACAGGGATTAGGAGGCACAGTTGGGGGGCTGACGCCCCCCCCCCAACCCCCCGCTTTTGCAGCCTCTTTTGTTAAGTTTTTTTTTATTTTGGGGGGCTGCCACCCCCCTCACCCCCCGCTTTTGCTCTTGCGAAGAACTGGTTTGCAACACAAACGAAGTCTGCTGTAGTTTTTTACCATAAAAACAACTATTGCATCTTTTATCGATGAGGGCTACCGCCCCCGGTTTTGCCCTTGCAAAGAACTGTTTTACAACAAAAACAAAGTCTGCTTGAATTTTTTACCATAAGAGCACCCTATTACATTTATTTGATTAAAAACCCTACTGAGAATTATTATTTTCCGTTTCCTCAGGAGATTTTTCCCTAACCAATAACAAGCTATACTGTGATGAACTTTAACAATTTTGAACAGACAAACAGGGAGCAGAAGAAGGGCTCAGAATAAACTAGCAGTTCAGTTTCATTTATTTTACCATCATACATGATCACACTGAGTACGTAACACTACCTGGCACAAAGACAACTTTGTAGTTATAACTGTAACAGACTAAGTAGTCATTGCCAAATCCTCAGAAGATATTAAAAAAATGCCATTGAAACAGTTTCATTCGTATTGGTACGACCAATTGATTGCAGCGTACAGGACTTAAAAAACTTTAACAAAAGAGGCTGCAAAAGCGGGGGGTTTGGGGGGCGGCAGCCACCCGAATGTGCCTCCTAATCCCTGTACATTTTAAGGTTCGACCTTGTAACTCAGCCTCTTTATCTCTTTAGAAAACGTAGTTTTTTTCAAATAATTAACTGTAGGCTGCGTAAGCTTGACCTATTCTAGTTATGACTTCTTTTGTGGTAGATCCAGTATTCTCAATGATGCTGCCCAAATACTTAAACTCAATAACTTGTTCAATTTCCTCACCAGCACATGTGATATGTAGGGGGGAATTGGATGTTGCCATGGTTTTTGTCTTTCCTGCATTTATTTTAAGACCAAGCTGGCTGGCTTTCACACTGACCCTGTGAATGAAGTACTGCAAACGTTGCTTGCAACCCTGAACTAATTTTACGTCGTCTGCAAAATCTAAATCGCTGACTGTTACACCGGATGATAATTCAATGCCATCTGTTGTTGTGTTGCGAAGGGTATAGTCAATAGCTATTATAAAGAGCAGTGGTGACAACACGCATCCCTGTTTAACTCCAGATAAGATTTTAAAGTATCTTGTTTGGCCCTCTGGCGTCTTAATGCAGCATTCACTCCCTTCGTACATGACATAATTATCTTAATTATTCTATCCGGAAAGCCGTAATAGTTCAGAATTTGCCACAAAGTTTTGCGATCGACCAAATCGAAAGCCTTTTCGAAGTGGATGAAAGCCATGTGTATTTTGGACCGCCACTCTGGACTTTCCTCTGTGAGCATGCGTAAGTAAAAATAAGATCCGCACAGGAAAGTTCTGCACGGAACCCATATTGCTCATCTCTCAGGTGTTTATCTAGTTCTGTCTGTATCCTTTCCAAAATAACATGACAAAGCACTTTCCCGGGCACTGATAGTAAGCTGATTCCTCGCCAGTTTCCAGGAACAGTAGCATCACCCCTTTTGAAAAGTCTGACCAGTGAGCGTCTCTTCTATTCTGCTGGTACTTCTCTATTCTCCCAGATTTTGGTAAAAAACTTGACCCAGTATGAGATTTGTCTTAGGATTGATGCCTTAATCATTTCTGTTGTTATTCGCTTTTCACCTGGTGATTTTTAATTTTTCAATTTCCTTGCTGCAGTACTCATCTCCATCACACTTGGTGGCTCATCGCTGATATTCAGGGAAGAAGTGGTATTGTTGGGATATTCGGGGAAATTCTGGAGGAGGTCTATCCAGAATTTTCTCAAATTTCGACACTCATATTTCATTTACAACCTCTGGCTCTGTCTGTAAAGCACCAGAAGGGTCCCTGACGGGGCCATCTTGGGAGCGTTTCTTTCCGACTATTTCATTTGTTATCCTATAAAGGGCTCTAGAGTCACCTTTTTTGGCAGCTTCTTTTGCAAGTTTCGCCTTCCTTTCAATTTGACGACGGTAGTTATTTCTTGCGCTTTTTTTTTACCGCTTTTTCTGCTTCTCTATAACTGGAACGTTTAAAGATCATTTGGCTTGATAGTTGATTCTGAAGAAGGGTTTGTTTTATACATTTTCTTTTCTCTATGAGGGCCCATGTCTTGTCTGAATTCACTGGTCTTTCGGGCTCTTTCTGTAGCCAAGAATTTCTGAGGCAGCCGATTGAAAACAGGTTTTCATGTCTTTCCACATGTGTTCTTGATCTAACTGTTCTGGTTGAGAGAGAGAGAGAGCTTGAAAGCAATTCGAAAGTTCTACTACAAAATCATGCTTCAATGTTTTGTCTAGCAGCTATTCTGAGTCAAAAAGAGGGTCGGGAAGAGGAGTCTTCTTTGTATTTCTCTTCAACTTGATTTTAAATTTTGTCATCATAAGTGAGTGGTGAGATTTTGCATCAGCACCACTGTACGATCGTACATCAATGAGGCTTGAGCACCACTTACGGCTAGCCAAACAATGGTCTATTTGGTTTTTAGTTAAACCATCAGGGGAGGTTCAAGAATATTTGTGAATGTCAAGATGAGCAAATAAGCTCCCACCAACAATTAAATCATTGGCTACTGCAAAATCAACGAGCAATTCACCATTCTCATTTCAGTCTCCAAGCCCATGGTTTCCTAGTACTTGGGGGCAATAATCCCAGTCGTTTCCAATCTTTGCACTAAAATCTCCAAAGACGCATGTTACGTCGTGCCTAGGTATATCGTTTGTTACCACTTGTAAGGTTCTATAAAATTGGTCTTTTACTTCTTCAGTTGCTTCAGTGGTCGGGGCATAGCAAACTACCACAGAAAGCTTGGCATGCAATCCAGTAAATCTAGCAGTGAGGATTCTGGCTGAGATTGGGGACCATTTGATCATGGCCTTTTTGCCTTCTTTTGTCATGATGAGAGCAACTCCTTGTTCTCTTCATGAATCGGTTCCACTGAAAATAATATTGTAGCCATTTGGTAGTTGATTTGATCCTGCACCAGTCCATCTCACTTCCGATAAAGCAAGTAAGTCTAGATTATATCTAATCATTTCTTTTGCTACTTGTTCACTTTTGATGCTTGGGCCATTGTACAGATATTCCAAAATCCAAGCCTGAGAGTATTTTTCACAGTCAGAAATTTTGTCCGGGGACAGGCAGTCGTCGTCGTTGAGTCGATATTAAATCCGAGGCTTTGTTTCTTTGTGGTTTCTGTTGCGTATAGTCTTCTTACGGGTACAGCAGTTCTAATTTTCAAATAGTTTGCCAATGATGACTATGAGGATTTTATGGGTTTTTACGTTAGATCAGTGGGAAAGAAAGCATAAGAAGTTATAAAGTTATACTTAAACGCAGCGTCTCTTAACTACTTAGTGAAAAAATTACGCATGACGTGTGAAAGGCACTTAAGAGAGAGAGAGAGAGAGAGAGACAAAGAGAGAGACAGAAAAAGAGATATAGAGGGTAAAGAGAGTGAGAATAAGAAAGAGAAAGAGAGATAGAGATAGAGAAGGGGAGTAAAAGCAGAGAGATGGAAAACAAGAAAACTCACTTCTGCTGCCAAAGCAAGCTGTTTTTCTAATTGTTGCCGTTCCAAAGTTACTAATCTGACAACATCTTCAAGTTCTAAAAGCTCTTTAGATTTTATCACCTCATTTCGAAATTTTTCTCTTTGCAGTCCTTTATTCTGCAGAGTCTTTTTGGGCTTTGTCACAGCTCTTTCGTTGGCCATTCGCTGAAAAAAAAAATATTCAATTTTAATGTGATAAAGTGATTAAAAGTTGCACCCGTACATATCTGCAAATCTAAATCGCTTATAATAAAGAGCTCAAGTGCTTAAAGAAAAACAAAGTTTCACTCCTTGCATTTGGAAGAGCAATACCATAATAAAAGGTGAGTAAAGCAAAGTGAAAAAACCGCAATGCTTTGAATGGATCAAAATTTTTATCTGAAAGATGAAGAACTATATTGAATGCACACTTCGCAGATAATGGCAGAACAATTCGTTAAATATCACGTACATAATATTAGTATGGGCCCCCTGGCAAATACTTATGACAGGGGGCAAGTATATGTCCCGGGACTCATTTTACGTCTATTCATACTTGTAAACCCCCGTTTCCCTTAACTTATCGGTTGTTGTTGTTTGGGGTTTGACGCGTTCGACCAATCGGTCATCTGCGTTCGTATCACTTGATTATTCTGTGCCTTCTGCAATGACTAGCTTGCTTGGGTGTCACTTCAGTCAATATTCATTGAGCCAGATATGGTATCACTTATTGTGCTATTGGCTGGGGGTTATTCACCAGCAGCAAATGCCTGCGTTGAAAAACGGGAATCAGAGTAATTCAGCTGTGCTTTGTCATAAAACAATCAAAATACGTTTACAACAAAATTAAAATAGATAATGCAAATATACATAATTCCTGTCACATACACCAAATATAAAAAACAAAGCTGATAAAACATAGATAAAAAAAAGAAAAAAATATACTAAGTATGATGACTCTAAAATGAGCTAATATAGGGGTAAAAAAAAGAAAAAAAAATATCTTAAAGGGAATGAACCAAACCAGTAGTCTTAACAAATCTACCTAAAAGGTTTGTGCTTAGTCGTCTAGCCCAAGGAGGAAACATGTGACGTGCCAGAACAGAGCGCATTGTGAATGCCTTAAATGCCTTCTCACAGCAATTCCTTAGTACTTCCCTCTCCTTTTCACATTTTCTACAGTTAAAGATGATGTGACGTATGTCTTCATACACTCCACATGTGTCCCAATTGGGGGAAGGGGTCATTTTCCAATGGAATAGTGTTGATTTTGTCTTTGCATGGCCACATCTAAGACGAAAGAGACAAATTGAAAGAATGCGAGATGAGAGGTACATTTCTTTTGACGGCTGCTTGTAATCATAGAGATCCAGGAGCTGGGCATGGAAAGAACGGAGCCAAGCCTCTTCTTCCTCCAAAATTTTTGAGCTGATTGAAGACAGGAATTCAGGACCAGTAATAGGGGTTTGAGCGATCAGACCCAGATGAGAGGCTGGTTTTGCAGTCTGGTCTGCTAATTTATTTCCTGTTATACCACAGTGTGCTGGAATCCATATAAATAGGACTGATATACCCTTTCTTGCAAGTTGTGTGGCCAAATTTTCAATCTACATGGCAACATTTCTTGCTTGGTGTTGCTAGTGTGAAAGGTAATCCAGAGCTGACAGTGAATCAGTGCAGACGATATATTTTTGATGTTTGGTCTCTTTTTGGCTTGATATGGCTTGAAGAGAAAATCTAATCGCCATAAGTTCTGCAGAGAAAATTGTCAGGTAGGGGGGTAAGCAGCAGGAAAGAGACAGGCTCTGGGAGGGTATAACTACTACACAGCTGCATTTTGTTTCTGTCTTTGAACCATCTGTGTAAACTTGGATGTAGTCCTGATATTCTGCCAACTTTCCCAGGAATGTGATTTTCATCAGTGTTAGGGGAAGGTCCTCCTTTTTTCCAATCCTGATCTTAGGAATAATCAGTTCCCCAATTCCTTCGGAGACGCTGGGAGAATCATCATCCAAATTAACAGTCAGCTTGCCATTCTCTATGAACTCTTCCATGCCAGGAAGGCAAAGGAATCTCTGAAAAGAGGGCATCTCTGTTGGTTTGTAGCGGACATCAGGGTTGTGGTGGCTAATGATTCCTTTTTAGAAAATGTGGTTCTTGAGTCTTATCTTCTTTGCAAAATATTTTGCAAGGAGATATTTTCTTCTGGAGCGAAGAGACTGGATCCCCACTTCACAGTACATAGCTGCAATAGGAGTTGATTTTAGGCACTGTATAAAGATAATATAACAGTAAGTTCACCACAGATGATTTCTGGCGCTTCATTCTCGGTGCGCACAGACAGCTCCTCCCACTTCCTCTTGCATTAGGTGGTTAGTATGTATTCGTCAATCAACGAAAAATGGTCTGAAATTGTATTGTTCGTAATTGCGAAAGCAGAAAGAAACTTGGTGAGCCGGCGAAGTGGTTTGCAACTGTCCCATCTCACAGGTATGACTTAATTTATATGTAAAAATTATGACTTAATCTATTATTTATATACAATGGACTTAACTTAATGGCCTATGTAGGATTTCTAAAAAGGGAGACAGGGGGTTGATGAAATTTGTGAAAATAAGGAAATTTCAAGTTTAACTTCTAATCAATGCTGCAACAGGGAAATAGCCGAAATTTCATAGTGGAAAGGGATCCACGAAGTAGCGGGAGTATTTGAAATTTGCCACAAAATGTTTTACCACAAAGGGGCAACCTAACAGTTTTAGCACAGATTATCTATTAGGTTTCACAATAGTCTGTGGCTATAGATAGTAATATTGCGCGACGGAGCGTCAAAACTTTTTCTTATTGTTTTTTTTTTTTATTATTGGCAAGGGAAAATGTCCCCTTTAATTCCCATTTAATTTTGTTTTCCTTTTAATTTTCGTTGATTTTCATTTAATTTTTCCTCGTTTATGCTCTTTTTTGGGCCATAGAAATGTCATTCTAAATTTGATAGAGGATTTTTTTCTTCTAATAAATGGTGGAATAGCTCTCAGTGGCGGATCCAGGGGTGGGGCGAGGGGCGCGTGCCCCCCTAACATAGTCTAAAGTAGTTTAATTTACTTAATTAACGGAAGTTTGCGTTAATTAAACTTGCCTCTAATGCAAGTTTATCGGATCAACCTATTTTGCACCCCCCCCCCCTCTTAAAGAAAATCCCGGATCCACCACTGATAGCTGTGATGGTTTATCATTTTTTTATATTTTCACGTCGTGATATATATTTTCTCAGATTGTAGTTCGTGTGTGACTTGAAAAAGACTCATTACCTGTTTTGGCGGATAGCCGAGATAAGAGCTAGTTTCGGTGTGTACGAAAGTTTTTGTATGAAATTCTTAGACCTTTCCTGAATTATTCAAAATAAAACTTTCCGAAAAAAAAGTTTTTTCAGAGAAAAGTTAAGGCCATTTTAAACTTAAGCTCAGCAGATACAAATACGTTTTACAATTCAAAGTCAAAACGACCAGAAATTACTATTAAAGAATAAATGAAAGCCAAAACGAACAGAAATTAAATAAACAATCATAGCAAAAACATACAACAAGTAATAAGGTAAATGAATAAATAGATTTTAAAGCGAGTAATGCTTAGATTGAATATGAAAATCAAGCTTAAAACGAAAAAAAAATTCCATTGAAGTATAAATGAAACATAAAACGAAACAGAAATTATATAAACAATCAGTGCAAACAAACATACAATAGATATTAATATAATTTAATAAATAAATCTTAAAACGAGTGAAACTTAAATTCAATATGCAAATCAAGCTTGAAACGAACAAAAATCACTACAAACAAGAGTTTGGATATGACCTCCTTCTCTCACTGTAAAAGTCTAAAACCTACTGCGTTATTGGCACTTTCCTGAAAACCAATTTTATGACAAATATTTTCTTTTGTACTTAAAATTGAACATTAAAATAAACATTAAAATTATAGTAACATTTTGAACTGATGAGCTTTCAGCAATTAATATCATTATACATCAAATATTCAGTTTGATGTTGTTTATACTTTCCAGGACTGTTCAAGACGCATATAGTTTTCAGTAAAGCGCCAATGACGCAGTAGGTTTTAGACTTTTACAGTGAGAGAAGGAGGTCATACCCAGGCTCTTGTTTGTAGTGATTTTTGTTCTGACTCGATCTGGGTTCTTGTAGTGGGTGAGATAGAGAACGATAATACTGTCTATTATTTATATACTATTATTTATATATATATATATATATATATATATATATATATATATATATATATATATATATATATATATATATATACTATAAATAATATGTCTATTATTTATATATATACTGTGATTTTAGGCAACCAAGGGCTCCTCGTAAGATTGCATGGAGGGTAGTGTCAAGTTTCTTCAGGAGATATTTCTTAGCAGATCCATATATAAATGAATTTATCTGTTAGTTGTTGAAAATAATGAAGCATTATCACAACTTTGGCAGTGTTGCCAAGTTGTTCAAATTATTAAGCATTACCACAATTGTGGCAGTGTTGCCAAAAAGAAAAATTGAAACTATTAGTTAAATCTGACATCGCTTTTCGTCGGTAATACTTCAAACGTCAAAAATCTCCTGTTTTTAAAATACAAATACTCCTTAAAAAGAAAGCTACAGCTTCCCAAACTGTTTGGTGCTTTTTTTTCTAATTTTTTCTAGCTTTTTTTAATTTTTTGAAATTTTTTACGATTTTTTCATCCACGTTTTGTTTTTTGTTATATTTCGCCACCAAATTTGACTGCTACCAAGAACTTTATATCGAGGTCCTTTTCAGTAAAAATGGAATTTTTGGTTTTTCCTTACCTTTTAAGAAAATTATAGTTATAAAAATACAGGTTATTTGAAAATTCCTTTCAAATAATCAAATTTCATTTTCCTGATCCTTTAAAAGTTATTTTGTATTTTGTTATTTTGTATTTAACCCATCCCCTCTCTTTGGTGAAATTCCCAGGACCAACTGGTTGGTTTTGCTTAAAGTCACTTTTTGTCTCACTTTTTATTACTAAATAAAAAAAAATAAAACTTTTTCCCAAAATTGCCAAAGGAATTAAAATTAAGCACACGTAAAGGTCATTTCTAACACGATATAGAAATTAACTAAGGTGAGCATCTCCAGTATTAATTTGACACGTTAAGCATTCTGACTAACAATAACAATAGAACACGAAAAAACGTAACAAATTGTTAAAATACGGTATTTAAGGATAAATTTCCCTTTCAAGGAAAATTTCGCTTTTTTTATATATCTTTGGTAATTGCATCCTCTAATTTGAAGTCAACGTTCTTGGATTAGAGCCAGTTTACGCAAATAAGCATAAAACACGAATTTCACCAGAATTTGTCTCCAGGTCGACCTGTCATGCTGGCCACAATAGTGAACCATTCCACAGAAGCCAAGTGTCAAAGCTGAGGAATTAGAGAGCTTAGGACAATTCTGTATCCAGGGGGGAGTAGGGGGTTTGAACCCTCCCGAAATGTTTGCTTGACTCGTAAAAAAGTAACAAAAATGGATATAAACAAATTTTGTATGTGTTTTTTGAGGCTTTTTTGTGTACCCCCCCCCCCCCGAAAAAAAATTTGACTACCTTCCCCCCCCCCCCCGAAAAATATCCTGGGTACGGCCTTGGCTTAGGGAGCCTCTAAATGAGAGGAAGGGGAAATTTTCCCTCTAAATTTTATTGCCTTTTCAGATTTTGACAAATCTATTTTCTTGGTATTTTCATTGAAACAAAAAAAAGAAAAAAAGTGGCTTTCTCCTCTATACTTTTCGAAAAATAATATTTTTGCTTATTCGTCAAAAAAAACATTGTCCTACCTGGTACATTTTTGTGAATTGGCACCCCTACTTAAAAATAAACTGCTTTAATAGAATCGTAGCCTATTTGACTCTGCCCTCTGCTTCTTCATGCTTTGTATTCACTCTTCTTTTGTTTTTTTTTCTTAGGTATATCCTTATTTTTCATCCTTATTTTTATTATCCTGATTATTATTATCCTGTTATCCTAATTTTTTTTTGTTAGGCGATTTTTTTGTCGGAGATATAATATTCAAAGTTTCAAAGCAGAGGAATTAGGGATCTTAAGCTCAAATCACTTTGGAAAGTGCCATAAATGCAGTCTTAATTAAAACGTCCAATGTTTCCTCCACTTTTGCTTTCGATCTCGTTCCCCTTCTCCTTTTTAATTCTTTCTTTCCTTTTTAAGGTATATGCTATTTTTTTTGCCCCCCCTAGTCCAGGTCCACTAGCATGTTATTTCTTAGAAGATGTAATATCTTAGAAGGATCCCTCCTACTGAATTGTTATCTTTATTTGCAGTAATTATCCCACAGATAGTTATTCTTTCCGGAGGGATAGGGACCCAGAGTAGTCTCAGCTTCTTGCTCTTTCTAGCAAAGTTCGGCAAAGTTCTTCTCAAGAAGCAGTTAGAGTTTAATATATTTAGTCACTTGATAAGTTGCACGTGTTTTATTTACCATTTGACTTACAAAACTTTTGAACGCAATTAACTCTTTTAGTCTCAAAGTATTGTAAAAAAGTGAACTTTTTATTACACTACTCTTGTGTAATAGCATCCAGTCTTAATGCGTTGAAGTAAAAAACGCTAATTAGAGCCACCCAAGCGGTTTTTTTTTATGATATAAATAAAACAAAATATTTTTTTTCAACTGACGGCAAGGAGCGATATTAAAACTTAAAACCAACAGAAACTACTCGGTATATGAGGGAGTCTACCCCCTCCTCAATCCCTCACTTGTTATACTAGAGTTTATTAGTGCTTTAAAAAAAACTTCTTATTCCAATTAAACGGCCCTTGTGTTTCGGAAATCGGTCTTAAAGAATTGACGCGAAAATTTAAACGTGAGTGTAAAGAACGAGTGACTGAGGAGAGAGCACCCCTCTCCCCTCTTATACGAAATAATTTTTGCTCGTTTTAATTTTAATCCTTTCTCTTACTCTCAGTTGAAAAAAAACCGTTTTCCTGAATTTTTTGATCGCTTTTCAAATCACGCTAGGAAGTCCACCTACCCCTCCATGGAAAATCTCCAATCAAAAATCCCCCTTCTATGAAAAAATTTCTCCCGTGGAAAAATTCCCCAATGGAAAATTCATCCCGCATAAAAACCCAATGGACAATTCCCCTGGACATTTCCCAGATCACTAAAAATAACCCCCAGAAAATATCTCCCGTATAATTCTCCCTGGTAAATTCTCCCTACTTTTATTTGCTAATTTTTTTTTTTTAAATATATTTCCTGGACCTTTTTTTATCCTGCTGGAAACCGCTCAATATGGAAAATTGTCCGTGGACAATGCCCCCTCCCCCCCATTGGAAAAACTAATCCCATGGAAAATCTCCTAAGGATATTTCTCCCGCGGAGAATCTATCCCCCTACCAACGGAAAAATCCCCCCGAACTATTCCATCCCCGCTTAGAATTTAACCCGGACAATTCCCTCCAAATAGTCTCATAATATTTAAAAGTGAGCAGCCGAAGACGAAGTAAGGCAAATAACAGGAATTACGTACATGAATTCCGAAAAATTCCCCTCGTGTAAAATTTCCCCTGGAAAACTACCACTAGAAGCTTTCCTCCTCACGTAAAATTCTTCCTATGGAAAGTCCCCTGCAAAAAATTCCCTCCACTAAAAATCCTCGTATATAACCCCAATAACAAATGTTATCATAACTAATGGCCAAATTTTATAATTTAAAGCCCTTTACCAAGTGGCTCTGCTCATAACATCCATAGAGGTATAGCTATTGAACTTTTCAACTAGGCTGAACCAAATTGCTATCTCAAAACTTTGATCAAATAATCTTGGGGGAAAAAGGGCCAGTGGGGGGCTGCTTGTCCTCCCATCTTTTTTGGTAACTTAAAAAGAACACTAGAACTTTTCATTTACGGCCGAATGAGCCCTCTCTCTAACTTTTAGGATCGTTAGTTCGATAAGATCACCCCTGGGAAAAAACAACAACAAATAAACACGGATTAGTGATCTTTCTTCTGGCGGAAAATACAAAATTCCACATTTTATGTAGAGAGGAGCTTGGGATGTGGAACTTTTACTGTATGGTTCTCTGATATGCTGAATCTGGTGGTTTAATTTTCATTAAGAAGGTTTGAATTTTTGGGGTGTTTCCCTTCGTTTTCAAAAATCAGACAAATTCTCTCAGGCTCATAGTTTTTGATGCGTAACATAAAATTTAATGAATTTTATATATCTGGAATCAGCATAAAAACTTAATCCCTTGATGTATAAATTGTTACCAAAATTTCTTTTTTTATAGTTTCGGTTACTATTGGGCTGAATGAACTACTCCTTACTTAAAGTTCGTTCCCCCAAACCGTTTGACGAATATTCTTATTTAGCTCTATAATGACATACATAACCATTCGTTTTAAACTATGTCACAATGTCAATTTTTTTGAACAAATACTACTGTTACTACTAATTATCAGAATTTTGCCTATTACTTGGAGGCCAACAGTTGCCAAAAAAGAAGGAAAAGACACTTTTACCGTTGGTTAGCCACGTGGAAATTAACTAAACCCTTTCTTTCAATCTTTACAAGTCAGTCTAGTTTTGATTGAACCATCTGCATTGTTTTTAAAGCTAGGTTCCTTCACATGAGAAGTCATGGACGAGAAGGCAATCATTTTCCTATTCCACGGGAGTTTACGGAAGACAAAGCACGAACCTTGCTATATTAAACGCTATCTATTATCTGGAAAAAATAATAATGGTCCGTTCACACTACTCGGTAGAGTCTTCCACACTAGAATAACTTAAGAGTTTACGCTAAGTTGTATATCCCTACGGAGGAAAATTAGTTCTTAAGCTAGGCAGCACAAAATAGACTTTAGCTTTGCTTTGAATTGCAGGTTACGCCTGTTTATGTTACGCTACGGAAAAGTCAAACAATAGCAAATTGGAATCTCTGGATGAGCGATTAATAAATATTTAAAGCAAATTAGTAAGATAGGGTAAAGGTAGGTGCGATTTTTCTGTATCATGCCTATGGTTTTTCTGCTATTAGTATGTGCTTTTTCTGCAAAATAAATGCCTCCTTAGAATTCCAATTTTCCACAAATCATTCAGCGGAACACTAAGTTTAAGAATCAAGGTTTCCATCAGGTTAAAAATGAAATCACTATAAATTTAAGAAAATATCAAAATTTGAAAGGTGGCTGCTTTTTTCGTGAAACCAATTGAGACTTTTTTATTACTTTTTATTATTATTCTTTATAATTATCCATTTATAAAAAAAATCCTAATGCAGTCTTCCAGAAGAAATAGGAGGTATTCTGTATCCATGGACACTTGGATATGAAAATGGGGAGAACAGAATTTTACAATGTCAAAGATTAATGGAATAATTATAGGAATAGCCTATGAAGGGGCAGAAGATGCCATAGGGAGGAAATTTAGATACGCAGCTTTCTAACTTATTAGCAAAAGCACTCTAAGATTGGTAAAAAAGAGAAAGAGTTTGTACAAATTGCTTCAAGTAATATATAAAAATAAGAGGAAAGTAAGAAAAGTAGAATAGGCATTAAAGTATAAATTAAAGAGATATGCAAAGGAGGAAATGGATTAAATTGCCGATGCAACCAGATGGCACAATAGAAACATATTGTGTGGACATGTAGAGAAATTGAAAGGAAGTAGACATTTTGGACTTGTCCCAGTTAGAGTTTGGAACGGGACCTCAATTAATGACAAGAAAAGTGTTAATGAGAGATGGGCAGCCAATTCTGAGAATTTGTTAAGGCATGATAAATTTGTTCAAAATCTTATAGAAAAAAATGAAAAATGTTCATAAATTTGGAATAGAAGGAATATTTATTGACGAGGAGAAGTTATGACAGTACTAAAAGGGTTAAAACATAAAAAAGCGTCAGATGCTGAAGGTTTGGTATTTGAAATGGTGGTGGCGGAATTAGAGATAAATAATGAAGATAATGAATACGATTTTCGTAAAACAAGAAGTAAATAGTGGTTTTAGAAAAACTTTAATCAAACCCCTTTTATAAGAAAAGCTGATGAGAGTGCGCATGGTAATTACAGAAATATTAGCTTGATTCCTGTTGTAAGCAAATTTTTTAGCATGATGACATTTACTAGACTAAGAGGCGCTGTAGATAAACCTTTGAGAGGAAAGTGGACTAGAGAAGCAATTGCAAGTCAAAAGAAAATGCAACTAAACATGCATAATCATTATTTTTTGTTCCCACGAGTATATACGTTCTGTTTTACCTGTAGTTAATTAAGAAAAAAATATTTTCAAAAAAGAAGTTGTCAAAGAGAAGTAAAAAGCCATATATACAGGCTTAAAACGAGCAGGAATTGAAACTCTTTATTTTAAACAAAGGCATGGTAAGCATTGATGACCTTATCCATGTCAAAATCCCAAACCCAATTATCATAACAATAATTTTCAGTTTTGGTACGTGTTGACTCCGCTGTCGCTTATCTTCTAACCCCATTTTTCTTTCTTTTTCATTTTGGATTTTCATTACTTCAGACAATTTGCCAATGCCCTTTGCTTTAGCTGCCCTTATTGGTTTAGTTTTACATGACGGTCCAGGCTTTAGATTTGTTAATTGTTCAGGTGGTGGGACAAAAACTTCTTTTTCTTCCAACAAATTATCATTCATAACACTTAAAAATTTTAATTTTTTGGGTATTGTCTCATTTGATAGACCGTGTTGCTGATTTTCGCCCGTCGTGAATTTAATTTGTTCGGGGGGTTCTCTTGGTCTTATCAATTTTTATAGTTCAGGTGATTCCAAAGAATCATCATTTTAATTCTCATCGCTATCATTTTCAATTTTGACTCGTTTTGATTCTCGCTGTCGCTTATCTTCTAACCCGATTTTTCTTTCTTCTTCAATTTGGATTTTCATTACTTCGGGCAATTTTCCAATGCCTTTTGCTTTAGCTGTCCTTATTTTTCTTCCATTTCATGACGGTCCAGGCTGTAGATTTGTTAATTGTTCAGGTGGTGGGAAAAACTTCTTTTTCTTCCAACGAATTATTATTTATAGCACTTGTAAATTTTCGTTGTTTGGGTATATCTCTAGACAAGATTTTCATACTGATATGTCTTTTCATACTGATGTCTTTTCAAAGATATTTGATTATTGAAGCCAGTCCGATTTATAACACGGTTTGTCTACTAAGCTTCAAGCTTTCGGTTTTCTTTTTTAAGGTTATTGAATTGTTGTAATCCCTTGTTAAAACGTGTACAAATATTTTTGCAATCACCAGTTCTTTTCTCTTTTAGCACTTTAATGCCTTTTCATAAGGCAGTCTTTTCAAAGATATTCAAGCGAGTCCGATTTCTAACAACGACGTCTACTACGCTTCAAACCTTTGGTTTTCTGTTTTAATGTTTTTGAATTGCTGTAATCCCTTGTTAAAATATATACACATATTTTTGTAATTACCAGGTTTTTGCTCTTTAAACCATTTAATGTAAGCTTGTCCATGCATGACAATCTTCAATTTTTCCACATAAGTGTGATAAGTGCGGCAACGTCATTGCAATACTGATGTATATAAAAATGATGTCAGTTACATAAATATTTTTTTTTCCAAAACTAAGGCTCTTAATGAATTTATGAATTTTTTCAAACTTCTGGCCTATCTAGATCGTATTTTTAGGCTAGAATATCTCAGGATGCCAATTTTCCCGAATAAATATCGAGCTGTTTTCGAGAAAAAATAAGTACATAAATACATACATGCACAATTGTTGCTCACTAATAAAGATAGCACATACATGGCAGGGATATTACTCTTTACAGGAAGCAGCGCTAGAATGTTGCCTGTGTGCAATGTTCTAGAGCGCTGCCTATTTACAATGTTCTAGAGCGTGGCCACTGGACAATCACATGTACGATGCTCTTTAAATTTGTCTCTGTTTTCCAAAAGAATAAACGAATAGTGTTATAGGGGCAGGGGCGTCCCGATGGGGGGGGGGCACGCCTCCCCTCCAAGGTTTTTGCTATTCGGTAAAATTTTCGCCGAAGGCCAAAATTTCGGGAGAAATTTTGCAAAATTGCCCGAAATTTAGAAAAATTCTTGACTTCTGCAGAAAATTCGGCATAAATAAGGTAGCGATTCGGTAAAATTTACGAAGATCACCCCCCAATAAAATGAGTCTCGGGACGCCCCTGAATAGGGATGATTTAAGAGTAACATGAATAGTATGTGCAAGTAAGATCCCAAGAAGTCTGACATCTTACTATTGAGACCACAAATCAAAGAAAAATTGTGGTACTTTTGGAAACGCTTGACTACCAACGCGGTCATTTTGCACGCTTCTCATGCTCCATGAAACCAAAGTCTTGCTTTTTCACTTTCACTGATTTACAAAAAAAAAAAGTGTTGATGTGAGGCATATTCCTTGAACGGTTTTGGTACATTTATTTATCCTCTGATTTTTACTCGAAAATGACCAAAAAGAATTCTGGCAAGGATTGGCGTAAAATAAAAACTTAAAAAACTGAACCAAAATTTTCTTATACGCATTTTAGTTATGTTTTCACGAGTCAGACCAATTTTTTTTTCTTTTTGGAAGGAGGAGGGGCTCAAACCTCGTAGCCCCCTGGATACTTCCTTGGTCTTAACTACACGAAAATTAACTAAGCGAGAAAAAAGAATTATAGAAACACGTAAACATAGCTGGAACTCAACTGGATCATTGTAAATTGACTGAAGTTTAAAACAAGAACAGAGATTAAATGGCCACATGTATGATTTTTAGCCCTTGCCCTTAGGGATGCGTGGGTAGTGCCTTCTCCTTGAGCCACATATTCTGGACATTTCAATCATTCTGAGTGAAATATATGTCTAAGAATTTTGGTCCAAAATCCAAGACCGTGGTATTTATAGAGGTGTGTGAGCGAAAACCCCGTTCCTAGGGTCGGTGGTGCTCGGAGGAAAAATAATTGCAGCGCCCCCTTGCAACTCAAATATAAGCAAAACAAGTCGAATCAAAGTGAAAAATTGAATCAAAGTAAACAATTCCCCGGTCATAGCGCTCCTAGGCCACGGGACCCGGGACAACTGCCCAGGTTCCCAATGAGAACGGCTCTGAATAGAACGGGGAAGCTTTACAATTGAAAATTGAAAACAGATAAGCTGTTACAATTTAAAATTGAAAACGGAAAAGAAATAAACTAAAAATAAATGAAAGAAACACATAACTTTTCTTGAAACAGTTCGTTATTATAAAAAAATGCAAGTTTTTTCAACTAAAAGTAAGGAGCAGCATTAAAACTTAAAGTGAACAGAAATTATTCCGTGTATGAAGGGAGCTGCCCCCTCTTCAATGCTTCAAAGTTCACGCTAAAGTTTTTTAGTAATTGAAAAAAATATTTTATTGCAGTTAAACGGCCCAGTTAAAAAAGAAAAAAAATGCCCAATCAATTCCCAGTTTATTCCAGTTAAAAAATTGGGACAAGAAGTCAAAGTTTAGCGCAAAAAGTGAAATATTGAGCAAAGAACAGCCCGACTTATGTACGGAGTTCATCCTTAAAACATGGTCTTGCCATCTTAGCCTTTCTTCTATTATAGCCTAGAAAGCAAGATCGAACCACATTATTCGTTGTTCTACAGCTCCATGTTTAATAATCCAAGGGATGGAGGAAGAGCGTGAGTAGATGTGTTGGCTTCAGGCGGTTTGGTGCTGCGGTGAGTTGTTAGTAGTAGTAGTAATAGTTAAAAGAGTACCTAAATTATCTTTACACAATTCTTCTGGAAAATCATATTTGTGCCCTCTGGCCCTTAGACAGATTTTTCATTGTCCCCCAGTCCCCACCTAATCAATTTCGTAAACTAAATACATGGCCGACGATCCTCTATTACAGTTGTGTCAAAAGAAATTAAAACAAGAGGTTCTCAAATTATGTTTACGCCAATTCAAAGTGTCTTTAAATTACTGAGATCCCCTCCTCCCTTTCCCACCATGACTTTCATCTAATTTTCACTATGGTGGGACAAACTTACGTCCAGTAAAAACAATCCTACAACACAATTATCTTGGTCGCTTCTGTCAGGCATGTACAGACTGGGAAGTGGGCAGTTGTGACAGGGGGGTGGCTACCTCCATTTAGACATCCCCCCAGAACATCGAGATTTATTTATCGTTATTTAAGTTTTTCATCCAATTCCCCTATTTCTGTGTTTCTCTAGATCTGTGCTCAAATAAATCGCTCTGTTCCTCCCTTCGTCCTTTGAGTCCAAATAAGGATTCAAATGACTCAAGGACTCATAGAAAGTAATTATTCAGCTCTTTCCACCTAAGACCTTTCAAGCCTTTCGTATACTATTTGGAAAATTCATCGACATTTGAGTTTTTAAGTTGTGTGTCAAAACGGGTGTGAGGGGGCTTGCCCCCACGAAAATACCTAGTCGATAATGCCTTATATTTTCAACATTATGCATCATTGTTTTTCAAGCCCTCATATCCCCCCCTCGACAACAAGTATTGCATATGTTTCTATAATAGAGGCACAGTTTATATAATTATCCAGTATGATCTTCCCCTATCTCACTCATTATAAAAACCCGGACCAAGGTGCGAGTGCTCCAGAGAAAGTTTTTGCAGATAGAAACATAGGCGGCATCAGATCTTTCCACGGGTAGACAACTCAGACTGTGATCTAATCGGAAACAAGTGGAAACCCGCTATTACGAATAATGCACTTTGTTGGAAACAATCGGAAACAGACTAACCCGCTAATGCAGAAAGAAGTGGGAGGAGCTTTTTGTTCGTACCGAGAATGAAGACCAGAAATGATCTGCGATAAACTTACTGGATAATTCTATAAACTGTGAATAGAGGTAACTGATATTCAGTGTGGTTTGTTGATTTTCATTTTCTTTTCCGCTACTTTCCTTTGCACAGCCAAGTGTTTTTAAATTTAGTCAATCGCGATGAAAACTGGAGACGATGAAAGTGGAGAAAGCATTAAAATGTGAACTATGGAGATGTGAAGTGGAGGCCATGGATAAAATTGCCGAAGATCTGGAAGATGCAGCTAGACGGCATAATAGTAAAATATTGTACTGTTATGTTAACAAATTGAAAGGGAGTAGTCAGTCCGGACTTGGCCCAGTTAAAGATAGGAATGGGGCCGCAATTAGCGATAAGGAAAAAATTAAAGAGAGATGGGCCGAACATTTTGAGAATTTGCTTAACCGAGATAGAGTTGCAGGAAAAGATATAGAGGGAAATGAAAAAGTTTGTGATACCTTGGATGTGAAAAAAGATTTGTTTTGTGAGGAAGAATTAGCAACGGCACTAAAAGGATTAAAAAATAATAAGGCTCCAGGTGCTGATAGGGTGGTAAATGAGTTTCTGAAATATGGTTTAATTTGAAATATGAATTTTAATTTTAATTGAAATATGGTTAATTTGGTGGAAATATGGTTTAATTATGGTTTAATATGGTTTTATAGTTTAATTTGATAGGTAAAATTAAACTTGATGAAACTTATGTACTTGAAATCAGAATTAAAATCTGATTCTTTTGATGTATCTATTGGTATCAAAATTCCGTTTTTTAGAGTTTTGGTTACCATTGAGCCGGGTCGCTCCTTACTTACAGTTCGTTACCACGAACTGCTTGATACCAGACAAATACATTAAAGTGATTAGTGCTATGTACGAGAATAACACCGTTGCGGTTAAGGTAGGAAATGAGGTTAGCAGCTGGTTTTCTATTAAATCAGGAGTTAAACAGGGTTTTGTTCTATCCGCCTTTATGTAGATTATTTTGATGGACTTTGATTTAGGCAGCACAGGAAAAGCAATGGGAGACCACGGAATCAAATGGGGAGGGAAAAGTCTCCTGGACTTGGATTATGCTGATGATTTAAGCATCCTAGATGAAAGTGTGAGCAAAATGAATGAAGTTTTAGAGGTTTTGCGAGTTCAGGGTGATAGAATTAGTTTGAAAATTAATGTCAGGAAGACTAAGTCACTAAGGTAGGAATAAGTGAAGATGAAAAGGTGACGTTGGGTAATGAAAAGATTGATCAGGTGGGCAGCTTCACTTACCTTGGTAGTATTATTAGTAAAGATGGTGGGAGCAGCGAAGATGTTAAAAGTAGAATAGCCAAGGCTCAGGGTGTTTTTTCACAGTTAAAAAAAGTTTGGAAGAACATGAAGATAAGTCTGCAAACCAAGATTAGAATATTAGAAGCTACAGTGATGACAGTGGTCAAATATGGCTCTGAAGCATGGACGCTCTGAAAAGCGGATGAAGATTTGCTAGATGTTTTCCAGAGAAATTGCTTAAGGATTGTTCTGGGTACCCGGCTGACTGACCGTATTTGAAACAATAGGCTATACGAAAAATGTGGTTCAATACCGTTCTCTAGGGCTATAATGAAAGAAAGGTTGAGGTGGCTAGGGCACGTTGTGTGGATGAAGGATGACAGAATGCCGAAGATTGTTTTTTTCGGTCAACCGTCTAGGGCTAAACAGAAAGCAGGTCGTCCCCTTCTGGGGTGGGAGGACGTCAAAAAGAAAGATTTAAAGGAAATGGGAACTTCGTGGGCGGGTGTAAAAAGGGAGGCTTTGAATAGATTGGGGTGGAGGAAGAGCGTACGTAGCTGTGTTGGCCTCAGGCGGCTTGGTGCTCTGGTGAGTTGTTAGTAGTAGTAGTAGATGAAAACTAATCTGCTTTACACATTGTCGCTTTCCAACGTATTGCAATTTTTCGGTATTTGGTGTTTATTTCCTTTTGATTATGAATTAGATTTTCAAACGAACTACAGAAATAAAACTAAACTTTCCAATTACAAAATTCATACTTTATATAAAATTAAATTTTTCCCTAGCGTAGTGATATATACCTCTAATAGTTTATATTTTTGTTTATTATGGTAAATAAAGTAAAAAAATAATAAATAAAGTCATATGCATGGAGTGAATATCATATTCGATGATCATGACTTCAAGTTTTAAGGAAAGCGGAATCCTTTCGGCCATTAAAGGTAAACAATTTAACCACACAAGGAAATACAATTCTGCTGTGGTGACTGAATCAATGGACTCTAAATACCTAAGGCGTTAACAATTATAAATTCACAACTGATACAATCGTCCAAGCTAGGAAGAGTGGGAATTCAGTCCAAAGATTCGGGATTTCCTGAGGAGGCTACAATTTGTTTCTTTTTTTTACAGATTCGTAGTATGGACTTTCATGCCCTTTTTTACTTGAGAACTTCATAGGAATGTGTGTGAAAAATACGCGAAATTAAACTACCCCTGCAGCCTGAGATCCTCCACTAGTCCTAAGCTCTCTTTCCTAAGAGTTTTAAGTCCTATGGGCGCCGATTGTTTTTCTTCTTCATTTTTCGTTAATACACAAGCTACAGTTGAATGTTTCGGAGTGATTCTATAGAGTTTCTTAATATTTTCTTTTGGGATACAATTAGTCGTTTTAAGATAATCTCATCTAACAAGATAATATTCAATCTTGTGGACCTAGGCCATGTCACGCCACAGTACCTGGATTTGTGTAATGGTTTTCCCTTATACCAAATTTTGTTTAGAACTAGTGTTAAACAAATTTAGTTTAACAGATTTGAGTTTTTTTTTAGGTTTTTTATTTTTTTTAAATACCATTGTTTCTTCCATATGTTTATGTTATATTCTTGATTGTTTAATCAAGTTTTTCTTTCTTTTGTTCCACCGATAAAGGTTTCTGGGTATGAACTCGAAATTTATGGCTTTTATTAATATACGTATTTTTTTATTATTTTACTAAAAATTTTACTCGCTATTATATATTTCATTTCATTTTAATTAAAATTCGAAAGACTAAATGATTAGGGAAATAACATGAACACCTTCACATGCTTAAGCTCCGTAATGCAAGTTCATAAATAGAAATATGAAGGAAGGGTAAGCTCTGCGGGAGAGAGGGGGAAAAATATCCTTCCCCTGGAAGACTTGAAATGGATAGAACTGCAAAATATTCATCATGTTTGATACAACTTTGGTAGAATAATATCTTTCTCAGACGTTGGCTTTACTCCGAAAAAATCGGCCATTCCACACTCGAAAATATGTTAACCGGTGTCTGTGTCAACAAAACTTAGATATTTACGTTCAAATCCTTGTATGTGAAGAACAAACTTGATTATTTGCCATGTATGCACTTAAAAAAGATCTTTCTTAAGCAAAGGTAATAGTTGTTATCTTCAAATATATTTAGGAGCGGTGCCTTTTTTTTGCACTTTTGTTGGTCCCTAGAGCTTGTATATTTACTTTCAAGTAAATAAATGTAAAGAACTAAGGTTTTTTTTTGCCATTTAAACCAAAATTTTGTATTTTGTATTTAATTTGTATTTAAATTTTGTATTTAAAACCAAAATTTTGTTAGGTAATAAAAATTGTATTTATCATCAAGTGTACAAATGAGCAGAAGAAACTAAGTCAAGTCAAATAAACTTTCGAAAACAGCAAAAACAAAAACCTGTTCATAGATTCTCAACGCTAGATAAAAAAAAAACTTCCGAGCCATTGGTCGGAATTTGAGGTTTTCATATTTTAGCTGTAATGCGCTAAAATTTAACACTTTTGCTTCTAGGGGGAGTGTCTTAACGCAAGGCAGTTTTGATTGAACAAGGTTTTCAAAAAACTCACATGTTTGGGAATTAATTGCAAATTACCACGCTAAATTTTAATGCTAAATTCCAACTCAGTTTTAATGCCATCCTTTCAGCAGGGTTGGATACCGAATTTACATTTGAGGGAGAGGGTGATTCAACCAAACTTGGGCTTCCTAATAGCATTTTTAACCCTACCCTGGTAAAAAAAAACTTGCTAAAATTCACCCCTGATAAAAAAAAACATCAAATAAACCCTGACTTTTCGGCTGAAAAAAAAAATCGTATTTTTGTATATAAGAGATTGAAACCTCTATAGTAAGGTTTTCTGATATGAACCTTACTTAAGGTTCATATTACTGATATGAACCTTTACTTATAGTAAGGTTCTCTGAAAATCAGGCAAATTTTCTCAAACTCGTAGCTTTTGATTGTGACATTCAACTTAATGAATTTTATATATTTGGAATCAGCATAAACATACAACTCCTTTGACTTATTAAATAAAAAAAAAGTTTTTTTTTAACTGAAAGTACGGAGTGACATCAAATTTTAAAACGAACAGAAATTATTCCGTATATGAAAGGGGCTGCCCCCTCCTCAACCCCTTGCTCTTTACGCTAAAGTTGTTTATTGTTTTAAAAACAAAGTTGTGAGACAGAATCAAACTTTAGCGTAAAGAGTGAGGGGTTGAGGAGGGGGCACCTCCTTTCATATACGGAATAATTTCTGTTCGTTTTAAGTTTTAATGTCGCTCCCTACTTTCAGTTAAAAAAAAAATGTTTTTTTTTTAATTTAATTTTTGAACGTTTTTAAATTAATGGAGGTTTTGATTTTGGCACATCGTACATAAAACAAAGTTTGCATATTAATTTTAATTTTATTTGATTAAATGGCGTCCTCGAAAGTTGTTTACTTTTATCTATGAACGTTTTTATTAGTAATAAGTATACGTAACTTACGAATTAACTTACGTAACGAACATCTATGTTCATATATTTTTAATACATATATTAGGGGGTTCGTCCCCTAGTCAATACCTCGCTCTTTACGCTAAAGTTCGAATTTCGTTCCAATTCTTTAAAAATGACCCCTTAATCACAAAGGCCGTTAATTAGAAATAATAGCTCTCTGAAAATACTAAAAAATCTCTGACATAAAGAGCAAGGTATTGACTAGGGGGCAAACCCAGACTATATACATAATAATTTCTCTTCGTTTTAAGATAGATAACGAAAGCAAGACACATAAAAAAAAAAACTGTATTGGAATTCTAGCAAATTCCCCTAGTGGAAAATTTCCCCTGAAAAGTTTACTCCCTGGGATATTCCCTCCCCATGAAAAATTCTCCCTGTGGAGACCCTCCCATCAAAAAATTCGCCCCCCCCCCCAAAAAAAAATGTATAACAAGTAACAAATACTATGCGTATACATTTGGCAAATTTTATAGCTTTAAAACCTTTCCATAAGGGCTCTAGGGGGAATTTTTTGCCTTCAAAGGTATATTTATTGGGGTTTTTCAACTATGTTGAATAGAATTGGCTATCTCAAAATGTTGATCAGACGAAATTGTGAAAAAAAGGGGCCGGGTAGGGGGTTTTAGTTGCCTTTCAGCATTTTTAGTTACTTAAAAAGGGCACTATAACTTTTAATTTCCGTCTTAATGGGCCCTATCTTGATCTTCTAGGACCACTGGGCCGGTATGAGTAACCCTAAAAAAAAAACGAAAAAATAAAAATAAACACGCATCCCTGGTCTTTCTTCTGGTAAAAAATACAAATTTGCACATTTTTGCAGATATGAGTTTGATACCTATGTAATAGGGTCTTCTGATACGCTAGATCTGATGGTTTGATTTTCATTAAGATTCTTTCACTTGTAGGGGGGGGGGGTACCCCATTTTTCAAAATTCAGGTAAATTTTCTCAGGCTCATAGCCTTTGATGAGTAATACTAAATTTAATGAAATTAATAGATTTAGTATTAGCATTATAAGCCCATTCTTTTGATGCATTTATTGACATCAAAATTCCGTTTTTGAAAGTTTCGGTAACTATTGAGCCGTATCGCTTGCTTTTTATTACGTATATGTTATTACGTATATAAGGGGGTTCATCCCCTAGTCAATACTTCGCTCTTTACGCTAAAGTTCGAATTTTGTTTGAATCACAAATCCCTGATTCACAAAGGCCGTTTAATTAGAATAGATAGCTCTTTTGAAAGTACTAAAAAAAACTTTAGCGTAAAGAGCGAGGTATTGACTTTGGGGCGAACCCCCTCATATACGTAAAAATTTCTGTCCGTTTTAAGTTTTAATATTGCTCCTTACTTTCAGTTAAAAAAGAGTATTATTTTTTGTTCAATTTCAGATCGTTTTTTAAATAATGCTGGGAAATCCGGCGCCCCCTTCATAGAAATGTCTCTTCCCCCAAGGAAACATCCTCCATGGAAAGATTTTTCCACGTAGCCAACTCCTCCGACCCCCCCCCCCCCCCCACCAGAAAAAATCCCTTCTGAATACGTCTGTATACTTCCCAATAACCAATACTAAATGTAAACAATGGACACAGTTCATAACTTGCAGTCCTTCCCCCGAGAACTGTGGGGGACTAAGTCATCCTCAAAGACATATTTATTAGATTTTCGACTATGCTGAACAAAATGGCTATCATCAAATTTTATGGAGTGACTTTGGGAAAAATGAGCGTGGGAGGGGGCCAAGTTGCCCTCCAATTTTTTGGTCACTTAAAAAGGGCACTAGAATTTTTAATTTCCGTTCGAATGAGCCCTCTCACGATATTCTAGGACTAGTGGATCGACACGATGACCCCTGGAAAAAAAACATAAACCAACAAATAAATACGCATCCCTGATTTTCCTTCTGACAAAAAATACAAAATTCCACAGTTTTGTAGATAGGAGCTTGAAACATCTACAGTAGGGTTTTCTGTTACGCTGCATTTGATGGTTTGATTTTCAGGTTCTATCACTTTTAGGGGGTGTTTCCCCTTTTTTCGAAAATAAGCCAAAAATTTCAGGCTCGTAACTTTTTATAGGTTTGATTAAATTTGATGAAACTTAATGAAATCAGCATAAAAATTTGATTCTTTTGATGTAACTACTGGTATCAAAATTCCGTTGTTTAGACTTTCGGTTACTATTGAGCCAGGTCGCTCCTTACTTACAGTTCGTTACCACGATCTGTTTGATCAACTGCTTTGTAAACCTCAGAATTAGGGTTTGCAACATGGAGATTACGATGGTACCCTTTTCCTGTTTCACAGCCTTTCATAAAAAGTAAAATATGTATATAAACATTAAAATGACACGCAATTTCAAACTTTTAGTCAATCTAGATATGGCACCAAGCAATGCAACTTTTGGTGCCACATTGGCACTTTGGTGCCACATTTGGCCCTTTGTGACAGAGTTATTCACGAGGGTGTGTTCATAATTGTGTTCGCGAGGGTGTAGACGGTTTAGAATAATGACAGTGTTATATACACTTTACGCCGGTATAGACAGCAAAGTAACCAAGACCTCAAAGTTTTACCCCCACTCGATGAGACTTAAGATGCTCTTTTCAACTACGAATCTACGAAAAGTACATCTAAATGGTCATCAGGTTTGAAATGGGACTTTAAACGTCTCTCTTTGATGTTACCTAGGTGCTAATTCCAGTGGTGGCAATTTACGGGGGTTGTGCCATTGCCCCCTAGCTTCTTGTTCCTGTCTAAATTTTGAAAGAACCTTTTGTTGGATCATTTTCATTAAAAACAGCTCTTTTTTGGGATTTTTGTTGAGAAAACTGAAAAAACAATACAAAGTTAACTTTTTGGGTACCATGTGGCACTTCTATGGCGTTATCAAGTTGAATTTATAAAAACCGATTAAATGTGAAAATTAGCTTATAGAAGAGCCCTTAAATAGATTTATATTTTGGTTCAGTGCCTGGCTTTTCTTCAATGATGGAAAAGAAAGGAGAAAAAGAGGACCCATCAGGGATGTCCATGTAAAAAGTGATGGTTTTTGTTATTCATAGGGGGGGGGGTGTAAGTTTCCTTTAGAGGGCTTTCGACAAGAGTGATTCCATTGGTACACTATTTTATTTTCCTCTCCGTTCTGATCTCGACAAAATCAGCAGCAAATTTTTTCTTCAAAACGCGTTTTTTAACTTTTGGTTACTATGGGCTGCAGTTAGTTCACTTTTTGCTAGGTTGCACAGACAGCCACGACCATTACAGCTACAGCAGCAGCCATGGTTTTCTTGACAGTTCAATATGTTTTTTGTCCATTATTTTTTCTAGTCGCAGATCTCGTTGTGCTTCATTTTTGCATACAAAAAATATTTTTTGTATAAAGTTTGTTTATTCTTAAAATAATTGAGGAGATGAAAAAGTTCATTGATCCACAATTGGATTGGATGATTTCTTGTATATTATTATCACATCTTAAAGACCACTAACTGAATGGAGTATTTATATTACAAGTTGCCACAGTGCGGTGGAGAAAAAACTCTCCTTCGGCACTGAAGGATTCAAAATTCACAAAGAGTTGGCGAATGCGACAAAGATCTAGTTTTTGTTTTTAAATGGTTTTGAGAATCATAACAGGTCAAAAATGAAAGTGTCAAGTCATTTGGACACTTCAAAATTCGATATATTCCCTGTGGAGCCCTCATTTTCCCTAGGAAAAGTAGAAAACAAAGGTGATTCATTTGGAGTTTGCTACTTACAGTCAGAAACAATATATACAAGCCCTCTGCGTGCCAAAAACCAGGGCCTGGCCTTGAAACTGGCTACATAGTTTTTTTTCTTAAAAATGGTAAATTGACATTTCTGACCTCAAAAGCGATCTAAATATCTCAAAATTTCCAGCAAAAATTTGTATTTTTCCCAGGGTTGTTGTATTGAAGCTACGGTGACGCGATGTCATTAAGAAAAAAGCTCACATTTTCTGCAGTTAGAAGACAATTAGCAAAGAGAATCATCATAGGCAGCGCAATCGCAATGCCTAAGTAAAAAACGATGTTGGCACAATGTATTATTTATTTATTCGTTTATTTTTCCCCATACCACGGCACTTCGTATTGGAGGAGTTGTCGTAAAAACTTAAAAAAGGTTTCATTCGATTGGAAATTGGAGTGGCTAGTGTCCTTTTTAATAGTCGAAAGTGATTGGAGGGCAACTAGCCCCCCCCCTACGCCCATCATTCCCCTAAAAGTAGGGATGGGTAAGAAGGCACAGAATACACTGCGTGCTGCCATCTATAATCAAGTCTAACGCTGACAGGACATAATTTATTCATGGATTATTGATCGACTCTAACGGGTCAATGACACCTTTTTCAAGGTCAATTTATTTGTTGTTTCTAAGTGTAATGACTCCGGGGCGAAGTTTACACATGCGCATTGAATTCTAACGGGGCAATGTATTGATCCACTAGAGGGGCACTAGTTATCTAAGAAATTGATTACATAATCGGCGGGCAATGTATTGATCCGCTAACGGGACAAGATCACGTGCCTCTTTCTAGGCCAATCAGGGAAGTTACGTAAGGTTTCCTTACATCACAATTCGCCCTTGAGATTTTGTATATAACGGACATAGTTTGTGGTTAAATTATCATACAGTTTTAAGACACCATGGATAAAGCATTGAATATTATTGACAAGGAAACTTTAGCTGCAATGATTAATAATGTGAGTTCTGTTTATTAAATTTTCTTATTTTATTTCCAAATAAAATCATTTTACTTAGTCCCCCTCCAGTAAATTCAAATTCAGGGTATACCCCCCTCCCCCCAAAAAAATCTCTACTATGTGATGTTTATAGTCGATAGAAAGCGTAAAATACACTCTTTTTACCATGTAAACCATCCTCCTTCCTGTTTACGACTTTAATTCTTTCATTGGAAATAATTCTGTTTTTTGATAAATTCTTGGTTTCTATATTTCTACCTAAAAGTGACAGCCAACTTCCGTCAATTCTTAATATACTGACCCCCTTATAACACTAAACCGCTAAGATTTAAATAGTGATAATCATTCACACCCGTCAGGGTGTGAACACCCGTCAATCATTCACACATCCTGCTTGTTAATTCTCATGAATTACGATAGCGGCTTAGCAAAGGTTTTGCTGAAAAAAGATACTTTTTTCCAGTCGCATTAAAAACAGTAAATCCTTTGAATTGCAAAGAGGGGATGGGTGTTAGTTTCATGTAGTATATGTTTTCCATTTTGAGTACTCAGAGTTTATATGGGGGGGGAGGTTAAGAAAAAGATACATACCTACCATGAGAAGATTTATTGAAGCGCAGGCCCTTTTATATTATATAAACCTTTGACCATAGAGGAATAATGTGTAAATATATGCGTTGCGTCTCTAGGCATGTTTTTAATTTTTTTTCTAAATTATAAAAATAGGATATCTATGCTTTTAGGGTTTATTTCCAACACGGAGTGTATTTAATTTTCTCTCTTAATGGTAAAAATAGGATTTCTATGCTTTTAGGGTTTATTTCCAACACGGAGTGTATTTAACTTTTTCTCTTAATGGTAAAAATAGGAGCATTTCTAACTGTCGCAAATTTTTACTTTTTGCTTTACTGAAAAGGGAGAGGGGCTTCTTTGAGATAAATACCTTCTAGACAAAGTTATGCCTGACAATAAATTCTGGTTAGGAGCGGGGGTACTAATTTTTCTTCTGTAAAATGGGGAATCGTTATTCCATACTAAATATTTTATTCTTTTAAGGACAATTACGAAGAATGCCACCCACCAAGCAAGAAGGCTAGGGTAAATGAAGTGACTCCTATAGGAGTATCACAGCCTTCCGTAATAAGGTTTGCTGGGTTGTCCAGGGGCGCACTACACCAAGCCTCCACGCCATCTATACAATCCGTAATAGCTGAACCATCCAGGGCCACGCTTTACCAGCCCCCTGTGTCCTCCATGCAGGCAGCAATACAGTCTGGTCAAAAACCAAAAAGAGAATGGGCGACTGCTCACAGGATGGTGAACCCCGCTGGCTCATCGGTGCAAGCCAGTGACATCGCCGCCACCACCACATCTATGCAAGCCACTGATACTGCTGCCCCAGTTACACAAGAGTGTGATGTCACCGCCCCGTCCATCCTCCAACACGCGCTACCAGGACCATCTGGCACTCCAGTCCAGCCAGAATATGGAAATGTAGGCATTTTGCCTCTAGTTTCTACCTGGTTATAGAAATATCTATCCATTTCTTCCAACTTTTTTAGGCCTTTTCTTTTCGCTATTTTTTCAACACAGTTAAAGTGTGTCAGAGATATTAAAAGCCATTTTTCTCCCAAAGGAAATATAGCGTTCTCCCTTTTGAATCATGTCAAGTGCATGCATTCACCCTGCCCAATTAGATTAGTGAAGCCAAAAAGGCTCTATTTTCTGGTCATAGTAGGGTAAATGGTAATTTCTATTGCGATATAAACGAAAGGTTAATCTTGCCTCTACAAATTTCTTGAAAAACAACTTTCTATCGGAATGAGTTGTGTATCATGAAAGGGATAGGCTATCTATTTCAAATCGTGTTTTTTTCCAAAGCAGATAAAGAGTATTAATATGTAGATTAATATTTTTATTTTGGAGGGATTGTTTGAACAAAATCAAAACCTATTATGTCATGTTTTGGATTGTAAATATCTTATATTAAGGTGGAACTTTCAGGATATATGGAGTAAACCAAAAGCTACTAAGCGCATATAAATAATAATCCAATTTTAAAAATAGGGGTGATTTAGACACTTTGAAAATAAGATATTTTCTTTTATAGATTGCATTGGTTCCATATTCTCCATCATCATCTTCATCAGTTGGAGAAGAAGATGCATCTTTGGAGTATCGTGAAAATGAAATGTCTTGGCAAGGTATCGTTAATGAAATACCTGAAAATATCGATGATTTTTTAACTAATTATTTTAATGTAGATAGTAGCACAGTCGAGCAGGGGGACTTACCTTTGCTAAGTCCGAATACTTTGCAGCTTTTAGAGGATTTTACACGGGAATTAACAGTGAACCCTCCCTCCACTGATTACACGAGTATACTTCAAACTAATGAATTGGATTTATATAGCCCTATTGTTGAATGAAGCGGGGGAGGGGTGGTGATAATATACAAGAGGGGGAGGAGGAGGGTGACAATACCCAATTTATGAGACTTCCCGAAGTTCCGCGATCAAATTCAATATTAAATACGATAGTCGTCTACACTGCGACTTTTGCGGATCCACTTAATTCGCTTATGGGGGATAATTTCGTATTTGACCCAATAGAAATTTTCCATGAATATGTAGATAAAATTCGTGCACTGTTAGAAAACCAGATTCAGTTGTAGGGAGGTATGGATTCAATTAAGGTTTCAATTGTTTTAAAGGTGTTTTATTTAAATGAGGGTAAAAGCGAGGTTTACATTATGTACATACCGAGATGCTAGTGGTCTATCCCTATTTGGAAAACTACGAAACAGTTTTTATGGATTGGGTAGGCCACATTATTATGCATCTCGAAAATTATAACGAAAATGGGAGTGCATCTGTGGTTCTTTTTATTGAAAAATATAAGCGTTAATATTTGTAAGTTTAAAAACGATTTTATTTTAAGAGGGGGGCATGGGGAGGGGGCAATAGTTTTAAAATGTAATCCAGATTTAGAGGGTTACAAAGGCGTTCAGCGAATCTGTTTTGAAACAGGTCAAAAAAGTTTCATGTATGCTTTCCTCATATCAGCTTTCTAACCACTACGAAATGACGCTACAAAGGCAAATTTAAAATACTGGGCTGTACATGGGAAGGAGGGGTCCGATTTTCCCCCTGTAGATTTCACTTGTTTAGAGGAAAAATACCCAGTAACGCTAAGGTCCATTGATTTTTTGAAAGGTCCAATGCCCATTTAAATATAGGCGTTACTGTGGTTTAGTATGAAACTGAATTTGAGGATGGGGTTCGGTCTAATAAAAAGGGGGTGTTGTTCCCAGTAAGGGGCCCGTCAATTGAATTGGTGAAGCACTGGTTTTGGTTTTTGTCCACACCACCTAGTGAACCTAATGCAATCGGCCATTTTAAGCCTATTACAGACATCAGTAGAGTTTAAGGAGGGGGTAAGAAAATGGGGGTATGTTTCTACTGTCCAACATGCCTGTCTCGATTTCATAGTGATTTAAAACTACAGAATCATATGAAGCATTGTAGACGGCATGGCTATCAGTCAGTGGAAACGGATTCAGGGGATAGGGCCATTTTATTTTTTAAAAATTTCCAAAATGCCCTCCTCCAACGCAATAAAATCTCTTTGGATTGTGAGGCAAAGCTAGTGGAAGTGAACGATCCTCAATTTCCGAATCGAATCAAAGAACATCTAGCCATAGCGGTTTCCTATGCCCATGCGCAAAGAGACCGTTCTAACACTATGCAATTGTTAGAAATAGTTGAAACGTTGGATGAGGATGAGCGCATGGTCAAGGCACTGACCAAATTAATTGGCACTGCAAATGGCGCTTATTTCTTGTTTGAGGAATACCCATAGCCATTGTTATTGTCTGCAGAGGATCGTCTCGCGATTAAAAATCAAAAAATATGCTGGGTTTGTAAGGAGGAGTTTGAAGAGGAGACTAAGGGGAAGGGGACTAGGGGGAAAAGAGAGGGGAAAGGGAAAGTCAGAGACCACAATCACTTGTGGCAGGAAATATCATCAGGGGTAGTAATTTTAGAGGGGTAGCACATCGATCATGCAATGTGAATGTAAGCCAGCAGTTTTTTATACCGGTTTTCATTCACAACGCAAATTATGATTTAAAATTTATTTTACCAGCTTTGGCACGTATGCACAGGGAGGGAGGGAGAGTATATAGTCCATGGGTAAACAGTTCATTTACCTATAACATTTTCCCCAAATCAGCAGAGAAGCTAGTACTTCTCAAGTTGAAATGGCAGGTAGTGAATAACGGGAATACGTGCCTGAATAAAATCAGGTTTTTAGATTCATTTAGTTTTTTCCCCAAGGCATTGAGTCAATTGATGCAAGTGCAGAAAAGCGAAAATTTTGATAGTTTTCCTTTGCTTAAACAGCACTTTCCAGACAGTGAAATGTATGACCTATTGACCTGTAAAGGTGTATATGCATACGACTATTACTGTTCTGGCGCTCGCTTAAGCAAGGAGAAACTACCTCCAATTGAAGCTTTCTATAATTCACTCACCAACAGTGAATGCACTGCCGAGGAATACGAATTTGCCAAGAGGGTCTGGGTTAAGGGTAATTGTAAAAATGGGTGGGATTATTGTAGACTGTACCTGTCCAGATACGTTTTAACTCTGTTAGATATTGTCTGTAAAAACACAGACCAAATCTATTCAGAGTTAGGACTAGATATAGGGTTTTATTTTTCCACACCACATTTGGTGATGGACTTGATTTTAAAAATTAGTAGGGAAGAAATAGGCTTGATCATTGATGTAGATAAACAATTCTTTGTAGATAGGTCAATGAAGGGTGGGTATGTTTTTCATGGAGATCGTGTTTTGACAACAGATCCAAGCGGGCAAGACACTGGTGTAAAGTCAAATGCAGTTTTCCTTGACATGACCTCATTGTATCTCTCGGGAATGTCTCACTACTCTTTGCCGTGTGGAAACTATAAATGGCTTGAGAATCCTTGTGAGTTCCCCGACATTCACACCGTTGAAGACAATGGGCCACAAGGACGGTTCTTTGAAATTGACAGACACATTCCATTGGCGCTTCATGATTCTGTCAAAGATTTTGTTTTCTCCTGCATCAATCGACCAGTGACAAAGGACTCACGGATTCCATACAATCGATCATTGGTTGAGGATATGGGGATGCACTGGACCCCCTCCAAGCAGAAACTGATTGCAGATCTGGACCCTAAAGAGAATATCGTTGTTCACCATGTGCTTTTGCGCTGGATGGTGAACAATGGTTTCAAGATCACCAAAATACATAGGGTTTTGCAATTCAGTCAAAAACCTTATATGAAGACGTTTATCGACATCTTTGTTGATAAACGCTCTCGGGCAAACAGTAAAGTAGAAAAGGAAATGTACAAGCTTATTTGAAAATCAGCGTTTGGCAAAATGTGTGAAAGCGTACGGAACAGATCCCGTTGTGACGTCGTGACTGACCCCCAAGAATGTGCACGAATTATTGCAGACCCTAATTTTACATCGTTCACGAGCATAGAGACAAGCATGCTTCTTCTACACAGAAAGAAAAGAAATGTGGTACTGAACAAGAATATAGCAGGAGGTAGTTCAGTACTTGAAATTTCCAAAAAGCTCATGTTGTCGTTTTTTTACAATTTGTGCAAGGTACAATGGCAAAGGGAGGGGGAGGTTCAAGTTTACTATGGGGATACAGATTCTCTGCTGTTAAAAGTAAAAACCGGGGATTTATTGGGAGCTTTAGAAAATGGGGAGCCCATCAGCTCGCGGATGGATTTCACTAACTGGAATCCATCCCTCTACCCCAAGTTGGTGAAACGTCAGGCCCCCAATCAGCTACACATGTCAAAATCAGAGACGGGGAGTGATTTTATATCCAATGGGGTGTTCCCGGGTCCTAAGGTTTATTGCGTAGAAACTCACAACAAAGATGTAAAACAGGTGTGTAAAGGGGTGCCTACACATTTTGTAAAGAACAGTTTCAACATGAGTGTCTACAGAAACTGTGTAGAGAGTAGCCTAGTGCCGAGAGCACAAGTGCTTGCAATTCGCTCTCTGCAGTATAAAAACTATACTGTTAGAGTTGAAAAGAATGCAATGTCATGTATATCCGACAAGGTCTTTGTGCTTGAGAATGGTGTAAACGTACTCCCCCATGGTCACTATGGAATTTCAGACCGGGTTGAATGTGTAGACTATCAGATTCAACTTGGTCTGGATAAATTAACTTAACCTAACCCTTAAAGCAAATTGTGGTCCAAATTTTTTTTCAATGGAGACAACAAAATCATAAATTAACTTAAATGCTCTAACCTAACCTGCAGTGACGGCGACTATTGTATACAGTTTTTCCACAGTGACCCCGGGGGTTGGGGGGTCCCGCCGTCGGCCAGCCTTCGGCCCGCGGCTCCCGCGGGGTGGAGGGTCCCGCCCGCGGCCGGCCTTCAGCCCGCGGCTCCCCGGAGGAAGGAGGGTATCTTTTAAATTCATAGTGTCCAACTGTGCTATTGTTTGTGTTTTTATGTCAATATATTTTGTACAAATAGTGCTGTTGTACAAAAAATGTGTGTGAGTACAAATAGTGTTGTTCTTGCTGGACAAAAAGTGTTTTTTATGACAATAAATGTTGTGTGTACAAATAGTGTTGTTCTTGTTGAAAAAAGGTGTTTTTGATAATAAATGTTGTTGTTGTTGTTAATAAATATTGTTGTTGTTGTTAATAAATATTGTTGTGCAATAAATGTTGTTCTTGTTGAACAAGTGTTTTTATGATAATAAATGTTGTTCTTGTTGAACAAGTGTTTTTATGATAATAAATGTTGTTCTTGTTGAACAAGTGTTTTTGTTCAATAAATGTTGTTCTCGTTGAACAAGTGTTTTTGATAACAAATGTTGTTCTTGTTGAACAAGTGTTTTTGTTCAATAAATGTTCTTGTTGAACAGAAAAGTGTTTTTATGTTAATAAATGAATGAAATATTGTTTTTGTTGTTCTTGTTAACGCAGATAGATCTATGGAAAAATTATTATTACTTATTCATTGGACAAGTATGGTTTACAGCTAGTTGTAGTCCGACTGTTGTCAACAGCAGTATGTATCAATTTAAAACACCGTTCAGGTCGTTTCTGTGTGGTCCATCAATGTCTGGGAAAACGAAACTTTTAGCTAAAATAATTCAAAATTGTGATCAAATGTTTTTGGAAAAACCAAAGAAAATTTATTATTGCTATAGTATTTGGCAAGAGTCCTACGATCAAATAAAAGCTATTGCCACATCCGTACCAATACAATTCATACGGGGACTTGATGTTTTCAATAGTATTGAACCAAACTCATGGATGATTATTGATGATTTGGCTGACTCAATTGAACAGTTCTCACAGGAAATGCTACAGCTGTTTACCGTTCGCTCTCATCATGAACACATTTCCATAACCCTAGTTCTACACAATCTGTTTCATCAGAGCAAATGTATGAGAACCCTTGCTTTGAATTGCACCATCTATATTATCTACCAAGTTGTTCGTGATTCTAGCTCGCTAATAACTCTCAATAAGCAAATATATCCAGGCGCCCCCAAATTTCTGCTGTCAGCGTGCACTCAGGCGACAAATAAGCCCTATGGGTACATTTTGCTAGATGTTAATGAGAGCATACCCGAGAATCTACGTGTAGTCACAGATATTTTCGACAAAGAAGTTACAGTATATCTTCCAGTGAACAGTAGTCTAAGCTATTAGTTGCCATCATGACACTGAAGAAACTACACGAACAACGGCATTTATTTTCCGTTTTATGCACTTCAAAACCTCCACTCAGGAAGGCCAGACTCAAACATGGTGTTGGCAAAGATTTCATTAATCTAATATCTGAACTTTGTTTAAATTTTACTGAGGGCAATGTACACTTGCCAGAAGGTGTTAGACAACAGACAAAGCAACATCGTTCCACTGTACGTGCCTTGGCTTGCAAAAACAAGGGAAAAATTTTTAAAAGAAAACGTCTCCTTCAAGCGGGCGGTAGCTTTTTTACACTTTTACTGCCAATAATTGCAGGACTTGTAAACAGTTTTCTCTAGATGGCTAAACCCTATAAATTGACGCCATTTGAACTTGTCCTCTCGCCTGTGGAACATTTGAAGATAATCTAAGCAAATTCATTAATTATGAGAATATGCCGATGATAAAAAGCTAGTTTTACTTCAAGATGCATTGCGACGTGTGGACAAAAATAGACCCTATCGTGAGAGACCCGCCGTCATCACAGATCCCCCTAAACAGGAAACATCTCCTCAAGATTCTACACAATCAAAGGAGAAGGAATTGAATTCCATAGTGTCAACAATTGGAAACCTATTGCCAGTGACCTATCGAGAACAGAGTAAAAGAGTATTAGCATATCTCATGTTGGAAACTGGTGGTGATCAAGTTCAAGTCGATAGCACAGGGAAACGAATTATAATTCAGGGAAAAGTTATAATCTAGTTGATTTAATTTGTGATATGGTGACGAATAGTAAAGGACTATTATCATTTGACAATAATCTATACACCTTTCTAAATGCATCAAACTTCCCCATTATTGGCAATAAGCAAATTCTAAAGAAACTAAAAGAATATAGTCCTCCAACAACACCAACACCACCATTTAAAAAAGAAGAATATTCAATATTGGACAATATTAGCAGCAGCAGAAATGATTTTATAACACCTGTAGCTGCTAGTCAAAAGCGAAGACGGATTGAATCACCCTCCAGTGTGCAAAACGGGAGTGGACATTACACTACGGGTTTGCGTTCAAAATGGTTGAAATTCTGAAGCATGTCTATGAAAATATTGGTGAAGCGGGAAGTCTAAGCTCCCCCACAACGCTTTCTAAAATTGCCCTTGACATAGATGGCAGCACATTATAAAAAGCAAAAGAGTATCTAGAAAATGAACCGAGTTATACACTGCATCGGAATCGCAGGCTTCGTGGTAAACAATATCGACAAACTAAAGCCTTTTTCCCTCTGCATATAATGCAAACTGATCTTTTAACTTTAGACGCGTTTCAACGGTGTCACAGTGCACCCTACAAATATATTCTAGTGGCAATCAGTGTCTTTAGTCACTAAGCCTATGCCGTTCCACTGCAAACAAAGAGAGGTGTTGAAGTTGCTCAAGCTTTAGAAAGATTCTTGAACAGGATTGCTATAGAAAAATTCAATCAGATCGCGGTAACGAATTTGTTAATCCTCATGTGCAAAAGGTTCTATTGAAATATGATACAACACTTTATCATAGTCACAGCCCGATGAAGGCTGCATTGGCTGAACAGTTGATAAGAACGACTCGTCTATTAATTTCAAGATATTATACACTGAAAAATACTGCTGCTTTTATTCATGATTTAGATAAAATCAAGCAAATATACAACCATCGACCACATCGATCCCTGTCCAACTCAAGTCCACGGGAAGTTCATTGCAGTGAAAATACATTTGATGCTTTTCTTAAACAATATTCCAGTGAAAAAGAAAAAAATATGAAGAAGAAATTCAATGTTCGTGATACTGTTCGAATTAATAGAACCACCAATATTTTTGAAAAGGGGAATTATTTATGGAGTACTGAACTTTTTAAAGTGTCCAAAATCCTAGACACTACACCCACGACATGTCGACTGAGATACACCAAAGATGATGAGATTCTTGGCGGTTTTTATGAATATGAACTACAAAAAGTTAGAAACACTAGTGAAATTTATCAAATTGAAAAGATATTAAAGAGTCGTACTCGCCGGGGCAAGAGACAGTTGCTTGTTCGCTGGATAGGATACAACTCTGATTTTGATTCTTGGGTCAGTGTTGAAGATATTAACAATGCCCAATGATTTCTATGTGACTTTCATGTTCAATGTTTCTGATCCTCTCTACAATGACTTGAATAGAGCAAGCGATTTTTGGACGAAACTCTCTCCCACCATCAAATTCGACGACGCGTATGAAGTGGCTCTTGTCGACTGTATTCTCAAAAATACATATGATATCCTGAGAAAAGATCGAAAATATGATATAAAATTTAGACCATATGATTGGCCACCACCCTCAGGTGATCAAGAACAAATTCAAAAGATCAATTGGATGAATTATCCTTATATTGAATTACCCTATGAAGAACTCACCTGTATGAATGATTTATGTCGTTCTATCAAAAAAGAATTTCCGCTCGTAAAAAAGGAGCTTTTCATGTCAACTATTCGAAGGAGGAGGGCAAGATCTACATTAGTTCACCTATTGCCGATGAAAAAGTTATTCTCAGTGATAATCTAAAAGATGTTCTTGGCTTTAAGCTCAATATAATTAATGGTAAAAGTGCTGGAAACACTCATTTTATTTTTGCTGACTATCCACCTGCCTTCTCCACGGACACTTGTACATTTCTCTACGCCTCATTTTTGGAAACATCCCGGGTTGGCAATAGCAGTGTTCCCCTCCTACGAGTTCTTGAACGAAAAACCAATCAAGAACATATTCACCACTACAATATGAAGCAACTTCAGTATATCCCCGTAAACACTTCCTATTTGGAACTCTGTCAGTTAACACTAAGAACTGAATTAGGTGATCCGCTGGCAATATCAAAAGGTTTGGCTGTGATTACATGCCATTTTGGACCCATCTTTCAACAACAACAAGATGTGTAATAGAAAAGTGGTATTCATTTGTCCTGATATTGACTGCTATGTTAATACTCTTGGCCCAAGACAACAGGACAATGGAATGGACTATTACAAAGGTCGCTCGTCAATGTCTGGCTATGGTCTTGGCAGTTGGTTTGCTAACCTGTTTCGCTCTGCACTACCTCTGGCTAGAAAACATATTGTACCGGCTGCGACAGATTTTGCATCCTTTACACTATACGATTGGAGCTCTGGCAAGGATTTTAAAAAAAGTACTTCGGAAAATCTTAGGTCCAGTGCGCGAACCCTTGGTGAGAGATTAAAACAAAATGGAAAAGGTTTAAAAAGGTCGAGAAATAGTGCACCACTCATCAGTCTCTACTCAGGACAGAAACGTAAGACATCACCCCTGTCAAAGAAAAGAAGGAAAAAGCCGACACACACTGTAAACAGAAAAAGAAGCCCCAGGAAGAGAATTGTTAGATCGAAACTAGATTTCTTTTCCTAAGATGTCATATCTATCGCATAAGGATTCTCGACCTTCAATCACCTCCTCATTGAATCTATTCAATGCAGAAAATGTTGATGTGAGTGTAAAACATGGATAATATGAACAATTTTATCCACAACAACCCCTCTCCGATAATATCCACTTTCAAATTTATTCCAATGAAGACTACTTTATGGACATGTCTTCGACATTTATAGATTTAAGAATGAAAGTCCTGAAATCCAATAATACATTGCCAATTCTTGCCGATGGAATATCCCATGAAAATTGTATATTACATAATTTATTTCGTCAAATCAGTGTCTACATAAATGGCACGCTGGTGAGCACAAGAAACAATCTCTCAAAGAATACAAGCTATATGTAATTCATGCTGATGACACCCAAGTCATACAAGGATTGAGAGGCACCTCCAATGGCTATGAATATATTACTAATACTGATAGTACAGATGCACTTAAAAATGCTACAACTAGTGAATCACATCTAGTTGGAAAAATATATCATGAAATATTTAATATACACCAATGGCTACCACCCAATAATAAAGTGGATATAAAATTGACGCTTGCACCATCTAATTTCATTTTACGAAAAGAACTGGCTGCCAATCCTGATGTAACTCTCTCCCTCACCTCGGCAAGACTACATGTACGCAAAAAACAGGTTATGAGTTTTGTTGCTTTGGCAGTGGAAAAACTGAGAGCCAGCGGAAATAATATTAAACTACTCGTTCCTCATACAATCACCAATCGGTGTCATATTGCCACAGGCTCACGTACCTTCACCGACTCATCCTTTATCAATGGCGAAATTCCGTCAAAACTGGCCTTGGCATTTGTAAAAAGTGCTAGTGCAATAGGATCGTGGACTGGATGCCCAAATAAATTTGAAATGTTTGGGATTTCATCTCTTGTCTGCAAAGTAAATAGAATCCCACTCTACAATCTATCTTTTGATAAATCCTATAGAACTTTGTATGAGTTGACCATGCAAACCCTAGATCATGATTCACAACTATTTGAAAATGGTATAACCGAAGAAATGTTTGCTAAAAAACGTGGTATCATTGTATTGGATTTGTCTGGCACCCAGGACTGAGTATAGTACGTACTACGTACGGGAGTGTGCGTTTAGAGTGTACATTTGCCGATCCGTTAGCTGAGAGTATTGCACTAATCTCACTAAATCAATATGAAACCTATTGGGAAATCACTCCCGAAGGCAGTGTTCTATTAGACTTAGCGCCATGAACACCAGTCAAATAATCATTGTATTTAATATGGACCCCCTACATGTCCAAATAGAAATCCTATTGGCTGTCCTCGGACTTTCTTGGAAAAATTCAAAGTTTCAACAATAACCTAATTATTGTTAATAGCAGTCCATCGACTGTGCAGACGGGTCATTGGTTGTGCATCTTTCAAACTATGAAGAATATGGAATTTTTGATCCTCTTCGTCTACCTTATACATTTTATACTCCACACATCAGTAACTATATTGAGAGCAGTGGGAAAACTATTATTCAAAATGGGAAGAGAGTGCAAGATCTGACGACTAAAAGCTGTGGCTTCCATGCACTACTATATTTTGTGTTCCGATGTTGCGGCTATACTTACAAGCAGTTTCTCAACATTTATGTAGACAATCCACGTCTGAACGACTTTATGGTGGAAAATATCTTCTCTGACCTGTATAATATTGATTTTAGTGCCCTACGAGTAAAGTGCTTAAAAAATGTATGTGAATTTGTTTATTAATAAATGAAAAATGTATATACAACAATGTCTTTAATCTTCACTTTAGATTTCTTTTTCTTCGGTGTACAGGCAACTGTCGTGAACCACTAATGCTGGTAAATCATTTTGATTCACTGTATATTGATCTTGATTGGCTGCAAAGTCAGGGTCACATTTTCTACAGTATAATGTAACTTCACTCTTGTCATATCGCTTTGTATAGTCAATGATACTATTTGCATTCATATTGTAAAATTCACGAGTTTCAACTGTCTATTTGAAGCAATATCACATAGAATGTTTTCAAATGGTGAATCACATTCGGTAACTGCCAAATAAAAATCACTTGGTTTATAGTCATAATAGGCAGTGTCGTCACAACGATGATATAGAAACCAAATTATCTTGTTACCCCAACAATTGAATCGTAGACCAGATTCTTCCTCCCAAAATAATTTAAATCCACGACGATACCAATCTCGTAGAAATAAACTAAAATCACGTTTGGGATTCTTTCCAATCATACCGGGGTAAGTATTCTCCCACTGATCACATTTGTCATAGTGACAATTGGAGCACAGATGTCCTCTAGGGACATCTGTGCTCCAATTACATCCTTTAATTTGTACTGCATATCCTCTATGTAATTTACAAGGATTACATAATTTGCACTTTTGATTATAGTCATCAATAGTTGTTCAATTCTCACATGATATCCAACTGCCAAGAGTGTACATGCATAGTGGACATGTATAGAACATTTTTGGTTTCCGATATCAACTCTCTCACAGCTAAAACGAAACTGATCCTCATTCGATAAATTCAGAGGGAGGAATGGAAGAGGAGTAACTCTGTGACGCTACCTCTTTTGAAGCGGGAGCCATCTACAATGAATCTATGGCAATGTTTTCAAAAGTATATCAACGATATTATTCTGCTTTGTTCCAATTAATACATCAATAAATTGAGTATAAGTATTTGAGTCACATTGTAAAAGTTTCATACAATAGTCCAATGGGGGAGAATCAGTTTTCGTTATATTGTCAAGTGTTCCCTGTGAGAATATCTTTCGTTGAAGGGATAACTCGAGAAAATCATCATCCAAAATAAAATTTTTTTCCATAAACACCAGATTCGATCTAATTCTCTCTTTCTTGAACTTATTCATTTTTCAATCCTATCACTCTGAATTCTGACTCTAGACTGACCATGATTCGTTAGCCTAACATTCTAACAAAAAGAAAGGGAACATTTTCGATTTCGAAACAATTTTATTGTATAATTACAACAATAATACTAAGCATGTACAATTAGCGATACAGCTTATTGTCTTCGATATGCTTCACTAATGCACTTAAAGTACTTTGAAGTCTATTCACATGCGCTACATCAACTTTTGCAGCGAAGCATAATTGATCCTCCATTTTAAATTTGCTCAAGGATATCACATATCTTGCATATACTTCATCCCATTCCAGACAAAGCCATGATCCTCTCGTGATTTCCACCGCAATGTTTGGTGCTCTTGTATCATTGCTACCAACTCCACTATCAATTTCTAATAGCTTAAACATTCCACTCATTATTAAAAATAAATCCAAATAAGTAAACTCAAACTGATCTCACTCCTTGAATTCTATTCACAAACTAATAAAATTATAGCAAAAATCCTTTCCTTAAATTCTCTGCAATCCTGTCCCGCTAATATTTCCGACTCCCTGATTGGCCTAGAAAAAGACACGTAATCTTGTCCCGTTATCGGATCAATAATTCCCCGCCGATTATGTAATCAGTTTCTGAGAAAACCAGTTCCCCTCTAGTGGATCAACACATTGCCCCTTTAGAATTCAATGCGCATGTGTAAACTTCGCCCGGCAGTCATTACACTTAGAAACAACAAATAAAGTGACCTTGAAAAAAGTGTCATTGAACCGTTAAAGTCGATCAATAATCCATGAATAAATTATGTCCTGTCAGCGTTAGACTTGACTATAGATGGCAGCACGCAGTGCATTCTGTGCCTTCTTACCCATCCCTACTCCTAAACACATCCAATAAAAATTTTGAGATAGCCATTTTGTTCAGCGTAGTTGATTTCCAGATAGAAAACATGTTTTTGAGGAGGACACTCCCATACAACCCTCAAGGCAAGGTTTTTAAGTTATGCCCCGGGGGAAATAAGAACGATGTTAGCACAATGTATTATTTGTTAATTTTTTCCTTTAGAGCAGGGCACTTCGTCGAAGAAATTGTCATAGAAACTTTGAAAAGGGCTCATTCAATTGAAATTGGAGTGGCTCGTGCCCTTTTTAATAGTCGAAAGTGATTGGAAGGCAACTAACACCCCTTCCACGCCCATCATTTCCCGAAACACATCCAATAAAAATTTTGAGATAGCCATTTTGTTCAGCGTAGTTGATTTCCAGATAGAAAGTATGTTTTTGAGGAGGACACTCCCACACAACCGTCAGGGCAAGGGTTTTAATTTATGCCCCGGGGGGATATAAGAACGATGTTGGCACAATGTATTATTTATTATTTTTTTCCTTTAGAGCAGGGCACTTCGTATCGAAGAAGTTGTCGTAGAAACTTCGGAAAGGGCTCATTCAATTGAAATTGGAGTGGCTTGTGCCCTTTTTAATAGTCGAAAGTGATTGGAAAAAAACAAATGAATGTGCATTATCAGTTTAATATACATATACTGATATTTAGTAATCAAAATGTTAATGTTATTTGATTTATTAAAGTTATAAAAGTAAAAACATTTATATTCTTTTCAGTAAAGTGCAAATTTTGTTCTGGCTTTGGGAAGGCATAGGGATTTTGAGCCCAACTTATGTTAATTTCTGCTGGTTTTGAGTTTGACTCGGTTATTTATTGTAAGTTCTGTTCGTTTTGGGTTTCATTTATTTATCGATGCTGATTTGTGGTAGTTTCACGCTTGGTAAATTATTTAATTTTATTGTTGTTCTTTTTTTGTTTAATGGAGTTCTTTACTTTTCTTTGAAAAATTTGTTTTGTGGAAAAAGGTTTTTTAATTAATTATATAAAAGACTGTCATATAGCCGTGCTGTGACCTGGCTCATGGTATCAAGAAGAGGCTCATAATGCCTCTGGTTAGAATACAAGCGACAATGAGAATCAATGTATACAAGCCTGCTGCGTAGCAGTGCTGGGGCCTGGCCTTGAAGTAGGCTACACAGCTATTTTTTTAAATAGCATATTGACATTTCTGACCACAAACAATCTAAATAGGTCACAACTTTAAGGAAGAATTTGTATTTTACTAAGGGTTGTTGAAATGAGGCTATGATGAGGCCAAGACATCAAAAAGAGGCTTCAGTTAGAAGACAAGCAACAATAAGATTCAGTATATACAATCCTGCCGCTTAGCCGGCAGGATTGTAGCCGCAAATCTTATGCCAGGGCTCGCTTAGCCACTTAGCCGGCAATCTTATGCCGGGGCTCGATGGTGAAGCCACCATAAAAGGCCGCATTCATATTGCACCCATGAATGACATCATATGCAAACGTCATTCATAGTATAAAAACGACCGTCGTCTACGGAGATCTATCAGTCTATTAACCGTTGTCTAGGGGGTCTATCAGATTATTTTTGAAAGCAAGCAGTTATCTAAGTATAAAAAAATATGCCTAGAAAAAGACCCAAAAACAAAAAATTTTAAATTGTTACAAATAATGATTTGTTGGAACCATCTGAATCATTTTTGCGTAGAAAAATGATATTGTTTTTGTAAGGTTTATCAGAAGCAACGCTATAGCGTTGCCTTGCATGTTCCACAAAGTTTGAGGTGCAGTTTTCCGCTCAAACAGAAATGCCTAGAAGCCATAGAATGTTTTCATAACAAACCAACACGATTAGTTAGAAAAAATGGCAGAGTTAAAAAAAATTGCAAAACTATATGAGTCTTGAACAGTCTTGGAAAGTATAAACAAAATCAGATTGAATATTAGATATATAATGATATTAATGAAAGCACCAATGACGCAGAAGGCTTTAGGTTCTTACAGTTAAAGAAGGGGGCAGTATCCAAATTTTGTTTGTGGTGAAACTATATTTGTCTTGACTAATCTTGAAAAGAACTAATAAATTAAAATGAATATTTGATGCATAATGATATTAATTGCTAAAAGCTCATAAGTTTAAAATTTTACTGTAATTTTAATATTTATTTTCAATATTAAGTACAAAAGAAAACATTTGTAATATAATTCGTTTTCAGTAAAGCGCCGATGACGCAGTAGATTTTAGGCTTCTAAAGTGAGGCGATACCCAAACTCTTTTTTGTAGTTATTTTTATTCGATTCAAACTTGATTTGCATATTAAATTTAAGTTTCACTCGTTTTAAGATTTATTTATTCATTTACATTAATATATATTGTATGTTTGTTCGCATTGATTGTTATTTAATTTCTGTTCGTTTTAAGTTTCATTTATACTTTAATAGCAAAATATTTGTTTTCGTTTTAAGCTTGATTTTCATATTCAATCTAAGCATTACTCGTTTTAAGATCTATTTATTCATTTATATTATTACTTGTTGTATGTTTTTTGCTATGATTGTTTATTTAATTTCTGTTCGTTTTGGGTTTCATTTATTCTTTAATAGTAATTTCCGGTCGTTTTGAGTTTGAATTTTAACAGGTATTTGTATCTCCTGAGCTTAAGTTTAAAATGGCCTTTACTTTTCTTTAAAAAACTTATTTTTCGGAAATTTTTTTTTTAATTAATTTTTGTTCGTTTTTGATTGCAAAAAGTTTCAAGTTTTTATGACATGGGGAGGGGGATGCTTACTGTCCGATTATTCTTGACTTTAAAAAACGGATCTAGAACTTTCAATTTAAATCGAATGAGGCTCTTTTCAAAGTCTATACGATTACCTCTTTGACAAAAACCTTATATATGAACAATAAACAGCTTGCATAACTTGTGGACAGCGATTGACAACAATGAATGGATTGAAAAAATAGCTCCAATAAGGGGGTTTAGACCATTTCACTTGCTGACACAAAGGGATCACGACTGTTTGGAATTGACCTTAATAGGATTTTGTGTGCCAAAGCAATTTTACATCTATCTCAGAGTATGTATTTTAACCTTATAATTGGATAATTATAATAGATTTCCTATGTATTCTTCCCATACAAAACCCCTTCCCATAAGTTAAAAACCCCCTTTAATAAGTTATGCCCCAGGGCATAACTTACACCGCCTACCCCCGGGCCCTGGTGGGCTGTGTCGACACCGGAGTTTTTTGTTATCAGAACTTTGAACTATTTTAACAAAATGTCAATCTCAAAATTTTTATCTGATGCTTTTAGGGCGTGTAGGAGGGGGGGGGGGCTAGTCACCCTCCATTCTCTTTTGACTCTTAAAAAGTGAACAAGAACTTTCAATTTTCAGTCAAATGAGACCTCTCCAAATTTTATACAACCATCCCTTCCATAAGAAATAATGGGAAGGATTCGGAGAATCCTTAAATTACAACTCTTGCCCTGAGGGCTGTGGGGGAGTTGTCATCCTCAAAGACCTAATTTCCAGAACTTAAAACTACGTTTAATAAAATGGCTGTCTCAAAATTTTGATTGGATGTGTTTGGGGAAAAGATGGGCGTGAGAGGGGGGTTAGTTGCCCTCAAATCACTTTCGACTATTAAAAAGGGCACTATCCCTTTGAATTTCCAATCGAATGAGCCTTTTTTGAAGTTTTTACGACAGCACCTTCTATAAAAACCTCATATGCCCCCAGGGCATAACTTAAAACCCTTGCCCTGAGGGTTGTGATTGTCCTCCTCAAAAACATATTATCTATCTGGAAATCAACTATGCTGAACAAAATGGCTATCTCAAAATTTTGATTGGATGTGTTTGGGGGAATGATGGGCGTGGGGGGGCTAGTTGCCCTCCAATCACTTTCGACTATTAAAAAGGGCACTATCCCTTTAAATTTCCAATCAAATGAGCCTTTTTTGAAGTTTCTACGACAACGCCTTCTATAAAAACCTTATATGCCCCCAGGTCATATCTTAGAACCCTTGCCCGGAAGGTTTTGGGGGAGTGTCCTCCTCAAAAACATATTTTCTATCTGGAAATCAACTATGCTGAACAAAATGGCTATCTCAAAATTTTGATTGGATGTGTTTGGGAGAATGATGGGCATCGGGGGGGGGCTAGTTGCACTCCAATCACTTTCGACTATTAACAGGGGTACTAGCCCTTTAATTTCCAATCGATTGAGCCTGTTTTGAAGTTTCTACGACAACGCCTTCTATAAAAACCTTATATGCCCCCAGGGCATAACTTAAAACCCTTGTCTTGAGGGTTGTGGGGGAGTGTCCTCCTCAAAAATATATTTTCTATCTGGGAACCAACTACGCTGAACAAAATGGCTATCTCAAAATTTGGATTGGATGTGTTTGGGGGAATGATGGGCGTGTGGGGGGGGGGCTAGTTGCCCTCCAATCATTTTCGACTATTAAAAAGGGCACTAGAACTCTCGATTTCCAATCGAAAGAGCCCCCTTTGAAGCTTCTACGACAACCCCTTCCATATGAAGTGCCTCTGGGAAAAAAAAAATAATAAATAAATAATAATAAAACATTTGAGCCGTATGGCCTTTACTATAGGCAACGCCACAGCGTTGCCTCTGATTATTATTATTTATATATTTATTTTTTTTCCCAGAGGCACTTCATATGGAAGAAGTCGTCGTAGAAACTTCAAAGGGAGCTCATTCGATTGAAAATCTAGAGTTCTAGTGCCCTTTTTAAGGGTCAAAAGTGATTGGAAGGCAACAAAAACCCCTTCCACGTCCACCAGTTCTCCAAACACATCCAATCAAAAGTTTGAGATAGCCATTTTTTTCAGCGTAGTTGATTTCCACATAGAAATTATGTTTTTGAGGAGGACACTCACCAACTTCCCTGAGGGCAAGGGTTGTAAGTTATACCCTGGGGGCATATAAGGTTTTTATAGAAAGCTTTGTCGTAGAAACTTCAAAAAGGCACTTTATACGGAAGGGGTCGTCGTAAAAAATTCAAAGGAGGCTCATTCGATTGGAAATCAAGAGTTTTAGTGCCCTTTTTAAGGGTCAAAAGTGATTGGAAGGCAACGAACACCGCTTCTACGCCTACCATTTCCCCAAACACATCCAATCAAAATTTTGAGATAGCTATTTTGTTCTAAGCAGTTGACTTCCAGATAGAAATTATGTTTTTGAGGAAGACACTCCCCCACAGCACTCAGGGCAAGGGTTGTAAGTTAGGCCCTGGTGGCATATAAGCTTTTTATAGAAGGCTTTGCCGTAGAAACTTCAAAAAGGGCCAATTCGATTGGAAATTCAAAGGGCTAATGCCCTTTTTAACTCTCGAAAGTGATTGGAGGACAGCTAACCCCCCTCTGTTGCCAACCCTTTCCCCAAACCCATCCAATCAAAATTTTTAGATAGCCATTTTGTTCAATGTGGTTGATAATTCTGGAAATTAAGTCTTTGAGGATGACGACCCCCCCCCCCCTCCCACAGCCCTCAGGGAAAGGGTTGTAAGTTATGCCCTGGGGGCATATAAGGTTTTTTATAGAAAGCGTTGTTGTAGAAACCTCAAAAAGGACTCATTTGATTGGAAGTGTAAATGGCTGGTGCCCTTTTTAATGGTCGAAAGTGATCAGAAGGCAACTAGCACCCCTTCCACGCCCAGCATTTCCCCAAACACATCCAGCCCAAATTTTGAGATAGCCATTTCGTTCAACGTAGTTGAAAGCACTGGAAATTATATCTTTGGGCATGACCCTCCCTCCCAAGGTGTTCAGGGCCAGGGTGATTAGTTATGCCCTGGGGGCATATAGGGTTCTTATGGAAGGAATCCTCATATAAGCTTCAGAGAGGGCTCATTTGATTGGAAATTGAAAGTTCTAGTTCAATTTTTAAGCGTCAAAAGATATTGGAGGGTAACCAGCCCCCCCCGTGCCCTTTTTTCCCAAATACATCCGATAAAAAATTTGAGATAGCTATTTTGTTAAGAATAGTTCAAAGATCATATAAAAAAACTCCGGTGTCGAAACAAACCCCCAGGGCCCGGGGGCAGGCATTGTAAGTTATGCCCTGGGCGCATATATGGTTCTTATGGAAGGGATCCTCGTATAAAGTTCAAAGAGAGCTCACTCGATTGGAAATTGAAAGTTCTAGTTCACTTTTTAAGAGTCAAGAGGGATTGGAGGGCACCTATCCCCCCCCCCCCCCTCCTGGCCCTTTTCTTCTCAAACCCATCTGATAAGATTTTTGAGATAGCCATTTTTTAAAAAAATAGTTCAAAGACCATATAATAAAACTACGGGATTGACACAGCCCCCCAGGGCCCCAAGGCAGGCGTTGTAAGTTATGCCCTGGGGGAATATATGGTTCTTATGGAAGGGTTGCACGTAAAAACTTCAGAAAGGATTAATTTGATTGGAAATTGAAATTTTTAGTTCAGTTTTTGAGAGTCAAAAAAGATATTGGAGGGCAACTAGCCCCCCCACGCCCCTTTTTTCTCGAATGCATCCAATAAAAATTTTGAGATAGCCATTAAGTTAAAAATTGTTCAAAAGTCAGATAACAAAAACTCAGGTGTCGACACAACCCCCCAGGGCCCGGGGGTAGGCGTTGTCAGTTATGTCCTGGGGCATATATGGTTCTTATGAAAGGGATACTCGTATAAAATTCAGAGAGGGCTCATTTGACTAGAAATTGAAATTTCGAGTTCACTTTTTAATAGTCAAAAGAGATTCAAGGGCAGCTATCCCCCCCCCTCACGCCTTCTTTCTCCAAACCCATCTGATGAAAATTTTGAGATAGACATTTTGTTAAAAAAAAATAGTTCAAAGTTTGGATAAGAAAAACTCCGGTGTCAATACAACCCCCCAGGGTCCAGGAGAAGGCGTTCTAAGTTATGCCCTAAGAGCATGTATAGTTCTTATGAAAGACTATTTAAGAGTCAAGAGATATAAGGGCAACTAGCCCCCACCCCATGCCCTTTTTTCTGCAAATCCATCCGCTACAAATTTTGAGATAGCCAGTTTTTTTTAAAAATTGTTCAAAAATTAGATAACAAAACTCCAGTGTCAACACAACCCCCCAGGGCCAAAGGGGGTAGGAGTTGTAAGTGTCGTCCTGGGAGCGTGTATGGTTCTTATGAAAGGGATACTCGTATAAAATTCAGAGAGGGCTCATTTGACTAGAAATTGAAATTTCGAGTTCACTTTTTAATAGTCAAAAGAGATTCAAGGGCAACTATCCCCCCCTCACGCCTTCTTTCTCCAAACCCATCTGATGAAAATTTTGAGATAGACATTTTGTTAAAAAAAAAATAGTTCAAAGTTTGGATAAGAAAAACTCCGGTGTCAATACAACCCCCCAGGGTCCAGGAGAAGGCGTTCTAAGTTATGCCCTAAGGGCATGTATAGTTCTTATGAAAGACTATTTAAGAGTCAAGAGATATAAGGGCAACTAGCATCCACCCCATGCCATTTTTTCTGCAAATCCGTCCGCTACAAATTCTGAGATAGCCAGTTTTTTTTTAAATTGTTCAAAAATTAGATAACAAAACTCCAGTGTCAACACAACCCCCCAGGGCCAAAGGGGGTAGGAGTTGTAAGTGTCGTCCTGGGAGCGTGTATGGTTCTTATGAAAGGGATGCTCGTATAAAGTTCAGAGAGGGCTCATTTGATTGGAAATTGAAAGTTCTAGTTCACTTTTTAAGAGTCAAAAGATATCCAAGGGCAACTATCCTCCCTCCCCCACTCCATTTATTTTTTTCCCACACGCACTTCATATAGTTCAGATAACAAAGCTCAGATAACAAAAACTCCAGTGTCGACACAGCCACCCAGAGCCCAAGGGTAGGCGTTGATAATTATGCCCTGGGGGCATATATTGTTGTTATGGAAGGGATGCTCGTATAAACGTATTGGAGTGCTAATTTGATTGGAAATTGAAAGTTGTAATTCAATTTTTAAGAGTAAAAAGTGATCAGAGGGCAGGTGGCCTCCCCCCCATACTCCATTTATTTTTTTCCCAGACACACTTCATATAGAAGGGGTTGTCGTATAAACTTCAAAGGGGGCAAACTGTTTTTACTTTGATATTGTAACTTTTATACCAGTTTTGATACTTTGTTGAAGATTTGATTTTTTTTTAAGTTTGATTTTGAAATAAGGAATTTTTAAAAATTTGAAACTTTTTGCAATCAAAAAAGAACAAAAATTAACTAAAAAGACTTTCCGAAAAATAATTTTTTCAAAGAAAAGTAAAGGCCATTTTAAATTTCAAACTCAAAACGACCAGAAATTACTATTAAAGAATAAATAAAACCCAAAACGAAAAGAAAATAAATCAACAATCATAGGAAAAAACATACAACAAGTAATAATATAAATGAATAAATAGATCTTAAAGCGAGTAATGCTTAGATTGAAAATGAAAATGAAGCTTAAAACGAAAAAAAAAAAATTTCTATTGAAGTATAAATGAAACTCAAAACGAACAGAAATTAAATAAACAATCAATGCAAACAAACATACAATAGATATTAATATAAATGAATAAATAAATCTTTAAACGAGTGTAACTTAAATTGAATATGCAAATCAAGCTTGAAACGAACAAAAATCACTACAAACAAGAGTTTGGATATCACCTCCTTCTCTCACTGTAAAAGTTTAAAACCTTCTGTGTCATTGGCGCTTTACTGAAAGCCAATTTTATGATAAATATTTTCTTTTATACTTAATATTGAAAATAAACATTAAAATTATTGTAAAATTTTGAACTGATGAGCTTTCAGAAATTAATATCATTATATATCAAATATTCAGTTTAATTTATTAGTTCTTTCTAAAGTTTTTCAAGACGAATATAGTTTCACTACAAACAAGAGTTTGGATACTGTCCCCTTCCTTAACTGTAAATTAAGACCAAAAGCCTACTGCGTCATTGGCGCTTCACTGAAAACGAATTATATTACAAATATTTTCTTTTCCAGTTCTTACAGCATTGAAAATAAAAATAAAATTGGAGTGAAATAAATTGTTGTACTGATGGATCTTTCAACAACTAATATTATTATATATCAAATATTCAATTTGATGCTGTTTATACTTTCCAAGACTGTTCAAGACGCATATAGTTTTTAGTAATGCGCCAATGACAGAGTAGGTTTTAAACTGTTACAGTGAGAGAAGGAGGGGATATCTAAATTCTTCTTTGTAGTGATTTTTGTTCGTATCAAGCTTGATTTACATATTCAATTTAAGTTTCACTCTTTTTAAGATTTATTTATTCATTTAAATTAATATCTATTGTATGTTTGTTTGCTTTGATTGTATATTTAATTTCTGTTCGTGTTGAGTTTCATTTATACTTCAATAGAAATTTTTTTTTTCGTTTTAAGCTTGATTTTCATATTCAATCTAAGCATTACTCGCTTTAAGATCTATTTATTCATTTATATTATTATTTGTTGTATGTTTTTTCCTATGATTGTTTATTTAATTTCTGTTCGTTTTGGGTTTCATTTATTCTTTAATAGTAATTTCTGGTCGTTTTGAGTTTGAATTTTAACAGGTATTTTTATCTGCTAAGCTTAAGTTTAAAATGGCCTTTACTTTTCTTTGAAAAACTTATTTTTCGGAAAGTTTTTTTTTTTAAATTAATTCTCAAATAATTGAGGAGATGAAAAAGCTAACTGCTCTGGAATTGGATGGGATACTTTCTTACATCTTCACAGGTTGGATGCATGACACTCTTGTGTTCCTAAATGGTAGTCAAATTGAGGACGTTCAGTCGTTCAAATACATTGGCTCAATGAGAAATGTAATTGGAGAATCATCAGAGTAGATTTAGAATCGCATATCCTCAGCATGCAACGTCTTTCTGCAGCTAAGAACTCGCTTTGGAAGCTTAGCGAAACCTCTCCATGCACAAAGCTCCGAGCTTACAAAGCCATGGTACTCTTTGATCTTCTCCATGGGTGTGAAACTTGGTCACTGAAAGTAGCGGAAGCGTCAAACTTGGACGTATTCCATCACAAATGCCTGCAATATATATTAGACATTCACCTCTCAGACAGAGTCTCGAACGAAGAGGTCAGGAGAAGAGGCGGGGATCGCCCACTTGTTTCTGATGTTGTCAAAATGAGGCGTCTGAGGTGCTTTGGCCACACCATGTGGAGATAAGAAGAGCATATTACCAAAAAATGCCTCAAATGCCTTCCACTACCAGCATGGAAGAAGAAATCAGGAGGACAAAAGATAAACATGGCTTGCGACAGTCAAGGCTGACCTAGAGCCTATTGGGGGTTTCCGAAAATTTGGGCATCGCTGGGATCGTCACTGGCTTGAAATTATGGAGCCTGCCACCCTCGAGGGGAATCTCTGGAAAGAAACATGCCGTAGTCTGCTGGGCGCCACGATAAGCCTGGATGCAGCTTGAACGTGCAACAAGTACAAGTAAGTAAGTATCACATCTTAAACACGACAAACTGAATGTTACGTATGTGTTACAAGTTGCCACAGTAAAGTGGAGAAAATACTTTCCTTCGGCACTAAAGGATTCGAGTTCTACGCACTCTGTGGTGACGTATCAGATTCCATACCTTGTATTCAGATTCCAAGGCTTATAGTTGGATTCCAAAGCTTTTTTTCACTTTCTAAAGCTTGTACTCAGATGCTAAGGCTTGTGTAAGGCTCTTATATTGGAAATAAATTTTAAATGTTTTCACTGTTATAACTTTAATAAATCAAAAATTATTAATATTTTAAGGAATAAATATTAGCATATGTAAATTAAACTGACAACCCACTTTCATTTGTGTTTTTTTTTTCAATAAAGTGCAAATTATGTTCTTGCCTTGAGAAGGCATAAGGAGTTGCGAGCCCTAATCATATTAGTTTCTGATTGTTTTGAGCTTGCCCCGGTTACTTATTATAATTTCTGTTCGTTTTGGGTTTTGTTTATTTATTAATGCTGATTTGTGGTAGTTTTACGATTGGTGGATTATTTTAATCTATTTTTGCTAATTTTTGGTTTAATGGAGTTATTTACTTTTTTGGAAAAGGTATTTTTCATTAATACTTGGAAAAAGTGTGAAAGGCAAATCTATTATTTAGAATAAAACCGCTCTTTGTTGGTATAATTTCTTTGCTTGAATTAACAGTTGACCCTAAAGAATAACAGCAACAAAAAAAAAAAAATGGACAAACGCGGTTGGCTTGCATTTTGATCACTTTTTCTCCCAGGGTCGATTCATTGAAAAGTTATTAAAACCACACTCAAGCTGGGGGGGGAGCTCTTCCTGTGGGCGGTCGACAGATTCCTATAAACGTCAGAAAAAACTGACGTCGTGTCAGTAAACATGATTTTGATGAATTATTAACAGAACTGGTAACGACTGTTTTTATTTTTGAGTAAGCCTTGTACTCTACTACTTTGTGTAACTGTGATTTACAAACATTTTTGCCTGATTAGACCCACAAAGAAATGACAATAGAACACCGATCAGAATAGTGCGTTTATAGCATTATTAGATAAAAAAAACTTAGTTTTTTCAACTGAAAGTAAGGAGTAACATTAATACTTAAAACGAACAGAAATCATTATGTAAATGAGGGAGTTTCCCCATGCTCAGTACCTCACTCTTTACGCTAAAGTTTGACTTTTTGTTCTAATTGTTTAAGAATGACTCCTCATCGATTTTGAAAATTCTTTTTCACTGCTTGATCCAGTCATACGCTTCTCACTGTCTAATGCTATGGGTGTCAACCTTTCCTTCGCTGTTAAAACCAATTTCTAAGGTCTACAATTAAAGCTAGAAACCTCATTCAGGAAATTAGTCCTTCAGGAGTTAGCCTATTACTTGATCTCGTGTCACTGTATGTTCATTCGTGTGCATGTTTTACTTTTTCTCTGCTTCATGGTGACTTCCCCGGCTCCTAAGTGTTCCGCCATCTTTTACCTATGATCAGAATAATTTTAATATTCACAATACAAAAAATCATATTTAAGTTCCTTTTACTCCTCGTATAAGGTGAAATTTTAATCCTTTAATGGCGAGTCATATTGTATATGACTATATATGACTATATAAGTTGCCTGAAACAGCTCGAAGGTGCCACGCATTCCGTTTCTTCAAAAAAATTGTTAAAAACTGTTTGGCTTCTGAGAAGTTATTCTTACCTATTTATTTACTTTTCTTATATATTTATTATTATTTTATTGAAGTCTATTTAATCTATTTAATTAAGTCTATTTAATGTATTTAGTTTTTTTTCTATAGTTGTTATTTTTTATATTTTTCTTTCTTCTCCGTTTTGCTCTTCTCTCTCTGAGTAGGTCTAAGTCATTATTCTAATTTTTTTTTCTGTGAGTAAGTGACTCGTTTGTCTTCCCCCTTCTTTACAAGCCAATGAGCCTTTGGGGGAATAGTAGAGTGTAATATTGTATGAGTATTTTATGATGATTAAATCTTAATCTCATTCTCTTAGATACATAAGGACCGTTTAATTAGAATAATAAGCTTTTTACAATTCAAAAACACTTTAGAGTAAAGAGCAAGGTACTGAGGAGGGGGCAACTCCCTCATATACATAATAATTTCTGTTTGATTTAAGTATTAATGTTGCTCCATACTTTCTGTTGAAAAGACTTGCTTCTTTATTTAATTTGTGATAGTTTTTTAATTAATGCTGGGAAACCCAGTTCCTCTTCCCCCCACAAAAATTCCCTCCCCCCACGAAAACTCCACCATCAAAAGAGCAAAGTTCATAACTTGCAGTTCTTCTCCCGGGGCTATATGGGGTGGGGCAAGTCATCCTCAAAGACATAACTATCAGATCTTTCGACCATGCTTAAAAAATAGCTATCTCAAAATTTTGATTTCAAGATTCAACAACTTTACTAAAAATGATTCATGCCGGCTTGACGACTGGTTACAAATAAAGCACATATATGCTTGAAAAATGCAACCAGTACACATTTACTAAATTCTAAAACCAACCAAATCATCACTGAAATAAACACAAATAAGGAACAATAAAAAAAAGAGGTAATAATAATAATTACTGAATAATAAAATATGAAAAAAAATAATAAAAAGAAAAATAAATAAATAATAAAAAAAATAATATAATAAAACGAATATATTAATAACAGAACAAAAAACAAATTACTTAATTTGTCCTCTCTCGTCTTCCAGCCCCACACTCACCAACCGCCCGCAAGGAGATGCTTCTTTAATCGGTTTTTAAATTGCGGGACGCTTTCCACTTCCCGAATCGAGCCTGGAATCCAGACCACCGGACCCGAGTGCTTTGCCACATGGCTAGAACGAACCGTACTTCTTGGCTCACTTACCAGGTCTCCAGCATTTCTCGTAGCATATCCATGATAAAATGAGTTAAAACGAAAAAAATTACTAAAAATTACCATTCAAACATCAGTTTCAATGGTTGAAACTAAACCATTCAAACTCTGAAACACAAAAATACCAATCTGAAAATCTCTAATCTGACCTACATTCAAAACCCTAAGTTTCCTAAAAATCGACTCTGTACTTAAAACTCCTGTATCATACTTACCAATTAATCTCACTGCTTTATTTTGCTGAATCTGCACTCGTTTAAAATTGCGCGTAAAATTACTAGCCCAAATCATGCATCCATAACTTATATGCGGCGCAATCAAAGAATGGTATAAAAAAACTAATATGAGAAGGTAAGAAATGTTGAAAACGTCTTAAAATCCCAAGGCCACGGGGTACCGTACACGCAACCACATCACCGTGTCTTCTCCAGCTGAGGTTCTGATCGAGAATGAATCCTAGGTAACGCACTTCCTCAACCCGCTTTAGTACATCACCATTTATTGCTATTTCACTGGGAAGATTTGGAGATACACCAGTCCGACTAAACAGAATATAGTTACTCTTTGCCGTGTTAATGCTAAGTAAGCTACTGCCTAAAAAGTCACGCAACCCTTGCAGAGCTCTGGTTGCTTTCTGGACCAATTCTTCAAGAGTCTTCGCTGCCACAACAAGTGCTGTATCGTCGGCGAAAGATTGAGTCTTGTAGTCGATCTAAATTCTGGTATACACTATGGAACGAGTGCGGGCGCCCTCGTCAAGGTGTCTTGAATGATATCAGGCTATATACTAAGCGAAAGTTCGCCAAGACCCTTGCTAAACACCGAACTGACTTAATGGACCAGAATTGCAAAGTGCTTGAAGGTGACCCAAATGCAGTCTGGAAGTATATTAAAATGAAAAGGAGTCCGAAATCTCGCAAAGAAGAAATTTTGCCAAGTGAAAGTGATTGGAATAAATAGTTCACTGCCGAATTCTCACCGCCGAACAAGGCTCTCGAGAAAGAGTTCGAAAAAGAGCTCGACTCCCTCCTAGCGTCAAATGAACGAAGTGTCGGGTTCATTGTTACTGTCTCTAGTATCCGTCATATGCTATCTAAACTGAAAAAGAAGTATTCTCGAGGTGATGATAATATTTGTGGAATGCATCTGGCTATTGGGGGTGACAATGTGTTAAATCACCTTGCTCTTATGTACCAGATGATCTTTAACTGCGGTCTTGTCCCCGATGTTTTCTGTGTTGGCGTCGTTACACCAGTTCCCAAAAAAGGGAATTATCCCAGGAACTGTTCATCGTACCGCCCGATAACTGTTGCGCCGGTATTCTGCAAACTCATGGAAATGCTTGTTTTTGGTGACCTAAGTGAAGCTTGTTATACTCCCGTTTCGCAATTCGGGTTTAAGAGTAGTACTAGTCGCGAGCATGTTCATTCGTTGATAGCTAATCTTTTGCTCAGTACTCACGAGTACTCAGTACTCACCAAGCGTTTTGGCCGCTCCATTTTTGCATGATTTTCGGGGTTATTCCCAAAAATTCAGGGCAAATGGAAGCAGTTAACAAAACACAACTGATGAGCGAAACATTTGACTCCGGTATCCACGCACATATACTTAGTTCTGCTTGTAAACGCGGAGTTGACCGTTCGGTTGTCGTTGTATGGAGGAGCATGTATAGGAGGCTGAGAGTGATTATTAAAGTCCCCACTCATCGCGGTATGGTGGTATCCTCTATACAACAACAGTATTATCGTCCCTCAAGTATCTGCCAAAACGTGCTGCATATATCTAGGTATAGACGTGTCGCTCATCAATTACGCTGATGATATACTTAACGCAAGTAGGTCTGTTTCAAGGGTTGAGGATAACTACAATATATTGAGTGATGAATATGCTAAGATTGGGCTAGCTTTTAATGCTGCCAATAGTGAAGTAGTTGTTTTTCGTCGCAACGCGAAAGATTCGACCCCGATTAGCATGCTCCTAGGCGATACTGCGGTGAGCTCAAAGCCATCTCTCACTTACCTTGGACTGCCGATCGCTTCAGATCTGCGGTCTACTCGTGAAGCAGTGGTTGAGCATTTTTCAGAAAAGGCACGCAAAGCATACGGACTACTTCTACCCTGCAAACGTATGTATAACCGCCGTATACCCGGAAGGCTCTATTCCGTGTTCGTTATCCCGCATGTTCTGTCACTCTCGCCGTTTTGGTCTCTTTTCACCGAAACAGATAAGCGCTCAGTCCGTCGGGTTTACTATAAGTATGCAAAGTATCTTTTAAGTGTTCCGCCATGGGAGAGAAACTCAAGAGTTTCGAAAAATTACAGCGTTGTGGACCCGACTACTGCAGCTACTGAGCGAATCGTTCGATTTCGGCGTTCGCTCAATCCTGATCATGATATGTACCGAGCTATCGTAGGCTAGTTTGAATAAGAGTTTAGTATGCTGTATATAGATTGTTATTGAAGTCTTGTTGTTTCTCTTATTGCGTTTTCTTTTTCTCTTTTTTTTTCTTTTTTTTCAATACTCCGTTGTGTAACCTTGTGTTATTTATGATGGGAAATAAAAACCATTCATTCATTCAGTCATAGACGCACCAGGAATATAAAACCGCATACTGTCAACATACACTAAATACAACAGGGTTCCTAAGACGGAACCCTGGGGAACTCCACAAGAAACAGGGAAAAACTTAGAAAACTTCTCCCCTAGATCAACCCTAACTGACCTACTATTTAAATACGAACTAAACCAATCCAAACATCTCTCTTTTACACCAAATCCCTTAATCTATCCAATAAAATACTAAAATCAACGGTGTCAAACGCTTTTTTTTAAATCTATAAAAATACTAATACAATATTCGCCCTTTTCCAAAGCTAAATTAACATTTTCTAAAAGATGTTGTACAGCATGCGAAGTCGAATGGCCCTTCCGGAATCCAAACTGGCCATTATCCAATGCATGTAGGCTCGTGAGGTGATCATAAAGTCTTCCATGGATAACTTTTTCGTAGACTTTCGAAAACACTGGCAAAATAGAAATAGGCCTCCAGTTTGATATATCCATTTGAGTGTCCACTTTGTAGGGAGGGAGAATCTTTGCTGTTTTCAATAATTTTGGAAATACTCCCTTCTCCATTGATAAATTTATTAGGCGCACTAGCGCATGAAGAATGTACACCAGAATCGATCGAATAGTATTCAGATTAACACCATCTAACCCAGCACTGTTGGATCCAATCGTGCTGACGATCTTTGTTACTTCATATGAATCACAGGGACAAAATTTCACTTCCGTTCCCTCGCCCCTCCCATCAGCAGACGAGTTGCCACTAACAAGAGCTTGGGAATTTATTGTTTCTGCTTGTATCTTCGTTCCAATGTTAGTAAAATAATCCCCAAACTTGTCACACAACTCTTGTCTATCCTCTACAACCACTCCTTCGATTTCAATGCGAGGGTCTTGAGGTCTCTGAGGCCCGCTAACCAGTTCATTAATAACCTCCCAAGTTCTTTTCAGATCTGCTTTATTTTCCTCAAAGAGTGCCGAGTAATATTGTTTCTTTTTTTCCTTTTCAGTGAGTTCGCTATATTCCGAAGCTGTTTAAAATAAGCATTATCTTCCTCCTTTGAAGATCTCAGATAATCCTGAAACGCACTGTCACGCTGTTCAAATAAGTTAACTAGCTCTTCATCGGCCAATGGTTTTCTCGGCATATTTGTTCTCTGTCTGAGTGTCTTCAGCGGACAAGTTTTGTCATATGCAGTAGTTATGATGCTACTAAATTGCTCAAAAGCTTCACAGGGGTCATTCTGGTTCAATACAAATTCAAAACATGTTGCACTTATTTCTTATTTAAACTTCCGAATGTTTTCAGGCTTAATCTCTCGAACATATATTTTTTTTTTGGTTTTTCTGGCGTGACACTTGTAAATCTAAACTAAATACCACTGGAAAATGATTAGATGCCGAATTCACTACAATATTAGAAAACGCCTTTCGGATATACTTTGTAGAGACAAACACTTTGCCAATCAGGATAGCAGAGTGGTCCGTGATCCTAGTAGGAATTTTTACACTGGGAAAAAGAACATTAGAAACCATAAGATTTTAAAAATCTAAATTAAAACTACCTCTAGATAAAAGATCAAAATTAAAATCGCCCATACATATTAACTCTTGCTGTGACTTCTGAACTATCACTAGAAGACTTTGGAAACCTTCTGTGAATTCTTCATCCGACGCACTTGGAGGTTATAAACTACTGATAGGATAATTTTTCTTACACCAAGCCTCATACCAATCTCAATTTCAATAGAAAGTGTTTCTACCTTACCTTCTCTCCAGACATAAAGATCCTCCCTGGGCTTCCATTTAAGTGAATCACTTACTATCAAACCGAGTCCGCCGCGGTTCATTGAAGGTCTACTCCTCGTGGTAAGCTGATAGCCCGGAAAATTAAAAGACGAGAGAGGACTATCCTGACTCAAAAATGTTTCACAAAGGGCCATAATATGGAGATTCCTACATTTCAAAGGAAAATCAAATATCTCATCATACGAAGAGGTAAGGTGGCAGTTCCACGAACACGCATTAAATAAAGCATTTTGCATAATTCCAAGATAAGAAGAATCACAATATTTACTAAACTGCAAAGATTTATAACTCACTGTAGACTCTAAAACTGATTGAACAATTTTGGGTAAAAAAGGAGAGTGGGAGAGGGGCTAGCTGCCCACCAATATTTCTGGTCGCTTAAAAAGGGCACTAGAACTTTTGATTTCTGATCAACGAGCCCTATCTCGATCCTATACGATCACTGGTTCAATACAATCACCCCAGGGGAAAAAAAATAAAAAACAAAAATGCCCGCGTCCGTGATCTTGCTTCTGGCAAAAAATTCAAAATTCCACATTTTTGTATATAGGAGCTTGAAACTTCTACAGTAGGGTTCTCTGATATTTTGAATCTCGTGTTGCGATTTTCATTAAGATCACCCAATATCTTATGGGTGTTTCCCCCCTTTTCCAAAAATTAGGCAAATTTTCTCAGACTCGCAAGTTTTGATGGGTAACATTAGACTTCACGAATTTTATATATTTAGAATAAGCATCAAAATTCGATTCTTTTGAAACATCTATTATCATCAAGGTTCTGTTTCTTACAGTTTTGGTTACTATTGAGCCAAATGGTTCCTTACTTACAGTTCGTTACCACGAACTGTTTGATTAGACTTTTACATGTCACAAAAGTATTCGGTAGTAATAAGCAATTATTGAAATTGAAATCTTAATGATTTTCATTTAAGGTTACACGTTGCTTGTATATCTAGATAAGGGTAAAAGGGGAGAGGGGCTAAGGCACCTCTATCCCAGTCTCTCTCCTTATGACTACTTCCATGTCAGCCATATTATTACCGTTTTTGGAATTGGTTCGCTAGGAGACTCACAAGGATCAAATAGTTCGTGGTAACGAACTGTAAATAAGGAGCGATGCGGTTTAATAGTGACCAAAACTCTAAGAAACAGAGTCTTGGTAACAATGGATACATCAAAATAATTGAATTTTGATTTTTATTCAGAAAATATAAAATTCATCAAGTTTAATGTTACCCATCAAAAGTTACGAGCCTAAGAAAATTTGCCCATTTTTTGAAAAGGGGGACGAGTCCTTCTTGTCAGTAGATGATTAATGAAGAAGCTCACCGTGACATTCACATCCACCACGTTTCCCCTTCATTTTCTTTGTTTTTCATATGTGGCAGAAAGAAAGACCACAGATGATGGTTGACTGATAGCCGAATATTGTGCTTATTGGCCACCACTTCTGCAGCCAAAGAAAATACAGATGGTTCCTGAGAGGGAAAAGGTCATAAGAAATGAAAAAAGAATTTCGTGAGAGAGGCTAAAGGGCAAGGCTTTGGACAAATTAATGCGGAGGGGGAGAGTGTTCATCTGTGTTGGAATGTGAATTTGTGCTGAACTGAGTCATTAAGTGTGTGTGTGCTATATGCTAACAAGGTTTCTAGTTGAGCAATCCAAAATTAAGTTTTATGGAAAATACGATATATTCTTCATGATATGTAAACACAATAACAAAAAAACACAAAGGTATGATTTTTGTACCAAAAGTAAAATAATGTCTGGTATCTTTAACCCATAATAACTTTTAATGCATCTTAAAAAAAAATTAGCTTGACAATTGCGGTAAACTGTAATTAGTGTAACGGGTATAAATATATTTGATTGTTATTTATAGGTTAAATTATACTATTTGCTCCAGATGTTAGAACCCTGTATGATTTTCAAAAACACTTGTTGTATTTAAACTCTTTTAACTGCTGAAAAACAGGTAAATTGTTGAATTCAGTTAATTACATCTAAAATGGGTCTTTCAGATATTGACCCGCTAGCTAACAGATAAAGGAGTTAAACTTTAAGCTGTCGTATTTAGACAAATTGTTCAATATGATATATCACGCTCCATCGTTTTCCTTATATCTTTAAAATAAGATTTTATCAATTTTTGTAAAGCCAAAATTTTAACTACAATTTATCAGAAATAATTTTGTAAAAATAAGCCCCTGCACCTTAGCCTCTCTGAAGCCTGGTTCTGGGTGTCCTTAGAATCAAACTGTTCGTGGTAAGGTAAAGAGTATAACAACGTAAAGAAAACGAGCTATTAGTGAAGATTGACTCGGGCCAAAAGTAACCAATACTTTAAAAAAAAGTTTTGATTAAAAAATGTATAGACCAGAAGATTTCATTTTTATGGTCATTATAAATATACACAATTTGTCAAAATTGAAGTTGCCTGCCAAAAGCTATGAACCTTATAATATTTGCCTGATTTTTGAAAGAGGACGAAAACACCCCCAACCGAGCAAGCGATTTCTTGAGAAGTATGAAAACACATCACCAAATCCAGCATATCAGAGGTTTCTAGCTTGTATGTACAAAGATGGGGATTCTTTTAAAAAAAAAAAAAAAACATGGTTGTGTTTGGTTATTTGTTTTTCCCAGGGAAAATTGTCCAGGAATGTTTTCTGAAATACTTTCTGAATATTTCCTGGAAAATATTTTCCAGGAATAAGAAGCTTTGTTGAACAAAATCTTTAGCCTGAAAAGCACAATATTGAGGAGGGGCCAGCCCCCCTCATATACAGAATAAATTCTTTTCGTTTTAAGTTTTAATGTAGTTCCTTACTTTCTGAAAAAATGCTTTTATTTAATATAAAATAAGATTTATTCATGATTACCTACACATATAACAAGGCACTATACTACTTCCCCAAATGTTCCTTGGATGGCAAAATGGAGGAAGACATACAAGTCACTTAGTCAAAGAAAAAAAAGTCACTTAATAACTTACAGAGAGAAGAGAAGAAAGGAAAAAAGAAAAAAATATGGATACCCGTCTATTTTATTTATTTATTTGTTTGTGTTTCCCAGGGCTGATAGCATTGAACCAATGCTAGTAGAACTTCGAGAGAAGGCTCATTAGAAAGGAAAAAAATTGTACCATTGCTAATTGGTTTTTTCTGCCGTTTTGTTGTGCAAAACGATAATTTTAGCCAAAAAATTTCAGAAATGTATCGGGTAGAAATTCTGAGATAACAAATTGATTTTTAAGTTATTGAGAAATCACAAATTAAGTTTTCCAGTCTGCCGCGCGGTGTGCATTCGTTCCTTAAGATGCACTTGGTCTAAATAAAATAAATAGTTAATATTGACATCTATTTGAAAGGATCATTTAACAGAGCCAATTCATTCGCAGCCTGGTAAAATTATCCACAGCAATGTGTAATGAATAGCATGGTACGGTGGTGTGCTTGAAGCCTCAAGAAGAGTGCTTTATCTCTAAAATTCCTAACCTTCCACGAACCTTAAAATGAATATAGAAGGAGGCTTGTGTTTATTTTTCAGGGGGGGTATGAATTAATCTACCCCCTGATCTATGATTCAATCCCCATGGAATTGAATATATACAACTCCAGTGTTTTGATGATGACTCTCGGATGTTTTTTTTTTACAACGCCTGCAGTATTGATACTTAGGAATGATAGAGCCCCTCTTATTAGAGGCAGTTTTTTGTATGTAATACAAGAGGTGACGTACATAATCCTACTGGCATACCGGTAGAAAAGTGAGGATTAGGACTACCACGATATTTATCGGGGGGAGGGTTTATACCAAAGCTTTTTTCTCATCGATTTTTCAACAGGAATATTTCTTACTTTAGGTTTCTCATTCTATACATTGCTCTCATCCTCTCATTCATTCATACCTTTCTAACTATCTTCTTGTTTTCCGGGGGGCATTGCACCCCTACTAGTGTCCATGGAAAGTATCCCTATATTTTTTTTTTTTTTTAGAAGAATTTGCCAGAAAAACGGTGAAAGCGATCGCCCTACAACTAATTTCTTATATTTCAGACCCCTTCATTGATATTTGAAGGATTACCCTTCTTATGATTATCATTTCTGAAGCCCTGTTTTACAAATATAAAACTTGAATGTGAAAAGTCATGAAGGAGTGAGAGGTGGTCGTCCTTTGCATTAAAAAAAAACTATAAGTAAAGAGTGACCCTTGTCAACGGAGAAACCAAAATTCCCAAAAATCGATCTTTTATGAAAATATAATGCTATATATATATATATATATATATATATATATATATATATATATATATATTATATATATATATATATATATATATATATATATATATATATATATATATATATATATATATATATATATATATATATATATATAGGCCTATATATAATACATGCAATGCTGATTCTACACATAAATAATGGATCAATTTTAAAAGCAGTACAATTCAATCATAAATAAATATATGAGAATAGGATAATACCTTCTGTATTGGGCCTGAGACAACAAAGGCTCACGGAGATGGTAGTTTATTTTGAACGATTATTGTCTATTTTGAAAGCAAATTTGTCTAATTTTTCAATTAAAGAGCGGCATTAAAACTTAAAACCAATAGAAATTATCCTGTATATGAGGGGGGGCTGATCCCTCCTTGACCTATCGCTCTTGAAACTAAAGTTTAACTTCTTGTCCCAAATCCTTAAGAACGACTGATCATACATAAAGGCTGTTGAATTGTAATATGAATTAATTTAAAGTACAAAAAAAACTTTAGCTTAAAAAACAGGGAATTGATGAGGGGGGCCCTCCTAATGTACATAATAGTTTCTTTTCGTTTTCAGTTTCAATGTATTTCTTTACTTTCATTTGAAGAAAACCTGTTTTGTTTGTTTTCCTTAGGGTAAAAAAAAGAGAGAGATTACTTTCCTAAAAGTCCATGGTAAAAAGATGTCCATTGAATTCATTGGTTTACGTCTATTAGGCTTATTTTGAAAACAAGCCCCATTATTTTTTGGGCAAACAATTTAAGCAAATTATTCTGTTTGAAAGGCCCAAAAACTTAGATTATAAAAAAAACTAAAAAATCCAATCTACCAACTTTTTCGACAGAAAAATTTGCAAACCATATTATTTGCATGATCCGACATTCACCCCCCCCCCTGAACATACCTCCTCTGAAATCCCCCCAAAAACAAACAACCTCGAAACCACCCCCCCCCAAAAAAAAAAAAAAAAAATCCGTGAGACCCCCCCCCCGGTGGCTGGTTGGTATCAAATCACTTTCGACTTATAAAAAAGGGTACTTGCGTCTTATAACCACCGCACTCAAGAAGTGAAGTTAGGTTAGTCATAATGAAATATATCAAAATATGATGAAAATATAATAGGTTAGTATCCAAATTATGGAAACTACAACAAAGAATTATGGAAGGGGCCGCCCAGAACGTATTATATTAAATGCGTAACCTAAACAAGCCTAACCTAACCAAAATACCAACTAAATATTTAATTAAAATATAGCTACAATGTAGTTTACCACCGAGCCGAAGTTAATATTGTCGGGTATAAAGACCATGAAAACTGATTATTGTCTTATGTTTGCGATACAAAATCTTGTGTGGTGGCTTTAAGACACAATTACCTAAAAAGGACTAAATCTCAATTTCTGACGTAATGAGCACCCTCCAAAGTTTCTGTGATCATGAGTTGGAGGTGGGGGTGAGGAAGTGGTAGTGCCCTCTCCTATACGGAATAAATTCTACTCTTAAAATAAATTTTACTCTTCGCTTTCATAATAACAGCGTAGACCAGAAACATTCCTAGAAATCAAGAGGGATTAAACATCAATTTCAGTTTTTTATGTGTTTAAAATTTTTTTTGTCCCCCCCCCCTGCAAAAAATATCCCCCTCTAACAAAATTCCTGGATACCGCCCTTGAGATTATATATAAATTTTTGCCTCCACCCTCCCCTCGTCTCTCCATTAAAACTAATTCTCTATTTATCCGAAGGCTCAATGAGAGTTGGGATGTTTTGGCATTAAAATGCACCCTTTGAGGTATCTCCCTCCCTCCCTGACTACAAAATAGTCAGAGAACTTCATTGTAGAGGTTTAAAGCCCTTATATGCAAATTTTCGAAATTATAAAACAACACGGAATTTACCTAAGACAGTGAAATTTCTTTTATTGCATAAAAATATTGCGTATAATAGTGAGACTGCCCCATCCTCATCTCCACCTCTACCTTATAGTCGTAGTGACTTTGGAGGATGCTTATTCGATCGGAAATTGACGTTTAAAGTGATTGGAGACCAACTAGCCACGGGGGAAGGCTATTTTTTGGGGGAGAGGGGTATATTCTGATTTTCTGGGGGTATTTTTCGGAGGATATTTTCAGAGGGGGGTGCATAATCCGGGGGGTAAACGCTTAGCTCCATTATTGGCCAAAGATACATTATTTCCCTCTCATGAGTAATTTAATTGAAAAGACTTTCAAAGAAGAGCAAAGGGCTATTCCAAACCTAAGGCGGGCAGAATAGAGATCAAATAATCTTATAGTTAATTAATATTAAATAATACTTAAATAATAATAATTTTAATATTAGTACAGTTAAATAATTATAGTTAGATAATAATAATAATAAAATAAGATAAAAAAATTGAGATCAAGGAATAAAGATCAAACAGTACGACGATTGTAATACGAATATTATTCACTGTCAACAAATGATAATGAGCAGAAATTACAATAAATAATCCCATTAAACTTAAAAAGAACAGAAAATACCACAAACAAGAGTAAGGCTAACCCCCTATGCCCTGTAAAGAACAGAACATCACTTGCGCTTTACTGAAAACAATTCTGATTTCGAGCTGTGAGTCTTTATTTTCCATAACATAAACAAAGAAAGAAAGAAAATTATCATATTAATTAAGATTGCTGATAAGATCTAATGACATGCATATTTACAGAGTGATGTACATTGATATTCGTTCCCTATAGTCTCAAGAATTTTGTGCTTATTAACATCATGAAAAAGGAAATGTTTAAAATGTATATTGTTTGCAGTAATGGGCAGATGACGTCCAGGTTTTTAAAAGACATTGGGGGCATAGCCCTAATATTGCTTGCGGTAATTTGTTTTTGTTTCAATTTTAATTTCATTACTTACCTGTATTTATTTTTTAACTATGTCTTTTGATTTTTTCAGCACCCTTCTCGCCATTAACTAAAAGCTTCAACTTCACGCCCCCAAAATTACTGAAATGCTGCATATACGCACTTTTGACAACCTGGATACACAAGTATTGGTTTTGTTCAGCACTTTCTTCCCAATTCCCCGAGATTTTCAACTTAATACCCCTAGATATTTCTGACATACTGCAGGTATACCCTTTCAACAACGTGGATACACATACCGTCTAATGATTATGTTCAGGATCTCCTTCAACATTCCCTGAAAGTCTCAACTCAATATCCTTGCTGTTCCTGAGATAAAGTTTCAGCTTAATATTCTTCGCCATTCCTGACATATTGCAGTTATGCTCTTTTGATAATCTGCATGCATTAGTCGAGGCTATTTTTAAGGGCTAGACTACTTTTGACAATATGGTTATGTCAATATTTTAATCGGAAGTCTTTGAGAAGAGGGTAATAGAACATGGCGTTGATGGAAAGTTAGATACCTCCATTACTTTTGCCTCTTAAAAAGGGCACTATAGCCCTTTCCAGTTGAATGAGCCACTTCCAAAGTTTCTAGGACCACTCTTTCCATATGAAGTGGCCTGGTCAATAGAGAGAAAATAATTTATAGATTCAAACCATATCGTTCATTACTTAGAAAGCGCTATTGCTTTGCCTATTTTTCTTTTTTTCGTTTGTTTATGTACACTAACTAAAAAAATTAAAAGTCTAAGCATATGTCCAATGAAGAGGCCAAAAAGCCCCAGCTATTTGAAGCCATATTGGCTCTTTTGTACCCCTGTATAAAACTTAGGAATCTATTTAGAAATTTTTAGTCAAAAAGATCCAAAAACCTTATTGACCTCAAATAGGAGGACCTTATTCGTACCTCACTTATGAAATTTTTGTTTTAAAAGTACTAATTTTTTAGTCTGAGTTTAAACCTTAGAATTTAGACCGAAAAAAACTTAGAATTCGGATAAATTTGGATGGAATTTTTTCCCTCTCTTATTCCCGCTCATACTTACCACTGGAAATAAAAACAAACCCAAATTACAACCTGAAAACGCACGGGTATTATAATTACAAAATTGATGAGGAGATTAACCAAATGATTAAAAAAATTAACAGAAAAGTATCATTTAACTCTTCTGTTTTCTTTTTACTTTTAATAGGAAACTATATAAATAATGAGTTTGTAAGAAATAGCTATGAAATAGCATTAATCTGTTATTTTGTTACAATATTTTGTTCCTGGATAAATTTATATATAGTATCATTAAGATTTTAAATTAAGAAGTTTAAAAACAGGTATTTGGGTAAAGTTGTATCAAAAATACCATATCTATTTGTTACTTTTTTTAACTTCTTTTTTTTACTCAAACTGTAAAAATAAACTCAAACTCAACTGTAACTGTAAACAATTCAAACTGTAATCCGGAAAAAACACTATAACTGGAGGGAGGGGGAGCAGTTTCATTGAATATAAAAATTAGATAACATCGATTGATACTGATTTTAACTATGTATAATTATTTTAGTGTTAAAATTTGCTCTTCAAAAAAATAATAACAAATCATACGAAAGAATTTTATTAAATTATGCAGCCATTTGTCAACAAATTTATCTTCAGAGAGAGAGAGAGAGAGAGATAGAGAGGGGGGAGGAGCAGTCTCATTACAAATAGTTGCAGCTGTTAAATTATTGTCTTGTAGCTTTTATAAGCACATTAAGCTGAGGGGAAAGGATCTAATCTGCATTGGGGCTCTTCTGAGCGGAACAATTGCCGCTAACTTAAAGTTTAAACTTTACTGAAAATAAAAACTTACAGAGATACGAAAGACAAAGATATAAAATATATAGCATGTAGCTTCATATTTGCTTTACATACTAAACGATAATTTCTTCCCACGCAAGTGGGTCATACACGTCAAATGGGCAAAAAAAAAGAAATAAAATCATAGTTCCAAGCATACACATACGTCAACTTAACTGAAACGCTCATATTAAATTTGATCTAATGAAAGTTGAGAGATTCTTGTCAATTAATCAAACAGTTCACTGTAACGAACTGTAAGCAAGGTGGCTCAATAGTAACCGAAAGTCTAAAAAAAAAGAAGTTTGATAACAATCGATACATAAAAAGAATTGTCGCAAATATATGAAGTTTCTCAAACTTAATACAGCCAAAAGTTATGATCTTCAGAAAATTTACCCAAATTTCAAAAAAGAGAGGAAACACCCCAAAAAGTCAAGCGATCTTAATGAAAGACACATCATCAGATTCAGCAAATCAAACAACCATATTGTATAGGTTTCAAGCTCCTATGTACAAAAATTTGGTTTTTTTTGGCCAGAAGAAAGATCGCGGACGTGTATTTTTTTTTTTTTTCCAGGGTTGATCGTATAGAGCCATTAGATTTAGAAGTTCGGGAGGAGAGGGCTCATTCGATCAAAAATCAGAATTTTTAATGTTGTTTTTTGGCGACCAGAAAGATTGGAAGGCAACTGGTCCCCCTCCCAGACCATTCCCCCCCCCCCAAAGTCATCTGATCAAAATTCTGACATCCATGTGATTTATCTCAGTTAACAGGTTCCGATGACTCTGCCCTATGGGGATGACCATGATCCACCCATAACCCCTAGAGAAAGAACGGTAAGTTACGAAATTTACCCTTTGTTTACTTACCCTTTAGAGTAATTTTTGGGAGAAGTTTGCAGACACTTTTTTGAGGTGGGGTTGGGAGTTTTCTGCTTGGGGATTTTTCATGTTGAGAATTTTCCGTGGGACGAAGTTTCAGGGGATAAGCTTTCCAGAGAATTTCAGGAACTCCTATACTAAATTATTTTTATTTGTCCTACTTTGTCTTTGCCACCTCGTATTAACAAGTTGAGATGTTCCGGAGAAAATTTTCAGTGGGGTTGAAATTGTATGAAGGATTTACCCATCGGGGGGGGGGGGATTATCTGTAGGAGAGATTCTCTCCTGCAGATACCCCCCTCTCACGCCCACCTTTTCCTCAAAAACATCCAATATAAATTTTGAGATAGCTATTTTGTTAAACGTAGTTGAAAAATCTGTAAATTAGGTCTTTGAGGATGACAAGCCCCCCACATCCTTCAGGGCAAGGGTTGTAAGTTATGCCCTGGGGGCATATAAGGTTTTATAGAAAGCGTTGTCGTAGAAACTTGAAAAAGGGCTCATTCGATTGGAAATTGAAATGGCTAGTGTCCTTTTTAATCGTCAAAAGTGATTGGAAGGCAACTAACACCCCTTCCACGCCCACCATTTATCCAAATACATCCGATCAAAATTTTGAGATAGCCATTTTGTTCAAAGTAGTTGAAAAGTCCGGAAATTATATTTTTGAGGATGACACTACACCCACAGCCCTCAGGGTAAGGGTTTTAAGTTATGCCCTTGGGGCATATCAGGTTTGTATTGAAAACTTTGTCATAGAAAATTGAAAAAGGGCTCATTCGATTGGAAATTCAAAGGGCTAGTGCCCTTTTTAATAGTCAAAAGTGATTGGAGGGCAATTAACCCTCCTCTCACGCCGACATTTTCTCCAAACACATCCAATCCAAATTTTAGATAACTGTTTTATTCAACGTAGTTAGACGTTTTAGAAATTAGGTCTTTGAGGATGATAACCCCCTCAGAGCCCTCAGGGCAAGGGTTGTAAGATAGGCCCTGGGGCATATAAGGTTTTTATAGATAGTGATGTTGTAGAAACTTCAAAAAGGGCTCATTTGATTTTAAATTAGAAGGACTTGTATCCTTTTTAATAGTCGAAAGTGATTGGAGGATAACTAACACCCCTCTCGCACCCAACATTTCCCCAAATACATCTAATCAAAATTTTGAGATAGCCATTTTGTTCGACGTAGTTAAAAAGTCCGGAAATTATGTTTTTGAGAATGACAATCCCCCCACAGCCCTCAGGGCAAGGATTTTAAGTTATGCCCTAGGGGCATATAAGGTTTTTTTTTATATTAAGCGTTGTCGTAGAAACTTAAAAAAAGAATCATTCAATTGGAAATTGAAAGGGCTAGTGCCCCTTTTAATATTCGGAAGTGATTGGAGGACAACTAACCCCCCTCTCACGTCCGACATTTCCCCAAACACATCCACTCAAAATTTTGAGATCACCATTTTCTTCAATGTAGTTGAAAGGTCCGGAAACTATGTCTTTGAAGATACCAGCCCCCTCACATCCCTCAGGGCAAAGGTTGTAAGTTATGCCCTTGGAGCATATAAGGTATTATAGAAAGTGTTGTCGTAGAAACTTCAAGAAGTTATCATTCGGTTGGAAATTGAAAGGGCTAGTGCCCCTTTTAATATTCGGAAGTGATTGGAGGACAACTAACCCCCCTCTCACGTCCGACATTTCCCCAAACACATCCAATTAAAATTTGTAGACAGCAATTCTGTTCAACGTAGTTGAAAGTTCTGGAAATTAGGTCTTTGACGATGACAACACCCCCCCCCAGCCCTCAGGGTAAGGCTTGTAAGTATTGCCCCGGGGGCATATAAGGTTTTTGTTGAAAGCTTTGTCGTTAAAACTTCAAAAGGGCTAGGGCCTTTTTAATAGTTGAAAGTGATTGGAGAGAAACTAACGCCCCCTCTCACGCCCACCATTTACCCAAACACATCCAATCAAAATTTTGAGACAGCCATTTTGTCTAACGTAGTTGAAAGTTCTGGAAATTAGGTCTTTGAGGATGACAACCCATCACAGTCCTCAATGAAAGGGTTGTAATTTACGCCATGGGGGCATATAAGGTGTTATGAAAAGCGTTGCCGTAGAAACTCAAAAAGGACTCATTCGATTGGATATTGAAAGTACTACTTTTTTAATAGTCGAAAGTGATTGGAAGGGTTGACTTTTTCATAGTAAATATCGATGTGTGTACAATGTATTATTATTATTATTATTTTTTTTTTTTTTTTTTTTAGACCAGGACACTTCGTATCGAAGGAGTTGTCGTTGGAGCTTCGAAAAGGGCTTATTCGATTGAAAATAGAAAGGGCTATATGCCCTTTTTAATAGTCAAAAGTGATTGGAGGGCAACTAATCCCCCTCCAATGCCCACCCTCCCATTTGCCCATGAAAACTAAATGTTGCCTTAAGATTAAATCGAAATGCATGGTGTTGATGATAATTCCCAATAAGGCACCTCAGCAGTATCCCAAGAATGACTGAGGGTGACTGTTCAACTTTCGGGGCTACTTCTGCTCTTAAATTTAACCAAATTAATAGAGCGTAAGTATATCCAAGCTATCAAAGAAAGTAAACAGATTTTTTTTGCGAAACGGTATCAAGTTTTCTATTTCAGGTCAACTAGAGGAGGTATGAAACTAAATTAAACACTACTATTTGTGTCCGGATTTTTAAAAGGGTGTATGTTGTTAAAATTTGCTGAAAATGTTTCTCCAGCATACAAATAGCAGGCCAAACTATAAAGTCTTAAAAAAAACGATAATATTTAAAGTATTATTTTCTTTTTCCCTGAAAAGACTATGTCAATATAAAGCGAACCGAAATTAATTAAAAAAAAAAAACTTTTTCACGAAATAAGTTTTTCAAAGAAAAGTAAAGAACTTCATTAAACCAAAAATGAGCAAAAATAATATTAAAAAGTCTACCAAGCGTGAATCTTCCACAAATCAACATCGATAAATAAATGAAACCCAGAACGAACAGAAATTACCATAAAAAACCGAGTCAAACTCAAAACGAGCAGAAATTAACATAAGTTGGGCTGAAAACCCATATGCCTTCCCAAGGCCAGAGCATAATTTGCACTTTACTGAAAAAAATGCAAATGAATGTGCTTTGTCAGTTTAATATACACATACTGATATTTATTAATCAAAATGCAAATATTATATGATTTATTAAAGTAATAAAAGTAAAAACATTTATATTTTTCAGATCTGATATGGAGATCCGACAAATGAAGATGAGGCTTCGGTGGAAGAGGAATTTCGATTCTAATAGAACTTGGTAGGAAGTTAGAGCTAATCTCAAAGTTGTTTCGTTTAATCGTCGTGACGTTTCATAGCTGTGACTGATCAATTCTGCAGTAATAAAATTATTTAGTAATAAAAAATAAAATTATTTTGCCAGCTCCTTTTACTGTAACCTCTCTTATTATTTCAAAGAACTTACCTGCTTAGGTTGAATTGTTCTTTCCCTGGTCAGTTTTTCTCTGACATTGGTTTTGTTTAGTTCCCTCCTCTCAACGCTACTGAGTGGTTTGTGTGCAATTTTTACTCTCTCTATTTCCATTTTTACGCTGGAAAAAAAAGAAAAAAAAACAAATCAACTAAGTTCCTAACACTATTTAACAACATTTTATTACAAGATTTCCACATCCAAGTAGTCAATGTCATTTTTTTTTTTTTTTTTTTTTTTTTTTTTTTTTTTTTTTTTTTTTTTTTTTTTTTTTTTTTTTTTTTTTTTAAAGCGGTGGTAGATCAACATAGTTAAAACTTAACATAACACACCTGCTCTAAACAAACTTAGCTCTAGCTAAGTTCTGACAAACTTATCTCTAGTTTGTGCATAAATTCCGATTAGGTAATTACATAAGAATTTATCCCAAGGCTTAGGTTTCCTTTAAGGGGGGGAACGTTGTAAATCATAAAATTTATTAAACAGGCTAACTTGGTGACTAATATGAACACTACAGGGGGAAAGACAGGCACAAAATTTAATATCTTTGTGATGTGAAGACCTTGACCAACCCCTCGGTTCACATGCTTTGCTAGGACATTTCAGCAGCTGCTTCAGTTGGGTACACTAAATGTTTGTTGTTTTTATTTTATTTTGCAGGAAAAATAAACAAATGAGGACTGAATCTATTCCGGTTTGCTGTTTTTTATTTTACCAGAAACATTCCATTTTTCTTGGCACAAGTTGGGCTTGGATTTGTCTTCTTAGTTTACAAAATTAAGCAGAATCTAGGAAACCTTTTTTTTAATCAAAGGATCTAGGAAACCTCTTAGTAGTTGCTATTCTAGACTAAGCCTTCAATAATACTGTGCACCCCACATCTTGTCGGACAACAAGAATTACTAAGAAAGAGCAGAATATACTAATCTTTAATGCCCAAAATTTCAATGTATTAAATGAAAAATCACGTTTTTTAGGTGAAAGTAAGGAGTGACATAAAAACTTAAAACGAACAAAACTTATCCCGCATATGAAGTGGGATGCCCCTCCACAAAACCTTAATGTTCATGCAAAATCTTTCCAGTACTTCCAAAAAGTTTCTTATTTTATTCAAATGACCCTTGTGTTTCAGAAGCCGTTCTAAAAGAACTGGGACAAAAAGTCACGCTTCACAGAGGGCCCATAGAACTTAAAATTCCTAGGGTCTTTTTTAGAGTCAAAGTGATTATAGGGCAACTAGCATCCTCCTTTCCTCTCTTTTGCTACCCCTCTCCCTTTCTGTTCAATTCCCAAAAACTTAGAGTTTTTAGACAGCCATTTCAATCAAAGCAGACATAAGATCCAGTAAAAATGCTGTCGAACTAGACAGAATCCACGCAGGCCTTGAGGTAAAGGCTAGAAATAATGCAAATCGGCAATTGTTTAAACATGCTTTATAATAGAAAGAGATTGTGCAATCTCTGGAATGGCTAGAGGTATTATGTTGAAACTTTCAGGATATGTTAAGGACGATGTTGAACTAGATTAATTTAAAAAAAAAAAAGAAAAAAAGTTTTCCCGAGGGAACTAAAGAGCGAAGTTGAAACTTCAAACGGACAAAAACTATTACTTCATAGCCTATCGAATATATGTCAATAAAACTAGTACAGACAAAACAACTAATTATGTTTCCCTATGTTTCTAGGACTATCGAAAACAAACGCTTTACTGAAAATACAAAAGTCAAGTACAAGAAACAGAATATTGATGTGGGAGTCAAAAGTGAGTGTGTGGCTTGACAACAATAAACCAATCTATACAGTTTTTCATAGTCTTACACTAGTTGTGACATCAGTAATTTTCAGTATACAATTAAAATTATCTTAAAAATATAAGCGTAAAATTAAATATTTTTTCTAATAACCGCAAGGTCATTGAACAGCATACAGAAATATTGGATTGATTTATCAGGTAGTATTTTGGTCTCGCCAGCTATAATGCCAATAGTGAGTAATAAACAAAGATTGCAAGAAATATGCTTTAGCATCATAGGCAGCACAATAGCGCTGCCTAAGTAAAGAACGATATTGGCACAATGTATTATTTTTGGTTTCTTTCTTTCTTTCTTTCTTTTAGACCAGGGCACTTCGTATCGAAGGAGTTGTCGTAGAAACTTCGAAAAGGGCTCATTCGATTGGGAATTGGAAGGGCTTGTGCCCTTTTTAATAGTCGAAAGTGATTGGAAGGCAACTAAAACCCCTTCCACACCCACCATTTCCCCAAACACATCTAATCAAAGTTTTGAGATATCCATTTTGTTTGACGTAGTTGAAAGATCTGGAAATTATGTCTTTGAGGAGGGCACTCCCCCCAGAGCCCTCGGGACAAGGGTTATAAGTTATGCCCTGGGGGCATCAGAAAATACCCCCGGAAAATACCCCCTCCCGTTGGAAATAAGGCTTTCCAAATTTAAGAATTTTATTTGAGTTTTATTTTTTTAATTTCCGTAGGGGAAGGAATTTTGGTACTTGTGTATTATGCGCCACTCACTCAAGTTTACGCTGCATAAAACTCGATAACACACCATTTTTTTCGTTAGTTTATTCGTTACTTTAGAAATACATTTGGGCTATAGATTTGCACATTAGGGGGGGGGGGATTAAGTATAGCGGATCTAAATGCAAAATCGTAAAAACTTCAAAAAGGCTCATTCGATTGGAAATTCAAAGGGCTATCGTCTTTTTTAAAAGTCGAAAGTGATTGGAGGTCAACTAACCCCCTCTCACGGGGGGTGTTTTCCGGGGAGGAGGGTTATATTCCGCGAGTGGTATTTTCCGGAGGTGGGTATTTTACAGAGGGTATTTTCCGGGGGGGGGGGGGGGGGAAACGCCGGTCACCCCAAAATACGAAGTGCATTAAGGTGAGTCTTTCAAGGTAATGTTGAGGGGAGTGACTTCACAAGCTGAGGGTATTAAGGTGAAGCTTTCGAGAAATATTTAGGAGGATGTTGAACTTTACTAAAAAAAAAAAAAATCACTTTTATAACTTTAATAAATGAGATATTACTAAGATTTTAAAGAATAAATATGAGCATATGTATATTAAATTGACAATGCACATTCATTTGTATTTTTTTCAGTAAAGTGAAAAAAATGCTTTGGCCTTGAGAAAACATAGGGGTTGTGAGCCCTAATCGTATAAATTTCTGCTTGTTTTGAGTTTGCTTCGGTTATTTATTGTAATTTCTGTTCGGTTTTGGGTTTCATTTATTTATTGATGCTGATGTGTGGTAGTTTTACGCTTGGTAGATTATTTGGATCTATTTCTACTCATTTTCGGTTTAAGGAAGTTTTTTTAATTTTCCTTGAAAAACTTGTTTCGTGGAAAAAGTTTTTTAATTAACCATAGGCAGCGCAATCGCGCTGCCTAAGTAAAGAGCGATGTTGGCACAATGTATTATTTTTTTTCCATACCAAGGCACTTCGTATCGAAGAAGTTGTCGTAGAAACTTGGGAAAGGGCTCATTCGATTGGAAATTGGAATGGCTAGTGCCCTTCTTAATAGTCAAAAGTGATTGGAAGGCAACTAACGCCCCTTCCACTCCCAGAATTTCCCGAAACACATCCAATCAAAATTTTGAGATAGCCATTTTGTTCAGCGTAATTGATTTTCAGATAGAAATTATGTACACTCCCCCAAGTTATGTACAGGGCAAGGGTTTTGAGTTATGCCCTGGGGGAATATAAGAACGATGTTGGCACAATGTATTATTTATTATTTATTTCCTTTAGACCAGGGCACTTCGTATCAAAGAAGTTATCGTAGAAACTTCGAAAGGGCCCATTCAATTGAAAAACTGGAGTGGCTTGAGACCTTTTTAATAGTCGAAAGTGATCGTAAGGCAACTAACGCCCCTTCCACTCCCAGAATTTCCCGAAACACATCCAATCAAAATTTGAAATGGCCATTTTGTTCAGCGTAGTTGATTTCTAGATAGAAATTATGTTTTTGAGGAGCACACTCCCCCACAGCCCTCAAGGCAAGGGTTGTAAGTTATGCCCTGAGGGCATATAAGGTTTTATAGAAAGCGTTGTCGTAGAAACTTCAAAAAGGCTCATTCGATTGGAAATTAAAAGGGTTAGTGCCCTTTTTAACAGTCAAAAGTGATTGGAGAGCAACTAACCCCCCTCTCACGCCCACCTTTTCCCCAAACACATCCAATCAAAATTTTGAGATAGCCATTTTGTTCGACGTAGCTCTAAGCTCTGGAAATAAGGTCTTTGAGGATGACAACTCCCCCACATTCCTCAGGGCAAGGGTTGTAATTTTTGGCCTGGGGGCGTATAAGGTTTTTATAGAAAACGTTGTCTTAGGAACATCAAAAATGGCTCATTTGATTGGAAATTGAAATGGCCAGTACCCTTTTTAATAGTCGAAAGTGATTGGAAGGCAACTAACACCCCTTCCACGCCCACCATATCCCCAAACACATCCAATAAAAATTTTGAGATAGCCATTTTGTTCAACTTAGTTGAAAGTTATGGAAATTATACCTTTGAGTGGGACACTCCCCCCAAAGTCTTCAGGGCAAAGGTTATAGGTTGTGCCCTGGGGGCAATAAGGTTTTCATTGAAAGCTTTGTCTAAGAAACTTGAAAAAGGCTCATTCGATTGGAATTTCAAAGGGCTAGTGCCATTTTTAATAGTCGAAAGTGATTTGAGGGCAACTAACCCCCCTCTCAAGCCCACCATTTATCAAAAAACATCCAATCAAAATTTTGAGATAGCCATTTTGTTCGACGTAGCTCTAAGTTCTGGAAATTAGGTCTTTGAGCATGACAACCCCTCCCTCTCAGATCCCTCAGGGCAAGGGTTACAAGTTATGCCCTCGGGGCATGTAAGGTTCCTATTGACAGATTTGTCGTAGAAATTTGAAAAAAGGTGCATTCGATTGGAAATTCAAAGGGTTAGTGCCCTTTTTAATAGTCGAAAGTAATTGGAGGACAAATAAACCCCCTCTCACGCCCACCTTTTCCCCAAACACATCCAATCAAAATTTTTAGATAGCCATTTTGTTCAACGTAGTTGAAAGTTTTGGAAACTAGGTATTTAAGGATGACAACCCTCCCACAACCCTCAGGGAAATGGTTGTAAGTTATGCCCTGGGACATATAAGGTTTTTATAGAAAGCATTGTCGTATAAACTTCAAAAATGGCTTATTCGATGTGAAATTGAAATCGCTAGTGCCCTTTTTAATAGTCGAAAGTGATTGGAGGGCAACTAATCCCCTTCTCACGCCCACAATTTCCCAAAACAAAAACAATCAAAATTTTGAGATAGCCATTTTTCTGCGTAGTTGAAAGTTCTGGAAATTATATCTTTGTGGATGACACCCCCCCCCACAGCCGTCAGGGCAATGGTTGTAAGTTATACCCTGGGGGCATATGTGTTTTTATAGACAGAGTTGTCATAGAAACTTCAAATAGGGCTAATTCGATTGGAAATTGAAATGGCTAGTGCTCTTTTTAATAGTCAAAAGTTATTGGAAGGCAACTAACACCCTTTCCACGCCCACCATTTCCCAAAACACATCCAATCAAAATTTTGAGATATCCATTTCGTTCAACGCAGTTCAAAGTTCTGGAAATTATACCTTTGAGCAGGAGATTCCCTTACTGTCTTCAGGGCAAGGGTTATAAGTTATGCCCTGGGGGCATATAAGACTTTCATTGAAAGTTTTGTCGTAGAAACTTGAAAAAGGACTCATTCGATTGGAATTCAAAGGGCTTGTGCCATTTTTAATATTTGAAAGTGATTGGAGGTCAACTAACCCCCCTCTCACACCCACCATTTATCCAAACACATCCAATCAAAATTTTGAGATAGCCATTTTTCTACGTAGTTGAAAGTTCTGGAAATTATGTCTTTGTGGATGACAACCCCCCCCCTCAAAGCCCTCAGGGAAACGGTTGTAAGTTATGCCCTGGGGACATGTGAGGTTTTTAATAGAAAGAGTTGTCGTAGAAACGTAGAAACGTAGGGAATATAATTTGCACTTTACTGAAAAAAATACAAATGACTGCGAATTTTCAGCTTAATATACATTTACTGATATTAAGTAATCTAAATGTTAATATTATTTGATTTATTGAAGTTATGAAAGTAAAAACATTAATATTTTTTCAGTAAAGTGCAAATTATGTTCTGGCCTTAGGAAGGCATAGGGGTTTCTAGCCCCACTCATGTTGATTTCTGCTCGTTTTGAGTTTGATTCGGTTATTTATTGTAATTTCTGTTCGTTTTGGGTTTCATTTATTTATCGATGCTGATTTTGGTAGTTTCACGATTTGTAGATTATTTGATTTTATGTTTTGCTCATTTCTGGTTTAATGGAGTTCTTTACTTTTCTTTGAAAAACTTATTTTGTGAATTTTTTTTTAATTAATTACAATAAATAACAGAATCAAACTTAAAATGAGCAAAATCTACGATAAGTAGCGCTGATGCCTCCAATGCTTTCTGAAGACCGCAACATAATTTGCACTTTACTGAAAAAGAAATAAATTTTAAAGGCTTTCAATTTTTAACTTTAATAAATTAAAAATTAAGAAGACTTTAAGGAATAAACATAAGTATATATAGGCTATATTAACTTTTAATTTAATTTTTTATATTAAACTTTTAATCCATATTCATTTGCTTTTTTCAGTCGTCTTCGTTATGATGGTGTTTTTTTTTTCTTTTTTTTTATTATGAGAAACAGAAAAATTCAGCTCAAAATAAAGACTGTTTTCAGTAAAGTGCAAATTATATTCCGGTCTTCAGAAGGCATAGGGGGCGTCAGTCCTATTCATATTAGCTTCTGATAGTTTTTAATTTGGCTCAGTTGTTTGTTGTAGTTTGTTTCCGTTTGGGTTACATTTATTTATACCTACTACTACTACTACTACTAACAACTCACCACAGTACCAAGCGACTTGAGGCCAACACAGCCATGCACGCTCCTCCTTAATCCTAATCGATTCAAAACCTCCCTCTTTACACCCTCCCAGGAAGTTTCATTTCCCTTAAATCTTTCATTTCCTTTAAATCAAAATGATCCATATAAATGGGGATAGAACATAACCATGCTTAACTCCTGATTTAATACAAACCAGCTACTAAACGCATTTCTTACATTAACCACAGTAGTGTTATTCTCGGTGACCAGAATTTACCCCAACCCCAAAAATATACCCCCTCCGTGGAAAATACCCTCTGTGGAAATACCCCCCCCCCTATGGCAAATACCCCTTCTCGGAAAATACCCCCCAGCAGAAAATGCCCCTAATGGAAAATCCTCCTTCCGAAAATACCCCCTGAAAATTACCTCCAACAGAAAATCTTCCATCCGAAAATACCCCTGGAAAATACCCCCCCCCCCCCCCACCCGTGTCTGGCTGGTCTCCAATCACTTTAGACTTATAAAAAAAAGGACCTGCACTCTTAATTTCTGATCTAATGAACACCCTCTGAAATTTCTGTGACCATGAGGTGGAGGTGTGGATGCAAAAGGGGCAGTTCCCCTCCTCTGCGGAATAAATTTTCCTCATTTTGGGGTTTAATGTTACTCTTTACTTTCATAATAACAGCGTAGACCAGGAATACTCCCAAAAATCAAAAGGGAGTAGATATCAGTTTCACATTTTTGATACGTTTTTTAAAGCTTCTTTTGTACATCCCCAGCACAGAAAATACACACACAAAAATCCCGGTTACGGCCCTGGGGATTATAATTCAACTTCTACCACCACCCTCCCCTGGAGACTGAGCAATCCTGAGCCCATCTTAATCACAACATGGTTTTCAGCATTTGCCGATGCTCTTCTATTTGACTTTATTTCTGCTTATTTTTGTTTTAGTGTTGGTCTTTACTTTTCTTTGAAATACTTAGTTTGTGAATTTGTTTTTAAATTAATCTAGTTAATAAAGGGATTTTTTAGGTTTGTCTTTTTTACCAATCGAATTGGCTAATGTAAAAGAGACGGTCAATAGCTTTTCGTTTGTTTAAGTTTTAAAGCATTTAATTAGAAATAACACTTTACAATTTTACTCTAAGTACGAGGCATGTTTTTATAAATAAGTACCGTTTTGCGATTCTGCCGCCGCAGCGCTACGGTCGGCGTTCTGCGCATGCGCGCTGGTTACCTACATCTCTTGTCTACGCACTGACGGCTGACGCCATTATAGTCTGATTCTTCATTGTTTACGTTGTTTAATTAGTATTTAAGATGCCTCCGACAATCATGAGTCCCGCCGATGGTGAAGTACGGGCTGTAAGGGCTGTAGACTGTAAGGGAATCTCCTGCTCTAAGGTATAATTTCCAGAACTTTCAACTGCGTTGAACGAAATGGATATCTCAAAATTTTGATTGGATGTGTTTGGGGAAATGGTGGGCGTGGAAAGGGTGTTAGTTGCCTTCCAATAACTTTTGACTATTAAAAAGAGCACTAGCCATTTCAATTTCCAAAAAAATTAGCACTTTTTGAAGTTTCTATGACAACTCTGTCTATAAAAACATATACGCCCCCAGGGCATAACTTACAACCATTGCCCTGACGGCTGTGGGGGGGGGGGGTTGTCATCCACAAAGATATAAATTCCAGAACTTTCAACTACGCAGAAAAATGGTTATCTCAAAATTTTGATTTTTTTTGTTTTGGGAAATTGTGGGCGTGAGAGGGGGATTAGTTGCCCTCCAATCACTTTCGACTATCAAAAAGGGCACTAAAGATTTCAATTTCAAATCGAATAAGCCATTTTTGAAGTTTATACGACAATGCTTTCTATAAAAACCTTATATGTCCCAGGGCATAACTTACAACCATTGCCCTGAGGGCTGTGGGGGGGGTGTCATCCTTAAAGACCTAGTTTCCATAACTTTCAACTACGTTGAACAAAATGGCTATCTAAAAATTTTTAAGTAGTGGACATAGACATAGGGGTTTTAAGCCCTACTCATGTTAATTTTTGCTCGTTTTGAGTTTGACTAGGTTATTTATTGTAATTTCTGTTCGTTCTCGGTTTCATTTATTTATCGATGCTGATTTGTGGTAGTTTCGCGCTTGGTAGATTATTTGATTTTATTTTTGCTCATTTTTGGTTTAATGGAGTTCTTTACTTTTCTTTGAAAAATTTATTTTGTGGAAAAAGTTTTTTTAATTAATTACATTAAAAGGCCAGGTCATAATAAAAGCTTTCAATTAAGGAAGTTCAAGGAGGAGTCTTTGACAGTCTTATGACCCCAGGGTACTAGATGCTGCAACGTTCTTATGTATCTACAGTGGTTTAAAAAATTCGATCACCCCACAAATGATGACCGATAATATGCACAAATGTAACATTTCGAATATTATAACACTTTTTTCAAAGCTTTGAAGAACAGCAAAAAAGGCTAAATATCCCTTACTACGCTTGAAATCTATTTTAAAAAGAAAGGCTTTGGAGATTTCCATGGTTATGATCATAGCAGAAGCTTTGAGCCTGGATGGGGATCAAAGAGGAGTCTTTGAGTATTTTGACCACAGGTGACTTATTGTTGCGACTTTCTTAAATTTGGTAATTTTTGTGAGCATTTGGAAGCCAAAGCTTAAACTCAATAACTGATACTAAGTGTCCTAACATTTTGCTTGGATTAAAAGTGACGAACTAGGAAGAAAATGTCAACATCTTCCTGGAGCTACTTCAGTCTGCATATTATTTCAATTAATTACATTTAAAACGGATGAGCTTTTCATTTTTTACCTAGGAAAATAGCTGGCACTTTATTTTTCTTCATACCGAATAAACCATTAAGTGTTTTTTGTTTCATTGTAATTGAAGTGTTCTCATGTGAAGTGTTCATCATGTATTTTTCAATTTGATAAATTTACTCCTTTCAGATGCAGTTTATAATTTAGCTGATATTAGGTATTTGTGAGTTTATAATTTGGAATGAATCTCCAAAAGAAAAAATGAATAATATCCAAAAGAGCAGCCAAAAGCAATAAAAAAAAGAAGCTGTTCAGCCTTAGCCTACATGACATATATTCTTCCACGGGGGTTCAGTTACATGGGGGTTCAGTTACACGGTGATTCAGTTACAGGGGTTCAGTTGCTTGGGGTTCAGTTAGACGGGGGTTCAGTTACACGGGGGTTCAGTTACAATGGAACCTCAAATTTTTTACCCAGATAACTGACAAATTTTGAGATACGGTATTTGAAGTTTTGTATGCAGTAGTAGAGTAAGAGGTACCATTTTGCCCAGACATATAGCAATTTCTACGTTATTCTATAGAAGCTCTACACCTTTTCAAAGAGAGTGACTATCCCCATGCATATAGGTAATACTTCTACAGGGCATTACGCCTTTTCAAAGAGAGTGAGTATAACTTGATTTGTGGTTGGGGATTTGAATAAAAGAAATGGTTTTCACTACAATTCATATTAGTAAGAGAATTGAATTCAGAGAGAATAGTTTATTTGAGAGGATATTAGTGGAGAAAAAATTAGTGGTGCATTTACATTATTGGAGATTAATGATGGAGCTGACAACAGCAGCAACGATATACGAGTACCCAATGTGGCTGTGGTGGTTGTAGACTATGCCTTGAATGGGACGATATGTATGCTAGATACGTGATATCATTAAGCAAATTTAAGCAGGAGGAGCAGCTATGTTTTGCTGGAAAAGTGAATATTCTCCATATAAATAAACTTAGGTCAGCATTAGATGTCCTATCGAAATATATTGATGAGAACAAAATGCATCAGTGATTATTATTGTAATTATGTTCAATAAAAATGTTTCTAAATCAATGGTTTTTTTTCTTTCTATAGTAGACTAGCATATATTTTTTAGAGTAGAAAAAAATTCTGGTTAGTCTGAAGTTGGTTGTGAGAGAGTTAGGACTCTAAAAAATGGATAGATTCGAGAAAGAGCGAATCATGAGGAATCTAGTTCTTATGGAAAAACGTTTGATTCTAGATGACAATTTTCTAGAGCTGTCTATTCAAAGGAAGATATTTTCTCGGGGAATGCTTGTCGATATAATGAAAACTGATTCTCCATCATTAGACTATTGTATGAAGCTTCTACGTCGTGGTCCAAATGCATTTACACAATTTATTGATATATTGATCACAACACGGCAAAATGATATTGTGGATATGCTTTTAAACATTAGTTTAGAAATTTAGGACTTTTTTTCATGAGAAAGATGGTGCTCAAGGATGATTTACTCCTCTCTCTCTCTCTATCTCAGACAATTTTTGTTGTTGCTAGCTCAGTTTCATTATGGCAGTGAGAGTGTCAACACATGACAAAATGTTCCATACATGTCCACTATGTATGTACACACTGGGCAGCTGGTCATCATGTGAGAATTGCACAATGATTGATGAGTATGATGAAAAGTGTAGATTATGCAACCCGTGTAAATTGCATAGAGGATATGCTGTACAAATTAAAGGTTGTAATTCCTGTCTTGAAGAGGTGTTTGACTCTCATCCTAGAGGTCATCTATGTTCCAATTGTCATTATGATAAATGTAAGCAGTGGGAGAGTAAATATCCCGGTATGATTGGAAAGAATCCCAACCGTGATTTTAGTTTATTGCTACGAGATTGGTATCGTCGTGGTTTTAGATTGTTCTGGGAGGAGGAACCAGGTCAGCGATTCAACTGTTGGAACAACAAGAGAATATGGTTTCTACGTCATTGTTGTGAAGACAATGGGTGTTATGATTATAAGTCCACTGATTTTTATTTGGCTGTGACGGAATGTGATTCGACACTTGAGGACACTGTTTATGAAATTGCTTCAAAAAAGCAAATTGAAACATGTGAATTCTATAGAATGAATGAGAATAGTATCATTGACTATACAAAGAGATATGACAAGAGTGAAGTCACGCTCTACTGTAGAAAATGTGACCCTGACATTGCAGTACATCAGAATCAGTACACTGTGAATTCAGATAATCTACCTGCACTAGTTGTTGTCGACAAATATCTAGTAGTGGATGAAATCTAAAGAGTAGAAAAGTCGTTTTATCATGTATATAAATTTTTTTTATTAATAAACAATTTCACATACATTTTTAGAACATTTTATTCTTAGGGCACTAAAATCAATATTAAATACACTTGTAAGTATATTCTCCACTAGAAAGTCGCTCAATCGAGGTAAGTCAACGTAGATGTTGAGAAACTGCTTTTAGGTGTAGCCACGACATCTGAACATGAAAAAGAGTAGTGCATGAAAGCCACATGTCTTAGTCGTTAAATCCTGTACTCTTCGTTGATTTTGAATTATGGTTTTCCCACTGCTTTCAATAAAGTTGCTGATGTATGGAGCGTAGAATTTATACGATAGGCCAAGATGATCAAAAAATTCAATATTCTTCGCTGTTTGAAAGATGCATAGCCAATGACCGGTCTTCAAAGTCGATGGACTGCTATTAACAATGATTAGGGTATTGTTAACACTTGGAATTTTTTCAATGAAGTCCGAAGGTATGCAATAGGACTAGTACTGGGACATGTATGGATCCATACTAAATACATTGATTATTTGGTTTGTGTTCATGGTGCTAGGTCTAGTAGAACACTGCCGTCGGGTGTGATTTCCCAATCGGTTTCAAATTGACTCAGTGATATTAGCGTGATACTCTCAGTCAGAGCATTGGCAAATGTACACTCTAAACGTACATTCCCTGTTCGTACTATACTCATATCCTGTGTGCCTGACAAGTCCAAAACAATAACCCCATGATTTTCTGAAAACATTGAATCGGTTATTCCATTTTCAAATAGTTGAGAGTCATGATCTAGGGATTGCATGGTCAACTCGTACAGAGTTCTATAGGATTTTTTGTCAAATGATAGAGTGTACAGTGGAATACCATTCACTTTGCACACAAGGCTAGATAGACCGAAAAAATTAAAATCATGGGGGGATTCAGTCCAGGATCCAACGGCACTGCCACTCTTCACAAAGGCCAAAGCCAATTTTGATGGGATTTCTCCATTGATAAATGATGAATCGCTATAGCTACGAGAATCGGCGGCAATGTGACGTTGATTGGTGATTGTATGGGGGACAAGAAGTTTAATGTTGTTACCATTGGCTCTTAGCTTTTCCACTGCCAATGCAACAGAGCTCATAACCTGTTGTTTTCGGACGTGGAGAATTGCCGATGTGATAATGACATTTGCATCGGGTGCTGCAGGAAGTGTTTTTCTCAAAATGAAATTCGATGGTGCCATCTGTAACTTTATGTCAATCTTGACATTGGGGGGTAACCATTGGGATATATTGAATCTCATGATTTAATTTTCCAACTAGATGATACTCTTGGGTCACTGCAGTAGTCAACTCACCGTCAGTATCAACACCTGATCGATATTCTAGCCCAATGAATGTCCTCTCAACTCCTTGTATGCCTTTGGTGTCATCATCATAAATTGTATGTAGCTTGCATAGTTGGATAAATTATTGCATGTGCTCACCAAAGTACCATTAATAAATACATTAATTTGTTTGAATAGGTTGTGTAGAATACAGTTCTCGTAGGAGAGACCATCGCCAGAAGTTGGAGTTGTATTATCTGACTTTTTCTTCACCGCAACATTTAAATCAATAAATGTTGATGACAAATCAATGAAATAGTCTTCATTGGAAAATATTTGAAAGTGTATATTTTCCGAGAGGGGTTTTTGGGGTGAAATTGTTCATAGTAGCCATACTTGACACTGACATCAACATTTTCAGCATTGAATAGATTCAATGAGGAACTAATTGATGGATATGATTCCTTGTGGGGGAGATAAGTCATCTTAAGAGAAGAAATCCTTCTTTGATCTAACAATCTTTTTCTTTTTCTTCTTCTGCTTATTGGCCTTCGTTGTTTTATTCCTCAAAGTCCTTGTTGATGTCCTTCGCTTCCCGCCTGGGTGGAGACTGATGAGTGAATGACGCGAACGCATCCTTTTCAATCCCTCCCCATTTTGTCGAGATTTTGTTGCTCACCAACGGCTCTTGCTGAAGATCTAATATTTTCCTTAACACTCTCCTTGAAATTCTTGCCCGACCCCCAGTCCTGTAGTGTGGAGGCAGCAAAATTTGATGCATGAGGTACAAGATATTTTCTGGCAAGGGGTAGTGCAGAACGAAATAGCCTAGCAAACCAGCTACCAAGACCATAGCCAGACATTCTAGTACGACGCTTGTAGTAGTCCAATCCATTGCCTATTTGACGTTGACTCAAAGCACCAACACAACAATCAATATCGGGGCAAACAAATGGAATTCTTCTATTGTTCATTTTAGGTGATTGTGTTGTCGTTGACAATGGGTCGAAAATGACATGTAATCACTGCTAAGCCTTTTGTTATTGCTAGAGGATCACCCAATTCACTTCTTAGTGTTAACTGACAGAGTTCCAAATACGAAGTGTTTACAGGAACATACTGAAGATGCTTTATATTATAGTGATGAACAAGTTCATGAGTTGTTTTTCGTTCAAGAACACGTAGGAGGGGGACATTTGAATTACCGACTCTCGACGTTTCCACAAAGGAGAGAAATATGCAAGAGTCCGAGGCAAAACCAGGTGGATAATCAGCAAAAATAACTTGATTCATCCCGTAAACGGTGCCAGCATTTTTCCCATTGATCATATTCTGTTTAAAGCCAAGAACATCTCTCAGATTATCATGAGAATAATTATTTCAGTGTCAACAGGTGAGGTAATGTAAATCCTATCATGTTCCAATGAATAATTAAAATGGAATTTACCATTCCTACGATATGAGATTTTTCTATTGATTGTACGACACAAATCTCCCATATTATCATATTCAATATATTTCAATTTGGCATGTGGATATTCGCTAGATTTAAGTGCTTCAACCCATTCATAGTCGACAAAGAGTGTCCAATCGAATGGTATAACTTTTATATCATACACACGATCCTTTCTCAGGATGTCGCAGGTATTTTTGAGAATACAGTCGACAAGAGCCACTTCATATGCACCGTCAAATTTGATGGCGGGGGAGAGTTTTGTCCAAAAATCACTTGTCGTATTCAAGTCGTTGTAGAGAGGATCGGAAACGTTGGACATGAATGTTACATAGAAATCATTGGGCATTGTCAATATCTTCAACACCGATCCAAGAATCAAAATCAGAGTTGTATCCTAGCCACTGAACAAGTAACTGTTTCTTACCCCTGCGAGTACGTTCTTTAATATCTTTTCAATTTGATAGATTTCACTAGCATTTTTAACTTTTTGTAGTTCATAGTCATAAAAGCCACCGAGAATCTCTTCATCTTTGGTATCACGCAGGCGATAAGTTATGTGTTTAGTGTCTAGGATTTTTGCCACTTTAAAAAGTTCGGTGGACCACAAGTAATTCCCCTTTTCAAAAACATTAGTTGTCCTATTAATTCGAACAGTATCACCAACATTGAATTTATTTTTCTTCTTGACAATCGTTTCATTGGAATACTGTTTAAGAAAGGTGTCAATTGTATCATGATCAGAATGATGAACTTCCGTTGGCGTAGAGTTGGACAATGATCGATGAGGTCGTTGAATATAAATCAACATGATTTTATCTAGATCATGAATAAAAGCCGGTGTATTTTTCAATGTACTATATCTTGAAATTAAAAGTCGAATAGTTCTTATCAATCGTTCCACCAATGCAGCCTTTATAGGACTGTGACTATGATAGAGCAGTGTACTATATTTCTCTAGTACTTTTGCAACATGGGGATTAACAAATTCACTACCGCGATCCGTTTGAATTTTTTTATATGAATCCTGTTCGAGAATACTTTCAATGGCCTGAGCAACTTCAACACCTCTCTTTGATCGCAATGGAATTGCATATGCATAGCGACTAAAAACACTGATTGCAAGTAGAATGTACTTGTATGGTGTATTGTGACGTCGTTGAATCTCATCTAGAGTCAGGAGATCTGCTTGCATTATATGCAATGGGTAAAAGGCTTTAGTTTTTCGATATTGATTGGCACGAAGTCTACGATTTCTATGCAGAGTGTAACTTGATTCATTTTGTAGATAGTCTTGTACACTTTTAGTGTGAACACCAGTGACTTTGGAAAGAGTGGTGGGGGAACTTAAACTCCCCGCCTCACCAATATTTTCATAAACACCTTTCAGAACTTCAACCATTTTGAACGTAAACACGTTGTGTAACGTCCGCTACCCTTTTGTATACTGGCTGTTGGTGGTGGAGGTAATGGTGACGTTGACTTGATACGTCTTCGCTTTTGTCTAGCTATCAGTGGTGTGCTAGTATTTTCCAAAATTGATTTAAAATCTTCTTCTTCTTCAAGTTCATATTTTAATGGTGTCAATGTTGTTGATGATGATGATGCATGTTCATTTAATTTTTTTAGAATTTGTCTATTGCTAATAAGACTTTTGGGGAAGTTTAATGTATTTAGAAAATTGTATAGATGAGCGTCAAATGATAATAGTCCTTTACGATTTGTAACCATGTCATAGATTAAATCAAGTAGATTATAGCTCTTGCCCTGAATTATAATTCCTTTCCCATTGCTCTCAACTTGAATATGATCTTGACCACTTTCATGAGATAGGTTAGGAGTCGTTTACTTTGTTCACGATATAAGTGGGGCATTAGATTTCCAATTTTCAATACAATTGAATCCAATTCCTCCTTCTTTAATTGTGTTCCAGCAGCAGCAGCAGCAGACTCTTGAGAAGATGATTCTTTTTTGCGATCAATATCAGCAGCAGTGGGCTTCGACCGATAGGACCTGTGTTTGTCCACTCGGCGAAGTGCATCTTGAAGTAAAAGCAGTTTTTTATCATCCTCAATATTTTCACTGTCAAGGAATTTACTCAGATTGTTCTCAAAGTGTTCCACGGGTGAGAGAGCGAGTTCTATTGGAGTCAATTTATAGGGTTTTGCCATTCTCTAGAGAAAACTGTTTACAAGTCCTGCAATTATTGGCAGTAAAAGTGTGAAAAAGCTACCGCCTGCCTGAAGAAGTCGTTTCCTTTTAAAATTCTTTCCTTTCTTTTTAGAGGCCAATGTACGTACAATGGAACGATGTTGCTTTGCCTGTTGCTTAACTACTTCTGGCAGTTGAACATTACCCTCGGTCAAATTTAAACAAAGTTCAGATATTAGATTAATGAAATCATTGTCAATACCATGTTTGAGTATTGCTTTCCTAAGCGGAGGTTTTGAAGTGCTTAGAACTGAAAACAAATGTCTATTTTCATGTAGTTTCTTCAGTGTCATGATAGCGACTAATAGGTCTTTTTAGTGTTCACAGGGAGATATACTATAATTTCATTGTCGAAAATATCTGTGACTACACGCAGATCCTCGGGTGTATTTTGATTAAGATCCAATAGGATATAACCGTGGGGTTTATTAGTTGCCTGATTGTATGCTGAGAGCAGAAATTTAGGGGCACCTGGATAGATTTGTTTATTGAGGGTTATTAGCGAGCTAGAATCACGAACAACTCTGTAGATGATATAGTAGGTGCAGTTCAAAGCAAGTGTTCGCATACATTTGGTCTGATGAAAGAGATTGTGTAGAACCGGAGTAACGGAAATCTGTTCATGATGAGAGCGAACAGTGAACAATTGCAGCATTTCCTGGGACCATTGTTCAATAGATTCAGCCAGATCGTCAATGATCAGCCAAGAGTTTGGTTCAATAATGCTGAAAACATCAAGTCCCTGTATGAATTGTATCTGCACCAATCCCATGGTGGTGGCAGCAATTGCTTTTATTTTATCGTATGACTCCTGCCAAATACTGTAACAATAGTAGATTTTTTTCGGCTTTTCCACAAACATTTTATCGCAATTTTTAATTATTTTAGTTGAGAGTGTTGTTTTGCCCGACATTGAGGGCCCACACAAACGATCTGAATGGTGTTTTAAATTGATACATGTTCCCTTCAACAGTTCACCTGGACAACTAACTGTAGACCATAATTGTCTAATGACTAAATATTTTCCCTACTACTACTCTGTTCAATAAGAAGAAGAAGACGAATAAAGAATCATATTTTCTTTTATTATATGCATAAAAAAAGTAACAATACATTGAAAAAAAGCACATTAAACATGAAAAAATACACTTTTTATAAATGTATTTATAAAAAAATACAACATTTACATAGGCACACAGAGAAAAAACACTTAAATAAATACTTTTTTTTGTTTATTTATAGAGAAAAAATACAACATTAGATTAAAGCACTTGAAATAATATCACTTTTTTTTTGAATGAAACATTTACAAAAAAAATCTGCTCTAAGTAAAAAAAAAGATAACTTTGATAGTGGCGGTGCGCCCCCCGCTGGAGGCCCCCCCCGGGCCGCGAGGCCCCCCCAAAGGTTTTAGGAAATAATTTACAGGACTTTATTCAAACCGAGACTTTCCCTATGGATAACACATTCGGCCCGGTCTGAAGTTAAATAGTGTCCAAGGGGGAGGGTAGTCACACCATCTTGACAAACATAGACCTTGTCGGAAATGGTACTCATGGCAATTTTTTCTATATTTACAGTAAAGTTCCTGTATTTGAGAGAACGAATTGCCAGCAATTTGGCTCGTGGAATTGTATTTTGAACAATACAATTCCTACAAATGTCCATGTCGAAATTCTTATCCACATAGCGCGTGGGTACTCCTTTGCAACGTTTCTTGATTTCCTCGTCGTGTGTCTGTATAAAGTACACCTTCGGACTTACAAACATATCACGGGAAATCATGTCGCTTCCTGTTTCTGATTTAAAAAATAAAAGCTGATTTGGTGCCCGACGTTTCACTAGCTCTGGGTAAAGACCACTCCAATTGGTGTAGTCCATCCGTGAGCTGATAATTTCACCGTGCGCCAAATCATCAATTAGATTTGGGGTTTTTACTTTTAACAGTAGAGAATCCGTGTCCCCGTAGCAGACCTCTACTTGCCCCCTTTCCGGCCACTGTACCCTAGCCACATTGTAGTAGAATTCCAACATGAGCTTTTTAGCGATCTCCAAGATCACACTGTCTGCAGCAATATTTTTATTCAAGACAATGCGTCTTTTTTTTCTATTCAAAATTACCATGTCCGGGCCAATGATTGTGAAGGAAGTGTAATTTGGATCGGCAATAATTCGAGCACATTGTTCGGGATCGGTCACGACGTCACAACGATTCCTATTGCGAACACTCTCACACATTTTGCCGAAAGCCGAGTTCAAAATGAGCTTATAAATTTCTTTTTCGGCTTTCGTCTGTGCTTCAGAACGTTTGTTGACAAAAGTGTCAACAAACGTTTTCAGATAGGGTTTTTGACTAAACTGGAGTGCTCTTTGAACCTTTGTGACGTTGAAACCGTTGTTGCACATCCATTTTAAAGCTACATGATATACAACTACGTTTTTTTTTTGGCAGAAGGTCAGCAATAAGTTTTTGTTTTGAAGGTGTCCAATGCAATCCGTCCACCTCGACTAAACGCCTATGGCGAGGGCTCAAAGAGTCCTTAGTCACAGGTCTATGGATGCATGGGAAAACAAAATCCTTTACTGAATCGTGAAGCTCGACTGGTATCTCTCCATCAATTTCAAAAAACCATCCAACCGGTCCATTCTCCTCAACACTGTCGCCAATGTTGGGGAAATGGGGAGCTTGAGGGTCATTGAGCCATTTATAGTCACCACAAGGTAGCGCATAATGGGACATGGCCGAGGGGTAGAGAGAATTCATATCAAGGAAAACTGCATCCGATTTTGTCCCCGTCTTCTCTCCTGTTGGATCAGTTTCCAAGATACGATCCCCGTGAAAAACAAATCCCCGTGAAAAACAATTGATCTTTCAATGAACAGATGCTGATCAATGTCTGTGATTAGCCCAATTTTTCCCCACTAATTTTTAGGATGAGGTCCATCACTAGATGAGGATATGAAAAATAATAGCCCAAATCAAGATTAAATTCCTCATAGATTTTGTCCGTATTTTTACACATAATGTCTAACAGAGTTAACACGTCACTCGACAAACACAGCTTGCAGTAGTCGAACCCATTTTTACACCCTCCCTCTGCCCAAACTTTTTTAGCAAAACTGTATTCCTCGGGGGTGCAACTACGATCGTGTAGACTGTCGTAAAACGATTCAATCGAAGGAATAGTTTCCTCGGCGAATCTCGACATGGAACAATAATAGTCATAAGGATTTATGCCCTTGACCGTTAACAAATCATATAAATCATTTGGAAATTGTTGCTTCAGAAGGGGGAAAGCATTGCAACCGTCATTGTTTTTCTGTACTTGAATTAATTCGCTCAATGATTTGGGGAAAAAAATATAGGAATCTAAAAAGCAAATTTTATTCGTGTACTCAACGTCGGCTTCAACAAATTTCCACATAAATTCCAAAACAAGCAACTTTTCCGCTGATTTAGGTATGATTTTGTAGGAAAAGCTGTCTATCACCCATGCATCATCTACTGTTCCATTTCATTGAAGATGCGCCAATGCTGGTAGCACATACTCCAGATCATAGTTAGAGTTATGTATAAAAACCGGAAGAAAAAGTTGTTGTTTAATTTTTAAATTACATGAATTGTGAGCCCACCCCAGAAAGTTACTTTTTCCCGTTGAATTGGGATCAATAAGGTGGTCGTGGTCCTGGACCGCGTGTTTTGGAGCAAGAGCACCCCTACATACCCAGCAAATCGTCCCCTTTTCTAATGCCAGTTGCTCTTTATCTGACAATGTCATTGGGTGTTGATGTGACGCAATCGTGAAATTGCGCCATTTGCTGTTTTTATTAAAGATACTAATAACTTTTCCATGCTGCCCTCCTCATCCATAGCCAAAAAAAACTCTTCAAATTGCATTTTATTGTTGGAATCGCGACGGGCATGTGCGTAGGAACACGCAACTAGTTTGTGTTCCTTGACTATATTTGGCCTTGATGGGTCTGATACCTCAACCAGTCTTGTTTCACAATCCAAAGACACTTTATCAACTTGTAGCGGGGAATTTCGGAAATTTTTTAATAGTAAAGTATCTTTGCCTTCTGCCGGCATTTCAATTCGTTAATTCCCATGAATTTTGCAATGGTTCATGTGATCTGAGAATGTTCGCTCAGATCTAAAGGAGGAAAGGCACATGGGGCAATAGAGACGTTCCCCTTTCGGAACGCCTTGAGATAAGAGTCGACTTATTGCTGTAACGGGGAAAAAATGACCATAGGAATTTACATCTTTTGGAGGCTCGTAAATAACCCATACCCAATTTTTAACATTATCTTCTGACGGTGTCCTCACTGAATACAAAACCCCTTTTTTATTTGTTTTTTTTCCCCATCTACAAATTCAGAGTCATACTGGAGAACAACCACCCCCACCCCAAGATTTTCATTTGCTTTCTCGAATATGCTTATTTCTTTCAAGGACACCGTATACTTCCCCTCTAAACAATCAAAATTTGCTTTAGGGAAATGTTTTCCACCGTTACGTGCAAGGCTGTCGAGATTTTTCATTGTTGACTCATTACATAATGTTTTATGGGCTGCTGCTAAAAATGCATATTTAAAGCATTGCAGCCCCGTGTCAAAACTGAAACCCTGAACCCCTCCTGTAACCGACAAATCTGGGTGGCATTTTATTTTGTTACCCCGCCTTCCCCTTAAAATTAAGTTTTTTTAAATCTACTGAGATTCAGATCCATGTGTTCAATGTATAAAATGGTGGACCCACTTCCCCTCTCATTAAACGTGTCCAAAGTTGATATTAGTTTATTTACCCAGTTGAAAAAGTTGTCTTCAAATTCATTTAGACCTGGGTAAAAAGTCTGGTTGCCAGTTGAAAAATGAAAATAAAAAATATCCCCAGATGTTCCCTTTTGTAAATAAACTTTTTGATTCACTGATGCTTTAACTCCCCCTTGACCCCCCCATTTCTGAATCTGAATCTCAATTTGCGCTCGAATTCTGTCGACGTAGCTATGGAGAACATTCACAGGGTCAGTTAAAATAATGTTCCCGTCAACCACGTTTTCCTCGGGAGGGTTAAAATCTACCCTATATGTTTGTAAGTGACTTAGAGCAGACTCTAACAAATAAAATTCACGTAGTTCCGAGGACATAGCACTATTTTAATGTCCTGCACCTATTTGTACAGGATCCAATTCACTAATAGTAAAGTTGTCATCAAAAATGTCCCCGGAAGAATTAGGCCCAACAATTTGCATAAGACTGTCCATTTCTTCAGCTGTAAATTGAAAATCCAGGGGGATATCAAATAACGTACCTTCACTAACATCATCCGGCGAGAGGGGACAATTACCCATGATACTTTTAAATCCCGGGCCAGGGAAGGCAGAAGTTTTCACAGCTTCCCCCTGAAACTAGAAAATAAATGGATTAAGTTTTTTTTCTTTGACGAAAGTTTTATCACAATTATAACACACTTTTCTTTTTTTTCTTTTTTTTATCAAACAATTTCTTT
>CM051267.1:63865701-64088201 GCA_027921565.1 Artemia sinica | reverse complement strand
CTCACCAGAAGTCGCTTAGAATATTCAATATCTATGTAAATGATTGCAAAAAAAATATTGATATTAGTTGATTGAATGAACTATTCAAACTGTAGAAAATCCTAATCTGAAACTTGAATATATACAAAAAATAATTGAATATATTAACAGCTAAACAAGACGCGCTGGCTTTCTGATACGGGTTTACCCTAAAAGACATATATACCATGAAATAGAAATCTAGTCTATGTAAATTATGTCAGAAAAACTTGTCCTTCATAACATATTACGCAATTCCTAACTAGTACAAGATGGAGCATAGTCTACCCAAAGTATTAGGCAATGTGAGGGAGCTCTGAATCTCTTTGAAAAGGTGTAGAGCTTCTATAGAATAACGTAGAAATTGCTATATGTCTGGGCAAAATGGTACCTCTTACTCTACTTGCAGTAATGCTTGATGAAAAAAACTACTAATTTTGATAATTATTTATGCTAAGAATATATACCTAATAGATACTTCAACTATTATGCAAGGGTTCTGAAACGCCACAGTCATTTTGTTTCTACCAGATTTCTGCTTCTCTTGATGAATAACGAAGAAGAACAGTTCCCAGCCAGCGACTTGTGAAGGTTTGAACTCATGAATGGGCTCGAATCTGTTGTAAGTTTAAGCTGTGATTTGAGAAAGACTGATGAAAACATTAATGTTTGGGGTCAATATTGATCGCGCCGGCGGCGAGCCACCGACATCTTACCGGCGGCGCGACGACGGCGCGTTGCTTTTGGCCCCACCGCCGCCGGTCGTTCCTCATCGGTGCGGCCCCGGTTCTACCCCCAGGGCATAATTTACAACCTTGCTCCCGGGTCCTGGGGGGGGGGTGTCGACACCGGAGTTTTTGTTATCTAATTTTTGAACCATTTTTAAAAAATGCCTATCTCAAGATTTTTAGCGGATGGGTTTGGGGGAAAAGGGCATGGGAAGGGAAGGTCTAGGTGCCCTCCGATCTCTTGACTCTTAATGAGGGAACTAGAACTTTCAATTTCCAATCAAATGATCCCTCTCTGAAGTTTATATGAGCATCTCTTTCATAAGCAGAACCTTATACACCCCTAGGGCATAACTTACAAGGCCTGCCCCCGGGCCCTAGGGTTTTTTTTGACACCGGAGTTTTTGTTATCAAACTTTTGAGCAATTTTAAAAAAATGCCTATCTCAAAATTTTTAGCGGATAGGTTTGGGGAAAAAAGGGCGTGGGGAGGGGAAGGGCTAGCTGCCCTCCGATCTCTTGACTCTTCGGCGGGCCCTGGGGGGTTGTGTCGACACCTGAGTTTTATTATATGACTTTTGAGCTATTTTTAACAAAATGGCTATCTCAAAATTTTATCGGATGCATTTCGGGGAAAAGGGGCTTTGGGTGGGGGCGGAGGCTGGGTTGGGGTGGGCTAGTTGCCCTCCAATCTCTTTCTACTCTAAAAAATTGAACTAGAACTTTCAGTTTCCAATCAAATAAGCCCTCTCTGAAGTTTTCACGAGTATCCCTTCCATAAGAACCATATATTCCCCCACAACACAACTTCAGCTCCTGCCCTCAGGCCCTGGGGGTTGTCTTGACCTGGGAGTTTTCTTTATATAATCTTTGAAATATTTTTAACAAAATGGTTACCTCAAAATTTTTATTGGATGCATTTAGGGGAAGAGGGGTATGGGGAGGGGATAGTTGCCCTCTGACCTCGTTTGGCTCTTAGAAACAGGACTAGAACTTTCAATTTCCAATCAAATGGCCCTCTCTGAAGTTTATACGAGCATCGCTTCTATAACAGCTATATATGCCCTCCAGGCAACTTACAAAGCCTATCCCGGGCCCTGAAGGACTGTGTCGACCCCGGAGTTTTCGGTGTATGATCTTAAAACCATTTTGAAAAATGGATCCCTCAAAGTTCTTATTGGATGAGTTTGAGGAAAATAGGGCGTAGAGGGGGGGGTGGCTAGTTGCCCTCCGATCTCTTTTGACTCTTAAAAAGCTAACGAGAACTTTCAATTTGCAATCATATGAGGCCTCTCCAAAGTTCATATTAGCATCCCTTCCATAAGAACCATATATGCCCCCAGAGCATTGTTTACAACACTTGCCCCCGGGCCCTTAGGGGTTGCGTCGACACAGGAGTTTTTGTCATCTGACCTATGAACTGTTTGTAACGAAATTGATATCTCAAAATTGTTATCGGATGGGTTTGGGGGAAAAGGGTGTGTGGGGGGCTAGTTGCCCTCGGGTATCTTTTGACTCGTAAAAATCGGACTAGAACTTTCAATTTACAGTCAAATGAGCCCTCTCTGAAGTTTATACGAGCATCACTATCATAAGAACCGTATACGCCCCCAGGGCATAACTTACAACACCTGCTCCCGGGCCCTGGGGGGGGGGTGTTGACACCGGAGTTTTTGTTATCTAATTTCTGAAATATTTAAAAAAAAATGCCTATCTCAAAATTCTTAGCGGATGGGTTTGGGGAAAAAGGGCGTGGGGAGAGAAGGTCTAGTTGCCCTCCGATCTCTTGGTTCTTAAAGAGGGGACTTGAACTTTCAATTTTCAACCAAATGAGCCCTCTGTGAAGTTTATACGAGCATCCCTTTCATAAGAACCACACATGCCCTCAGGGCATAACCTAGAATGTCTGCCCCCCAACACTGGGGGGTTGTGTCGACACCTGAGTTTTTGTTATCTAACTTTTGAACTATTTTTAAAAAAATGCTTATCTCAAAATTCTAGCGGATGCATTTGGGGAAGAAGGGGTATGGGGTGGGGAGGGGAATAGTTGCCCTCCAATCTCGTTTGACTCTAAAAAATTGAACTAGAACTGTGAATTTCCAATCAAATAAGTCCTCTTTGAAGTTTTCACGAATATCCCTTCCATAAGAACCATATATTCCCCCACAACATAACTTACAACGCCTGCCCTCGCGCCCTGGGATTTTGTCTCGAGCTTGGAGTTTTCCTTATATGATCTTTGAACTATTTTTAAGAAAATGACGATCTCAAAGTCCTTATCGGACGAGTATGAGGAAAAAAGAGTATGGGGGGGCTAGTTGCCCTCCGATCTGTTTTGACTCTTAAGAAGTGAACTAGAACTTCCAATTTCCAATCAAATGAGCCCTCTCTGAAGTTTATACGAGCATTCCTTCCATAAGAACCAGGCATAACTTCCATAAGAACATATGCCCGCAGGGCATAACTTATAACGCCTGCCCCTGGGCCCTGGGGGACTGTGTCAACACCAGAGTTTTTGTTATATTGTCTTTGAACGATTTTTAACGAAATGGCTATCTTAAAATTTTTACCAGATGCATTTGGGAAAATTTGGACGTGGGTGGGGGGGGGGGGTCTAGTTGCCCTCCAATCACTTTTGACTCTAAAGGGCACTAGAACTGTTGATTTCCAATTGAATGAGCTCCCTCCGAACCTTGTGCAACGACCCCTTCCATATGAAGTGCCTCTGGGAAAAAAAGGTAACGATAAAACATTGGAGTCGTATGGCCTTTATTGTAGGCAACGCTATAGCGTTGTCTCTGATATTTCGGTGTTGAATTGTTTTTTTTCATGTCTTGGAGTTCGCGGAACAAGTGAAGGGGATGCAAATCATTGCAATATTTTTCACCAAGTTTGAGGCAATTCACTTAAATCTCATCGACATTCCTGTTTCAATAGTAGCCGAGACTTTAGGAAACAGGGTTTTTATAACCATAGATACAATCAAGCTGTTATGCCAATTCAAAATATATAAAGTTTATTAAGTTTAATGTTACTCATCAAAAGCTATGAGCCTGAGAAAATTTGCAGAATCTGAAAAAGGGGGAAAACATCCCCAAATCATCAAGCGGTCATCAAAACTAAAATAAAGTAAAAAAAAATAAAATCCAATTTAAGCAACTGAAATCAAGCAGTTCTCACTGAAGCAGCTCTATTAGCGTCTGTGACACTCAGTCACAGTAGCGACAATTGTAGATATTGATTGTCTTTATTTCTTAGTTTTGAATTTTATTTGCTTTTAGTTTATTTTCGTTTTTCTTTGTCAGGGTTGAAGACGCCTCGTTTCATACAGGCGAAATATCCGCGTCGTTTTAGTTTTTATCTTTTGTTTTTAATTGCCGTAGTCCTGTTTATTTGTTTTTTCATATTGAGACTTCTCTCTTTGTAGTAATTGTTATGGCTGGCTAATTCCGCTTCAGATCTTTCGTTGGTTCATTTTAATATAAATTTTGAAGTTTTTTGTCAGAATAGGTCAACCTGTATAATTAATTATCTTACTTTATCATTAGAAATGTTTGGTTTATATCATCTTCTGAGATACTAGAATGAATATTTTAGGTTTTGGTATTGCGTTTTACGTTCCACTGAGCCTCTAAACCCGACACATTCTTAGAATTTAATACAATATTCAATTCAAACTAGAGATATCAATTACGTAAAGTTCTTAATGGATATATCCTTTTTTACATCCTCATAATCTAAAATTGGAAGTTTTTCGTCTGATTCTGCTGATCTCTAATAGTATCATTAGATATGTTCAGTTTATGATATATTTTGAGATATTTCATTGCATATTTTCAGTTTTGATATTGCTCTTTACTTTCCACTGAATGTCTAAACTCCGGAAAATCAATGAATTCTATTCAATATTTTTCCCCTTAACAAACTCTGAATGGTTCATCTCAATAAGTCCAATAAATCTTGAGATATCAATTACGTAAATTTTGGAATGGATATGTCTTCTTTGGGCTCACCATAATCTCAATTTTCAAGTTTTTATCAGAACATAACAAACCAACAAATTAATCAATACAAAAGTGTAAGTTTTCGACGTGGTCAGAAGCAATCAGATGCTAATTCCAGCGGCAAAAGATGCCGACCTCTTGTCAGGAAATATAGATTCGTCTCAGCAAAAACTGTTACATGTATGTTAGGAATAAATAATATGTACACCAGATATGAGAAGGTACCTTTCATGTTTTGAAATAAATATTAGTAACAAGTTATAATAACAGAAGGATTAACCACTGGAACTGTAAGTAAGGAGCAACACGGCTCAATAGTAACCAAAACTCTAAAACACGAAATTCTGATATTAACAGACATACCAAAAGATTTGGCTTATTATGGTGATTCCAAATATATAAGATTCATTGCGTTTACTGTACCCCATCAATGGCCACGAGCCTGAGAAAATATGCTTGATCTTCGAAAAACTGGGGAAACACCCCTTAAAAGTCAAAGAATGTTAATGATCTTAATCACACCATCAAATTCAACGTATCCAAGATTCTTATTGTAGAAGTATCAGAATCCCATCTGCAAAAATGTGGAATTTTGTATTTTTTGACAGAAGAAAGATCACGGATGCCTTTTTATTTTGTTTTTGTTTTTTTTTCCAGGGTTGATCGCATCGAACCAAGAGTCCTAGAATATCAGGAAAGGACTCATTCTAATGGAGATTAAAAGTTGTAGTGCCCTTTTTAAATGACCAAACAGATTGGAGGGCAACTATCCCACCTTCCACCCCTCTTTTTCCCTCAAAGTCGACCGATCAAAATTTCAAAATTTGAGATGCCCATTTTGTTCAGCATAGTTGAAAAGCCCAGTAAATTTGCCTCTGGGGAAAACATGACCCCCCACAGCCCCTGGAGAAAGGTCTGTGAGTCATGAAGTTTGCCCATTGTTAACGTATAGCATTTGCTATTGGGAAGTATACCTTAGGGTGGGGGGTTATTTCCACGGGGAGAATTTTACGCGGGGAGAAAATTTTCCGGGGGGTGAACTCTCCAGGGGGATTTTTACACTCGAGGAATTTGCCAGAAGTCCTATGCAAAATTATTTTTATTTGTCTTGCTTTCTCATTGCCAACTCAATTTTACATGTGGAGATATTAACGGAAATCGTCAGCGGGAAAATTTTACCGGATTGGAATTGTCTAGAGTGTTTTTCAGTAAGGGGGGGATTTTCCGTGAGAGATTCTCCATAGGGGAGTTCTCCAGGGGATAAATTTTCCAGAGGAAACTTTCTGTGGGAGCAACGTTCTACTAGGAGGCGGGGGAGGGGCTATTTTCAGCAAAAATTTTCCACAGAGGATGGGATTTTCTGCATGATTTTAAGAAAAATCGGAAATTAAAATAGTCTCCAAATGAAAGTGAGCTAAGAAAAAATTTCAACCGGAATCATCCGCAAGAAACTTTCCGGGTGGAATTCTGAGCCAGAACGGAATTGTCTGGGGGAATTTCCCTGGCGAGGGGGAGGGGTGCTTTATCTGGAAAGAACTTTTCTTTTAGGTATTTCCCTTGGGGGAAGGAACTTTCCACGGAGGGGGAGCCAGATTTCCCAGCATTATTTGAAAACGATCAGAAATTAAATTTAAAAAACAAGTTTTTTTCAGCTGAAAGTAAAGAGTAATATCAAAACTTAAAACGAACAGAAATTATTATATATATGAAAAAGATTACTCATCCTCAAGACCTCGCTCTTTACGCTAGAATTTGAATTTGTGTCCAAATTCTTAAAGAACTATTACTGAAACACATTGGTCGATTAATTAGAACGCTTTAAAGCTTTTTCAAATATTCTATATGTGCCGACTGTGTTATTGCTCAAAACAGGTATATCTCATACAAGGCGTAAACAAAAAAAAAACAAAAAAAAACATGATTCCAATAACTTAAAAAAGCACCGTAACTTCCTAATGGTATTATCTAAATGTTCCCTATTCCTTCCATACATTTCAAAAATACAGACATACAAAGAAACATACAAACAAAAAACCATACATGCAAAAACACACACAAAAAAAACATGAATCCAACTACACAAAAAAGCACCGTAACTTCCTAGTGGTATTGTCTAAATGTTCCCTATTCCTTCCATACATTTCAAAAATACAGACATACAAAGAAACATACAAACAAAAAACCATACATGCAAAAACACACACAAAAAAAACATGAATCCAATTACACAAAAAAAACACCATAACTTCCTAACGGTATTATCTAAATGTTCCCTATTCTTTCCATACATTTCAAAAATACAAACATACAAACAAAGAACCATACATACAAAAAAGTATAAGAAAAAATATGATTCCAATTACACAAAACAGCACCGTAACTTCATATGGTATTGTCTAAATGTTCCCTATTCCTTCCATAGATTTCAAAAATACAAACATACAAAAAAACATACAAACAAAAAATCATACATACAAAAAAAAAAAAAAAAAAAAAAAAAAAAAAAAAAAAAAAAACATGATTCCAATTAAACGAAAAAGCACCGTAACTTCCTAATGGTGTTATCTAAATGTTCCCGATTCCTTCCATGCATTTCAAAAATATAAACATACAAAAAAAATATACAAACAAAAAACCATACATGCAAAAACACACACAAAAAAAACATGAATCCAATTACACAAAAAAAACACCATAACTTCCTAACGGTATTATCTAAATGTTCTCTATTCTTTCCATACATTCCAAAAATACAAACATACAAAAAAAAACATACAAACAAAGAACCATACATACAAAAAAATATAAGAAAAAACATGATTCTAATTACACAAAAAAGCACCGTAACTTCCTAATGGTATTGTCTAAATGTTCCCTATTCCTTCCATAGATTTCAAAAATACAAACATACAAAAAAACATACAAACAAAAAACCATACATACAAAAAAAACACAAAAAAAACATGATTCCAATTACACAAAAAAGCACCGTAGCTTCCTAATGGTATTATCTAAATGTTTCCTATTCCTTCCATACATTTCAAAATACAAACATACAAAAAACATTGAAACAAAAAACCATACATACAAAAAAACACACAAGCAAAAAATCATACATACAAAAAAAAAAAAAAAAACATGACTCCAATTACACGAAAAAGCACCGTAAGTTCCTAATGGTGTTATCTAAATGTTCCCTATTCCTTCCATGCATTTCAAAAATATAAACATACAAAAAAAAAACATACAAACAAAAAACCATACATGCAAAAAAAACACAAAAAAACATGATTCCAATTACACAAAAAAGCACCGTAACTTCCTAATGGTATTGTCTAAATGTTCCCTATTCCTTCCATACATTTCAAAAATACAGACATACAAAAAAAAACATACAAACAAAAAACCATACATGCAAAGCACACAAAAAAAACATGAATCCAATTACACAAAAAAACACCATAACTTCCTAACAGTATTATCTAAATGTTCCCTATTCTTTCCATACATTTCAAAAATACAAATATACAAAAAAAAACATACAAACAAAGAACCATACATACAAAAAAATATAAGAAAAAACATGATTCCAATTACACAAAAAAGCACCGTAACTTCCTAATGGTATTGTCTAAATGTTCCCTATTCCTTCCATACATTTCAAAAATACAGACATACAAAAAAACCTACAAACAAAAAACCATACATGCAAAACACACGCAAAAAACATGAATCCAATTACACAAAAAAACATCATAACTTCCTAACGGTATTATCTAAATGTTCCCTATTCTTTCCATACATTTCAAAAATACAAACATACGAAAAAAAACATACAAACAAAGAACCATACATACAAAAAAATATAAGAAAAAACATGATTCCAATTACACAAAAAAGCACCGTAACTTCCTAATGGTATTGTCTAAATGTTCCCTATTCCTTCCATACATTTCAAAATACAAACATACAAAAAAACATACAAACAAAAAATCATACATACAAAAAAAAAAAAACAAAACATGATTCCAATTACACGAAAAAGCACCGTAACTTTCTAATAGTGTTATCTAAATGTTCCCTATTCCTTCCATGCATTTCAAAAATATAAACACACAAAAAAAATATACAAACAAGAAAACCATACATACAAAAAAAACACAAAAAAAACATGATTCCAATTACACAAAAAAGCACCGTAACTTCCTAATGGTATTATCTAAATGTTCCCTATTCCTTCCATACATTTCAAAATACAAACATACAAAAAAACATTGAAACAAAAAACCATACATACAAAAAAACACACAAGCAAAAAATCATAAATACAAAAAAAAAAAAAAAAAAAAAAAAAAAAAAAAAAAAAAAAAACATGACTCCAATTACACGAAAAAGCACCGTAACTTCCTAATGGTGTTATCTAGATGTTCCCTATTCCTTCCATGCATTTCAAAAATATAAACATACAAAAAAAAACATACAAACAAAAAACCATACATACAAAAAAAAAAACACAAAAAAAACATGATTCCAATTGCACAAAAAAGCACCGTAGCTTCCTAATGGTATTATCTAAATGTTCCCTATTCTTTCCATACATTTCAAAATACAAACATAAAAAAAAACATTGAAACAAAAAACCATACATACAAAAAAACACACAAAAAAACATGACTCCAATTACCAAAAAAAACATCGTAACTTCCTAATGGTATCATCTAAATGTTCCCCATTCCTTCCATATATTTCATTATGTATATAAACTTGTTCAAATATAAGCTATCAAAAAAATGTCTTGCTTACTTGCTTAACCATCTTGCTTACCGGGTTTAAATGCTTGCTCATAAGGATAAATTTTAAAAAATTCCACAAAATAGGTTTTTCAAAGAAAAATAAAGAGCTCCATTAAACCGAGAAATAAGCAGAAATAAAGTCGAATAATTTTCCAAGCGTATCAATACCACAAATGACCATCAATAAATAAATGAAGCCAAAACGAACAGAAATTACAATAAATAGCCTAGTCAAACTCAAAACAAGCAGAAATTAATTTGAGTAGGGATGACTGAAGACCAGGATATAATTTGCACTTTATTGAAAACAAAATACATGTTAAATGTTTTAACTTTAGTAAATCGAAAATTATTAAGACTTTAAGGAATACATACCAGTATACGTATGTTAAAATGTCGATCCACATTTTTTTATTTATTTATTTTTTTTAATAAAATGAAAATTATGTCCTGGTCCTCAGAAGGCCTGGGGGGTATAGCTTTAGCAGCATTAGTAGATGCACGCGCGTAGCGCCTTTGGTTTTCTTCAACATTCTCCTCAAAACACGCTGAAAGTTTGAACTTAACAACATAAACCGTTCCTGAAGAATCGCTGATACGTCCTCTTGACAACATGTATCCAGATAGTGTGTTTTGATTTAGTTCAATACTGGTTCAATATTCCCCAAATTTTTCGCCTGAATACCTTTCATTTAGTAGCAGTAGTACCAGTAGTAACAGTAAAAGCTTTAGTAGGAGTAGCAGTAGTAGTAGTAGTAGTAGTAGTAGTAGTAGTAGTAGTAGTAGTATTAGTATGAGTAGAAGTGGTAGTGTTAGTATGCAGATATTGCCTTTTGGTTAGTTCAACATCCCCCACAACAAGCCCTGTAAGTTTCAACTTCACACACCAAACAATTTCTAAGATAGGCTATTGATTTTACGCCCTTTTGACAATACCCCGTGTAAAATTCCCCCTCAAAAATTCACCCCAGAGAAATTTCCTCCACAGAAAATTCCCCTTGGAAAATCCCCCCTGAAAAATTTTCCTCAAATGTAAAATTCAGCAGCCAAAGGGAAATTAATCCATACAAAAATAAGGAGAAAAATGTATATCGTATATCAGCTATTATAAAGGAAGAACGGTGGTTCATAGTGTAATCGGGGGAGGGGGAGGGGTTGCATGCATAAATGTGTACATTTCAATGCCGAAACTGCCCAGATCTCTACGAGCCTTTAGATGAATATAGGAAGTGGTGTAGATGGGGGTGGATTAACCTCCGATTAATTTTTCCGATTTTTCCAAACTTTTTCCAAATTTTTCCGATTAGTCTGAACTTACACGAAACTTTCGGCTTAGGGGACCCCATTGCAGAAGGAAAAAAAATTGCTTCCCCTCAAAATACAGCCCAAAAAGGGCCAAAAAAGTGCCAAAGATTGTTTATACACCAACTTCAAATGGAAGGGGCTATTTTAGAAACTTGGGAGGGGGATTATTCCATCAAAACTTGAAAGTTCTTGTGTAATTTTTAAAGGTTGAAAGCAACCGGAGGGCAATCAACCTCCCTCTTGGCTTTTTTTCTACTATCTGACCCTCCTCTAACCCTTATGACATTGAATTAAATTTTTAGATATCTGTTTTGTTCAAAAACTTCGGAATGTATAATAAGTTTGCTTTTGGGGTTGATATCACCTCACGGCTCCGATGTTAAAATTTATCTAACCCCACTGTGATAACTCAAATCCCGGAAACATGAAGAAAGAATTAAAATGAAACCAAAATGTAAAGCCAAATATATAAGACATTACATAATCTGCCAGTGTTTGGAATATTGAGAGAATATTATAAAATTGCTTCTTTTCTTCATTGTTTTTGTTTGTCATACTTTCTCTCTGGCTGCTACATTTCACATGTGGGGGGCATTTTCCACGGGAGGGATTGTCCTAGTACCGGTTTCATGGCCGGTAAAATATAAGAGATTTATAAATTATACTTTTATTTTCTGCAGGCCACTCCTGGATTTTTTCGCTTCTAATCCTGTTCTGCTGCGTTTGTTTTGTGTTTTCAGTATAGCACTAGCCGTGGTTGTTTTGTCAGGTGAGGCGAAAATACCTGGTCAGGCTGGAAATTCAATGCTGGAAGCAATCTTGGTTGAAGATTCTTTTTCTGAACTAAAGAAATTAATAAAAAAGAGTAAGGGTAGGGGTTATGGCTATATATTTAGTTTATAGGCTATATTATGTAATGTTTATAGGCTATACTATATATTATGTTTATAAGCTATATATCTGCACATTAGGAGGGGGGGGGTAAAAAAATTGGACAATGTGAAGTTAGAAAACATTTCTTACTTCATAATATGCAGAATAATTGTAGCGAACATATTTTGACTGCACCGCGACTTTCTTTACACCATGATTAAATTTACGGGTACACGGGTTGAAACAAAAGAGACGCATTTGCAGAATGCATGGAAAATATATAATTTGGGCTATATGTTTTCACAATAGGGGGGGGGGGGGTAAAGCACAGTGAAGCTGCAATCAAAATGTGTTAGCTACAATTATTCTCCATATTAGTAATAATAATAATAGTTTATTTAAACCCCCTATAATAAGAATTATAAAAATTCTGAAAAGAGGAGTAAAGGGGAGAGAAGAAAAAAGACACACAAAACACACTAACTGGAAAATACAAAATTAGAAAAATACGAGATATGAAAAAAGAAAAATTATAACAAACACAATCATAAAAAGAGTAAGAAATACTAACAGTTCAACACACTATAAAATATCTTTATTCGAATGACATGACAACTGATGGACCTAGCTAATTAATGATACATTGAAAAGTTAGGAATCTTACTATTCCTACAAAGAAAACGGTTATGAACACCTTCCATTTTAAAACAAGGTTTTTAACTGAAAGTAGGGAGCGACATTAAAACTTTGAACGAACAGAAATTATTCCGAATATAAAAGGGGCTGTCCCCTCCTCAACGCTCCCCTCTCTGCGCTAAAGTTTGACTCTTTCTCACAACTCTGCCTTTTAAAACAATAAAAGACTTCAGCGTAAAGAGCGGGGCATTGAGAAGGGGAGAGCTCCTTTCGTATACGAATTAATTCCTGTTCATTTTAAGTTTTAATGTCACTCCTTACTTTGAGTTTAAAAATTTGTTTTTTTTTTATTTTATTTCTGAAAGTTTTTGAATTAATGGAGGTTTTGAAGACTCCTTACCGTACATGAATGATTATATTGAAATTTGCATATCAATTTTACTCTTTTTTAACTAATAATAACCTTATAATAACATAAGTTTGATTTTTTTTTTTCCAGTTGTTTAAGAACGACTCCTGAATCACAAAGGATGTTTAATTAGAATAATAACCTCTTTTAAAATCTACAAAAAAGCTTTAGCCTAAGAGCGAACTATTCTGGAGAGGCAACCCCCCTCATACACGTTATGCTCGTATTTTCTGTTCCTTTTAAGTTATGATGTTGCTCGTTACTTTCAGCTGAAAAAAAATTGTTTTTTTCACTTAATTTCTGATCGTGTTTTAATTAATGCTGGAAAATCCGGCACACCCATCATGGAAAACTTCCTTCCCCCATGAAAAATTCCTCTATGGAAAGATCCTCCCACGTATCCTTCTCCCCCTTACCCCCCCCCCCCCCGCCAGAAAAAAATCCTTCCTGAAAACGTATGGATACTTCCCAATAACCAATATTATATGTAAACAATGGGCTAAGTTCACAACTTGCAGCCCTTCCCCCGGGTAGTGAGGGGAAGTAAGTCATCCTCAAAGACATAGTTATTAGATTTTTCGACTATGCTGAACAAAATGGTTATCTTAAGTTTTGATCATATGAATTTTAGAAAAAAATGAGCGTCGGAAGGGGCCTAGTTACCCTTCAATTTTTTTCGTCTTTTAAAAAGGGTACTAGGACCTTTAATTTTCGCTTGAATGAGCCCTCTTGCGATTTTCTAGGACAACTGGGTCGATACAATTACCCATGGAAGAAAAAAAAACAAAAAGCAAATAAACATATATCCGTGATCTTTCTTGTGGCAAAAAATACAAGATTCCACATTTTGCAGATAGGAGCTTGAAACCTTTATTGTAAGGTTCTCTGATACGCTGAATCTGTGGTGCGATTTGGATTCAGATTATACGACTTTTAGGGGGTGTTTCCCCCTTTTTTCTAAAATAAGGCAAATATTCTCAGGCTCGTCACTTTTGATGTGTAAGACTATACTTGAAGAAAATTATATATTTGAAAACAGCATAAAAATCCAATTCTCCTGATATATCTATTGGTATCAAAATTTTGTTTTTTAGAATTTTGGTTAGTATTGATCCGGGTCGCTCCTTACTTACAGTTCGTTCCCAGGAAATGTTTGATCAAAAATACTAAATACTTATGACATTCTACTGTTCCTATACCACGGAGGTAACCGTAAAAAACTTTGCAAATTCAAAATACACTGAAGTAATGGATCTTTTTTCTCGACTGGAGAAAAAAATCACATAGGGGCCAAAAAGAAAATGTGTGGGCCAAAGAAAGCGTTATAAAGGTGGCCTAGTGTACGTCGGTCGAACTGACCTCTGACTCGGGCAAGTGTCCATATTGTTTCTACTTTTTTCTTTGAGGCTATGGATTGTGAGGTGTTTTGTATCACGATGAGTTTTGCCATAAGGAAGGCCAAGCTATACCAAAGACTTGAGGTAAAGACTTGAATACTATCATGAAGTAAGAATTGTTTTCTTAACATATTTTCTTCTCAATAGCCCCTACTCTAGATCTCTACCAAAAAAAGGAGAGTGATAGCATTCATTTCTGCATTCAATACTGTTTCGAATAGAGTAACCTCCACCATGACAATGGCCGGAGGCTATGCATAAGAGACACAATTGTCACACCCGGCTCAATAATAACCGAAACTCTAAAAAACGGGATTTCGATACCAATATATACATCAGAAGAACCAGATTTTAATGCTGATTTTAAATATTTAAGTTTCATCAAGTTTAGTCCTATCCATCGAAAGTTACGCACCTGAAAAAATTAGGCTGATTTTGGAAAAAGGGGGGAAAGACCCCCTAAAAGCTATAGAACCTTAATGAAAATCACACCATCAGATTCAGCGTATCAGAGACCCCTACTGTAGAGGTTTCAAGCTCCTATCTGCAAAAATGTGGAATTTTTATTTTTCGCCAGAAGAAAGATCACGGATGCGTGTTTATTTTATTTTTTTTATTTTTTTTTTCCCAGAGGTGATTATATTGACCCAGCTGTTCTATAATATCGTGGAAGGACTCATTGGAACGGAAATTAAAAGTTCTAGTGCCCTTTTTAAGTCACCAAAAAGAATGGAGGGCAACTAGGCCCCCTCCCACGCTCTTTTTTTCCCAAAGTCACCCTATCAAAATTTGAGATAGTCATTTTGTTCAGCATGGTCAAAAACATGATAAATATGTCTTTTAGGATGACTTAATCCCTCAAAGTCCCCGGGGGGAGGGCTGAAAGTTATGAACTTTACCCAATGTTAACATATAGCATTGGTTATTGGGAATTATACAGACATTTTCAGGGGGATTTTTTCTGGTAGTGGGGGGGAGATGGGTCGGGGGTAATGTGGGAGGATCTTTACATGAAGGAATTTTTCATGTGAGAAGGAACATTTCTATGAAGGGTGTGCCGGATTTCCCAGCATTATTTTAAAAAAAAGATCAGAAATTGAATTAAATATAAAAAAAACAAGTTTTTCAACTGAATGTAAGGAGCAACATCAAAATTTAAAACGAACAGAAAATATTATGTATATGATTGGGTTCGCCCCCTAGTCAATACCTCGCTCTTTAATCCAAAGATTGTTTAGTACTTTCATAAGAGCTATTTATTCTAATTAATGGCCTTTGTGATTAAGGGGTTATTTTTAAAGAATTGAAACAAAATTTGGACTTTAGCGTAAGGAGCGAGGTATTGACTAAGGGGTGAACCCCCTAATATACGTATTAAAAGTATATGAATATAGAAGTTCGTTACGTAAGTTAATTCGTAAGTTACGTATATTTATTACTAATAAAAACGTTCGTAATAAAATTAAACTACGTCCGAGAAAGCCATTTAACCAAATAAAAGTAAAGTTAATATGCAAATTTGCCGTTGATTATTCATGTACGGTGAGCCAAAATCAAAACCTGCATTAATTCAAACTTTTGTTATTATAAGGTTATTGTTAGTTAAAAAAAAAGTAAAATTAATATGCATATTTCGTTTTAATTATTCATATACGGCAAGGCAAATTCAAAACCTGTATTATTTCAAAAACATTCGGAAATTAAATAAAAAAAACAAAGTTTTTGTAACTGAAAGTAAGGAGCGATGTTAAAACTTAAAACGAACAGAAATTATTCCATATATAAAAGGGGCTGTCCCCTCGTCAATGCCTTGCTCTTTACGCTAAAGTTTGACTTTCCCAAAACTCTATTTTCTTAAACAATAAAAAACCTTAGGGTAAAGAGCGAGGCGTTGAGGAGGGGACAGCCCTTGTCATATACGGAATAATTTCTGTTCGTTTTAAGTTAATATTTAGAAAGAGCGTTGAACGGGTATTGAATCCTATTGTTTCTTTTGTTATTAATTTGTTTAGTTCAGAAAAGGAATCTCACACCTAGGTTACCCACTTTATTTTTAAAAGCATTTATTCACATATAAATTTGTATATTTCGAAGAGCTGAAATCAGTGGGCCCTCCTCCCCTTCCGACTGCTAACTACAGCAAAGGTTTTATTCCGCTCTTTATTCCGGTACTTTTATTAACTCTTTCTTCTTTTTTCGTTGTCTTTATTTAAATCAATCATTTTTTTTCTGCTAAAAAGGAATCTACTTTTACAGGCATTAGCGTATTATTTGGCATTACGGCCGATTACAGGCTACTTTTACGGCCGATTATTTGGTCCATGAAGCTTGGATCAAAGTCTAAGGTCTTCATGCAGGGGTGTAATTTGCTATAGGGCAGGGGGCAATTGCCTCCCTCCAAACCCAATACACCTCCTCCCCAGCTTAAATTTAGTTTCTTCAAAAATCTTGTCAAAACTAACATACGCCTATATAATTCAAGAATACACACAAACAGATCAGTTTTCTTTGGTATACCTTTCCTTTTATGGTATGGCTATATGGCTCATTTAGTCATTTTCACTTGAATTTGAAAATTGGCTCCTAGTTGCCCCCCCCAACATAATTTTGACGAAATTACGCCCCTCTGATCGTGGCCAGAAGGCCATGGTTCATGGCCAAATGGCCTTGAAGCTTGGGTTGCAGTGCTTGATCATTGACTGTGATCTTATGTTCTGTTCTGGGTCCAGATCCTCGAACTTTGGTTTCTCCTAGGATTATATGGATTATATGGACAAGTGCATTAAACATGCTCTTTTGTATACTGTATATAAAATGTCAAACTGGAGATGCTACAGATACCGGGACAGATACCCGCCAGACTGGTTATTTCAAGACACCGCCATTAAGAATTGGAATGCGAAGAGTAGTTCTCATTGCGTTTACGATATTTAAAAAATTGTTTTTTGGGTTTAGGGGGGGGATATACCTAGGTTAGGTTAGGCTACGTATTTAATATATGGTATGCTTTACCCCCCACCCCACCCCCTAATGTGCAAATATATAGCCCAAATTTGCTTCTAAACTATTATATATTCATCCTATTATATTTCATGTATATATTATTTATGTTCTATTCATTTCTAATTTCATTCTATCTGATGGATTATGCTCTAACAATTTTACAAGTTCTTACTACACAGACTGATCTTACCTATGAAAAGAAGCCTAGTTGTTAAATCCCAAAAAACGATGCAAATTTCCATAAAACTTGGTTAAAATGCTGTTTATGAGACACTAGCTACCCAATTACTCAATCTACCTGGGTAGAGTTTGCTACCGAAGCCTAACAGAACAAAAAACTGGAAGTTTACCGGAAGTGTACTATTCTGTTTCACTGGGAGTTAGTGCAAAAGACCTTCTGGCATACTGAGTTTGCGGTACTATAATGATACAAAATTAAAAAGATTCACGCTAAGATTTTGATTTGCCCGCAAGTCTATTAATGACTGATAGCACTGAATGCACTGGTGAGAACACTGATAGCAATGAGCTTTTCAGAGGGAGGGGAAATGCCGGGCATTTACCACTCTTAGAAGACCTCGAATAAACCTTCTGAGCAAGATTTGTAAAACTTTTGAAATTATGTCTCTTTTCATTTGGGAAGGACTCAGTTGAAAGATGTCCCATGAATAGCCGACTTGCGCTTAAAATGCATGATAATTTGGAGGTCCCTGGTTGAGGGGGGGGGGGGGGGGGGCAAGTCCGCAACCCATTTCCATTCTGAATTTATTTCCCCTATAGCAAATTCTTTTTATGCAATGAGTCAAGACTCATTGACTCACATCAGGCACGTACGCAAGAATTTGTCTCGGGGGGCCCAATTTGTTTCGGGGGGGCCAAATCCTTCAAACCCATTATTCTGTGAGAAAAAACAGAAAATTATGGGAAAATGAAAAAAATCGTGAGATTTCGGGGGGGGGGGGGGGGGGGGGCGGGCCCGGAGGCCCCCCCCCCTGCGTACGTCTCTGAGTCACATCATCCAGCCATCAAACTAAGTCATCAAACACAACTGATTCGTTGCAGAAGGATTTTTTTCAGTTACTAAAAACACTTTTTTAGACAGAGCAAAACCGTATATTGTGGTTTTTTTGCTACTGACAGGTCCGTATCTAGGATTTCTTTTCGGGGGGGGGGGGGTTAAAAAAGATTTTTCAGGGGGCTTTACAAAAAAAATTCAAAAATTTGTATTATATCCATTTTTATTACGTTTCTAAGAGTCGGACAGATATTTCGGAGGGGGGTTCAAACCCATTAGCCCCCCCCTACTTGGATATGGCCTTGGCTACTGGTGCTACCACTAACAACTCACTGCAACACCAATACACCTAAGACCAACGCAGATACGAAACACATAAACTTGTGATTACCCTTATAAATTCATTTTTTATTTTTCTTCCAATTTTCAAATCAAACTTATCTTTACCTTTTATATTATTAAAAGGTAGACCAATTATTTTCCTTTTTCTTCAACGTGTTGAATTCTTCCTTATCCCCTGGACGCTCGATTCGTCTTATTTCTTTTGCTGTTCTCCAGGCTTTGAATACTGATGTCACACGCGTACCTACCCATAAAAAAATCTAGTGTCGCTTATGTTTCTTCTGGCTTACATGTTCTCCGGAGGAGCAGCATACCGGTTCAGCTTTGTCTAATGGTTGAGATAGGGGATGATCGTACTGTATAAATTTCTCTAACGTGGCCAGAACATTCGATAACCCCAGGGCTGTATCCAGGATTTTTGTTCAGGGGGGGGGGGGTTACTAATTTTTGACTTTTTTTTGGGGGGGGGGGGGTTACTAATTTTTGACTCAGTTTTCTACAAATTTTACTGATTTTTACCTAGGTTTTACTAATTTTCGACTTATTTTCGAGTCGGTCAAAAATTTCGGGGGGGGGGGGGGGTTCAAACCGGGTAACCCACCCCCCCCCCCCCCCTGGATACGGCCTTCGATAACCCCTATGCCTTCTCAAGGCCAGGACATAATTTGTACTTTACTAGAAAACAAAAAAAAAAAATTAATTATTCCTTAAAATCTTGACAATTTTGATTCATTAAAATTATTAAAGTGAAAACGTTTAATTTTTTTCAGTAGAGCACACATTATGATGTGCCTCGAGCAGGGGCGCCCTGAGGCTCATTTTATTGGGGGAGGGGGGGGCAATCTTCGTAAATTTTACCGAATCGCTACCTGATTTATGCCAAATTTTCTGCAGAAATCAAGAATTTTGCAAAGTTTCGGCCGATTTTGCAAACTTTTGGCCGAAATTTTTGCCTTCGACGAAAATATTACCGAATGCCAAAAACTTGAGGGGGGGGGGTGCCCCTTACCCCCTCCCCCTCGGGAAGCCCCTGGCCTCGAGAAGGCATAGGGGTGGTGAGTCCTACTCATGTTAATTTCTGCTCGTTTTGAGTTTGACTCGATTATTTGTTGTAATTATTTGATTATATCGTTTATGTAGCAATTAACGGTGAACGTCAGAATCGAGGCTATAAAAAAAATTACTGACTTCCAGAGCAAATGTACTGATTTTCCGACCGAAAAAAGAAGTTGTACAGATGTACAGGTAACAGGGGAACAATATGCAGTGAGTCTAGTGCACTTGTACCAGCCATCATAACACTAGCCGTACATCTCGAATAAAGGGGACAATGTGGGCAACTTAGAAACGTCAAATGACACCCATTATAGTATATTTGAAATCTACATGGAGAAAGAGGAGGTTCTACGTGCAACCCTTTGCCAAAACAAAAAATCTATAAAATCTATCCAAATCTATGCATCTTTTGGGCGAGAGTCAAGCTATCTAAAAACCTCACTTCTCGGAACAAAACATCCTCTACCTTCTAGATTCAACAAATTTTACAAGGTTCCTTAAGATTGCATTTTAGAGAACGATCCCACCAAAGGCAAACACTTCCAAACTTTGAATTAAATCAGCATAGACGATAGCGAATTTTTCAAAATCTTCCATGAAATGTTACATCCGATGTATTTAGAATCTGCAGATAAAAAGAAGCATAAATACTCGAATCATTTTTTTAGAGAGTCGAAGATTTCTAGTATAGTGCTATTATTTTAGAATTGAAACTAATATATATTAAAAAGGGGTAATTTTTTTTAATAAGACCATGAAAATAATCTTACTGTCTTATAAAACAGTAAATTAGAGTTTAATTAGAACTGATTATAAAAAACTTTTCCCACGAAATAAGTTTTTCGAAGAAAGTAAAGAACTGAATTAAACCGAAAATGAACAAAAGTAAAATCAGATAAACTTTGCAAAATTTTGCAAAGTTTCGGCCGATATTGCAAAATTTTGGCCAAAATTTTCGCCTTCGGCAAAAATATTACCGAATGCCAAAAATTTGAGGGGGGGCACCCCTCCCCCCGCCCCCTCTTGGGACGCCCCTTTTCCTCGAGAAGGCATAGGGGTGGTGAGTCCTACTCATGTTAATTTCTGCTCGTTTTGAGTTTGACTCGATTATTTGTTGTAATTTCTGTTCGTTTTGGGTTTCATTTGTTTATTGAGGCTAATTTGTGGAAGTTTTAAGCTTGGTATATTATCTGATTTTATTTTTGTTCATTTTCAGTTTAATTCAGTTCTTTACTTTCTTTGAAAAACTTATTTCGTGGGAAAAGTTTTTTATAATCAGTTCTAATTAAACGACCCTTGTGTTTCTGGAGATGTTCTTAAAAACTTGGGAAAAAAGTCAAACTTTAGCGTGAAGTAGAGTGGCAAACCCTTCATATACGGAATAATTTTTGTTCGTCTTGAGTTTTAATGTTGCTCCTTACTTTCAGTTGAAAAATTTGTTTTATTTATTTAATTTCTGATCATTTTCAAATAATGCCGATAAATCTGGCTCACCCTCTAGGAAGCATTCCCTTCCTTCACGGAAAACTCCTCCGTGGAAAGTTCTTCCCATGAAAATTACGTCCCCCTTAAAATTCCTTCCAGACAGTACCATCCACGCAGAAGATTTCTCCCCCCCCCCTTCCTCCATAAAATTTCTTGCACACGATTCAGCCTGAAAAATTATCCTTAGCATACTTTCATCTCAAAAAGACTTTAAGCTCTAATCTTTTTTTCGATCATTCCAGAAATCCCCCCTCCCGTGGGAATTTTTCCTCAGAAATCATAACACATTCAAAAAAAGTTTTGGTCAAATTCCCCCTGAGCATTCCCCCTGAACATGCAAAATTGAGTTTGTAAAGAAAAGTAAGACAAAAAAAGAATTTCGTTCAGGATTCCTGTCAAATCCCCCTAGTGTAAAAATATCTCGTGTAAATTTCATTCCCAGAAATTTTTCTCCCCGCAGGAAATCATCCCCATGGAACCTACCCTGGGCACAACCCCCCCCCCCCCTAAACACGTCTGTATAATCTCAATAGAAAATACTATACGTAAACAATGGGCAAATTGTATAACTTAAAGACCTATCCCCAGGGACTTTAAGTGATCATGTTAGTAGAAAAGGGGGTACCAGCCCTGAGGGGAGTCCATATATGGGCATAGAATCCCTCGAGGGGAGAGAATTTCCGAGAAATTGATTGCGTAATCGAAGGGGAGAGAATTTCCGAGAAATTGATTTGTTGGTGTTCGTCCAGGAGAATTGTCTCCGGGCGAAGTTTGCACATGCGCTTTCAAGGTCAATTGATTTGTTGGTGTTCGTCCAGGAGAATTGTCTCCGGGCGAAGTTTGCACATGCGCATTAACGGTGGGGAAGAGATATTTTGATCTTAGAGATGAAGAGATTAACGCGGGAAGTGGTTTCCTATGAATTTCAAATGTGACAGCGCAGGGATGTCAAAACAAAAGGAACACGCAGAAATTACGTTAGAGATTATTTGGGCGAAACTGTTTTGAGACATTTTAGATGATGATTTGAGGGAAACAGTTTGAGGCATTTTAGAAGATGATTTTAGAAGATGCTTTAGAAGAGGATTTGAGGTTGAAACTCTGTGGTCGTTATAATACACAAGTTCCATTTGAATAGTCTCGTGAGGTCCCCTACCCCAACAACCCCCCCCCACCCAAAAAGACCCCAACCCACCTACCCCAACCCCGAAGGAACCCCCGGCCCCCAAAGCCCCCGGGACCCCAAAGCCCCCGGGCCCCCAACGCCCCCAAAGGCCCCCCGAGCCCCAAAAGGCCCCCCGGACCCCCAAAGGCCCCAAAGGCCCCAGCACCCCCAAAGGTCCCCCCATTTTTTAATACTTTTTATGTGCACAAGAGACATAGAAGGGCCCCCCACATTTCAAAAGGCGTTATTATATCTTTTCAGAACAAGTTCCTTTCTTAATATTCCCTCCTAAACCCATTTTACAAGTTGATGTACTCATCCTTTTCACCACAACTTTACCTTACGACTTTTTGAATACCCCAACGCCAAGCAGTACTTTTCAAAAGGCTTTTTTATATTATTTCAGAACAAGTTCTTTACGTAATGTCCCTCCTAAAGCAATTTTACAACTTGAAGTACTCATCATTTTCACCCACAACTTTACTTTATGGCTTTTTGAATATCCCATCACCAAGCAATACTTTCAAAAGGTTTTTTTGTTAAATGTTTACTGAACACACACAAATTTCTCTTAGAAATAATATTTTTCATCAATGATAACACTTTTTCTGTTTGAACTTGCAAGTTTTCTACCAAAGATACCAAATTTTTTCTTAGAAGTAACATTTTTTGATTGTGATAACAACTTTTCTGTCAGAAGTAGCAAGTTTTGCTTAACACTAACAAACATTCTCATCAAAGTAACATCATTTTACCTTAATACTAACATACTTTTACTGAACACACACAAATTTCTCATAGAAATAATATTTTTCATCAGTGATAACACTTTTTCTGTTCGAACTAGCAAGTTTTCTACCAAAGATACCAAATTTTTTCTTAGAGGTAACATTTTTTGATTGTGATAACAACTTTTCTGTCAGAAGTAGCAAGTTTTGCTTAACACTAACAAACCTTCTCATCAAAGTAACATCATTTTACCTTAATACTAACATACTTTTACTGAACACACACAAATTTCTCTTAGAAATAACATTTTTCGTCAGTGGTAACACTTTTTCTGTTCGAACTAGCAAATTTTCTACCGAAGATACCAAATTTTTTCTTAGAAAGAACATTTTTTGATTGTGATAACAACTTTTCTATCAGAAGTAGCAAGTCTTGCTTAACACTAACAAACATTCTCATCCAAGTAACATCATTTTACCTTAATACTAACATACTTTTACTGAACACACACAAATTTCTCTTAGAAATAACATTTTTCGTCAGTGGTAACACTTTTTCTGTTCGAACTAGCAAGTTTTCTACCAAAGATACCAAATTTTTTCTTAGAGGTAACATTTTTTGATTGTGATAACAATTTTCTGTCAGATGTAGCAAGTTTTGCTTAACACTAGCAAACATTCTCATCAAAGTAACATCATTTTACCTTAATACTAACATACTTTTACTGAACACACACAAATTTCTCTTAGAAATAATATTTTTCGTCAGCGATAACACTTTTTCTGTTCGAACTAGTAAGTTTTCTAACAAAGATACCAAATTTTTCTTAGAAGTAACATAGTTTTATTGTGATAACAACTTTTCTGTCTGAAGTAGCAAGTTTTGCTTAAAACTAACAAACATTCTCATCAAAGTAACGACATTTTACCTTAATACTAACATACTTTTACTGAACACACACAAATTTCTCTTAGAAATAATATTTTTCGTCAGTGATAACACTTTTTTCTGTTCGAACTAGCAAGTTTTCTACCAAAGATACCGAATTTTTACGTAGAAGTAACATTTTTTGATTTTGATAACAACTTTTCTGTCAGAAGTAGCAAGTTTTGCTTAACACTAACAAACATTCTCATCAAAGTAACGATATTTTACATTAATACTAACATACTTTTACTGAACACACACAAATTTCTCTTAGAAATAATATTTTTCATCAGTGATAACACTTTTTCTGTTCGAACTAGCAAGTTTTCTACCAAAGATACCGAATTTTTACGTAGAAGTAACATTTTTTGATTGTGATAACAACTTTTCTGTCAGAAGTAGCAGGTTTTGCTTAACACTAACAAACATTCTCATCAAAGTAACGATATTTTACATTAATACTAACATACTTTTACTGAACACACACAAATTTCTCTTAGAAATAATATTTTTCATCAGTGATAACACTTTTTCTGTTCGAACTAGCAAGTTTTCTACCAAAGATACCGAATTTTTACGTAGAAGTAACATTTTTTGATTGTGATAACAACTTTTCTGTCAGAAGTAGCAAGTTTTGCTTAACACTAACAAACCTTCTCATCAAAGTAACATCATTTTACCTTAATACTAACATACTTTTACTGAACACACACAAATTTCTCATAGAAAAAATATTTTTCATCAGTGATAACACTTTTTCTGTTCGAACTAGCAAATTTTCTACCGAAGATACCAAATTTTTTCTTAGAAGTAACATTTTTTGATTGTGATAACAACTTTTCTATCAGAAGTAGCAAGTCTTGCTTAACACTAACAAACATTCTCATCCAAGTAACATCATTTTACCTTAATACTAACATACTTTTACTGAACACACACAAATTTCTCTTAGAAATAATATTTTTCGTCAGTGATAACACTTTTTCTGTTCGAACTAGCAAGTTTTCTACCAAAGATACCAAATTTTTTCTTAGAAGTAACATTTTTTGATTGTGATAACAACTTTTCTGTCAGATGTAGCAAGTTTTGCTTAACACTAGCAAACATTCTCATCAAAGTAACATCATTTTACCTTAATACTAACATACTTTTAATGAACACACACAAATTTCTCTTAGAAATAATATTTTTCGTCAGCGATAACACTTTTTCTGTTCGAACTAGTAAGTTTTCTAACAAAGATACCAAATTTTTTCTTAGAAGTAACATAGTTTTATTGTGATAACAACTTTTCTGTCTGAAGTAGCAAGTTTTGCTTAAAACTAACAAACATTCTCATCAAAGTAACGACATTTTACCTTAATACTAACATACTTTTACTGAAAACACACAAAGTTCTCTTAGAAATAATATTTTTCGTCAGTGATAACACTTTTTCTGTTCGAACTAGCAAGTTTTCTACCAAAGATACCAAATTTTTTCTTAGAAGTAACATTTTTTGATTGTGATAACAACTTTTCTGTCAGAAGTAGCAAGTTTTGCTTAACACTAACAAACATTCCCATCAAAGTAACGACATTTTACCTTAATACTAACATACTTTTACTGAACACACACAAATTTCTCTTAGAAATAATATTTTTGTCAGTGATAACACTTTTTCTGTTCGAACTAGCAAGTTTTCTACCAAAGATACCAAATTTTTTCGTAGAAGTAACATTTTTGATTGTGATAACAACATTTCTGTCAGAAGTAGCAAGTTTTGCTTAACACTAACAAACATACTCATCAAAGTAACATCATTTTACCTTAATACTACCATACTTCTACTGAACACACCCAAATTTCTCTTAGAAATAATATTTTTCGTCAGTGATAACGCTATTTCTGTTCGAACTAGCAAGTTTTCTACCAAAGATACTAAATTTTTTCGTAGAAGTAACATTTTTTATGACTGTGATAACAACATTTCTGTCAGAAGTAGCAAGTTTTGCTTAACACTAACAAACGTTCTGATCAAAGTAACGACATTTTACCTTAATAATAACATACTTTTACTGAACACACACAAAGTTCTCTTAGAAATAATATTTTTCGTCAGTGATAACACTTTTTCTGTTCGAACTAGCAAGTTTTCTATCAAAGATACCAAATTTTTTCGTAGAAGTAAAATTTTTTTATTGTGATAACAACTTTTCTGTCAGAAGTAGCAAGTTTTGCTTACAACTAACAAACCTTCTCATCAAAGTAACGACATTTTACCTTAATACTAACATACTTTTACTGAACACACACACAAAGTTTTCTTAGAAATAATATTTTTCGTCAGTGATAACACTTTTCTGTTCGAACTAGCAAGTTTTCTACCAAAGATACCAAATTTTTTCTTAGAAGTAACATTTTTTTATTGCGATAACAACTTTTCTGTCAGAAATAGCAAGTTTTCCTTTCACACTAACAAACATTCTCATCAAAGTAACATCATTTTACCTTAATACTAACATACTTTTACTGAACACACACAAATTTTTCTTAGAAATAATATTTTTCGCCAGTGATAACACTTTTTCTGTTCGAACTAGCAAGTTTTCTACCAAAGATACCAATTTTTTCTTAGAAGTAACATTTTTTTATTGTGATAACAACTTTTCTGTCCGAAGTAGCAAGTTTTGCTTAACACTAACACACATTCTCATCAAAGTAACGACATTTTACCTTAATACTAAAATACTTTTACTGTACACACACAAATTTCTCTTAGAAATAATATTTTTCGTCAGTGATAACACTTTTTCTGTTCGAACTAGCAAGTTTTCTACCAAAGATACCAAATTTTTTCGTAGAAGTAACATTTTTTGATTGTGATAACAACTTTTCTGTCAGAAGTAGCAGGTTTTGCTTAACACTAACAAACTTTTCATCAAAGTAACGACATTTTACCTTAATATTAACATACTTTTACTGAACACACACAAAGTTCTCTTAGAAATAATATTTTTCGTCAGTGATAACACTTTTTCTGTTCGAACTAGCAAGTTTACTACCAAAGATACCAAATTTTTTCTTAGAAGTAACATTTTTTGATTGTGATAACAACTTTTCTGTCAGAAGTAGCAAGTTTTGCTTAACCCTAACAAACCTTCTCACCAAAGTAACGATATTTTACCTTAATACTAACATACTTTTAATGAACACACACAAATTTCTCTTAGAAATAATATTTTTCGTCAGTGATAGCACTTTTTCTGTTTGAACTAGCAAGTTTTCTACCAAAGATACCAAATGTTTTCGTAGAAGTAACATTTTTGCTTGTGATAACAACTTTTCTGTCAGAAGTAGCAAGTTTTGCTTAACACTAACAAACATTCTCATCAAAGTAACATCTTTTTACCTTAATACTAACATACTTTTACTGAACACACACAAATTTCTCTTAGAGATAATATTTTTCGTCAGTGATAACACTTTTTCTGTTCAAACTAGCAAGTTTTCTACCAAAGATACCAAATTTTTTCGTAGAAGTAGCATTTTTTTATTGTGATAACAACTTTTCTGTCATAAGTAGCAAGTTTTGCTTAACACTAACAAACCTTCTCATCAAAGTAACGACATTTTACCTTAATACTAACATACTTTTAATGAACACACACAAATTTCTCTTAGAAATAATATTTTTCGTCAGTGATAACACTTTTTCTGTTCGAACTAGCAAGTTTTCTACCAAAGATACCAAATTTTTTCGTAGAAGTAACATTTTTGATTGTGATAACAACTTTTCTGTCAGAAGTAGCAAGTTTTGCTTAACACTAACAAACATTCTCATCAAACTAACATCATTTTACCTTAATACTAACATACTTTTACTGAACACACACAAATTTCTCTTAGAAATAATATTTTTCATCAGTGATAACACTTTTTCTGTTCGAACTAGCAAGTTTTCTACCAAAGATACCGAATTTTTTCTTAGAAGTAACATTTTTTTGATTGTGATAACAACTTTTCTGTCGGAAGTAGCAAGTTTTTCTTAACACTAACAAACCTTCTCATCAAAGTAACGACATTTTACCTTAATACTAACATACTTTTACTGAACACACTCACATTTCTAGGTTAGGTTAGGCTAGATTAGGTTAGGTTAAGTTAGGTTAAGTTAGATTAGGTTAGGTTAACCTACGTACGCGCGCGTACGTAGGTTAACCTAACCTAACTTAACGTAACTTAACCAAATTTAAGAAAAAATTTGGTATCTTTGGTAGAAAACTTGCTAGTTCGAACAGAAAAAGTGCTATCACTGACGAAAAATATAATTTCTAAGAGAAATTTGTGTGTGTTCAGTAAAAGTATGTTAGTATTAAGGTAAAATGTCGTTACTTTGATAAAAAGGTTTGTTAGTGTTAAGCATAACTAGCTACTTTTGTCAGAAAAGTTGTTATCACAATAAAAAAATGTTACTTCTAAGAAAAAATTCGGTATCTTTGGTAGAAAACTTGCTAGTTCGAACAGAAAAAGTGTTATCATTGATGAAAAATATTATTTCTATGAGAAATTTGTGTGTGGTCAGTAAAAGTATGTTAGTATTAAGGTAAAATGTCGTTACTTGATGAGAAGGTTTGTTAATGTTAAGCAAAACTTGCTACTTCTGACAGAAAAGTTGTTATCACAATCAAAAAAATGTTACTTCTAAGAAAAAAATCGGTATCTTTGGTAGAAAACTTGCTAGTTCGAACAGAAAAAGTGTTATCATTGACGAAAAATATTATTTCTAAGAGAAACTTTGTGTGTGTTCAGTAAAAGTATGTTAGTATTAAGGTAAAATGTCGTTACTTTGATGAGAATGTTTGTTAGTGTTAAGCAAAACTTGCTACTTCTGACAGAAAAGTTGTTATCACAATCAAAAAAATGTTACTTCTAAGAAAAAATTCGGTATCTTTGGTAGAAAACTTGCTAGTTCGAACAGAAAAAGTGTTATCACTGATGAAAAATATTATTTCTAAGAAAACTTTGTGTGTGTTCAGTAAAAGTATGTTAGTATTAAGGTAAAATGTCGTTACTTTGATAAAAAGGTTTGTTAGTGTTAAGCAAAACTAGCTACTTCTGTCAGAAAAGTTGTTATCACAATCAAAAAATTGTTACTTCTAAGAAAAAATTCGGTATCTTTGACAGAAAACTTGCTAGTTCGAACCGAAAAAGTGTTATCACTGATGAAAAATATTATTTCTATGAGAAATTTGTGTGTGTTCAGTAAAAGTATGTTAGTATTAAGGTAAAATGTCGTTACTTGATGAGAAGGTTTGTTAATGTTAAGCAAAACTTGCTACTTCTGACAAAAAAGTTGTTATCACAATCAAAAAATGTTACTTCTAAGAAAAAATTCGGTATCTTTGGTAGAAAACTTGCTAGTTCGAACAGAAAAAGTGTTATCATTGATGAAAAATATTATTTCTAAGAAAACTTTGTGTGTGTTCAGTAAAAGTATGTTAGTATTAAGGTAAAATGTCGTTACTTTGATGAGAAGGTTTGTTAGTGTTAAGCAAAACTTGCTACTTCCGTCAGAAAAGTTGTTATCACAATCAAAAAATTTTTACTTCTAAGAAAAAATTCGGTATCTTTGACAGAAAACTTGCTAGTTCGAACAGAAAAAGTGTTATCACTGATGAAAAATATTATTTCTAAGAGAAATTTGTGTGTGTTCAGTAAAAGTATGTTAGTATTAAGGTAAAATGATGTTACTTTGATGAGAATGTTTGTTAGTGTTAAGCAAAACTTGCTACTTCTGACAGAAAAGTTGTTATCACAATCAAAAATGTTACTTCTACGAAAAAAATTGGTTTCTTTGGTAGAAAACTTGCTAGTTCGAACAGAAAAAGTGTTATAACTGACGAAAAATATTATTTCTAAGAGAAATTTGTGTGTGTTCATTAAAAGTATGTTAGTATTAAGGTAAAATGTCGTTACTTTGATGAGAAGGTTTGTTAGTGTTAAGCAAAACTTGCTACTTCTGACAGAAAAGTTGTTATCACAATCAAAAAAATGTTACTTCTAAGAAAAAATTTGGTATCTTTGGTAGAAAACTTGCTAGTTCGAACAGAGAAAGTGTTATCACTGACGAAAAATATTATTTCTATGAGAACTTTGTGTGTGTTCAGTAAAAGTATTTTGGTATTAAGGTAAAATGTCGTTACTTTGATGAGAAGGTTTGTTAGTGTTAAGCAAAACTTGCTACTTCTGACAGAAAAGTTGTTATCACAATAAAAAATGTTACTTCTAAGGAAAAATTTGGTATCTTTGGTAGAAAACTTGCTAGTTCGAACAGAAAAAGTGTTATCACTGACGAAAAATATTATTTCTAAGAGAAATTTGTGTGTGTTCAGTAAAAGTATTTTAGTATTAAGGTAAAATGTCGTTACTTTGATGCGAATGTTTGTTAGTGTTAAGCAAAACTTGCTAATTCTGACAGAAAAGTTGTTATCGCAATAAAAAAATGTTACTTCTAAGAAAAAATTTGGTATCTTTGGTAGAAAACTTGCTAGTTCGAACAGAAAAAGTGTTATCACTGACGAAAAATATTATTTCTAAGAGAAATTTGTGTGTGTTCATTAAAAGTATGTTAGTATTAAGGTAAAATGTCGTTACTTTGATGAGAATGTTTGTTAGTGTTAAGCAAAACTTGCTACTTCTGACAGAAAAGTTGTTATCACAATCAAAAAATGTTACTTCTACGAAAAAATTTGGTATCTTTGGTAGAAAACTTGCTAGTTCGAACAGAAAAAGTGTTATCACTGACGAAAAATTTTATTTCTAAGAGAAATTTGTGTGTGTTCAGTAAAAGTATTTTAGTATTAAGGTAAAATGTCGTTACTTTGATGAGAATGTTTGTTAGTGTTAAGCAAAACTTGCTAATTCTGACAGAAAAGTTGTTATCGCAATAAAAAAATGTTACTTCTAAGAAAAAATTTGGTATCTTTGGTAGAAAACTTGCTAGTTCGAACAGAAAAAGTGTTATCACTGACGAAAAATATTATTTCTAAGAGAAATTTGTGTGTGTTCATTAAAAGTATGGTAGTATTAAGGTAAAATATCGTTACTTTGATGAGAAGGTTTGTTAGTGTTAAGCAAAACTTGCTACTTCTGACAGAAAAGTTGTTATCACAATCAAAAAATGTTACTTCTAAGAAAAAATTTGGTATCTTTGGTAGAAAACTTGCTAGTTCGAACAGAAAAAGTGTTTTCACTGACGAAAAATATTATTTCTAAGAGAGCTTTATGTGTGTTCAGTAAAAGTATGTTAGTATTAAGGTAAAATGTCGTTACTTTGATGAGAAGGTTTGTTAGTGTTAAGCAAAACTTGCTACTTCTGACAGAAAAGTTGTTATCACAATCAAAAAAAGTTACTTCTAAGAAAAAATTTGGTATCTTTGGTAGAAAACTTGCAAGTTCGAACAGAAAAAGTGTTATCACTGACGAAAAATTTTATTTCTAAGAGAAATTTGTGTGTGTTCAGTAAAAGTATTTTAGTATTAAGGTAAAATATCGTTACTTTGATGAGAATGTTTGTTAGTGTTAAGCAAAACTTGCTACTTCTGACAGAAAAGTTGTTATCACAATAAAAAATGTTACTTCTAAGAAAAAATTTGGTATCTTTGGTAGAAAACTTGCTAGTTCGAACAGAAAAAGTGTTATCACTGACGAAAAATATTATTTCTAAGAGAAATGTGTGTGCGTCAGTAAACGTATGTTAGTATTAAGGTAAAATGATGTTACTTTGATTAGAATGTTTGTTAGTGTGAAAGGAAAACTTGCTACTTCTGACAGAAAAGTTGTTATCACAAGTTGTTATCAGCCAATTCCTTGCAAGTTAGCTGTTCTGTATCAACTTCTGAAGGTGTTCTTCAAAATTTTTTCGTTTCCACTCTGCTTTCTACTTTCGTCAGTATCGTCGACTCTTTCTGAGCCTCATGTTGGCATTCTCATTCTCCGACTATACCGTAATCTACGACACATCATTTTCTGGAAGATTTATTGCTGGGGCCTGGGTCTCAGATTCAAATCCACCGCAGTCTTTGGCTCTAGTCGACAGAAGGATCGAGACAGCAGGCCTGTCTACTTGTGAACTTTGGCTACAAAGTTCTAGGAATCCTGGCAACGATCTTCCAATGATAGCGTCTACGGGTAGATCATCAGAAACTGCAACTTCTAAATTGCTTTGGAAGGTATAATTGCCACATCTTATCTCTACATAAGCCTTATGTAGAGGGTGTTTCTTACAGTCGCCGTGGACACAACATATCTCCATGGTGGACGATGTTTGTGCCCCCAGGCTTCCAACGTACCTTCTATGGACGATAGTGATGGATGCTCCACTGTCAACAAGAAACCCTGCTGGCTTCTCATCTATCAGACCACTGACACGAAATATCACCTTGATTCTTTCTCCCGGACTTGGGCTGCGAGCCAACAAGTTTTCTCTCCTCCTCAATTCCCTACGGTTAACAGCTTTGTGACCAAACTCTCCACAGTTGTAACAACCTCGTGCCCCTCTGTTATTTTTCTGGCGTGGAGCGTCCAGACTGCTGGATCCTTTTGTTTCTGATTCGGCATTCAGAGGTTTGTTCACGGGTTTAACTTGTTGTGCTTGCTTCGGAGCTATTCCTTTCCTTGAGGACTGATGAGAGTTTCCTTTCAATCCTTCACTTCTATCATCTTTGCGGGCTAGAAATAAGTTTTCAGCCATCTTGCAGACAGCACAGAGAGTTGGATCCGCAAGTTCTCTCAACTGGATGCGTAACTGTTCATTCTTGATGGAAGTAATGTATTGCTCTACCACCAGTTTTCTAAGGATATCGGCAATCTTCGTTCTCAGTCCATCTTGGGTCACGATCAATCTGTAGCCGGTGACGTCCAACCATTTGGTCAGCAGCTGCTCTAGCTTCTTACCGTAGTCGACAATGACTGGTCTGCTTCCTTCTGGGTCGTTCGGAATAACTGGTGATAGGTCTCAGAAGTCACTCGAAATCTTCTCAGAATAGCTTCTTTTACAAGGTCGTAGTATGAGCTACCGGCTGTTAGAACGATCGCAGCAGCTTCTACGGCTTTACCTGTCAGCAATACCTGGAGTCTAACTGCCCATGTAGCACGATTCCAGTTATTTTGGGTGGCATTTTGCTCGAAAGTTGTGAGGTATGCATCGATATCCATACCATCAGTAAACTTGACAATCTGGATCGTAGTATTCTCAGCGGTAACTGGGGCATTCTGAATGGCGTACTTATTCGTCTGTTCAAATTGAACAAGAGGAGTAAACTGCGATTCCAGCTGATGTTGCAACGATTCCAGCTGATGTTGCATCTGCCGTCGCTTTGTCTCCCTCTCTCGCTGTAGTTCGGCCTGAATTGTTTCCAAGCTCACCTTCATGGGGGCACGAAACATGGCCATCAGACGTTCTTCGTCCATTTTCTCGGTCTTGTCCTTAGCTAGGTGTTGTTCTGTCCGTGTTCGTGACCTCGTGCGCACTTTACCCTTATCCTGCTCCTTCAGTCTAATACAGCTACGAACCTGGCTGTGGGATAGATACAAGCGTTTCCAAAGTACTATGAAGTACAGCAGTGTGCTATGAAAGCACGCACAGATGTGCTTTGAAACAGGCACAGGGTGTTATTTAAGCACGTACAAATGTGCTATGAAGCACCCACAATGTGCTATGAAAGCACGCTATAATATGCTATGAAGCACCCGCAATGTGCTATGAAGCACACAAAATAGGTTACCGACGCACGTACAAATGTGCTATGAAGCACCCGCAATATGCTATGAAACCACGCTATAATTTGCTATGAAGCACCTGCAATGTGCTATGAAGCACACACAATGTGCTATTGAAGCACGTACAAATATGCTATGAATCACCGCAATGTACTATGAAGCACACACAATGTGCTATTGAAGCACGTACAAATATGCTATGAAGCACCCACAATGTGCTCTGAAAGCGCTCTCAAATATGCTATGAAGCACCAGCAATGTGCTATGAAGCACACACAATGTGCTATTGAAGCCCGTAAAAATTTGCTATGAAGCACCCGCAATGTGCTACAAAGCACACAAAATGTGCTATTGAAGCACGTACATATATGGTATGAAGCACCCGCAATGTACTATGAAGCGGACGCAATGTGCTATTGAAGCACATACAAATGTGCTTTGAAGCACCCGCAATGTGCTATGAAAGCACGCTCAAATATGCTATGAGGCACCACTTGCACACTGGTTCCCGGACACCACTGGGGGGGGGGGAGGTTCAAACCTTTTTCACCAAGAACACATAGTAAATGCGGAGCTAGCTACCGACGAAAATCAATGATTGCCTTTAAATCAACACACTGCTAGTCCAGCCAGTATCTCCCATAGCGAAAATGGTTTGATACGGGAATAGTTTTCGCAAATGATAATAACGGTAAAATATTTTTTTTCTCGGATTATTTTAACTAGATATCAAAACTGAAACACAACAGATTTTGAGTAATATTCAGGTTATAAATAGTGGAAAATTTAACGCAAAATTGCGGCAAAGTCCAAGTTACCGTAAACTCTTTCTTACTAACGTTTCACACTATCCCCAAATCAGAGATATTTTGATGGAGATAACGGTAACAAAATCCAAAAAGTTAACAACAAAGTTTAACAACAATAAAAGATACGAAAAATTTTGGGTTCTTTGTCACAATTTACGCTTTAATTTAATCAGCCAGAAATCCAAGTTTAACGGTTTTACTATTTTCAGTTAGCAATCCTACTTCTGACACCACTTATGTCGCAATCATAGGCAGCGTGCTAGCACTGCCTAAGTAAAGAACAATATGGGCACAATGTGTGGTTTTTTTTTTTTTTTTTTTGGTTTTTTCTCCATACCTGGGAACTTCGTATCGAAGAAGTTGTCGCAAAAACTTCGAAAAGGGCTCATTCGATTGGAAATTGGAGTGGCTAGTGGCGTTTTTAATAGTCGAAAGTGATTGGAGGGCAACTATCCCCCCCACAACCATCATTCCCCCAAACATATCCAATCAAAATTTTGAGATAGCCATTTTGTTCAGCGTAAATGATTTCCAGATAGAAAATATGTTTTTGAGAAGGACATTCCCCCAAAACCCTCAGGGCAAGGGTTTTAAGTTATGCCCTGGGGTAATATAAGGTTTTTATAGAAAGCGTTGTCGTACAAACTTCAAAACAGGCTCATTTGATTGGAAATTCAAAGGGCTAGTACCCTTTTTAATAGTCGAAAGTGAGGTGAGGGCAACTAGCCCCCCCCACGCCCATCATTCCCCCAAATACATCCAATCAAAATTTTGAGATAGCCATTTTGTTAAGCGTAGTTGATTTCCAGATGGAAAATATGTTTTTGAGGAGGACATTCCCCCACAACCCTCAGGGCAAGGGTTTTAAGTTATGCCCTGGGGGCATATAAGGTTTTTATAGAAGGCGTTGTGGTAGAAACTTCAAAACAGGCTCATTCGATTGGAAATTCAAAGGGCTAGTGCCCATTTTAATAGTCGAAAGTGATTGGAGGGCAACTAGCCCCCCCCACGCCCATCATTCCCCCAAATACATCCAATCAAAATTTTGAGATTGCCATTTTGTTCAGCGTAGTTGTTTTCCAGATAGAAGACATGTTTTTGAGGAGGACACTCCCTCACAACCATCAGGGCAAGGGTTTTAAGCTATGCCCTGGGGGCATATAAGGTTTTTATAGAAGGTGTTGTCGTAGAAACTTCAAAACAGGCTCATTCGATTGGAAATTCAAAGGGCTAGTACCCTTTTTAATAGTCGAAAGTGATTGGAAGGTAACTAGCCCTCCACGCCCTTCATTCCCCCAAACACATCCAATCAAAATTTATAGATAGCCATTCTGTTCAGCGTAGATGATTTCCAGATAGAAAATATGTTTTTGAGGAGGACACTCCCCCATATCCCTCAGGGCAAGGGTTTTAAGTTATGCCCTTGGGGTATATACTGTTTTTAAAGAAGGTGTTGTCGTAGAAACTTCAATAAAAGCTCATTCGACTGGAAATTTAAAGTGCTAGTGCCCTTTTTATAGTCGAAAGTGATTGGAGAGCAACTAGCCCCCCCTCCACCCATCATTGCCCCAAACACATCCAATAAAAATTTTGAGATAGCAATTTTGTTCTGGGTAGTTGATTTCCAGATAGAAAACTTATTTTTGAGGAGGACACTCCCCCGCAACCTTCTGGGCAAGGATGATAAGCTATGCCCTGAGGGCATATAAGGTTTTTATAGAAGGCATCGTCGTAGAAACTTCGAAAAGGGCTGATTCAATTGGAAATTGGAGTGGCTAGTACCCTTTTTAATAGTAGAAAGTGATTGGAGGGCAACTAGGTCCCCCACGCCCGTCATTCCCCCAAACACATCCAATCAAAATTTTGAGATAGCCATTTTGTTCAGCGTAGTTGATATCCAAATTGAAAATATTTTTTTGAGGAGGACACTCCCCCATAACCCTCAGGACAAGGGTCTTAAGTTATTTCCTGAAGGTATATAAGAATTTTATAGAAGGCGTTGTCGTAGAAACTTCAAAACAGTCTCATTCGATTGGAAAGTCAAAGGGTTAGTACCCTTTTTAATAGTAGAAAGTGATTGGAGGGCAACTAGCCCCCCGCCACGCCCATCATTCCCCCAAACACATCCAATCAAAATTTTGAGATAGCCATTTTGTTCAGCGTAGTTGTTTTCCAGATAGACAATATGTTTTTGAAGAGGGCACTCCCTCACAACTCTCAGGGCAAGGGTTTTAAGTTATGCCCTGGGGGCATATAAGGTTTTTATAGAAGGCGTTGTCGTAAAAACTTCAAAACAGGCTCATTCGATTGGAAATTCAAAGGGCTTGTACGCTTTTTAATAGTCGAAAGTGATTGGAGGGTAACTAGGTCCCCCACGCCCATCATTCCCCCAAACACATCCAATCAAAATTTTGAGAAAACCATTTTGTTCAGTGTTGTTTATGTCTAGCTAGAAAATATGTTTTGAGGAGGACACTCCCCCACATCCCTCAGGGCAGGGGTTTTAAGTTTTGCCCTGGGGAAATATAAGGTTTTTATAGAAGGCGTTGTTGTAGAAACTTCAAAACAGATCCATTCGACTGGAAATTCGAAGGGCTAGTACCCTTTTTAATAGTCGAAAGTGATTGCAGGGCAACTAGCCCCCCCCCCCACGCCCACCAATCCCCTAAGAACATCCAATCAAAATGTTGAGATAGCCATTTTGTTCAGTGTAGTTGATTTCGAGATAGAAAATATCTTTTTGAGGAGGACATTCTCCCACAACCCTCAGGGTAAGGGTTTTAAGTTATGCCCTGGGGGCATATAAGCTTTTATAGAAGGTGTTGTCGTAGAAACTTCAAAACAGGCTCATTCGATTGGAAATTCAAAGGGCTAGTACCCTTTTAATTAGTCGAAAGTGATTGGAGGGCAACTAGCCCCCCCACGACCTTCATTCCCCCAAACACATCCAATCAAAATTTTGAGATAGCCATTTTGTTCAGCGTAGTTGATTTCCAAATAGAAAATATGTTTTTGAGGTGGACACTCCCCCACACCCCTCAGGACAAGGTTTTTAAGCTATGCCCTGGGGGTATATAAGGTTTTTAAAGAAGGCGCTGTCGTAGAAACTTCAATAAAAGCTCATTCGACTTGAAATTCAAAGGGCTAGTGCCCTTTTTAACAGTCGAAACTGATTGGAGTGCAATTAGCCTCCCCCCCACGCCCATCATTCCCCAAACACATCCAATCAAAATTTTGTGATAGCCATTTTGTTCAGCGTAGTTGATTTCCAAATAGAAAATATGTTTTTGAGGTGGACACTCCCCCACACCCCTCAGGGCAAGGGTTTTAGGTTATTTCCTGGGGCGTTTAAGGTTTTTATAGAAGGCGTTGTCGTAGAAACTTTGAAAAGGGCTCATTCGATTGGAAATTGGAGTGGCTAGTGCCCTTTTTAATAGTCGAAAGTGATTGGAGGGCACCTAGCCCCCCATGCCCATCATTCCCCCAAACACATCCAATCAAAATTTGGAGATAGCCATTTTGTTCAGCGTAGTTGTTTTCCAGATAGACAGTAAGTTTTTGAAGAGGACAATCCCTCACAACCCTCAGGGCAAGGGTTTTAAGTTATGCCCTGGGGGCATTAAAGGTTTTTATAGAAGTCGTTGTCGTAGAAACTTCAAAACAGGCTCTTTCGATTGGAAATTCAAAGGGCCTGTACCCTTTTAATAGGCGAAAGTAATTGGAGGGTAACTAGCCCCCCCCACGCCCATCATTCCCCGAAACACATCTAATCAAAATTTTGAGATAGCCATTTTGTTCAGCGTAGTTGATTTCCACATAGAAAATATATTCTTGAGGAGGACACTCCCCCACATCCCTCAGGGCAAGTGTTTTAAGTTTTGCCCTGGGGACATATAAGGTTTTTATAGAAGGTGTTGTTGCAGAAACTTCAAAACAGGCTCAATCGACTCGAAATTCGAAGGTCTAGTACCCTTTTTAATAGTCGAAAGTCGTTGAAGGGCAACTAGCCCTCCCCACGCCCATCATTCCCCAAAAACATCCAATTAAAATGTTTAGATAGCCATTTTGTTCAGCGTAGTTGATTTCCACATAGAAAATATGTTTTTGAGGAGGACACTCCCCCACAACCCTCAGGGCAAGGGTTTTAAGTTATGCCCTGGGGGCATATAAGGTTTTATAGAAGGCTTTGTCGTAGAAACTTCAGAAAAGGCCTCATTCGATTTGAAATTCAAAGGGCTAGTGCCCTTTTCAATAGTCGAAAGTGATGAGTAATATTTTTTGTTGATGTTGTTGTTGTTTAGACCAGGGCACTTCGTATCGAAGGAATTGTCGTGGGAACTTCGAAAGGGGCTCATTCGATTGAAAATAGAAAGGGCTGATGCCCTTTTTAATAGTCGAAAGTGGTTGGAGGGCAACTAATTCCCCTTCCACTCCCACCCTCCCATTTGCCCATTATGTTAAAACTAAATGTTGCCTTAAGATCAAATAAAAATGTACTGTGATAATACTAACTCCCAATAAGGCATCTCAGCAGTATCCCAAGAACGACTGAGGGTATTATTTGCTAACTTTCGAGCCTACTTCTGCTCTTAAAATTTCACCAAATCAAAATAATGTAAGTGTATCCAAGCTATCAAAGAACGTAAACAGATTTTTTTGAGAATTGTGTCAAGTTTTCCATTTCAGGTCAACTAGAGGAGATATGAAACTAAGTTAAACAGCACAATTTATGTCCAGATTTTCAAAAGGGTGTATGTTGTTAAAAATTGCTGAAAATTATTCTCCAGCAAACAAATAGCAGGCCAAACAATAAAGTCTTAAAAACAAAAAGATTTAAAGGGTTTTTTTCTTTTTCCTTGAAAAGACTATATCTATATAAAACGAACAGAAATTAAATTAAAAAAACTTTTTCCACAAAATAAGTTTTCAAAGAAAAGTAAAGAACTCCATCAAACCAAAAATGAGGAAAAATAAAATTAAATAACCTACGAAGCTCGAAACTACCATAAATCATCATCGATAAATAAATGAAACCCAAAACGAACAGAAATTACAAAAAATAACCGAAACCCCTATGCCTTCCGAGGCCAGAATAAAACATGCACTTTACTGAAAAAATTCAAATGAATGTGCATTGTCAGTTTAATATACATATACTGATATTTAGTAATCAAAATGTTGAAATTATTTGATTTATTAAAGTTATAAAAGTAAAAACATTTATATTTTTTCAGTAAAGTGCAAATTCTGTTCTGGCCTTGGGAAGGCATAGGGGTTTTGTGCCCAACTTATGTTAATTTCTGCTCGTTTTGAGTTTGACTCGGTTATTTATTGTAATTTCTGTTTGTTTTGGGTTCATTTATTTATCGATGCTGATTTGTGGTGTTTTGAGCTTGGTAGATTATCTAATTTTATTTTTGCTCATTTTTTGTTTAATGGAGTTCTTTACTTTTCTTTGAAAAAGCATATTTTGCGGAAAAAGTTTTTTTAATTTAATCCGTATAAAGAAACACAGTTTTATTAACTCTATTCGGTACAACATATAAAAATTCACATCTATTCACCTTTAACACCGGTAAATAACTAACTATTTCATTCAATGGAGCGCGATTCACAACCCAGACTTACATCTCGTTTCAGAGTTCAAGGTTATTCATGGCAAGTGAGTTTAGATAGAATCACCACAACAATCCTTACGGTTTTCCTACACTCCCAGTATTTTATCTAAAGGGCTAGGCACACATAGCTGATTTCGGGAACCGATTTCAGCAAGGGTGTGTTCCACGTCGAGTGATTATGATTAATGATGCTAAGATGCGGGGCTTAGTGACGTTTTTCAGTGATTAATCATCATCAGTTACGTTCTAGACAAGGAATGTACTAGGGCTTTAGAGCTTTAGGCATGTAATTAATCGTATTTAATGATTATCGTAAATTAATCGTAATTAATGACGATTAATCACCGAAAAACGTTCTCCCCATTGTTTACATATAGTATTTGTAATTAAGAAAGAGGGCACAAACAAAACTTCAAAAAACTTAAAAATCAAAAATGTAAAATTGATATTTAATCCCTTCTGACTTCTGGGAATATTCCTGGTCTATGCTGCTATTATAAAAGTAAAGAGCAAAATTAAAGCCCAAAATGAGTAGAATCTATTCCGTATAGGAGGGGGACTCCCCTTTCTTATCCCTACCTCCATCTCAAGGTCGTAGAAACCTCGGAAGATGATCAATACGTCAGATGATCATTCCTTTTCATAAGTCGAAAGTAACTGGAGACCAACCACCCGCAGAGGGGTGTTTTCTTAAGAGAGGAAGGATATTTTTAGGAGTGTATTTTAAGGAGGGTTTGTATTTTCCAGGGGGGGGTAAACCCCCAGACCCATATATATGGCTATAGTTTCTGCCAAAAACGGCTCAATATTTTTTTTTTCTTAAAATTATCACATTAGTATTTTCTGGCCTGAAAAGGCGATCAAGATGGGTCACGACTTAGGGAAAATCCGTTTATAGTGTTAATTTTGGGACAATAATTTTCGTATAATGAATTCTCATTTATGCACGACAAAATCCATGGTTAGAAGACAAGCGACAGCAAAAATCACGTAAAATCGGAAACAAAAATGATTAATAGCAAAACCTAAGGTTAGAAGACGAATCAACAACAATGGAATGAAGGAACGCATTATTTAAGCACAACTCAAATCAGATTGAAGTAAAATTATTCTGAGAAAATTATTCTGAGAAAATTAATTCTGAGACTGTCGATCGCCTTCTAAGTAACAACTAGAATCGCATCGAATTCCAAACGAAAATGATACGCAAAGAAATCTGCAGTTAGAAGAGATGCAGCAGCGAGAATCATTGCGAATTGTATAACACAATTTGCGCTTAGGAGACTTACCACAACGTACATCACAATGGATCGTAAACGAAAATGATTCACAACAAAATCTGTAGCTAGAAGACAAGTGACGGCAAGAATCACAACGAATAACAAATTAAAATGACACGCAAAGAAATCTGCGGTTAGAACCGATGCAGCAGCGAAAACCACTGCGAGTTGCACAATGAAACTTGCGCTTAGGAGACTTACCACAACGTGCATCACAACGGATCGTAAGCGAAAAGGATTCACAACAAAATCCGTACTTAGAAGACAAGCGACGGGAAGAATCAAAACGAATAACAAATGAAAATGACACGCAAAAAAATATGCAGTTAGAAGAGATACAGCAGCGAGAACCACTGCAAATTGCATAGCGAAATTTGGGCTTAGGAGACTTACCACAACGTACTTCACAACAGATCGTAAACGAAAATGATCCACAACGAAGTCTGTAATAGAAGGCAAGTGACGGCAAGAATCACAGCGAATAATAAACGAAAATGACACGGAAAGAAATCTGCGGTTAGAAAGAGATGCAACAGCGAAAACCACTGCGAGTTGCACAATGAAACTTGCGCTTAGGAGACTTACCACAACGTGCATCACAACGGATCGTAAGCGAAAAGGATTTACAACAAAATCTGTAGTTAGAAAACAAGTGACGGCAAGAATAACAATGAATAACAAAGAATGACACGCAAAGAAATCTGCGGTTAGAGGCTATGCAGCAGCAAGAACCACTTCAAATCGCACAATGAAACTTGCGATTAGAAGGCTTACCACAACGTACATCACAATGGATCGTAAACGAAAATGATTAAGAACGAAATCTGCAGTTAGAAGATGAGTGGCTGCAAGAATCACAAAGAATAACAAACGAAAATGACACGGAAAGAAATATGCGGTTAGAAGAGATGCAGCAGCGAGAACCACTGCGAATTGCATGCTTAAATTTGTGCTTAGGAGACTTACCACAACGTACATCACAACAGATCGTAAACAAAAATGACCCACAATGAAAGCTGTAGTTAGAAGACAAGTGATGGCAAGAATCACAACGATTAACAAACGAAAATGACACGCAAGGAAATCTGCGGTTATAAGAGATGCAGCAGCGAGAACCAATGCGAATTGCATAACGAAATTTGCGCTTAGGAGACTTACCACAACGTACATCACAACAGATCGTAAACAAAAATAATCCACAAAGAAATCTGTAGCTAGAAGACAAGTGACGGCAAGAATCACAACGAATAACAAACGAAAATGACACGCAAAGAAATCTGCGGTTATAAGAGATGCAGCAGCGAGAACCACTGCAAATTGCATAGCGAAATTTGCGCTTTGGAGACTTACCACAACGTACATCACAACGGATCGTAAACGAAAATGATCCACAACTAAGTCTATGATAGAAGGCAAGTGACGGCAAGAATCACACCGAATAATAAACGAAAATGACACGGAAAGAAATCGGCGGTAAGAAAGAGATGCAACAGCGAAAACCACTGCGAGTTGCATAACGAAACTTGCGCTTAGGAGACTTACCACAACATACATTACAATGGACCGTAAACGAAAATGATTTACAAAAAAATTCTGTAGTTAGAAGACGAGTGACGGCAAGAATAACAATGAATAACAAAGAATGACACGCAAAGGAATCTGCGGTTAGAGGAGATGCAGCAGCGAGAACCACTGCGAATCGCATAACGAAACTTGCGATTAGAAGACTTACCACAACGTCCTCACAATGGATCGTAAACAAAAATGATTAACAACGAAATATGTTGCTAGAATACAAGTGGCTGCAAGAATCACAAAGAATAACAAACAAAAATGACACACAAAGAAATATGCGGTTAGAAGAGATGCAGCAGCGAGAACCACTGCGAATTACATACTTAAGTTTGTGCTTAGGAGACTTACCACAACGTATATCACAACGGATGGTAAAAAGAAAATTACCCACAATGAAATCTTTAGTTAGAAGACAAGTGATGGCAAGAATCACAACGAATAACAAACGAAAATGACACGCAAAGAAATCTGCGGTTAGAAGAGATGCAGCAGCGAAAACCACTGCGAATTCCATAAGGAAACTTACGCTTAGGAGACTTAACACAACGTACAGCGTATTTGAGGAATGTTGGGGGTTTGCAGGTTTTTCGTAAGTCGCTAAAGAACCATTGTTTTGATGTGTATATTTTGAATGGATTATTCCACGCCACTTAAGTTTTGTTTTTGAGGAGGGTTTAGTTGCAGCTGAATATGATTATAATCATTATAATTTTTTTGGGTGTTGTTTGGAGGTTCGTTGGTTTTCGGGTCCGGTAAGTTGAGCTCTAATTATGTTTTTTTTTTTTTTTTTTTTTTTTTTTTTTTTTTTTTTTTTTTTTTTTTTTTTTTTTTTGGTTTCTTGGTTTTTTTATTTATTAGGTGGGTCCCGCACAAGCATTGCTTCAGGGAATCGATGATGTATATATTTTTTTTTTTAAATAAACCCATTGTTATTGTTACTTACATAACAACGGATCGTAAACGAAAATGAACCACAACGAAATCTGTAGTTAGAAGACAAGTGATGGCAAGAATCACAACGAATAACAAACGAAAATGACTAACAAAGAAATCTGTGGTTAGAAGAGAATCAGCAGCGAGAACAACTGCGAATTATGTAACGAAATTTGAGCTTAGGAGACTTACCACAACGTACATCACAACGGATCGTAAACGAAAATGATTCACAATGAAATCTATGGTTACAAGACAAGTGACAGCAAGAATCACAACGAATAACAAACGGAAATGACACGCAAAGAAATCTGCGGTTAAAAGAGATGGAGTAGCGAAAACCACTGCGAATTGCATAAGGAAATTTACGCTTAAGAGACTTAACAAAACGTACATAACAACGGATCGTAAACGAAAATGAACCACAACGAAATCTGTAGTTAGAACACAAGTGATGGCAAGAATCACAACGAATAACAAACGAAAATGATGAACAAAGAAATCTGCGGTTAGAAGAGATGCAGCAGCGAGAACCACTCCGAATTACATAACGAAATTTGCACTTAGGAGACTTACCTCAACGTACATTACAACGGATCGTAAATGAAAGTGATCCGCAACGAAGTCTGTAGTTAGAAGACAAGTGACGGCAAGAATAACAATGAATAACAAAGAATGACACGCAAAGAAATCTGCGGTTTGAAGAGATGCAGCAGCGAAAACCTCTGCGAATTGCATACGAAATTTGCGCTTAGGACACTTACCACAACGTACATCACAATGGTCGTAAACGAAAATGATTCCCAGCGAAATGTGTAGTTAGAAAATAAGTGACGGCAAGAATCACAGCGAATAATAAACGAAAATGACACGGAAAGAAATCTGCGGTTAGAAAGAGATGCAGCAGCGAGAACCACTGCGAATTGCATAATGAAATTTGCGCTTAGGAGACTTACCACAACGTACATCACAACAGATCGTAAAAAAAAATAATCCACAACGAAATCTGTAGTTAGAAGACAAGTGACGGTAATAATTACAACGAATAACAAATGAAAATGGCACGCAAGGAAATCTGCGGTTAGAAGAGATGCAGCAGCGAGAACCACTGCGAATTGCATAATGAAATTTGCGCTTAGGAGACTTACCACAACGTATATCACAACGGATCGTAAATGAAAATGATTCACAACGAAATCTGTAGTTAGAAGACAAGTGAAGGCAAGAATCACAACGAATGGCATCTTTACCGCGAGTATAAAATTCTACCGTTGGCAGGAATATGTGTATTCTATAATGCTCTGTTTATGTTTAAATATTTAGCTTCGGAGTTACCATCATGTTTTTCAGGAATGTTTAGTCTTGCGTCTACTACTCACGATCATTTGACACGATCTTCTCAGTTGGTGCGAAGACCAGCTATGGTCACGTCTAGGTCTAGGTTTTCAATTCGCCATGTTGTTCCGTTAGTTTGGGAGAGTTTGCCAGAGGATTTGAGGAATGTTGGGGGTTTGCAGGTTTTTCGTAAGTCGCTAAAGAACCATTGTTTTGATGTGTATATTTTGAATGGATTATTCCACGCCACTTAAGTTAAGTTTTGTTTTTGAGGAGGGTTTAGTTGCAGCTGAATATGATTATAATTATTATAATTTTTTTGGGTGTTGTTTGGAGGTTCGTTGGTTTTCGGGTCCGGTAAGTTGAGCTCTAATTATGTTTTTTTTTTTTTTTTTTTTTTTTTTTTTTTTTTTTTTTTTTTTTTTTTTTTTTTTTTTTTTTTTTTTTTTTTGGTTTCTTGGTTTTTTGATTTATTAGGTGGGTTTTCTCCCGCACAAGCATTGCTTCAGGGAATCGATGATGTATATATTTTTTTTTTAAATAAACCCATTGTTACTTACTTAAAAAAGAATAATAAACGAAAATGACACGCAAAGAAATCTGCGCTTAGAAGAGATGCAGCAGCAAAACCACTGCGATTTGCATTTGAAATTTGCACTTAGGAGACTTACCTTAACGTACATCACAGCGGATCGTAAACAAAAATGATTCACGATGAAATCTGTAGTTAGAAGACAAGTGACGGCAAAAATCACTACGAATAACAAACGAAAATTACACGCAAAAAAATCTGCGGTTAGAAGAGATGCAGCAGCGAGAACCACTATGAATTGCATAGCGAAATTTGCGCTTAGGAGACCTACCAAAACGTACATCCAAATGGATCGTAAATGAAACTGATTCACAACGAAATCTCTAGTTAGAAGACAAGTGACGGCAAGAATCGCAACAGATAACAAATGAAAATGACACGTAAAGAAATCTTCGGTTAGAAGAGATACAGCAGCGAGAACTACTGCGAATTACATAGCGAAATTGGCACATAGGAGACTTACCTCAACGTACATCACAACGGATCGTAAATGAAAGTGATCCGCAACGAAATCTGTAGTTAGAAGACAAGTGACGGTAAGAATCACAACGGATAACAAACGAAAATGATGCAAAGCATAATTTGCGGTTAGAAGAAATGTGACAACGTGCGTGATTAATCGATTAGCAAGTATTTGCAAGGCTATCAAAATTAACATGGAATGAAGGAATACGCTATTTTAGCGTGTCCTAAAAAACGAATTAAGTAAATTAATGGTATTATTGTCAATTGTCTCCCAGGAGAATATAAATCCTATAAAAGCTATCATTCTGTGAAGGATGGGGAAGAAGGAGGAATTAAATTTGCGCCAGAACTGCTTGATTCTATTAAAATTTCTGATTTACCACCCTTTAACTTAAACCTAAAGACTAACACAAATAATTATGCTTGTGCTTGATTCGAGAATCATTTATATACAAGCCCGCCGCTTGCTGAGAACCAGGGACCGAGCGAAGGCTTGGTCTCCTGGAACCATTTATATAAAACATGTGGCTTCAGGCTCTTAATTCAATCATTTGTAACCGTAACCATTAAAATTTTTCACCAAAGGGATAACTTTGCAGAAAAACAATGGGCTTTCCGCATTGTCAGTCCTTTTTTTCTAGAAAAAATCAATGCACCGAATAGTGCATTTTTTTTTTTTTTTTTTTTTGAAAAGGCAAGGTTTTCCGTGGCGTGTGACTGCACCAATAGCGCTAAATTTGGTAGTGAAAATCCTCTTCTTTTTAAATTATGTTTGGACCTTTAACAAATCGATAATAGGTTTCATAGCTATTTGGACTGTTTAACCCTCAGACTCTAGTTTTTTTTTGAAAAATACTATTAATTACAAGTATTTATTAAATTATGTTATCAAATATCATTATATAATAACATAGTAATAATCAATATGATAAAAATATAAATTTTATTATTTAGTATTATCTAATATATGATTATAGCATATTAATATTACAATTATAATAATAATTATATTACACTACTATAATTATTTACTTATTAATCAAATAATTAATGCTTTATAAATAATATATAATCGATGTTTAAGCTTAAATACCCTATTTTAATTACCAAACGGGATCTTGCAATACAAGAAAAGTGAACGCCATTTAAGACATGGGTCAAGATTTCAATATTTAAACATTTTGTCATACTGATAATGAAGCAAACTTTCATCCCTCAGACCTTGGTCGAACTACGGTTAATGTAACTGAAGCCGAGTCAATTATCGTACTTAAGGGTTTGAACACTCTTCCAGTTTTTCGGTCATCGGCATGGCTTAAGAGCGAGTTCATACCTTCTTACTATAGTAACTGATAGTAACTAAATGGTAGCTACGACGGTTCGCACCTTGTTATTTTACGACGGAGTAACTATGAGTCACAAGGTCCGAACGACGGTAGTAAGTATTTTAGTAATTTTCTCTTACTCAGATGAGCAGAGAGGGTTATTCATTCGATATTTCATCACTTCTTTCATAAAATCAATCAAATAGACATTCCGTCACTACAGCCATTCAGATCTTGCCGCACCTACACTAGTATTTGGGGATGTTCTAGCGTTGCTACTTGAGTACCAAAAGTTCAGTCTTTACTGACAGATTCTGGCACCAGAATTTTTTTTATCTTTTTTTATCTTGCTACTGATGATCATGGCTTTTAAACAGTTTGATCTTGCTCTTGCGAAGTTCAAGGATTATTCCCTCTGGCCAGTAAGAATAATCAAAGCTGGTAAAGATACACGAGGCAAGCCAGTTTATGCGGCATTTTGCTATGGATCGCACGATGAATTTCGCCTCGTGGATGCAAATCTCCAAGTTTATGATCCTACCACTGTTAATTTGTCTGCTCCTGCTTCAAAAAAAGCTTTTGAAGAGCTTGCTACTACGCCTGATATTTACATGAGACTGTCAAAACATACCTTGCGCTGAGAGGTAATGATAAAAGCAAAGCAAATGGCCCAGCAGTAGCATTATCTAGCAGTATTAGCCCGATACAACAGCAACTTGTAGCTACCCAAGCTGAACTGGATAAAACCAAAAATGACCTGATGGACAGTATAACTCGAAAAGTTTCGGAAAAACTGGCTACCTCAGACTCTCTTAAGGAATCGACTGAGCTTATTGCTAGTCAAATTTATGATGCTCTCACGATTGAATTTAAGCCCAAGTTTCAGCGAATCAAAAAGTCGCTAAAGGGATTGAGTAATGAACTTGAAAACTTAGAGGACAGACTTAACAGGCTTGAGAATAAGTTGGATAGTTATGAATAACAATCACTACTAGACAGCCTGGTTTTTCACGGTGTTAGGCAGAAAACTGGTGTTGACGCTCGTTCTGCTGTGTTGCTTACTATTAATCAGAAGATGTCTTTGCCTGAAATTAGTACAAATGAGGTCATGAACGTGTATAGACTTAGACTGAATAGTGCTGCTACAACTGATTAAACTCAGGCGGTTCTATCTGCTCCAAGGGTCGCTCCGATAATAGTGAAGTTTTCGAGCAAAAGCGTTGTTTGTAAAGTGTTCAAGGCCAAATCCAAGTTGGCCTCTAGTGGTATTTTTGTTGTTGAGTCTCTGACCAAGCAGAGACGAGATATTCTGAATGTGGCGAAAGACAAATTTGGTCAGTGGAATGCTTGGTCTGATCGGGGTCAAATATTGGTAAAGCCTAGTGACGGGACTCCAATAAAAAAGATAAGGTCTCTCGCTGACAGTATCTAGTTGTTTTTTTTTCTGTTTTTTTTTTCTTTTTTTTTTACTTTCTCATGGATTATTTGTTTATTTTCCCCTTTCTTGTTTTTTTTCTCTACTAAAAGAGTCGCTAGTTTTCGGCTCATTTTTTCTTCTCTGTTTTTTTTAATGCTTTTTTTATTATTTTTCTCAAAAATATTGTTTGTTTCTATTTATTTTTGGTGCACTTTTCGGTATTTTTTTTCTCTTTTTATTACCTCGGTTGTGTCGTTTTTCGATGTTAGTATTTTTCTTAACTTGTAAATGCCTTTGTCAGGTCACTAATTTTCATTTTTTTACTTTATTTTCATTTGTTAATTTTTTCATTTTTGTTTCTCCTTCCGTGCTAATGGTTCCTTCCAATAATACCTGCTGTGCTGTTAGTTATTTATGTGTTTGTAATCCTTTGACAGGTTTTTCTTTTGTAATTAATTTAAGTAAAGATTTTCTTTTGGTTCCTCTGGTGACTTGAATCGACTCCAAGTAAAGCCTGTTTTTGTGAATATTTTAAGCATGAGAGTCGCCTTTGCGAGCTTGAAAATAATCCTTTTGATGTAATTAGTATTGTAAATAGTTCTGTGGGTCAGGCTAATCAAAATCCGATTAATATAAACCCTATTTGTAATAGTAAATATGTTTCGGATTTGGGGGGGAGGAGGTTACCAAAGGAAATTATTCTCTGACAGTACTTCAGCTTAATATTCAGGCTCTCTCCTCGTCAATAGATAATTTAAGACAAATTGTTTCGGATGGACAGCCCGATGTTGTCGGTTTATGTGAGACATTTTTGGAGTCCTGCAATGAAATGCTATTGGATATCCACGGATATAAAATGGAACGTATAAACCGCTGCAAGATGGCTAAAGGAGGTCTTGCCATGTATAGGCTATATCTTGCAATTTGTATTATTGCTTGCATGATGACTTATCAAGGAATTTTGAAGGTAGTTTCGAGTCACAATTTATAGAAATTAGATCTAATGGTATTGATCTAATCATAGGCAATATTTATCGTTCTCCTAGTGGCGCTTTTCCATTGTTTCTTCGGAATCTTGAGGAAATACTTGACATAATACCGAAACGTCCGTGTCAGTTAATCATAATGGGTGACCTTAATATAAATTTGATGGATTCAAACTCTTCGGCTTCAGTTGATTTTCTTTAACCATGCTTGTCGCAGGAACTCTACCATCCACATCCATCCCCACACGAGTAACTAATGTTACAGCTTCTTTGATTGACATTATCTTCTCTACGCTTAGTTTGAAGGAAAACTCAATTTTAGTTAGTGATATGTCCGATCATTTTCCAATATATTCTCGATTCAGCTTTAAACAGGGGAAGAGTAACCGGGCTCAGGTATTTGATTCTTATTCTGTTAGGTTTTGTGAGAAAGAGTTGCTCTTCTTGGGTCCAAATTAGCGGAAAATTCGTGGAGCATGCTTGATAATGATAAGGATTTTTCTTATTTGTTTGAATCCTTTTATGGAACCATAAAAGAGGCTATTCTTAGCATTTGTAAAGTACCACCTTCCAATCATAGGTCTAAAAGGATTGTTCCTCTAAACCCATGGATGACATCCGGACTTCTCAAAAGCTGGAGAAGGAAGAATAATCTCTGGAGAGCTTATAAATGTGCTACACTTTCAGCAGGTGCTATTCGTCTTTGTCAATTCAAGATCTACCGGAATATATATAATTCCTTGTGTAGGAAAGCCAAATCTCTCTATTATCTAAATAATTTTGCAGCTTGTGGCAATGATATTCGTAAAACTTGGAAGGTAATAAATTCTGTACTTAAACCCGGTTCTCAATCTAGCTCTTTACCTATGAGTCTGGTCATTGGTGATGGAGCTGTGGAGGGTGAGCTTAATGTCCAAGAGGCATTCACCTCATTCTTCGCTAATATTGGTAAGAATATTACTTCTTTAGTTACTTTGTCTCGGCCTAAGCCGGACTTTAGATCTTACCTCGGGCCATCTTGTGTTAAGTTTATGTTTCTAGAGCCAGTAACAATAAGTGAAATTAGTAAAATTGTTAATGGCTTGAAAAATTCGCCCTCATCTGGGCCAGATTCTATCCCTACTAAGGTAGTTAAATCTATTCTTCCTTCAATAGTATTGCCTCTAACAAAACTTGTTAATCTTTCATTTGAATGTGGTGTTTTTCCGGATCTCTCAAGCGTGCTCGGATTATTGTTTTGTATAAAGGTGGACCAGGAAATGATCCGGCAAATTATCGACCAGTTTAAATTTTATCAGTATTTAGTAAAATTTTTGAAAAGGCTATGCTTTCTCGTCTCCTTACTTTCTTAAATCTAAAAATTTTCTTCATGATTTTCAATTTGGTTTCCGAATGAAGCACTCCACTGAACATGCCTGTATGACCCTTTCGAATTTTATTCATTCTGCGTTAGATTCGGAAACCAAATTGGCTTTCGATTTCTTAACCCATGAAATTCTTCTATCAAAGATGTCTCATTTTGGCATAAGGGGAAGTGTATTTTTTTGGTTCCAGTCTTGTTTGAAGGATAGGTTAATTTCTGTTGATCCACTTTTCCGGTCACCCTCGCAAGTGAATTTTGGTGCCCTTCAGGGATCAGTTTTAGGGCCTGTGCTATTTTTGATTTATGTAAGTGATCTTTATTATGTTGTAAAAAAGCAGAAACTTATTAATTGCTGTAGACTTTGTCATCGTAAGCCTTCCCTTGCCCATAGTGGCAACTACAGTTCGCCTTCTTCCGATGTCGTTGTTTGTTTTGCTGATGACAGCACACTTATCACTTTGGGAAACTGCGAATCCGAGCTTCGATTGAATTTGGAAAATTTGTTTGAGAGGGTGATTTTGTGGCTTGATGCTAATTATCTTACTCTGAATTTTTCTAAGTCCAGTTTTTTGATTTTTTCGCGTGTTTCTCAGGTTAATCCCCAGTTATCAGAAATTCACCGGCCAAATGGAAAAATTCATAGATCTAAAGACCGATATGTTCTTTTTTTGGGCATTCTTGTTGATGAAAACCTATCTTTCAAACGTCACATTGATTTTATTAAAATGAAGATATGCAGGAGTCTCGGTATTTTAAGGAAACTTAGACATACTTTTCCAGTATCGATTTTGAAAATCCTTTTTCACTGCTTGATCCAATCTTGCGTTTCTTACTGTCCAATTGTGTGGATGTCAACTTTTCCTTCACTGTTAAAACCACTTTCTAAGGTTTACAATAAAGCTAGAAACCTCATTCAGGAGACTAATCGTTCATTAGTTATACCATTACTTGATCTTGGGTCACTATACATTCTTTAATGTGCATGTTTTACTTTTGCTCAGCTATATGGTAACCTCCCCCGGCCCCTAAATGTTCCGCTTTCTTTTACCTCTGATCAAAATAATTATTTTCTTCGCAATACGACAAATCATGTTCAAGTTCCATTTACTCCTTGCATAAGGTCAGATTCTAATCCTCTAATGGCGTGTCATATTGTTTGGAATAAGTCGCCTGAATCAGCTCGAGGGTGCCACTCATTCGGTTTGTTTTAAAAAAATTTTAAAAATTCTTTGGCTTCGTAGAAGTTAGTTTTATTTATGTTTTTATTTTTTTATTTATTTTGAGTTTTTTTATTTTTGAGTCTATTTAATCTATTAATTAATTTAGTGTATTTACTCTATTTTTCCTATAGTTTTCATTTTATCTACATTTTCTTTTCTTCTCCTTCGTATGTGAGTAAGTGATCATTTCAAACTTTCTTTTGTTTTTCATCTCTGAGTAAGCAATTCATATGTCTTCCCCCTTTGTAAAGGCCAATGAGCCTTTGGGGAATAATAACAAGTAATATTGTATGTCTATCTAATGAAGAATAAAACTTGTCTTATGTCTTATGTCAGATTCCGGTAGTTTGTTGACAGATCTGTCAAAATATGACTGGTCATTTGGTCATTGGTCATTGGTCAAAACTCCAAAATTTGTCTAAAACTATAAGTAAACTCTAGTAAAATGGCTTTGAACACGATCTAATGTAGTTTCAGGCGATATCGATATCTATATATCGGACCACACATCGAATATCGAAACGCAAATTTTGATATCGAAAGCGATATTTGGAAATATGTGACTATTTTCAGCTTTTTTCTGTCTACCAATGAAAATCCATAAGCTAACATAGCATTTATATGATGGTGAGAGGGCTAGCCATATTGATTATCATAGGCAGCGCAATAGCGCTGCCTAAGTAAACGATGTTTTCGCAATGTATTGTTTATTTTTTGGTTTAGACCAGAGCACTTCGTATCGAAGGAGTTGTCGTAGAAACTTCTAAAACGGCTAATTCGATTGGAAATTGGAATAGCTAGTGCCCTTTTTAATAGCCCAAAGTGATTGGAAGGCAACAAACACCCCTTCCACGCCCACCATTTCCCCAAACACATCTAATCAAAATTTTGAAGATAGCCATTTTGTTCAACGTAGTTTAAAGTTCTGGAAATTAGATCTTTGAGGATGAACCCACAGCCCTCAGGGCAAGGGTTGTAATTTATGCCCTGGTGGTATATAAGGTTTTTATAGAAAGCGTTGTCGTAGAAACTTCAAAAAGGGCTCATTTGATTGGAAATTGAAAAGGCTAGTGCCCTTTTTAATATTCGAAAGTGATTGGCAACTAACAGCTCTTCTACGCCCACCATTTATCCAAAAACATCCAATCAAAATTTTGAGATGTTCATTTTGTTCAACACAGATGAAAGTTCTGAAAATTATATCTTTGAGCAGGACACACCCCCCCCCCCCCCCTAGTCTTCACGGCAAGGGTTATAAGTTATGTCCTGGGGGCATATAAGGTTTTTATTGAAAGCTTTGTCGTAGAAACTTGAAAAAGGGCTCATTCAATTGGAAATTCAAAGGGCTAATGCCCTTTTTAATAGTCAAAAGTGATTGGAGGGCAACTACCTCCCCCTCTCACGCCCACCTTTTCCCCAAACACATCCAATAAAAAATTGTAGAAAGCTATTTTTTTTAAACGTAATTGAAAGTTTTGGAAATTAGATCTTTAAGGATGACCCCCCCCCCCCACCCCATAGCATTTAGGGCAAGGATTGTCAGTTATGCCCAGGGGGCATATACGGTTTTTTATAGAAAGCGATTTTGTAGAAACTTCAAAAAGGGCTCATTCGATTAGAAATTGAAAGGGCTAGTGCCCTTTTTAATAGTCGAAAGTGATTGAAGGGTGACTAACCCCCCTCTCAAGCCCACCAATTCCCCAAACACATCCAATCAAAATTTTGAGATATTAACTTTGTCCAATGTAGTTGAAAGTTCTGGAAATTAGGTCTTTGAGGATGATAACCCTCTCAGAGCCCTCAGGGCAAAGGTTGTAAGTTATCCCCTGGGGGAATATAAGGTTTTTATAAAAAAATTTTGTCGCAGTGACTTCACAAGGGGTGACTTCATTTGATTGGAAATGTAATTGAAAATGATTGAAGGGCAACTAGCCCCCATCTCACGCCCACCATTTCTCCAAACACATCCAATCAAAATTTTGATATTGCCATTTTGTTAAACGTAGTTTAAAGTTCCGGTAATGGGGTCTTTGAGGATGACAACCCTCCCCCCCCCTCACAGCCCTCATGGCTAAGGTTGTAAGTTATGCCCTTGGGGCATATAATGTTTTTATAGAAAGCGTTGTCGTAAATATTTCAAAAAGGGTTCATTCGATTGGAAATTGAAAGGGATATTGCCCTTTTTAATAGTCGAAAGTATTTGGAGGGAGAATCCCCCCACGCCCATCATTTACCCAATTATTTCCGATCAGCATTTTGATATGACCATTTTGTTTAACGTATTTGAAAGGTCTGAAAATTATGTCTTTGAGGATGAAAATCCTGCCCCCATAGCCCTCAGGACAGGGGTCGTAAGTTCTGCCCTGGGGGCATATAAGGTTTTAATAAAAATTTTTGTCGTAGAAGCTTCAAAAAGGACTCATTTGATTAGAAATCGAGAAGACTAGTGCCTTTTTTATTAGTAGAAAGTGATCAAAGGGTACATGCCCCCCCACGCCCATAATTTCACCAAACGCTTCCAATCGAAATTTTGAGATAGCCATTTTGTTCATTGTATCAGAACGGTCTGGAAATTATGTCTTTGATGATACCAAAACCCCCAGCACTCAGGGTAAGTATTTTAAGCTACGCCCTGGGGACACATAAGGGACATATATATGTTTTTTATAGAAAGCGTGGTCATATAAAGTTCGGAGGGGGCTCATTGGATTAGTAATCAGACGCTCTAGTGTTCTTTTTAATAGTAAAAGTGACCGGAGGGCAGCTACCCCCCCCCCCACACGCACACACACACGCGTCGTATTGTCCCGAAATGCATCTAATAGAAATTTTGAGATAGTTATTCTTTTCAAAATAGTCAAAATATCATATAAAAATGCCTTTGGGGTTGAAATAATCCCTGGAGATTAGGTACAAGGGTTGTAAGCTATGTCCAGGGGTTTTTTAAGGTTCTTATGAGAGGGATGGTTGTTTAACTTTAGAAGAGGCTCAGTCTTTCTCCCTGAAAAATACTATGTCAATATAAAACGAACAGAAATTAATAAAAAAAAACTTTTCAACAAAATAAGTTTTTTTAAAAAGTAAAGAACTTCATTAAAGCAAAATGAACAAAAATAGAATCAAATAATCTACCAAGAATACAACTACCACAAATCAGTATCAATAAATAAATGGAACCCAAAACAAACAGAAATTAAAATAAATAAGAGTCAAACTCAAAACGAGCAGAAATTAATATGAGTAGGGTTCTAAACCACTAGCTTTCTAAGAGCCAGAATATAATCTTTACTTTACTGAAAAAATTACTTTTAAATGTTTTCATTTTTCTAACTTTAAGAAATCAAAATCAATTAAGATTTTAAGGAATAAATATCAGCACATGCATATTCAACTAGCAGTGCAGATATTTTTCAGTAAATTCATTTGAATTGTTTTTTCAGTAAAGTACAAATTATATTCTGGCTTTTGGAAAGCTTGGGATTTAGAACCCTACTCATATTAATTTCTGACTCTTATATATTTTAATTTCTGTTTTTTTTGGGATTCATTTATTTATTTTTATGATTTGTGGTAGTTGCATTCTTCGTAGATTATTTGATTTTATTTTTGTTCATTTTGGTTTAATGGAGTTCTTTACTTATCTTTTAAACATATTTTGTTGAAAAAGTTTTTTTAATTAATGTTATTATGAACCAAAGACTGGCCTGGTGGGTACAAGATAATTGTTTATACAAAAGCCTTTTATGAACGTTAAAAGTAAAGATCACCGTCTGAATTGAAATTTATGAAAGAGAACTACCTTCCGAGAAGCTGTGACATTGGTAGACTCCAGGATGAGAATTTGAGACACTTTCCAGGAGCCGTTAATTAAATTCTAAACTGGAGAGTCTAAAATTTGACAATGTGGAAAATGGATGTAATAATCTTATTTGGGAGAATGCAAGGCCGTACCCATAATTTTTTTTTTTGGAGGGGTTTTTATTAAAAAAATGTTCGGGGGGGGGGTCAAATAAAAAAAACTCAAAAAACGCATAGAACATTTGTTTATATCTATTTTTGTTATGTTTTTACCAGTCAGACAAACATTTCAGGGGGGGGGTTCTAACACCCCCTCTGGGTACGGCCTTGGGATAATGTGCTAAACCATGACAAAGCTACAGGAAAACATATGAAAAAGAATGAAACAGTTATGACATTTTGGAAGCGAATGAAGATTTATTTTAAATATAGTTAGAGATAAGCTAATGAAGATTGTGATTATTGTTTTTGAAAAAAGGGAACTACCTAGCCATTTTAAGAAAACTTTAATTAAATTCCTCTATAAGAAAGGTGATAAGATTGAGGGCGGTAAATGGTAATTACACGAGCATTAGCATGGTTTCTGCAGGAAGCATATTACTTAGCACAATTATTTTTTTGACTTAGATATGCCGTTGTTATGGTTTTTAGAAAATAAACAGTGTAGTTTTAGGAGGGGAGAGGATGCATCGGCCAAGTTTTCACTCTCAGATTAATACAAGTAAGATACACCTGATTCATCAAATCCCTATAGTACTCAGCTTTATAGATTAAGGACAAGCCTTTGATTCAGCCGATAAAAGAGCTTTAGCAAAGCCCTTATCCTTGTATGGCGTACCAGATAAATACATCTATGTGAGTTTCAAGTATGGTTCTGAAGTGTGGGCGCTCGGATAGACAGAAGATTTGCTTGATGTTTTCCAGAGAAATTGCCAACAGATTCTTTTGGCTACCCGTCTATCTGACTATATCTCAGACAGTAAGCTGTTCAAAGAATGTGGTTCAATCCCGCTTACTAGGGCTATAATAAGAAAAGGGTTTAGATACCTAGGACATGTCCTTTTCCCATTGTGGAAAAGTAAGTCGCTCCTCAATGGGATGGAAGATGCCGTAAGAAAAGGTTTAAGAAAAATTTGAACTTTTGTGGAAGGTATAAAGTGGGAGGCTTTGAATATATTAGGATGGAAGATGAGCCAGCCTGGAATTGTTGGCCTCAGGTGGCGTTGTGCTAGAGTGAGTTCAGGTTCAGGTTCAGGTTCATTTATTATTCAATCATACATAATGACATTAAATATAAACAGATATCTGGCAGTGAGACAAGCTCGTTTTGCACAGATAAAAAAGAAAAACAATAAAGAAATATACGGATTTTCATTCAAAATGGTAGACTTCACAAACAAATATAAATAAATCAATAAATGTAAGGTTAATTACTCACCACACCACGGCAGACACCCACCCGACGATGCATAAACAACTCTCAACCAGCAATGGGACAAGAAGAAGGATATCAAGATCCGAGAGAGATCGAAAAATAAGAAGAGAATATTATTATAAGGAGAATATATTAAAAATAAAATAATATTTGACTAATAAATGTCCAAAAGGAATGATTTTATTTTATTTTTTAAAATTCCAATCGACACATCAAAATCAAAAATAGCTTCATATTGGTTCCACGCGGCAACCACACTATTTCGTAGAGAAAACCGGGACCTCTCTGAAATTATCAACGGCTGGCGTAGTTTGCGTATGCTGCGAGCTAGATGAGAAGATGGCGGAGCAACTGGGAACAAATCAAAAGAAAAGAAATAACTGGGCAGTGACAGGAGATTATGATTAACCTTGAATAAAATCGAGTTAAAAGTAACTGCAAGTTCAACAGGAAGAATATTCAATAAACAATATAAACTCTTTGTAGAAGACTTACTGGGGAAAGACGCTGGGGAAGGAAGATAACTTTTTAAAATACGAAGCGCCTTATTTTGTTGCCTCTGAAGCGGAATTAAATGGGATCTGAAAGTATTCAAGTAAATAAGTGGGCAGTAATTTAGATAAGAATGAACAAGAGCGAAATAAATAGAACGCATAGCTTCGAGCGGCAAAATGAATTTCATACGTTGCATAATACCCACGTTCCTTCCAAGCTTCAATCTTATACCATTTATATGCGGCTTCCAACTCAAATTTGAGTCAACCAGCACACCAAGGTAACGAATAATTTCAACACGTGATATATCCATACCTGAAACAGATGACTTAATCAACTTCAGACATGGAAGTGCCCGTGACGTACGCGAAAATACCATAAACTTTGTTTTTGAAGTGTTCAGAGCTAGCCTATTTGCCGTAAACCATGCTACTAGTCTATCGAATACTAGACTTAAATTATGTTTGACACGATCTTCATCGATTCCAGAGACACTACAGGCTGTGTCATCTGCGAAGAGAACGGTCAGCCCTAGGTCCTCAACTGAATTACTAATATCATTAACATAAATTAAAAACAACAGAGGGCCGAGAATTGAACCTTGGGGCACTCCAACTTTATTTGACTGGTTCGAAGACGTTGATATAACATCGCCCCCATCAATACACTGGACTCTATCGCTTAAATATGACAATATTATCGATTTAGCCGGACCACGTATACCACAATTAGACAATTTTTCATTTAAAATCATGTGACAAATAGTGTCAAACGCTTTCCGTATATCCACGAATATAGAAGCTGGAATTTCACCCTTATCCAAGGCATCATGAATAAACTGGGTTACTGCCAAAATAGCATGCTCAGTAGAATGTCCTTTTCGAAACCCGAATTGGGACTTACTGAAAAAACTATTCTTGTCAAGAAAATTTACAATCCTCACGTACAAACAACGTTCAATAATTTTTCCGAAAGCAGATAGAATAGATATGGGCCTATAGTTGGACGGATCATTTATATCTCCCCCTTTGTGTAGTGCAATGACACGGGCGGACTTCATACATGAAGGGAAGATACCATTCTTGAAACAAAGATTAATTATGTGCACAAGAAAATTTACTATACTAGGCATAATCGATTTAAGCAAGTTCGTAGAAGATCCGTCGATTCCTTCTGAGTGTCCATTTTTGAGTTGATGAAGTACAAGCATCAATTCAGCAGACGAGACTGGAGTGAGGAATATGGATCGGTCAGTAGAAGAGGGTAGAAAACTTTTGAAATCAGCAGAATTTGGCGTTGATTTTTGGGATGCCTCTTCCGACGTCTTTTCACCTATTTTAGCGAAGTGCGTGTTGAGCATGTTGGCGACGTTAAGTTTTCCTTTAACAGCTGTATCACCACCTGGGGGCATCATTTCGTCCGGAAAAGAATTTAACTTTTTTTTGCCGATACAATCGTTTATTAATGTCCATACCTTCTTAGGAGATCCATGCGCGCTATTGAATGCCTTCAAATAGTAGAGCTGTTTAGCAGACCTGAGAGCCTTGGTTAAGCAATTTCTGTAAGCTTTAAAAAAGGCTTGATTTGTTTCATCGGGATTCGATAGATATATTTTATACAGCCTGTTCTTTGATTGGATCGACCTTAGTAGTCCTCGTGTAACCCAAGGCTTTTTAGATCTGTTGTAACGTCTTAGACGGGTCGAAGACATCGGACAAGCCACATTAAGTGCTGTGGTAAATTCGTTGACAAAATACTGTGAAGCTTGATTTACATCCTCGCAGTCTAAGCACGGAGAGGGGTCAATTTTAAGCAGCAGTTCATTCAACAGCTGAACAGATGTAGCATCAAGCCTTCTAGTTGTTTTGATCGGAGTCGCCGTTTGTCGCCCAGTTTTTATCTCCATCAAAAGCATAAAGAGGTCTGACGTGTCATCGATAATAACATGACACGAATCAAATTCCATATTCAGAAAAATATTGTCGATTACCGTTGCTGTCGAGCTTACAACTCGAGTTGGAATACGACAAGCTGGGAGAAGCCCCAGCGAAAGACAAAGTGTCAGAAAATCAACAGCCGAAGGCGAATATTGTGTAGATGAAAGATCATGACCAGCATTACTTATATCAATATTAAAATCCCCAATGTACATAATCTTCCGACTTCGCTCGATTGCGATCGAAGAAAACGCTTCCAGCTTACTTATGAAATGTTGCACCGAAGAGCTAGGTGGTCTGTAAAACAAACAACACAACACTTTTTCATTACCAAAATCAAGCTCAACAACCAAAAATTCAAACAACATTTCTTCATACATAGAATCAAAATCCGAAACAATCCTGTAAGTAATATCATTATGAATAAAAAAAACCAAGGCCTCCTCTCGATCTGTCATTCCTAGTCTTAGAAATAAAATTGTAACCATTAATATTCGCTAGGTGACTAGTTGACTCATTTAAGAAAGTCTCACATACAGCTAATACATCAACTCGGTAGCATGGAAGGAACGAAGATAAATGGTCCAAACTACTCATCAACCCGCAACAGTTTAAACTCGCCAGCCTCACACTACCAGGAGAAACATGTCCGTTAATCTCATTAGGGAGTAAATATTTGTTAATAGGGAGGGATCTAATAGAAATATCATATTCATCATCCGAAAAACCACAATCTGCAGAAATTTTTATTAAATCTAATGGGTCTCTCTCAAAATCTCTCAACCTACTCGATGTCCCATCACCAGTAGAATTAATCATAATCATTTTGACTTACCAAACCGTCTGGTGGGAGCCTGTAGTGATGCGGCAATAAATCATCAACCAAACCTTGATGTGGAAGAGTACGGCACGTCTTGTGAAATATCTGATCTTCAACTGAAAAAAACACACGAAGCAAAAACAGAACCTGATTTCTAGGCCTATGGAAAATAGAAAAAAAGAATAGCGACGATGAAGCATAATCTGGCATGGCAGACTTAACAAGTCGAAGTCGCATTGAGCACTGAACACAATAAGAAAGAAAAAAACAACGAAAAGAAAAAAACCAACACTGACTAGTGGTCATTTTCCCAATCATGACACACACCAACAAAATGAACTTGTTTCATCTCTCGATCGCGGACGTATTTCATTAAACAAATAAAACAAATAATGGTCCGCGTATACACTACAAACAAACTAATTAATCTTTTCCCAGTCAGAAGAATCACTTTTTTTCACTTCTAGCCATAAGTTAATACCCTTATGACGCACTCTGGATGAAACGATATGTTTCGACTCTTTCATTTCTTGTGCTTTCGAGAGTAGGGAGTTTCGAATCATGTTGAGAGCAGGGGGCAGGTCTGTAGAGATTATAATCCCACTACCTTTTAGCTTTTTAACATTGTTCATGATCGACTGGACATCACTCTCCGAGCTTAGTGAAATAAATACGGGGGACTCCTTGCGTCGGCTATTTTGCTTGCTGCGCCTATTTGTGATGTTTGCAGCCCGTGAAGAAATCCGATAGCACTTAGTCATAGATATGTCACTAGTTACACCCAGCTTTTCGCTAACTAATTTAATGACGCTATCTTCAACTTTCTTGTTAGGCTCTTCTGCCGGTAAACCATGCACAATAAGGTTCAGACGGCGATCTTTCACGTCGATAAGTAGTAGCTGTTTTTCCAGGGCCTGGTACTTGTCGACATACTCGTCGATAGTTTTCTCAAAGTTATTAAGCCTCACATCTCGGTCGGCAGCCTCCGTTCTCAGCGACGCGATCTCAGAAGTAATTCCGTCAAGCTTATTATTTAATTCTGTCTGCGTAGCAATAATAGAATCTAGTTTTCCGCTCAAAACTTTTCTGAACTCGTCGAACGATTTTTGCGTAACATTAGCCATGATAAATCTCGATTATAAATCCGCTTCGGGAGGATTGGGGATTAGCAATTCATTCGAAATAGCATCAAAAGGGACTTACTGGCAAGGGGGGTGTGTGAATACCCCCCGCTAACCAAATATAGCACGATTAAATCAGCTCTTGACTCCTACAGGCAATGCATCAAACAGGTTTGGTCAATTAACCAGGTTATCCAAAGCCACTCTAGTCCTTTATTTCACTAATCCCAATTATCTAAAGTAAATTGTTCACAGCGCTATACAGTATTGTACACAATTTCATTTGTTGCGCAATGAAATAAATATCCAAATAATAATCCTCTGTGAAAACTGGCTAAACGCTATAAACTGGTTTAGATCTTAATAGGTCAAAGACTGACGAAAGACTGAGTAGTTGTTAGTAGTATTAAGATTTTGCAAAATTATTTCGCAAATGGGCAAGAAGAAGACGAATAACTTGTTCAACCCATTGAGTCACACATACTGATAAATGTCACGTATATATGTGTCCTTAAGGTAGCATAGCCTGCTCTCAAAGTAAGTTTAATCAGGTAGACTCTCAAATGTTGCTGAGGAACTCCGAAAGGCTTTGCTGGATAAAATATTTTTAAGTTTGTAAGCCTTGGTCAGGTCGCATCCGTCACGTTTGTCATATTTCTTGATCCAGGTTTGAGAAAAATGTATATCTCCCTGACGATCTTCTCCAGGTTGAGAATAAAATAGCAAGAGAGATGAATTTGGCCTTGGAGATGGACTTGGCTGAGGAACTCCGAAAGGCTTTGCTGGATAAAATATTTTTAAGTTTGTAAGCCTTGGTCAGGCTGCATCCGTCACGTTTGTCATATTTCTTGATCCAGGTTTGAGAAAAATGTATATCTCCCTGACGATCTTCTCCAGGTTGAGAATAAAATAGCAAGAGAGATGAATTTGGCCTTGGAGATGGACTTGGCTGAGGAACTCCGAAAGGCTTTGCTGGATAAAATATTTTTAAGTTTGTAAGCCTTGGTCAGGTCGCATCCGTCACGTTTGGCATATATCTTGATCCAGGTTTGAGAAAAATGTATATCTCCCTGACGATCTTCTCCAGGTTGAGAATAAAATAGCAAGAGAGATGAATTTGGCCTTGGAGATGGACTTGGCTGAGGAACTCCGAAAGGCTTTGCTGGTTAAAATATTTTTAATTTTGTAAGCCTTGGTCAGGTCGCATGCGTCACGTTTGGTATATATCTTGATCCAGGTTTGAGAAAAATGTATATCTCCTTGGCAATCTTCTCCAGGTTGAGAATAAAATAGCAAGAGAGATGAATTTGGCCTTGGAGATGGACTTGGCTGAGGAACTCCGAAAGGCTTTGCTGGATAAAATATTTTTAAGTTTGTAAGCCTTGGTCAGGCTGCATCCGTCCCGTTTGGCATATATCTTGATCCAGGTTTGAGAAAAATGTATCTCCCTGACGATCTTCTCCAGGTTGAGAATAAAATAGCAAGAGAGATGAATTTGGCCTTGGAGATGGACTTGGCTGAGGAACTCCGAAAGGCTTTGCTGGTTAAAATTTTTTTAAGTTTGTAAGCCTTGGTCAGGTCCCATCCGTCACGTTTGGCATATATCTGGATCCAGGTTTGAGATGGCTTTCGGTGCCAGCAGCTAAAATTTATCATGGCTCGACAAATTTTCAATGGATGGTCTTTAGTTCCAAGAAAAACTTTTCCACTCAAGTCTCTTAATATTTGACTCAGAAATACTTTAACCAGGTTGCCACAAAACTAGTGTCCGTGCCCATAATCAATGTCCCTTCTGAGAGTGTTTTCCAAGGCTGGTCAGTTATTCACTGAAAAATCAAACCAATTCTCATTGAAAAATTAAACCAATATAATTTGTACTTTACTGAAAAATTCAAATGAATTTACTGAAAAAAAAATGTGCATTGTAAGCTTAATATACATATGCTGATATTTATTCCTTAAAATCTTAATTAATTTTAATTTCTGAAAGCTATAAAAATGAAAACATTTAAAAGAATTATTTTCAGTAAAGTAAAAATTATATTCTGGCTTTTAGAAAGCATAGGGGTTTAGAACCTACTCATATTAATTTCTGCTCGTTTTGAGTTTGACTCTATTATTTATTTTGATTTGTGTTTGATTTGGGTTTCATTTATTTGTTGATACTTATTTGTGGTAGTTGTATGCTTGGTAGATAATTTGATTCTTTTTTGTTCATTTTTGGCTTAATGGAGTTCTTTACTTTTTTTGAAAAACTTATTTGGTGGAACAAGTTTTTCAATTAATTTTAGTTCGTTTTATATTGACATAGTCTTTTTCAGGGAAAAAGACTGAGCTACTTCTAAAGTCAAACAACCATCCCTTCTATAAAAACCTTATAAATACCCCTTGGGCACATCTTAAAACCCTTTCCCCTAATCTCTAGAGTTTGATTAGACCCAAAAAGCCTTGTTATATGATATTTAGAATCTTTTGAACAGAATAACTATTTCAAAATTACTATTAGATACATTTCGGGACAATACGACGTGTGTGTGTGTGTGGGGGGGGGGGGGGGGGGGGGGGGGGTACCTTCCCTCCAACCACTTCGAATTTGAAAAAGAGCAATAGAGCGTCTGATTACTGATCCAATGAGCCACCTCCAAACTTTACATGACCGTGCTTTCTATTAAAATCTTATATGCCCCCAGGGCATAACTTACAACCCTTGTCCTGAGGGCTGGGGGGATTTGTTATTCTCAAAGACATAATTTCCAGACCTTTGAAATACGTTGAACAAAATGGCTATCTCAAAATTTTGATTGGAAGTGTTTGGGAAAATGATAGGCGTGGGGGGGCATCTGCCCTCTGATCACTTTTTACTAATACAAAAGGCACTAGTCTTCTCCATTTCCAATCGAATGAGCCCTCTTTGAAGCTTCTATGACAAAACTTTCTATAAAAACCTTATATGCCCCAAGGGCATAACTTTCGAACCTTGTCCTGAGGGCTAAGGGGGGATTGTCATCCTCAAATACATAATTTCCAGACCTTTCAACTATGTTGAACAAAATGGCCATATCAAAATGTTGATCGGAAATGTTTTGAGAAATGATGGGCGTGGTGGGGGTTAATTCTCCCTCCAATTACTTTCGACTGTTAAATAGGACAATAGTCTTCTTAATATCCAATCGAATGAGCCCTTTTCGTAGTTTTTGCGACATCGCTTTCTATAAGAACCTTATATGCCCCCAGGGCATAACTTACAGCATTAGCCCTAAGGGCTGTGGGGGGTGTGTCATACTCAAAGACATATTTTCCAGACCTTTCAACTACGTTAAACAAAATGGCTATATCAACACGTTGATCAGAAGTGTTGGGAAATGATGTGAGTCAGGGGGGGGGGGGCATTCGCCCTCCGACTGCTTTTGACTATTAATAAAGGCAGCAGCCTTCTCAATTCCCTATTCAATGAGCCCTTTCTGAAGTTTCTACGACAATACTTTCTATAATAACCTTATATGCCCCCAGGGCATAACTTAAAACCTTTGCCCAGGGGGCTGTGGGGGTTAGTCATCCTCATGGACCTAATTTCCAGAAATTTCAACTACGTTGAACAAAATGGCCATCTCAAAATTTTGATTAGATGTGTTTTGGGAAATTATGGGCGTGAGAGGGGGTTTAGTTGCCCTCCGATCATTTCGACTTTTAAATAGGGCACTATCCCTTTCAATTTCCTATTGAATGAGCACTTTTTGAAATTTATACGACAATGCTATCTATATAAACCTTATATATCCCCAGGGCATAACTTACAACCCTTACCCTGAGGGGCGTGGGGGATTTGTCATCTTCAAAAACATAATTTCTAGAGCTCTCAACTTAATTGAACAAAATGGCTAAATCGAAATTTTGATTGGATGTGTTTGGGTAAATGTTGGGCGTGAGATAGGGGTTAGTTGCCCCCAGGGCATAACTTACATCACTTGCCCTGACGGATGTGGGGGGGGGGGGTGTCATCCTCAAAGAATTAATATCCAGAACTTCAAACTACGTTGGCTATCTCAAAATTTTGATTGGATGGGTTTGGGGAAATTGTGGTCGTGAGAGGGGGGGGGGGGGGGGGGGGCTTTTTGAAATTTCTACAACAACACTTTCTATAAAAACCTTATATGCCGCCAGAGCATAACTTGCAACCCTTGCCCGGACGGTTGTGCCGAGGTCGTCATCCTCAAAGAGATAATTTCCAGAACATTCAACTACGTTAAAAAAAATGGATATCTCAAAATTTTGATTGCATGTTTCTGGGGAAAGGGTGGGCGTGAGAGGGGGGTTATTTGCCCTCCAATCAATTTCTACTATTAAAAAGGGCACTAGCCGTTTCGATTTCCAATCGAATGAGCCCTTTTTGAAGTCTTACGACAACCGTTTCTGTAAATACCTTATATGCTCCCAGGGCATAGTTTGCAACCCTTACCCTGAGGGCTCTGGGGGATTGTCAGCCTAAAAGAACTAATTTCCAGAACTTTCAACTACGTTGAACAAAATGGCTATCTAAAAATTTTGATTAGATGTGCTGGGGAAATGGTAGGCGTGAGAGAGGGGTTATTTGCCGTCCAATCACTTTCTACTATTAAAAAAGGTACTAGCCCTTTCAATCTCCAATTTATTGAGCCCTTTTTCAAGTTTCTACGACAACTCTATCTATAAAAACCTTACATACCCCAAGGGCACAACTTACAACCCTTGCCCGGAGGGCTGTGGTGGGGTTGTCATCCTCAAAGAGATAATTTCCAGAAGATTCAACTACGTTAAAAAAAATGGTTATCTCAAAATTTTGACTGCATGTGTCTGGGGAAATGGTGGGCGTGAGAGGGGGGTTAGTTGCCATCCAATCACTTTCTACTATTAAAAAGGGCACTTGCCGCGTCGATTTCTAATCAAATGAGCCCTTTTTGAAGTTTTTAACGACAATCATTTCTGTAAATACTTTATATGCCCCCAGGGCATAGTTTGCAACCCTTACTCTGAGGGCTCTGGGGGGGGGGGGGGGGTTGTAAACCTAAAAGAACTAATTTTCAGAACTTTAAACTATGTTGAACAAAATGGCTATCTAAAAATTTTGATTGGATGTGTTTGGGGAGATGGTAGGCGGGAGAGAGGGGTTAGTTGCCGTCCAATCACTTTCGACTATTAGAAAGGGTACTAGCCCTTTCAATTTCCAATTTATTGAGCCCTTTTTGAAGTTTCTATGACAACTCTATCTATAAAAACCTTGTATGCCATCTTCAAAGACCTAATTTAAAGACCTTTCAACTACGTTGAACAAAATGGCTATATAAAAATGTTGATTGGATGTGTTTGGGGAAATGGTGGGTGTGAGGGGGATTAGTTGCCCTCCAATCACTTTCAACTATTAAAAAGGGCCCTAGCCCTTTCAATTTCCAATTGAATGAGCCCGTTTTGAAGTTTTTAGAACAACACTTTCTGTAAAAACCTTATATGCCCCCAGGGCATAACTTACAAACCTTGCCCTGAGTGCCTTGAGGGGTTATCATCTTCAAAGATCTAATTTAAAGACCTTTCAACTACGTTGAACAAAATGGCTATATAAAAATGTTGATTGGATGTGTTTGGGGAAATGGTGGGTGTGAGGGGGATTAGTTGCCCTCCAATCACTTTCAACTATTAAAAAGGGCCCTATTCCTTTCAATTTCCAATCGAATGAGCCCGTTTTGAAGTTTCTACGACAAAGCTTTCTATAAAAACCTTGTATGCCCCCATGGCATAGCTTACAACCCCTGCCCTAACAGCTGTGGGGAAAGTGTCCACCTCAAAGACATAATTTTCAGATCTTTCAACTACGTTGAACAAAATAAATATCTCAAAATTTGGATTGGATGTGTTTGCGGAAATGGTGGGCGTAGAAGGGGTGTTAGTTGCCTTCCAATCACTTTCGGCTATTAAAAAGGGCACAAGCCCTTTCAATTTCCAATCGAATGAGCCCTTTTCGAAGTTTCTACAACAACTCTTTCGATACGAAATGCGCTATTTCGCTGCCTATGATGTGAAATTAAAAAATATATTTTATTTGTCTCTTCTGTTTGTCAAACATTTCTTATATCTTAGCTGATGTGAAATAGATGGTGCTGTTAGCAATAAACTTTAAAACGTGTTTTTCTTGGTGCAATTAAAGTATGAAACGGGGCAGAGCTCGCCATTTTTTAAACCATTGGCCAGGTAAAGAAGTGAAACCCTTAGTTGTTCAGGATTTCTTGAACCGGAGGTCCATTTCCTTTTTAGTTTCCATTTGCTTGGGCAGAACAATTTTTACAAGAACTTTTTAAGAATAATATAAGGACCAATATCATTTACGCCAATCAGACAACGCAATAACAGTAACCTCCATAACAGTAGCTCCTTCCTTTTTCAACATTGATCGAAACATCCTTTTTCTGCTGTTTACACCTTCTCTGAATCTGCCATCCATACTGATAATACTACCTTAGCAAAAACGCAAATATTATAAAAGATGTTAGCTTAGTAAGAGCTTCTAACGTGAAAACCCTGTCTAATTTTTGTATTGAAACCAGAATTTCCTAGTATGACCATCAAGGACATAAGAATTATTAAAAACTTGATAAAGGATGGTTCAATTACCATTGCAAAAGCAGATAAGAGTAACACTTTAGTTGTCATGAATACTGAGGACTACGAATCAAAATTAAGAAGTCTACTAAATGATAAAAAAAACAAACAAGAAGCTATCGTATAATCCAAAAGGCTCTTTTACAAATAAGTTTAAGAACGGATTCAAGTGTTTAAAGGATGATAGAAAAATAACACCTCAACTTTATTACAAAAGCCTGCCACGCAGTTCCTTGTGCCCTAAATTATATGGTTTTCCCAAAATTTATAAGTCTGACCTACCATTACGACCAATTGTGTCAGGTACAAGGTCACCAGTAAGTGTTTTGAGCAAGTGGTTAGTGTCAATCTGTAAACCACTTTTGTGGTATACAGATTAAGTGGTTTAAGTGGATTGTGGTTTACATTAAGAATTCTTCGAATTTGGTTGAAAAACTAAAAAAAGTAAAATTTCTTCAAGTTCTTTGCTTTCAAGCTTCGACATTATATCAATGTACACAAATATTGATTTAGAAGCAGCCGAAACTCTTCTAGAAAGAAAGCTGTTAAGAAATTTTGATTTGATTAGTGGCAAAACAGATTTGGAAGTTTCTGTAATTATGTATTTAGTAAGGTTGTGCAATAAGTTCTCTTATTTTTTTCAATTCAGAGGGGAGTATTTAGGACAAATAAATGGTTTACCTATGGGGGCCCCTTTATCACCTTTATTAGCTAATATTTTTGTGGAGAATATTGAAACAATTGCGTTGGATTCATATTTTCTAAAACATATTTTTGGGGGCCGGTATATGGATGACATAATTTCAGTATGGGATTATGGGGATGAGAAATTAAAAGGATTTTTGGAACATCTTAATTGTTTGGGGGGGGGGATTGAAAGTTTACTGTTGAATTAGAAAGGAATGGGAAACTTCCTTTTCTTGATGTTCTTCTTTTGAAAAATGAAAATAGTCTGGATTTTAAAATTTACAGAAAACCGACAAATCCAAATTTTAAAATCCAGACTATTTTCATTTTTCAAAAGAAGAACATCAAGAAAAGGAAGTTTTCCATTCTTTTCTAATTCAACAGTAAAATTTAAATCCCCCTTCCCCAAACAATTAAGATGTTCCAAAAATCCTTTTAATTCCTCATCCCCATAATCCCATACTAAAATTATGTCATCCATATACCGGCCCCAAAAAATATGTTTTAGAAAATATGAATCCAACGCAATTGTTTCAATATTCTCCACAAAAATATTAGCTAATAAAGGGGATAAAGGGGCCCCCGTAGGTAAACCATTTATTTGTTCTAAATACTCCCCTCTGAATTGAAAAAAAAATAAGAGAACTTATTGCACAACCTTACTAAATGTATAATTACAGAAACTTCCAAATCTCTTTTGCCACTAATCAAATCAAAATTTCTTAACAGCTTTCTTTCTAGAAGAGTTTCAGCTGCTTCTAAATCAATATTCGTGTACATTGATATAATGTCGAAACTTGAAAGCAAAGAGCTTGAAGAAACTTTACTTTTTTTAGTTTTTCAACCAAATTCGAAGAATTCTTAATGTAAACCACAATCCACTTAAACCACTTAATCTGTAAACCACAAAAGTGGTTTACAGATTGACACTAACCACTTGCTCAAAACACTTGTCTGGTGACCTTGTACCTGAGACAATTGGTCGTAATGGTAGGTCAGACTTATAGATTTTGGGAAGTCCATATAATTTAGGGCACAAGGAACTGCGTGGCAGGCTTTTGTAATAAAGTTAAGGTGTTATTTTTCTATCATCCTTTAAACACTTGAATTCGTTCTTAAACTTATTTGTAAAAGAGCCTTTTGGATTATACGATAACTTCTTGTATGTTTTTTTATCATTTAGTAGACTTCTTAATTTTGATTCGTAGTCCTCAGTATTCATGACAACTAAAGTGTTACTCTTATCTGCTTTTGCAATGGTAACTGAACCATCCTTTATCAAGTTTTTAAGAATTCCTATGTCTTTGATGGTCGTACTAGGAAATTCCGGTTTCAATACAAAAATTAGACAGGGTTTTCACGTTAGAAGCTCTTACTAAACTAACATCTTTTATTATATTTGCGTTTTTGCTAAGGTAGTATTATCAGTAAGGATGGCAGATTCAGAGAAGGTGTAAACAGCAGAAAAAGGATGTTTCGATCAATGTTGAAAAAGGAAGGAGCTACTGTTATGGGAGGTTACGGGAGGTTACTATTACTGCGTTGTCTGATTTGCGTAAATGATATTGGCCCTTATAATGTTCATAAAAAGTTCTTGTAAAAAACGTTCTGCCCAAGCAAATGGAAACTAAAAAGGAAATGGACCTCCGGTTCAAGAAATCCTTAACAACTAAGGGTTTCACTTCTTTACTTGGCCATTGGTTTAAAAAAAGGCGAGCTCTGCCCCGTTTCATACTTTAATTGCACCAAGAAAAACACATTTTAAAGTTTATTACTAACAGCACCATCTATTTCACATCAGCTAAGATATAAGAAATGTTTGACAAACAGAAGAGACAAATAAAATATATTTTTTAATTTCACATCATAGGCAGCGAAATAGCGCATTTCATATCGAAAGAGTTGTTGTAGAAACTTCGAAAAGGGCTCATTCGATTGGAAATTGAAAGGGCTTGTGCTCTTTTTAATAGCCGAAAGTGATTGGAAGGCAACTAACACCCCTTCTACGCCCACCATTTCCGCAAACACATCCAATCCAAATTTTGAGATATTTATTTTGTTCAACGTAGTTGAAAGATCTGGAAATTATGTCTTTGAGGTAGACACTTCCCCCACAGCTGTCAGAGCAGGGGTTGTAAGTTATGCCATGGGGGCATTTAAGGTTTTTATAGATTTGTCGTAGAAACTTCAAAAAGGGCTCATTCGATTGAAAATTAAAAGGGCTAGTGCCCTTTTTAATATCCTAAAGTGATTAGAGGGTAGCAGACCGCCCTCTCACGCCGGCCACTTCCCCAAACACATCCAGTCAAAATTTTGAAATAGACATTTTGTTCAGCGTAGTTTGATATGAGGGTCACTGTAAATGTGACCGAAATATCTGGTATTTTTGTGAATTTCTATACACTGTCTATTAAAAAAGATTTTATCCCTATTTTGAACTTTTATTTTATCGTGTGAATAATAATTTAAATAATGTGTTAATTTTGATCCCTTGGACCTTTAATTGAACTATAGTTGACTTCTTGAAATATTTAGATAAAAATTTTGTCTCTAAATTGTTCAAATGTTTCCAAAGGAATATTAGAGGTCCAAGTAAATAGTCATGAATTATAGCTGGCTTTACTGTAGTCAGGCTAAATACCATACCATATCAGCAACAAAAAATTTCTTCTTCCTCTACTCTCCTTTTTCTTTGTCTTGTAAATTCATTTCCAATTTTTATACGAAATGGGTAGTTTTCTGTGTACATTCCCAGAAAGTAGATAGCTGCTTGTTCGTTGAATGTACTGCTTTGTTTTTAGTATATTGATTAACATGAATAAATGGGAATTAAACAAGAGTTTTGAAAAAAGAATATGTTAGACCATGTGAATCAGAGAAAAATTATTTCTTGGTAGTGTATCCCAACAACAGAGAACTGGAAAATTAAATTTGCTACTAAGTCAAAAATAACATCAATAGCTTGCAAAAATATTCAACGATACAAGTGACATAACATTTCATTTCGATGTTTTTTTTATGTCGGTCAAGGAGAAGTCAAAACCCATTAATAACTACACAGAATTTCATAAACCAAATTTTAATTATATTTCTAAAGAATGGTTGTGCCAAGAAGCTTTCGAATTCTTTTTATTAAATTTGAATTTCCAAGTTTTCACTTGTTAAATTGACTTTGATTTACTTCATCCTAAATAATTGGAAATACTGGAAAGACGACCGAGGGACAGCAAAGGCAAAGATAACAGAGATCATACCGGTTAACTCTTGTATCTTTTGCACTCAAATAATTTAATTTGAAATTTTTTATTTCGCTAATACTTTTTCTATCATCATTTTGTAAAAGAGTGCAAAGAGCTAATAATTGGTAAAAAGAGTGCAATCCTGGTCCATGGAAGGAAAGAGTGCAATCAGGTAAAAAAGCATATTGCACACGAAAAGCGTCTAAGTTCAGAACCCTGGTTAAACGAAGAAACCTCAATTATTTTCGTCGACAATATTCTTTTATCATTCAATGTGGGAGAATTCTCTTTTACTGTACATGCAGGAAATATGTGATTGAACTTTTACTTTACATTCAGGTTCGTTATAAAATTTTGGACGATTTCAAAAGGTTTGGGATAATGTAAATCGTACGTAGGTACTAATGAATACGCGGAAATTTGTTTAAGTGTATTATCAAAGAACTCTTGAAAAGATTTAATCAAGTCCTTAGAAATCCCCAACTCTGTTGATAATAAAACACGTAAAGTCTGTTCTGTCGACGGGCTATCTAGATTAAAACGTAGCCAAATTGGAATCGAAAAAAGCTTTACCAGAAGAAGGTGCTCTCTTTCACTGAAAGGATCCTGTTGAGAAAAAGGTAGGATGAATTACTTAGCTTAGAAGCTTTTTTTTTAATAGCGGGTGACAGTGTTGGGTAAATTTTTACCAAATCATATTATTCACTTACGAATAAAGTGAATATACCACTTGATGCCTTTTTTTATGCTCTTTCCAAATATAATAATCATTTTTGTCAGAAATGAATTTTGGCCCCCACCCCTATATATACAAATTTAGGGTATATATTTGCACATTAGGGGGGTGGGGGCAATTTTATTTGGTAATTTTTTACCAAATCATGTTATTCACTTGTGAATAAAGTAAACATACTACCTGATGCCTTTTTTTATGCTCTTTACAGATATAATGATCATTTTTGTTGGAAATGATTTTTACCCCCACCCCTATTTATACCTATTCAGGGTATATATTTGCACATTAGGGGGGTGGGGGTAAATTTTATTTCTGATGTAAATGAGAGGTAAGATTAAACTTTCCCCCCCACCCCCCTAATGTGCAAACCTATAGGCTATGCTACCCTGAATTGGTATATATAGCCTAGGGGTGGGGGCTAAAATTCATTTCCAACAAAAATTATAATTATATTCATAAAGAGCATAAAAAAGACATCAAGTGGTATATTCACTTTATTTGTAAGTCAATAATATGATTTGGTAAAAATTTACCTTTTATTTCTGATGTAAATGAGAGGTAAGTTTAAATGGTAAAGTTCTACCAAATCATATTATTGAGTTAGGAATAAAGTGAATACACCATTTGATGCTTTTTTTTTATGCTGATTATGAATATAATAATCATTTCTATTGGAAATGAATTTCAGCCCCCCCCCCCTATATATGCCAATTCAGGGTATATATTTCTACATTAGGGGGGTGGGGGTATAGTTTAAACTTACCTCCCATTTACATCAGAAACAAAATTTGCCCCCCCCCCTAATGTAGAAATATATACCCTGAAGCATATATAGGGAGGGGGGGCTGAAATTCATTTCTGATAGAAATGATTACTATATTCATAATCAGCATAAAAAAAAGGTATTGAGTGGTATATTCACTTTATGCATAAGTCAATAATATGATTTGGTAGAACTTTACTGTTTAAACTTTCTCACCACCCTCCCCCCACTAATGTGCAAATATATACCCTGAATTCATATATATATAGGGCTGGAGGCTAAAATTCATTTCCAAAAAAAATGATAATTATATTCATAAAGAGCATAAAAAAGACATCAAGTGGTATATTCACTTTATTTGTAAGTCAATAATATGATTTGGTAAATATTTACCTCCAAATGTAGCCTAGGCCTAGGTTAGCCTAATTAACAATTTGCCTGCAAATGCATCCCTTCTGCCCTCATGGTTCTCCTGCAGGTAAATTTGTAGCCTGCAGGTTCTCCTGCAGGTTAAATTACTGACCTACAAATAAGATGAACATAACCACTTGATGCCTTTTTTATGCTGTTTCTGAATAGCCTAGGCTATAATAGTAACTTTGCTTGGAAATTCAATTTTAAGCACTCTACAGACTGTCAAATACCTTTTCCTCTTATTTTTGGCTATATAAATGGTTAAAACAATAATTCTTACTTCATTAGGCTATAGGCCTATGCATAAAAATTGTAGGCCCTAGTTAACACATTTCAACTGCAGCTCTACTATAATGTACCCCTCCCTCCACCCCCCCCCCCCCTTATGTGCAAATAGGGCCCTAGCCTGTAGCCCAAATTATATACTTCCTGAGTGTCTGCTGGGTCTCAATTTTGTCACAGTCAATTCAGTAGGCTAGGCCTATAGCCTATGCCTAAACCAGTTTCAACAAAAGTGATGCTAATAGCTGTATATAAGCAGTAGGCTTTCTGAAATAGGCCTAAGATAAAAAGAAATAATCTTTGAGGGTCTTCAAAGGGCTTAAAATTGAATTTTCATGTAAAGTGATTATATACTTGGAAAGAACATAAACAAATGGTAAATTTTTACCAAATCATATTATTGACTTACAAATAAAGTGAATATACCACTCAATGCCTTTTTTTTATGCTTTTTCAAAATATAATAATCATTTTTGTTGGAAATTAATTTTACCCCCACCCCTATATTTACCAATTCAGGCATATATTTATACATTAAGGGGGTGGGGGTAAATTTTAAACTCACCTCCCATTTACATCAGAAATAAAATTGCCCCCACCCCCCTAATGTGCAAATATATACCCTGAATTTGTATATATAGGGGTGAGGGTAAAATTCATTTCTGACAAAAATGATTATTATATTTGGAAAGAGCATAAAAAAGGCATCAAATGGTATGTTTGCTTGATTCATAAGTTGATAATATGATTTGGTAAAACTTTACCAAAAAAATTACAGAGTGGTAGACCTATATTAACCTTAATCATAGGGCAATAATATGAACTGCACCAAATTTACCCTCATATATAGCCAATTACTAACTACTACTACTACTAACAACTCACCACAGCACCAAGCCAACTGAGGCCAACACAGCTACACACACTCTAATAATATATTTCTCCAATATTTCAATCTGTTCATAAATTATATTATAGCTAGCTCCTAGGCTATGTTAAACTAGTTATCTTCTTTGTCTGAAATTTATCTCTATGTATCTCTATATTTCCCTTAATTTGCACTTTAGTGTTGTTAAGGTCCATACTAGATCTTTTGAGCCCTATGTTGATGATTAATTGGAGAATCTGAGTCACATATCCATGGTTTGTTGTTCTATCCTGCATCCAATCTTGGTTTGAATGTTTGTATAGTTAGAACAGTTATTGTATTTTTACTGAGTCCATTACAATCATTAGTCAGTCATTCAATAAAAAAGTTTTGTATAGGCCTATCCTGTTATTCCCAGTCTGTTTATGAAGCTTTCCTGGAGAGTATGCTAGGGGGGGGCACACCCCCCTTGCCCCCCTGGATCTGCCACTGATCACACTTGTGTGAGGGAGAGGTAAGAAAAGCACCAAAGGATAAAAATTGGTACCTTAATAGTTTGGTACTATTAAGCAACATCCTAATATAGTATTCTTAATAAAACTAAAGTAATATGGTACCATTAGATTCCTTATTTCATGGTCTTCCAACATCATATTAGTGTTGTTGATAATGCACCCCCTCCCTGGTTGCCATATGATATGTACAAATATTAAACAAAAAGATAATACAATTAAATTCTTACTTTATAATATACAACATGTTTCTATTAATCCAATTATTGTCTTTCCTTACATTATTATCCATGTTATAAATTATTTTTATATAATATTTTATCTAACAATTCTATTGGAACCACTTATGCAAAACTGAATTTCATCAAGCCAAGACTAGAGCAATCCATTATATGCTGCACCACAAGCTGAAAAACCAGGAAGAAATATATCCAGTAGGGCTATATATGGGGCCACAAGGGGTGCCCTGTCATAGACAAAAATATGATATTCAATAGTAGTCTAATAGTATGAAAAAAATGGTAATGGTAAAATAATGGTAATGAAAAAAGGAGTCTAAGGTAGTGTTTCATTTTATTAAGATGAATCCTTCAGAGGAGTCCCTAAAGAACAACACCCAAAATTTAATACAGACAATAAAAATCACCAAAGTTTTCAGTACCATTTGAGAATTACAGCTCTCCCTAAAGGAGACACAATAATAGCCTAAAAAATAGCAGCTTCATTTGAATATACAATCAACATTCTTTCCTATGTAATAGTTGCCACTCTGGATAAAGCATGTGTCCCCTAATGATACCAGACATATTCCTAAGGTAATGTACCAAGTAGTTGGAATCTGAGTCAATAGAAGAAATGGTAAATATGGCAGGGTTGACTTCACCCAAAGCAATATGTTTCCTTCCATCTTTAAAACGTTTTTAAATTATTTCAAATAATATATCAATTTTTAATAATTGCATTGAAATCTCTTTGTAGAAAGCTTTTTGCCAGGTCAAGAATCCAAGAAACTCAGTTTCTAAAGAAGACATTATGTTTCAGAAGATGCAAAACAACCAGGAAATATATTATTAGCACTACATATGGGACCATCAGGGCTCATTATTAGGGCTTTATGTGGGTTCATCAGGTGAGGCAGGGTGCATTGTCAGAAAAGTGACAAAATTTGGAAACAACATTAAACATAATGATACTAATTTTGTTTTATTATCATCTTTCCTTTAGATGTGGTGAACATAAGCAAATTTCCAGTAGAGTCTAATCACCAATTTTTGGCATAGTATTTTAAAGTTAGTACAAAGTACCTAAATCACAGACAGACTTTTGTAAGGTTGAGTAACTGTGTTTAACTTGAGTAATAATTCAGCCTAATCACAGAGAACATTTTAAGCTTGAGCCTAATCATGAAAAATCTGCCAAATTTTTGGGATGGGACTTTAAAGTTAGTACAAAGTACCTAAATCATAGACAGACTCAGTTGGGGTTGGGTTCAATCTAAGACAAATGTTGTAAGGTTGAGTAACTGTGTTTAAATTGAGTAATAATTCAGCCTAATCACAGAGAACATTTTAAGCTTGAGCCTAATCATGAAAAATCTGTCCAGTTTTTGGGATGGGACTTTAAAGTTAGTACAAAGTACCTAAATCATAGACAGACTCAGTTGGGGTTGGGTTCAATCTAAGACAAATGTTGTAAGTTTGAGTAACTGTGTTTAAATTGAGTAATAATTCAGCCTAGTCACAAGAACATTTTAAGCTTGAGCCTAATCATGAAAAATCTGCCGGATTTTTGGCATGGGATTTTAAAGTTAGTACAAAGTACCTAAATCACAGACAGACTCAGTTGGGGTTGGGTTCAATCTAAGAAAAATGTTGTAAGGTTGAGTAACTGTGTTTAAATTGAGTAATAATTCAGCCTAATCACAAAGAACATTTTAAGCTTGAGCCTAATCATGAAAAATCTGTCCAATTTTCGGGATGGGACTTTAAAGTTAGTACAAAGTACCTAAATCATAGACAGACTCAATTGGGGTTGGGTTCAATCTAAGACAAATGTTGTAAGGTTGAGTAACTGTGTTTAAATTGAGTAATAATTCAGCCTAATCACAGAGAACATTTTAAGCTCAAGCCTAATTATGAAAAATCTGTCCAATTTTGGGGATGGGACTTTAAAGTTAGTACAAAGTACCTAAATCATAGACAGACTCAGTTGGGGTTGGGTTCAATCTAAGACAAATGTTGTAAGGTTGAGTAACTGTGTTAAAATTGAGTAATAATTTGGCCTAATCACAGAGAACATTTTAAGCTTGAGCTTAATCATGAAAAATCTGCCAAATTTTTGGCATGGGATTTTAAAGTTAGTACAAAGTACCTAAATCATAGACAGACTCAGTTGGAGTTGGGTTCAATCTAAGACAAATGTTGTAAGGTTGAGTAACTGTGTTTAAATTGAGTAATAATTCAGCCTAATTACAGAGAACATTTTAAGCTTGAGCCTAATCATGAAAAATCTGTCCAATTTTTGGCATGGGACTTTAAAGTTAGTACAAAGTACCTAAATCATAGACAGACTCAGTTGGGGTTGGGTTCAATCTAAGACAAATGTTGTAAGGTTGAGTAACTGTGTTTAAATTGAGTAATAATTCAGCCTAATCACAGAGAACATTTTAAGCTTGAGCCTAATCATGAAAAATCTGCCGAATTTTTGGCATGGGATTTTAAAGTTAGTACAAAGTACCTAAATCACAGACAGACTCAGTTGGGGTTGGGTTCAATCTAAGACAAATGTTGTAAGGTTACGTGTTTAAATTGAGTAATAATTCAGCCTAATCACAGAGAACATTTTAAGCTTGAGCCTAATCATGAAAAATCTGTCCAATTTTTGGGATGGGACTTTAAAGTTAGTACAAAGTACCTAAATCATAGACAGACTCAGTTGGGTTGGGTTCAATCTAAGACAAATGTTGTAAGGTTGAGTAACTGTGTTTTAATTGAGTAATAATTCACCCTAATCACAGAGAACATTTTAAGCTTGAGCCTAATCATGAAAAATCTGCCGAATTTTTGGCATGGGATTTTAAAGTTAGTACAAAGTACCTAAATCACAGACAGACTCAGTTGGGGTTGGGTTCAATCTAGGACAAATGTTGTAAGGTTGAGTAACTGTGTTTAAATTGAGTATTAATTTAGCCTAATCACAGAGAACATTTTAAGCTTGAGCCTAATCATGAAAAATCTGTCCAATTTTTGGGATGGGACTTTAAAGTTAGTACAAAGTACCTAAATCATAGACAGACTCAGTTGGGGTTGGGTGCAATCTAAGACAAATGTTGTAAGGTTGAGTAACTGTGTTTTAATTGAGTAATAATTCACCCTAATCACAGAGAACATTTTAAGCTTGAGCCTAATCATGAAAAATCTGCCGAATTTTTGGCATGGGATTTTAAAGTTAGTACAAAGTACCTAAATCATAGACAGACTCAGTTGGGGTCGGGTTCAATCTAAGACAAATGTAAGGTTGAGTAACTATGTTTAAAGTAGAGTAACAGTAGAGCCTAATTACAGAGAATATTTTAAGCTTGAGCCTAATCATGGAAAATCTGCCCAATTTTTGGCATAGGATTTTAAAGTTAATACAAAGTATCTAAATAGCAGACAGATTCAGTTGGGGTTGGGTTCAATCGAAGACAAATTTTGTAAGGTTGAGTAACTGTGTTTAAAGTAGAGTAACAGTAGAGCCTAATTACAGAGAATATTTTAAGCTTGATTCTAATCATGGAAAATCTGCCCAATTTTTGGCATAGGATTCTAAAGTTAGTACAAAGTATCTAAATCACAGACAGACTCAGTTGGGGTCAGGCTCAATCTAAGATAAATGTAAGGTTGAGTAACTATGTTTAAAGTAGAGTAACAGTAGAGCCTAATCACAGAGAGCATTTTAAGCTTAAGCCTAATCATGGAAAATCTGCCCAATTTTTGGCACAGGATTTTGAAGTTAGTACAAAGTTCCTAACCCACAGACAGGCTCAATTTGGGATGGATTCAATAAAAAACAAATGTTGTAAGGTTGAGTAACTGTAATTAAATTAGGTATGCTGTAAGGGTCATTTTTTTTTCTAAGTTTAAATGCTGATGCTATTTAGGACTATATACCTTACACTCAAGATTAGGAACTTGCTTTTGATGCTTAGGAAAGGTACGTTTTAATATAAATATTTGTCCAACCTTAGGCACTGTCTGAGAGAGACTTTGAATAGATTGGGATGGAGGAAGAGCATGCATAACTGTGTTGGCGTCAGGGGTCTTGGGGATGCCGTGAGTTGTTATTAGCAGTAGTATTAGGGGGGGGGGGGGGTCAAGGCCATACCCAGGGGGGTGAGGGGGTTTGACCTCCCTCGAAATGTTCGTCTGACTTGTAAAAACATAACAAAAATGGATATAAACAATTTTTTATGCGTTTTTCGAGTATTTTTTTGTTTTGTTTTTCGAGTGATTCTTTGGTCTCTTCTCTGTAAACTCAAAATTGGCTCATTGACCCCTCATAGTATGTCTTAAGCAATTGGACAGATTTCTGGGGCATTTGGTCATTTTCTAGAATTCTCCAAAGTTTTTGGCAAATGATTGAGTCAAATGCGGCAATGAAGTCCTTTCAAACTGCTGGATAATGAGGCAAAGTGCAAAATATTGTCAGTAAAGCTTCCACCCAGACGGAAGCCTTCTTGGTTTTCATTAGTTCTTTTCTTCCTTGCCCCCCGTGAAGCAGTTAAGCAGAATAATCCCAAATATTTTTACCACAATGTTGATTAGACTTATTCCCTGGTAATTTTTCACTCAGTTTTATCAGCTTTCTTGTAAAAAGGGAGAATAACTGATGTCTTTCAATCATTTGAGAAAGTATTGGTCCTCCATAGTTCCTCAAGGATACCATGGAGCTGCTCTGCTGTGATCTTGGGGCACTGTTTGTTTAGTTCTAGGGGGAGACCATCTTGGCCTGTAGCTTTGTAGTTCTTCATGGTCTTAATTGCTTTGAAAATTTCTGCTCTTGTTGGGTTGGCCAGCTCAACATTATAAGGCTTTTTTTGAACACTAGGGGGGAAAATCACCAGGAGCTGATGATTGGGATGGGCTAACTAGGGATTGGAAGTGATCTTCCCATCTGGCCAAATGGTCCATATTAAAGCTTATGACTTTTCTTGATCTGTCTTTGACAACTTTTGACACTGCAGATTTTTTATTAGTTGATTCCTTGAGAATCTGGTAGAGCTTTTGAGTGTCGTGTGAGTGTGCTGCTTTCTCTAATGGCAATAGTCTCTTCCCATATTTTATGGTAGTTTAGACAAGAACATTGCTTGACCTGTCTTAGCAACTCTTTTGTAATATCTTTAGGACCACTCACCTTTTTCCTTTGCTCTCCAACTATTGACAAGGTTCTGGTGATAATCCACTGCTGTCGTTTTACTTTCGTTTGATCTAGGATCTCTTTGGTGGTCACTGTTTTGATGCTCTTACATCTTTGCTCAGGGTAATGGTTTACTACCTGGATCAAGTTTAGAGCATCAAAACGGTCCCTCAGCTCCATTTGTGGTGTTTCCTGAACTTCTTTATCTTGTAGCTTACCAATAGCGATTTGGTCTTTTGGTTTATTATTTTTCTGAGCTGCAAGAGGCAGCAGGATTTTTGTAAGAACAAGCCTGTGATCAGACCCCGATTTTGAGCCTGTGTCCCCAACGTTGTAAGAATGCGATTCTAATACTGGACTTCTGCAGCGTTGGTGGACAAAATGAAGTCAATTTGGGCCTTAGTAACACCATCATTGGAGTGCGAAGTCAATCCCGCTCAAGAAGCACGTTTCTGCTTCTTTGGTTTATAATGGAACCAACACCACAGAGTCCCTAATTATTATCTACTCCAGAGTAGAAAAGTGGAACTGAATGTAGCGTTTTGGACACTGTAATTACTGTAGAGCCAAGACCAGAGATTCTGGTCTCAGAAACGCATAGTATTTCAATGCTATACTTCTATCTCATGGACAAGCAGAGCTTGTATAGTTTCTTGTTTGACAGATCTGACGATCCAATAACTAATAGTTAGTCTTGATCTTGCTTGGCTTATGACTATTGTTGGTTTTCCAAAAGATATGTCTAGTTGATTTTTCGACTTCGTTGCCATATTCAAAGTCGCGTCACCTGCCGGGAGCGCTGTAGCCGTATTCATAAGTTTTCTTGGTGTGAGCTCCATCAATGTTTCTTTGGAATAGAGTTGACAGCAAATTCCCCAGTCTAGCTGCTACCCAAACAGGGTTGAGACAGCCCTTTGTAGATTAAATAAAACAAAAAAACAAGTTTTTTTTTTAACTGAAAGTAAGGAACGACGTTAAAACTTAAAACGAACAGAAATTATTCCGTATATGAAAGGGGCTGTCCCCTCCTCAACGCCTCGCTCTTTGCGCTAAAGTTTTTTATTGTTTGAAAAAAATTGAGTTGTGAGAAAGTCAAAATTTAGCGTAAAGAGCGCGGGGTTGAGGAGGGACAGCCCCTTTCATATACGGAATAATTTCTGTTCGTTTTAAGTTTTAACGTCGTTCCTTACTTTCAGTTAAAAAAACTTGTTTTTTTTTATTTAATTTTTGACCGTTTTTGAATTAATGCAGATTTTGATATTGGCTCACCGTACATGAATAATTAAAGCAAAATTTGTATATTAATTTTACTTTTATTTGGTTAAATGGCTTTCTCGAAACTTGTTTAATTTTTTTTACGAACGTTTTTATTAGTAATAAATATACGTAACTTGCGTTTTAACTTACGCAACGAACTTCTATATTCATAGATTTTTAATACGTATAATAGGGGGTTCACCCCCTAGTCAATACCTTGCTCTTTAAGCTAAAGTTCGAATTTTGTTCCAATTCTTTAAAAATGACCCCTTAATCACAAAGGCCGTTAATTAGAATAAATAGCTCTTATGAAAGTGCTAAAAAATCTTTGGCTTAAAGAGCGAGTTATTGACTAGGGGGTGAAGCCAATCATACACATAATATTTTCTGTTCGTTTTAAGTTTTAATGTTGCTCCTTACTTTCAGTTGAAAAACTTTTTTTTTTATTTAATTTCTGATCTTTTTCTTTAATAATGATGGGAAATCCAGCGCCCCCTTCATAGCAATGGCCCTTTCCCCATGAAAATCTTCCTTCATGGAAAGATCCTCCCATATAACCCGACCCCCCTCCACCTACCAGAAAAAATCCCCTGAAAACGTCTGTATACTTCCCAATAACCAATACTATAGGTTAACATTGGGTAAAGTTCATAACTTTCAGCCCTCCCCCCGGGGACTTCGGAGGATTAAGTCATCCTAAAAGACATAGTTATCATATTTTCGACCATGCTGAACAAAATGACTATCTCAAAATTTTGATCGGGTGACTTTGGGAAAAAAATGCGCGTGGGAGGGGGCCTAGTTACCCTCCATTTTTTTGGTCACTTAAAAAGGACACTAGAACTTTCAATTTCCGTTCCATGACACCTCTACAGTAGGGTTCTCTTATACGCTGAATATGATGGTGTGATTTCATTAAGGTTCTATAACTTTTAGGGGGTCTTCCTTCCTTTTTTCGAAAATCAGCCAAATTTTCTCAGGTGCGTAACTTTTGATTAGTAAGACTAAACTTGATGAAACTTATATATTTGAAATCAGCATTAAAATCTGATTCTTTTGATGTATCTATTGGTATAAAATTCCGTTTTTAGAGTTTCGGTTACCATTGAGCCTGGTTGCTCCTTACTTTCAGTTCGTTACCACAAACTGTTTGATATCATTGACCATAAATCTGCTTCTTATGCCCTGCCATTATTGTCCTTGTATAGTGCCTAGAGGATCCTCCCAAGATGGTGTTCTGCTTCACCATGCAATTTAAACCATTGCTGGGAGAAGGTTTGAATCTCACAGGACGTGTCCACACGCCAATGGGCACTGCTGAGTGTACATCCTAGGGACCTTCTTTCTCCTCCGACTGTATTTACGGCCTCCAGGTGAGGGTGACCCAGTTTCTATTATGGACCCCCAGGGGCTAGGATCCCTCTTGGTTTGCGCTTCCTACTCAATGGAGGTACCCTGCATATCTGTAGGATGTTGCCTTATCCACCACCTGGGGACGCGCTGAATGGCCTGGGAAGTCCCCTACTGAAAAGATGAATCAAAAGGTGTAAAGATGTTATCCAGCTCCCACTTCATCAACAATTTGTCCCTATACAAGAGATATAATAGAAATAATATCTATCCCATTACTATGCTTCAGGTGCCAGATTACACATGAGCTGAATTTCACAATTTTAAGGGAACATCAGCCTTACTCCAATCAATAGTTGATTTTACCTCCCAAGCAAATTAGTCTTAGCAGCTCTGTCAACATTAGCATATTATCTAATTCTTATTCCTGAAATGTATAGATTGTACCTCCAATCTGGGATCCGTTTAAAGATTAGGATGTTAAAAGTCAAATATGTGACCTTGGCTCATGTCCCCTCTCTCTTTTTGGTGTGATGCCTTTTCCTAAAATGCTGAAATTCATGTCTGAAACGTGTTCTTAACGTCTTTCGATTCTGAACAGTCATCTGATCATTAAAAACCAGTCCCTAAATGATGCATTGACAAGCACTAGTCCATAGAGGTGCTGCATGTCAAGTGCCTATATGTATGAAATGTGGGAGGAGGGGCTGAGATTCAAGGCCCTGTAATTACATAGACCAAAATAATTGTTCTTTTGTGATGTGTAATATCTAAAATCTAAATGCGTAATATATCTGTTTTTCTACTAAAATGTATCTAGAAGTTTTGTTTTGGTTTGGCTGTTTGGATAGTTTTGGGGTCTTCACCCCCTGGATCTGCACGGACAAATTGACCCCCCCCCAGTGGCATATTTTTTGGACCACTGGTCTGTTATAATAAAAATCTAGGCTGTCTTGAAATTTGATTTAATCCCATGCAGGAATACTCAGAGGCCGAAAGGATTAGAATGGGCATTTAGCTTTCCTGCAATCAGTTTGACCCTTGAAAAGGACAAGGGTGCTTCTAAGGTTGAACAAGCCCTATTACAACTTTTCACACTCCCCTATAGTATATGATGAGGCCAGGATGAAAAAATCGGGGTCACATCGCTTTTTATTAAGCCAATGCTACTGTATGGACTGGGATGAACATTAGTTACTTGTATGAAGTAGCCCCTACCTAATATTCTTCTAATATGTTTCTCTGATGCTGAATCATAATGAAATATACCTAAGTATGATACAAATATAATACTTTAGAAACAATTTTGGGCTATACTTATGCACATTAGGGGGGGGGGGGTAAAGTATAGCAGATCTGCATACAAAATGTGTTAGGTACAATTATTCTGTATACTATGAAGTATTAAATCATTTTCTAACTTCACACTGTCCAAATAATTCCCCTCCCTCCCTTGTACCCTATAGCCCAAATTATATATTTTCCATCTATTGTGTCAGTTCTCTTTGTCTCGTCTCATGCTAAGCTGAAAGAAACTAAAAAAAACCGGTTCTATAATGCAACAATGAGTGAACAACTTGAGCAGTAGGGGCTATATCATACAAGTACCAAACATTGCTTTATGCTCTTTTTTAGTAGCTACGTTTTTAGAATTAATGTATATAATTAATAATATTAATTTAATTATTAATTAGTTTAAATATTATTTAATTAATAATTAAAGCAATATTTATTTCAAATATTAATTTAATTATTAATTGATAATATTGAAAATAATATTAATTGGGGTATTCCAACCCAAATAGTGATTTAAACTATAAAAGACCTTTGCTTTTACATATCTCTTGGTCAGCACTGACTGAACAGCTTGAAGCCACACTAGAATTTTAGAATTAATGTATAATAATTAATAATATTAATTTAATTAATTATTATTTAATTATTAATTAATTTAAATATTATTTCAACTAATAATTAAAGTAATATCTATTTTAAATATTAATTTTATTATTAATTGATAATATTAAAAATAATATTAATTGGGGTATTCCAACCCAAATAGTGATTTAAGCTATAAAAGACGCTTGCTTTTACAGATCTCTTGGTCAGCACTGACTGAACAGCTTGAAGCCACACTAGAATTTTAGAATTAATGTATAATAATTAATAATATTAATTTAATTAATTATTATTTAATTATTAATTAATTTATAATTATTTTAATTAATAATTAAAGCAATATTTATTTAAATATTAATTTTATTATTAATTGATAATATTAAAAATAATATTAATTGGGGTATTCCAACCCAAATAGTGATTTAAGCTATAAAAGACGTTTGCTTTTACATTTCTCTTGGTCAGCACTATGACTGAACAGTCTGAAGCCACACTTGAAATTTAGAATTAATGTATAATAATTAATAATATTAATTTAATTAATTATTATTTAATTATTAATTAATTTATAATTATTTTAATTAATAATTAAAGTAATATTTATTTTAAATATTAATTTTATTATTAATTGATAATATTAAAAATAATATTAATTGGGGTATTCTAATCCAAATAGTGATTTAAGCTATAAAAGACCTTTGCTTTTACATATCTCTTGGTCAGCGCTATGACTGAACAGCTTGAAGCCACACTAGAATTTTAGAATGAATGTATAATAATTAATAATATTAATTATTATTTAATTATTAATTAATTTAAATATTATTTCAATTAATAATTAAAGTAATATTTATTTTAAATATTAATTTTATTATTAATTGATAATATTAAAATAATATTAATTGGGGTATTCCAACCCAAATAGTGATTTAAGCTATAAAAGACGTTTGCTTTTACATTTCTCTTGGTCAGCACTATGACTGAACAGCTTGAAGCCACGCTTGAATTTTAGAATTAATGTATAATAATTAATAATATTAATTTAATTAATTATTAATTAATTTATAATTATTTTAATTAATAATTAAAGTAATATTTATTTTAAATATTAATTTTATTATTAATTGATAATATTAAAATAATATTAATTGGGGTATTCCAACCCAAATAGTGATTTAAGCTATAAAAGACCTTTGCTTTTACATATCTCTTGGTCAGCACTATGACTGAACAGCTTGAAGCCACGCTTGAATTTTAGAATTAATGTATAATAATTAATAATATTAATTTAATTAATTATTATTTAATTATTAATTAATTTAAATATTATTTTAATTAATAATTAAAGTAATATTTATTTTAAATATTAATTTTATTATTAATTGATAATATTAAAAATAATATTAATTGTTTTTTTTTTCGACCCAAATAGTGATTTAAGCTGTAAAAGACATTTGCTTTTACAGATCCCTTGACCAACACTATGAATGAACAGCTTGAAGCCACACTAGCTAAATTGTTAGTGGCGGATACATCAGTGGTACAACAGGTAAGCTATTTTTTAATTACTTGTGCTTATAGGTGCCTAAAAATTTGAAAGTTAGTTGAGCTCAGATGTTGAAGCAAACAACTGTTTAAGCTTTAAACAGTAATTAACCTATAATACAGACTATAACTATATATTTAACAAATTGTGGTTAATAATGTTATTAATATTTTTTCATACTAAATTAAAAAAAATTCAAGTTACTGAAAAAAACAGCAGAAAAATGTCTTTGTATCTTCGGGAACGCAGTAGAATCAACTTAGTAAAGAGTAATTGGTTTCCCATGTTTGTTATTATTTTTGTATAATTTGTTTTCTATTATTTTTGTTGGTTATATTTTTCACTTTTTTGCTTTATTTATTCATTTTGTTTATTGTGGCCTCATCATTTAGAACGGATGGTTATAGAAACATGTGAAGAGTTCATTTTATCCCAGATTAAGAGCTCTAGGTCCCTATTTATGGGCCAAAATCTTGATGGGAGGACAACCTGCCACCCCTGCAACAGCTCAGGCGTCCCCTTTGGCCTCAGATTAAAAGTTCAAGATAGCCATTCCAGTTGGAAGTATCAAGAGGTTCAAATAATTTACCCCCATGAATATATTTTAATAGAGGATCTAACACAGGAGTGCCAATTAACGAAAATATAGAGGGAGGGGGAAACTCAATGTTCAAAATCTGGGAGGGATTTTGTTGTGTCTTTGATTTTTTTTAATGAGAATAAAGAAAATGTATTTATAATAGGAAAATAAAAAGAAATGGTATTTCACACATCTAGGGGAGGGAGGGGGGCTAGATTTTTTTTTATCAAATCAAATAGTTTGTGGTAACAAACTGTAAGTAAGGAGCAACCCGGCTCAATAGTAACTGAAACTCTAAAAAACTGAATTTTGGGGATTACGTGGGAGGATCTTTCCATGGAGAAATTTTTCACGAGGGGGGGGAGGGAGAATTTACTGGATGGGGGCGCTGGATTTCCCAGCATTATTTTAAAAACAATCAGAAATTAAATAAAAAAAACTAGTTTTTTCAACTGAAAGTAAGGAACAATGTTAAAACTTAAAACGAACAGAATATATTACGCATTTAAGGGGGGGGGGGGTTGCCTCTCCTCAATAGCTCGCTCTTACGCTAAAGTTTTTTTTTTTAACTTTAAAAAGAAGTTGTTATTCTAATTAAACAACCTTTGTTATTCAGGAGTCATTCTTAAATAACTGGAACAAAAATCAAACTTGGGTTATTATAAGGATATTATTAGTTTAAAAAAAGTAAAATTAATATGCAAATTTCGTTTTAATTATTCATGTACGGTGAGCCAAATTCAAAACCTGCATTAATTCAAAAATGTTCAGAAATTAAATAAAAAAATGTTTTTTTTAACTGAAAGTAAGGAGTGACATTAAAACTTAAAACGAACAGAAATTATTCCATATATGAAGGGGGTTGTTTCCTCCCCAAGGCCTCGCTCTTCACGCTAAAGTTTGACTCTCCCTCACAACTCTACTTTTTAAAACAATAAAAAAAACTTTAGCGTAAAGAGCAAGGCGTTGATGAGGGGACAGCCTCTTTCGTATACGGAATAATTTCTATTCGTTTTTAGTTTTAATGTCGCTCCTTACTTTCAGTTAAAAAAACTTGTTTTTTATTTAATAAATCAAAAGGATCGGCTTATTTTGTTGATTCCAAATATATAAGGATCATTTAAGTTTAGTGTTACCCATCAAAAACTACGAGCCTGAAAAATTTGCCGGATTTTCAAAAAAGGGACAAAAACCCATATAAGTCAGGGAATCTTAGCGAAAATCACACCATCAGATTCAGCGTATCCGAGAACCCTACTGTAGAAGTTTCAAGCTCCCATCTACAAAAATGTAGAATGTTGCTTTTTTGCCAGAAGAAAGATTAATGTTTATTGTTTATTGTTTTTTTTTTTCCAGGGGTGATTGTATCGACTCAATGGTCCTAGAATATCGGAAGAGTAGATTCCGTCCAAATCCACTCATTTAAACGGAAATTAAAAGTTCTATTGCCCTTTTTAAATGACCAAAAAGATTGGAGGGCAACTATGCCCCTCCCACACCCCTTTTGTCTTAAATCATCCGATAAAGATGTTGATATAGCTGTTTTGTTCAGTATAGTTGAAAAGCCCGATAACCATGTCTGGATATATCATGACCCCTCCCCTCACACAGCTCCTGGGGAAAGGTTTTTAAGTTATAAATTTGCCCATTGTTTATGCATAGTATTTGTTATTGGGAAGTATGCATACATTTTTCGGGTAGGGGGGGGGGGGTGGATTTCTGCTGGGGGATTTTCCACGGGGAGGGAAATTTCCAGGGGGTGAATTTTTGACGAGAAATTTTACACTGGGAGAATTTGCCAGAGTTCCTATACGAAATTCTTCTCATATCTTTTTTCTCTTTGGCTCAATTTCACGCGTGGAGATGTTACGGGTAATTATCCGGGTAAATTTTCACCAGGATTGAATTGCCTAGAGCAGTGGCTCTCAAACTGTGGTACGCGTACCCCTTTGGGGGTACGTAAAAAATTTTAGAGGGTACGCGGCCGGCCAACAAAAAAATAAAACAACCCTTTAATTCTAAGACTGGCAATTTTATATATATTTTAGCTAGAGTTTACTTAGTACCAGTAACTGGGAAGGGGTACCTAAAACGTTTTTTGGGTAAAAAAGGGTACAATATCTAAATAAGTTTGAGAATCACTGGTCTAGAGGATAAATCGTGAGAAGGAGGGATATCTGCTCGGAGGTGGAGCCTGATTTCCTGGTACTATTTAAAAAACTGTCATAAATTAAATAAAAAAAAACAACAAATTTTTCGACTGAGAGCAAGGAGCAACATTAAAACTTAAAACGAACATAATATTACGTATATAAGGGGGTTGCCCCCTCCTCAACACCTCGCTTTTTACGCTAAAATTTGAATTTTGTCCCAGTTCTTTAAGAACGACTCCTGAAACAAAAGGCTTGTTTAATTAGAACATTAAGAATATTGTTTAGAAGTACTAAAAACTTTAGCGTAAAGAGCGAGGTCTTTAGGAGGGGGCAACCCCCCCCCCCCCCCCATATGCGTAATAATTTCTGTTTGTTTTAATTTTTAATGTTGCTCCTTGCTTTCAGTTGAAAAAAACTGAAATATTTAATAAAAAAAAACACACAATTTTTTATTGAATAAAAACGCAATGTAAGTCTATTTTTGTAATTAAAAAAGAACAAGAAAATGCATTAGTAAAAAAGGCTCTAAAAAGGAAGGTTAAATTTATAAAATAGATATCACACAATAAGTGGTAAAAAGATCATGTGATGGCTGGAGATTTGTATATTTAACATATAAAGTTCTGTCGTGTCTCTCCTTGGGAATTTCTTATTGGAGTAAAAAAGAAGATTTATATTGAGCGAAGGTAATGTCAAAGGGAGGGGGATTGACTAAGAAAAATATAATTTGTTTGGAGGTTAGAGGGCAGTGTTGGCGAAACGCAAGGAAGCTTGGTATTGGTTCCATGGTCGATCATAAAGTCTTTAGGAATGGTCAGTGTTTGATGAGCGAAGTTTGTTATTAACAATCTCAAAATGCTCAGTAACTATTTCCCACCTGGTGTGAATTGGCAATTAAAGGTGGCACAGGGCTGTTGGATACCTAGATTTATTGAAACTGCGAAGTAACAAATAACAATATCCTGGAAATAACACACATTTGTGGAGATCACACATTTGTGATCTTTTTGTAGTCAATCACAGTTTTCAAGACTGTTGATATTTCAGCCAGGAAATCACGGACTAGGAGATGCAAGACGTGTGCCATGTAGCCGCAGATTGACTGACCAGGATGCTTATAAGTCATAATAGTTCATAGCGATTCCAAGATTGCCGTGTTATCAGTGACAATGCTTATACCTTTTTTTGGTGGAATAAGGCTAGGACTGGATTAACGCTCCGATTAATCATATTTAATAGGATTTCATTAATGCTCCGATTAGTTATATTTTCGCTATTGCGTTAATCAGTCCCAAAAGCACGGCTGTCGTTAGGTCTCTAGTCCCTAATACTCCCCAAAACTGGAGAAGGTCCCTAATAGTCAAAGCTCTCAACTTCCTAAAAGCCCTTTTTGCAAGATTAAGCCATGTCAGTACTTCAGCCAAGAAGTCTTTTTAGTGTCCTGAAGATTGGAAAATAATTTCTAGGCTACAGTATCCAAGTCTTCTTGATAATGATGGATGAAAAGATTTGGTATCTTTTGCCTCTGCAGTCATTTAACCTACCAGGCTTTTCTCTTTTTATTGTTTTATATATGTATTACAGGAGGTTTGACATTTTTTCTCAGCTTGCTCTTATTGCGCTAATAACTTTACCAAAGCAGCCATTGATGTCTCTACCTAATCCTTATATTGCAGCAGCAGCTGCAACCTAGTAAAAAAGGATTTTCGGCCCATAGTCCCCCCAAAAAACAGTTAAAAAAAACGATGCAAAAAATACTCAAGTAAAGAAATCCAGGAGCGATTAATGTTATTCCCTTTTAACTCAACAGTAATTTGTTAGTCTTGAAATTTTTGTTTCAAAATTAAAAAGCAAAAAAAAAACAACAAAGAATATTAAACCCCTCGAAAATAGCGTTAGATTGAAAAGCACATCACTGGAATTGCCATGCCTGAAAACCCTTCATCAGGGGCTTGTAGACCCCCCTCCAAAATTAAATAACTGAGGGTATTGTTGTATCTCCCCTTTTTAGTCTCCATGCCCTTAGCAAACCATTGGATTGCCAAGATGTGCCAGATCAAAATGTCATATGGCATAAAAATCTGATATTTTTGGTGCCATCTACGGAAAGGGCAGTGCTATGAGGCTCAACCTGGATTCTATGGTATGAAAATGGATTCAATCAATTACGGACGTTCATTACCAAGGAAATTGAAAGTTCTACTCACCTTTTGAAGTCAGATGCAACGCCATAGCGTTACCTATAGTAAAGAGCTATAAGGCTTTAATGTATTATTATTTATTTATTATTTTTTAGACTCCACCCTCTACAGAGCTCAAATCAAATTTGGGTACGAAACAGAAACACCACACCCAAGACATCAGTTCTTACTTCCCACTAAGTTTGGCTACAAACACACGTCCCATTATGATAGACGTTCTGAAATTCTACCACTCTCAGCAGAAGAATGTCTACTACCGTACAACTCTTACTCTCAACTGAAATCATTCCGAAAGACGCGTTGACAAACAAGATATTAGGGTTACCCTTTCGTTTCCGTCACAAGGATCGAACCGGTCTCTAACTTCAAAAAGTCAAAATAGTGCCCGGTTTGTAATTTCTGACTAACTTGTTTGAGTTCCGGTAAATCCTTCGGGTTAATAATCTGATGACAGGAATGAGAGAACACCCTCCCCCTTACTTCCAGTAAAGATCGAGTCTTCGTTTCAAACATTTTAACTAGGACAGCTCTTACTTCCCATCAAGTTCCGAGAAGCTTGGTGTGGTCTTAGGTGACTGAAGCTAGGTTCTGATAGGAGTGAGCTTCGTTTTGGCAGCCAAGTTTCACGCCTACCCAATGAAAAAATTGATATTATATTGGTGGAATGACGGATATCCGGTAGCATGAAACAAGAACAAATGTTTGCTGGTGGGCTTGCCTTACTTGGCTGAAGCTCCTTTGTGTCGGATTCATTAATTCGACACATTTCCTCGGATGGGGCATTTCTGGAGTGATCGAGAAACCGATCAAAGATTAAAGTCTTATTCAAATGAAAGAATGGTAAGGAGAAATTTTCAGACTGAATCGTCCAGAGAAGAGTTTGTAGTTTTATCAACGCGGAGAGTAAAGTACTCTCCTCACCATCAATCAAAACAATGACTGTGAAACAAGAACGCGGAGAGTAAAGTACTCTCCTCACCATCAATCAAAACAATGACTGTGAAACAAGAACGCGGTTGTCAACGCGGAGAGTAAAGTACTCTCCTCGCCATCAATCAAAACAATGACTGTGAAACATGAACGCGGTTGTCAACGCAGAGAGTAAAGTACTCTCCTCACCATCAATCAAAACAATGACTGTGAAACAAGAACACGGTTGTCAACGCAGAGAGTAAAGTACTCTCCTCACCATCAATCAAAACAATGACTGTGAAACAAGAACGTGGTTGTCAACGCGGAGAGTAAAGTACTCTCCTCACCATCAATCAAAACAATGACTGTGAAACATGAACGCGGTTGTCAACGCGGAGAGTAAAGTACTTTCCTCACCATCAATCAAAACAATGACTGTGAAACAAGAACGCGGTTGTCAACGCGGAGAGTAAAGTACTCTCCTCGCCATCAATCAAAACAATGACTGTGAAACAAGAACGCGGTTGTCAACGCGGAGAGTAAAGTACTCTCCTCACCATCAATCAAAACAATGACTGTGAAACATGAACGCGGTTGTCAACGCGGAGAGTAAAGTACTCTCCTCACCATCAATTAAAACAATGACTGTGAAACAAGAACGCGGTTCCAGCCTCAACCAATCAGAAAGCAAGTAGATGTATTAAAAAATATACTTAAATCCTATTACTATTTTACTCACAAAACGTTTAGAAACAGCATATGGTTACTTATAGTCCAACTCCAAGGTAAATGGCAAAAGCTGCTGGTGATTTATGTCCATTGTATACTAAGAGAAGCAGTGGAATAGCTGAAAGAAGGAAGAAGGAAAGAAAATGCTTAAGCTGGCTTGGTTTATTATGATAGCACTATTTGAATTTATCAGACCGAACCTATAGTAAAGAGGTATAAGGCTTCAAGGTATTATTATTTGTTTTTAATTTTTTTCCAAGGGTTCTTCCTATCGAAAGGGTGGTGGCATAAATTTTGGAGGGGGATAATTTGATTGCAAATTAAAAATTCTAGTGCCCGTTTTAGGAGTCAAAACTGATAGGATGGCAACCACCCCCACGCCCTTTCCTCTCCAAATACATCTGATCAAAATTTTGAGATGGCTATTTTAGTCAAATTAGTCCAAAGGTCAAATAACTATAGCTCCGGGGTTGACAACCCCTCACCCCTAGCCCCAGGTGCAAGCGCTGTAAGTTATACAAGTTGCTCATTGTTAACGTTAATTAAAAAAAAAAACCTTTCCGAAAAAGAGGTTTTTAAAACAAAAGTAAAGGCCATATGAAACTTAAGATCGGAAGAAATAGAAACCTACAAGAACTCAAACTCAAAACGACCAGAAATTACTATTAAAGAATAAATGAATCCCAAAACGAACAGAAATTTTATTGTTCGAATTATATTGTAGAAATTATAATGAAACCCAGAACTGGGTTTGTGTGAGGGGGTGGGGGTAGATGTCCTCCTTTCACTTTTAAATCTTAAAAAAGTAACTAGAACTTTCAATTTCCAATCAAGTGAGCCACTTCCGAAGTTTATACGACCATCCCTTACATAAAAACTTTATATGCACACGGTGCATAACTTACAACACTTGCCCCCGGGCTCTGGGGGGCTGTGTCAGCCCCGGAGTTTTTGTTTTTTTGTCTTTAAACTATTTTGAACAAAATGGCTATATTAGGGTGGTCCCTGTCATGTTGTCTCCATCAAAAGTTAAGAACATGGGCAAAAATTTTTCCAAATTGGTTAATATTTAGGGTATGCTCAATTCAAGTGAAGTTTAGCGTACAATCGCTATACTTCTGCTTGGACAATGTTTAACGCAATTTCAGATGCACTTAGCATATTCATTCAGCAAACAAAATTTAATGAGAACATGTTAGATATAATCAATACTAGACTCATCCAATCATTAGTTTGCTAAAACAATCAAAATAACTGGTTAAAATATGTCACTGGCATAACAAATATCAAACGTATCTTTCGGTAATTGATAAAAATTACACAATACAAAGTTATGCTGGGCCCAGGCTGTCAGAGGTTGTGGCTTGCCCTTGAAGGATTGTTGACTTGTTAGAATCAGAAAAATGTTTGCGATGCTCTTTAACTACTTGCAGAGCAAATTGCATCTGGTCTTCATTTTTGTTAGCAGCTAATTGTAGTCTTGCATAAGGGCAACTCCGTGTTCGGCTGTGTCATTCACTACTCGTAGTTCTCTGACGATTGCTTCAGCCTTCACATAGGATTCATTATCCACCCAGGTCTCGGGATCTGTAGACAAGAAACTATCTGGAATGTAAAGGATGTGGAAGAAGTTCCTTGTATTGTGTGTAACAAAGTCCTGTAGATTCTTCTTGCCGACTGTAGTTTTGTCCACAGTGATGCGCTTCGGTGGGTCCTCCGTACCTTCATGGCAGAGTGCTTCCACCATTGCTCTTTTTTCAGCTGCATCAACACCCCTGTCAAAAAATGCCAGTCCTATTAGTTTTTCGCTAAGATACCTCAGCTGCCCACACAGTTTCTTCAGTGCACCAGTTGCTGCTGGTGATCCACAAGTGAGGAGACTCTTCAGAAGCATTAAATCATTGGCTGGTTCTGCTGTTGGCAGAGGAGAAAGGAACCTGGATTTAACATAACTTCCTACACCAAAAGCACAGAAGTTGCCCAGACCAGTTATTTCACGATCTGTCAGCTTGAAGCCAGAATCTCTGAATATGTATATTTTCAATGCATAAATCAGTCGTGCCATGAAACGAGCACCATGAAGGGCTCCTGGTTTCCTGAACATCACACCACGATCCGGAAGGCCACAATGAACAGCAGGGAAAGCTCGAGGAGCTCACGGTAGTCTTCACGTTGGTGACAAATACCCAGCTGATCAGTCAGAAAGGTCTTCATATCATCCAGGGCATCAACCAGAGCTGCAGCAATGACCGGAACCTCAACACCAGGCTTCTAATGAACATACACAATGTTTGGCCAAAAGGCTTTGAACCGTTTGAACAGCTGGATGTTAGGGCCACTTGAAGGTCCCATTGTGATGCTGAATGCCTATTCCAGCATTAATTCATGGATGTGGTGTCTGCATGCAAGATGCAGAACACTTCTACCAAGATGTTGTTCAAACAGAGTACAGGCAATGTTCATTTGGCCGGTGTTGCTTGATGTTGTATCAAAGCTGAGAGCCTTGATGCTGTCTACAATGCCCCAGTCAGACACTGTGCCCATCATTGCATCTGCCATGGCTTTACCAGTACCTGAAGCCAGCTTTGGGATACAAAGTAGTTGTTCTGTTCCGGATCCAGAAACAATTATCGGCAGTTGGTCAACTTTTTCATCTCCAGTGAGGTCTTCCATAAGCTTTCATCCCAGTGAAGAACCATTGGCTTCTGGGGATTGTAATCAGACTTCAACTGAAATGAAAATGTGACACGATGCTTCTGACGGTAACGTCTTATAGATGGTGGTCTGTTGATACTGAAATCCTGAGCGTTGTGACCTGTCGCTTGAATTATTGGGGGAATTATCTGAACTGCTTGCCCGTCACTTGTCTTTGGGTCGTCTAGGGATGAGAGGAGGGCAGGAGTTTAAATGTTAGTTCTTCCACGTTTTCGTTTTGGTGTACATGGTTGTTCGGCGGCTTCACTGCCGATTCTTTGTAATACTTTCATGTCTGCATCATCAATACTAGAAAACGAATCAGAACACTCCAATAACACAGTGCGATCCAGATTTGCTATTTCGAATTGCTGTTTCGTCTTCAAGCCTTTTTGTTTATTTTCCTGTACTTTCTCCTTTTTTTTAAGTGACATGTCAACCCCTGCCATAACCCTCGCCTTCCTTTTTCCCGCTGGGCCAACAAGAATTGCTTATCTTCCTCAATTTTGATGAGCTGTAACGCTTCCTGGTGTGCTACGTCAAAGAGATCATTTAAAGCTTCCTTAAATTCTTCCTCATTGGCTATCTGAGTTGCTGTCCTTCTTGCTTTGTTTTTCTTCAAACCTTCCCATCTCTGCACTAAAACTTCAAGTTGGGCAACTGTATGATCACTCACTCCGGCGCATGGGTATTCTGGTTTTCTCCCAGAACATTTGAACGTCCTTAATTACTGATACTGCTGCCTCATGTTTAGTCTTGGCTACTTTCAGCTTTGTGGCATAGAGCCTGAGAAGATCACCAATCGATGGCAATTTTGAACTATATAGATCTTCCAAAGCTGAACCAAGCAGGGGCACTTCTTGCTTACTGTGCGTGGATGGAGAAATCACCATGACCGACTGTAAAACAAGATATTTTATGTGAAAATGCACAGACACCTAATTGACTATTAATATATTACCCTGAATCCCTTTACTTATCTCTTTATATAACACATAACACCTGTTTTGTGTTAGAATTCACAATAAACACACAATTAACTAATAAATATATGCCCTGAACCAATGATTTTCTTTATATACACCCTGATTTCTATAACATTCGAGTATAATCGAAATTCGGGTGCCTTGAACATATCCCAAAGATGAAGTTATCCTAAAAATAAATGATAATTTTTTTTTCTATCATAGAAGAATAGCTTAGGATGGTGGGAGGTAAGAAAAACAAAAAATATTTTTTTGATATATACATAAGGACCACCCTAGGCTATATATAGAATTTGATCATGGGGGAGATTAGACTCTTAAAAAGGGAATTAGAACTTCCAGTTTTCAAACAAAATGAGCCCTCCCCCCCTGAAGTTTATACGAGCACCGCTTGCATAAGAAAAATATATGCCCCAGGGCCGAACTTGAAGCCCCTGTCCCCAGGCTCTGGAGGGTTGTGTCAACCCCGGAGTCTTTTTTATCTGATATTTGAACTAATTTTAACAAAATGGCTATCTCAATATTTTTATCGGTTGGATGTAGGGAAAAAGGGGGTGGGGGGACTAGTTGCCCTCCAATATCTTTTGACTCTTAAAAAGTGAACTAGATCTTTCAATTTACTATGAAATGTGCTCCTTCTGAAGTTTTCACGAGCTCCCCTTCCATAATAACCATATATGCCTCCAGGGTATAACTTACGACGCCGGCTCCGGGCTCTTGGGGTTGTGTCGACCTCAGAGTTTTTGTTATCTGATCTTTGAACTATTTTTTGACAAAATGGCTATCTCAAAGTTTTTATTGGATTGGTTTGGGGGAAAAGGAAGTGGGGGGGGGGACTAATGCCCTCCGATCTCTTTGACGCTTAAAAAAATGAACTAGAACTTAGTTTGAACTAATTGTAATAGAATGGTTATCTCAAAACTTTGAGATAAAAGTTTGGGGAAATAGAGCGTGGGGGAGGGGGCAGTTGCCCTCCGATATCTTTCGACTCTTAAAAAGTGAAGTAGAAGTCTCAATTTCCTATGAAATGAGCCCCCGTTGAAGTTTATACGAGCACCCCTTCCATAAGAACTAAGTTTGCCCCAGGGCATAACTTACAACGCCTGCCCCAGGGATCTGGGGGTTTGTGCCGGCCTCGGAGTTTTGTTATCTGATCTTGGAACTATTTCCAACAGAATTATTATCTCAGAATTTTAATTGGATGAGTTAGGGGGAAAAGGGACGTGGGGGCGGGGGGCTAGTTGCCCTTCGGTCTCTTTTGACTAATAAAAAGTGAACCAGAAATTTTAATTTCCTACGAAATGAGCCCCCTCAGAAGTTTATCCGAGCACCCTTTCATAAGAACCATATATGCCCCCAGGGCTTAACTTACAATGCCTGCCCCTAGGCTCTGGGGGGTTGTGTCAACCCCGGAGTTTTTGTTATTTGATGTTTGAACTAATTTTAACAGAACGGCTATCTCAAAGCTTTTGTCGGATGGGTTTTTGGAAAAAATGCTTGAGGGGGCTAGTTGCCCTCCAGTATATTTTGACTATTAAAAAGTGAAGTATAACTTTCAATTTCCTATGAAATGAGTCCCCTCTGAAGTTTATACGAGCACCTCTTTCATAATAACCAAATATGCCCCCAGGTCATAACTTACAATGCCTGCACGGGGCTCTGGGAGGTTGTGTCAACCTCGGAGATTTTGCTGTCAGATCTTTGAACTATTTTTGACAAAATAGCTATCTCAAAATTTTTATCGGGTGTGTTTGGGGAAAAAAGGGCATGGGGGGGGCTATTTGCCCTCCAGTCGCTGTTGACTCTTAAAAAATGAACTAGAAATTTGAATTTCCTATCAAATGATCTCGCTCTGAAGTTTATACAAGCACCCCTTCCATAAGAAGCATATATATCCCCAGGGTATAAATTTCAACACCTGCCTCTGGGGTCTGGGGGATTTTGCCAACCTCGGAGCTTTTGTTATCTGATCTTTGAACTATTTCCAACAAAATGGCTATCTCAAAGTTTTGTCAGATACATTTGGGGGAAAGGTCCTAGTTTCCAATTGAATGAGCTCCCTCCGAAGTTTATTCGATCACCCCTTCTATATGAAGTGCTCCTGAAAAAAAAAAAAAAAAAAACAATAATAAAACATTTAAGCCTTATGGCCTTTATTATAGCCAACGCTATTACTAAAATAAAAACTTATCGGATGCATTTGGGGAAAAACAGGCGTGGGGGCTATTTGCTCTCCCATCACTTTTGACGCCTAAAAAGAGCACTATAACTTCCGATTTCCAATCGAATGAGCCCCCTTCGAAGTTTATACAACGATCCTTCCATATGAAGTGCCGCTGGAAAACAATGGAGTTTTATGGCCTTGGGGTTGGTTGGGGGAGGCTAGTTGCCATTGGATCACTTTAGACTCTTAAAAAGGAAACTAGAACTTTCAGTTTCTAATCATTTGAGTCCCCTCCGAAGTTTATACGACCACCTTTTCCGTAAAAACCTTATGCACCCGGAGCATAAGTTACAACCCTTCCCTCGGGTTTCAGGGGGGGGGGGTAGTTGACCCCAAAATTTTGTCATCTGATCGTTGAACTTTTTCAAACAAAATAGCTATCTTAAAATTTTGATCGGATTTATTTGGGGAAAAGAAGGTGGGGAGGGTATATGCCCGCCGATCACTTTTGATGAATCTTAAAAAGGTAAATAGAAATTTCCATTTCCAATCAAATGAGCCACCTCTGATGTTTATTAAATTAAAAAAACAAGTTTTTTAACTGAAAGTAAGGAACGACTTTAAAACTTAAAACGAACAGAAATTATTCCGTATATGAAAGGGGCTGTCCCCTCCTCAACGCCTCGCTCTTTACGCTAAAGTTTTTATTGTTTAAAAAAAAAATAAGAGTTGTGAGAAAGTCAAACTTTAGCGTAAAGAGCGAGGCGTTGAGGAGGGGACAGCCCCTTTCATATACGGAATAATTTCTGTTCGTTTTTAGTTTTAAAGTCGTTGCTTACTTTCAATTAACAAAACTTGTTTTTGTATTTAATTTTTGAACGCTTTTGAATTAATGCAGGTTTTGATTTTGGCTCACCGTACATGAATAATTAAAACAAAATTTGCATATTAATTTTACTTTTATTTGGTTAAATGGCTTTCTCGAAACTTGTTTAATTTTATTTACGAACGTTTTTATTAGTAATAAATATACGTAACTTACGAATTAACTTACGTAACGAACTTCTATATTCATATATTTTTAACACGTATATTAGGGGGCTCGCCCCCTAGTCAATACCTCGCTCTTTAAGCTAAAGTTCGAATTTTGTCTCAATTCTTTAAAAATGACCCCTTAATCACAAAGGCCGTTATTTAGAATAAATAGCTTTTATGAAAGTACTAAAAAATCTTTGGCTTAAAGAGCGAGGTATTGACTAGAGGGTGAACCCAATCATACACGTAATATTTTCTGTTCGTTTTAAGTTTTGATGTTACTCCTTATTTTCAGTTGGAAAACTTGTTTTTTTTATATTTAATTTCTGATCTTTTTTTAAATAATGCTGGGAAATCCGGCGCCCCCTTCATAGCAATGTCCCTTCCCCCATGAAAACTTACTTCATGGAAAGATCTTCCCAAATAACCCCCGACCCACCCACCCCCCCTACTACCAGAAAAAATCCCCCCTGAAAACGTCTGTATACTTCGTAATAACCAATACTATATGTTAACAGTGGGTAAAGATTATAACTTTCAGCCCTCCTCCCGGGGACTTCGGGGGATTAAGTCATCCTAAGGGACATACTTATCATATTTTCAACCATGCTGAACAAAATGGCTATCTCAAAATTTTGATCGGGTGACTTTGGGAAAAAAATGAGCGTAGGAGGGGGCCTAGTTGCCCTCCATTTTTTTGGTCACGTAAAAAGGGCACTAGAACTTTAATTTCCGTTCTAATGAGTCATCCCACGATATTCTAGGACCACTGGGTCGATACGATCACCCCTGGAAAAAAAAAAAAAATAAATAAACACGCATCCGTGATCTTTCTTCTGGCAAAAAATGCAAAATTTCACATTTTCGTAGATAGGAGCTTGATACTACAGTAGGGTTCTCTGATACGCTGAATATGATGGTGCGATTTTCATTAAGATTCTATAACTTTTAGGGGGTCTTTCCCCCTTTTTTCGAAAATCAGCCAAATTTTCTCAGGCGCGTAACTTTTGATGGGTAGAACTAAACTTGGTGAAAGTTATATATTTGAATTCAGCATTGAAATCTGATTCTTTTGATGGATCTATTGGTATCAAAAACCCGTTTTCTAGAGTTTCGGTTACCATTGAGCCGGGTCGCTCCTTACTTACAGTTTGTTATCACGAACTGTTTGAAACGACCAATCCTTACATAAAACCTTATATGCCCCTGGGTCAAAACTTACAACACTTCTTCCGGGCTCTGGGGGGTTGAATTGACCCCTGAGTTTTATTTATTTGATCTTTAAACTATTTTGAACAAAATGGCTATCTCAAATTTTTTATCAGATGCATTTGAGGAAAAAGGGCCTTGGGGGGGGGGCTATTTGCCTTCTGATCACTTGACTCTTAAAAAGGGCACTAGAAATTCCGATTTACAATTGAATGAGCCCCCTCCGAAGTTTATGCTACCATCCCTTCCATAAAAAACCTTATTTGCCCCCGGGGCATAATTTACAACACTTGCCCCCAGGTTCCGGTGGGCTGTGTTATCTCTGGAGTCTTTGTTACATGATCTTTGGTCTAGCTTGAACAAAATGTCTATGTAAAAACATTGATCAGACGAATTTGGGTGAAGAGGGCTGGCGGGAGGGGGGGGGGGGGGGCTAGTTGCCATCGGATCCCTTTTGACTCTTAAGAAAGGAATTAGAACTTTCAATTTATAATCAATTTAGTTCCCTCCAAGGTTCATACGACCACTTTTTCCATAACAACTTTATATGCAGCCAGGGCATAAGTTACAACCCTTACCCCGGGCTCTGGGGGGCTATGTTGACCCCGATGTTTTTGCTATCTGATTGTTGAACTATTTCAAACAAACTGGCAATCTCAAAATTTTGATCGAATGCATTGGGGGAAAAGAGGGTGGGTCCTTGTGCTGGGAGGGGGAGGGATAGATTCCCTCCAATCCCTTTTGATTCACAAAAGGTAACTAGAACTCTCCATTTCCAATCAAATGAGCCACCTCTGAATTGTGTACGACCTCCCCTTACATGAAAACCTTATTTTCCTCCGGGACATGACATAAAACACTTGCCCCCGGGCTCTGGGTGTTTGTGTCGACCCTAGAATTTTTATTATCTGATGTTTGAACTATTTCTAACAAAATGGTTATGCCAAAATTTTATAGGATGGGTGTAGGGGAAAGGCGTGTGTGTGTGGGGGGGGGTAATTGCCCTTCGATCTCTTTTGACTCTTAAAAACTGAACTAAAACTTTTAATTTCCAATTAAATGATCCCTCTATGAAGTTTATGCGAACATCCCTTCTATAAAAACTATATATACCCCCAGGGCATAACTTACAACCTCTGCCCCCGGGCCCCAGGGGGTTGTGCCGACCCCGAAGTTTTTGTTATATTATCTTTGAATTATTTTTCAAAATGGCAATCTCAAATTTTTATCGGATGTATTTGGGGAAAAAAGGGTGGATGGGGGGTTAGTTGCCCCCGATCACTTTTGACTTTTTTAAAAGGGCACTAGAATTTCTGATTTCCAGTCAAGTGAACTCCCTCTGAATTTTATATGACGACCTCTTCCATATGAAGTGCCTCTGGAAAAAATAACAACATTGGAGCCGCATGGCCTTTAATATAGGCAACGCTAGCGTTGCCTCTGATATAAGTTTATTTTCAAACAGTTCGTGGTAACGAACTGTAAGTAAGGAGCGACCCGGCTCAATGGTAACCGAAACTCTAGAAAACGGTATTTTGATACAAATAGGTACATCAAAAGAATCACATTTTAATGCTGATTTCAAATATATAAGTTTCATCAAGTTTAATCCTACCCATCAAAAGTTAGGCGCCTGAGAAAATTTGGCTGATTTTCGAAAAAGGGGGGAAAGACCTTCTAAAAGTTATAGAACCTTAATGAAAATCACACCATCATATTCCGCGTATCAGAGAACCCTACTGTAGAGGTTTCAAGCTCCCATCTACAAAAATGTGGAATTTTGCATTTTTTGCCAGAAGAAAGATCACGGGTGCGTGTTTATTTTATTTTATTTTATTTTTTTTTTTTTCCCCAGGGGTGATCGTATCGAACCAGTTGTCCTAGAATATCGTGGAAGGGCTCATTGGAATGGAAATTGAAAGTTCTAGTGCCCTTTTTAAGTGACCAAAAAAAATGGAGGGCAACTAGGCCCCCTCCCACGCTCATTTTTTCCCAAAGTCACCTGATCAAAATTTTGAGATAGCCATTTTGTTCAGCATGTTCGAAAATATTACAAGTATGTCTTTTAGGATGACTTAATCCCCCGAACTTCCCGGGGGGAGGGCTGAAAGTTATGAACTTTACCCAATGTTAACATATAGTATTGGTTATTTGGAAGTATACAGACGTTTTCAGGGGAGATTTTTCCTGGTAGTGGGGGGGGGGGGGTCAGGGGTTATGTGGGAGGATCTTTCCATGAAGGAAGTTTTCATGGGGGAAGGGACATTGCTATGAAGGGGACGCCGGACTTCCCAGCATTATTTAAAAAAAGATCATAAATTTAATATAAAAAAACAAGTATTTTAACTGCAACAGCAGCAACATCGAAACTTTAAACGAACAGAAAATATTACATATATAATTGGGTTCACTCCGTAGTCAATGCCTCTCTCTTTAAGCCAAAGATTTTTTAGTACTTTCATAAGAGCTATTTATTCTAATTAACGGCCTTTGTGATTAAGCGGTCATTTCTAAAGAATTGGAACAAAATTTGAACTTTCGCTTAAATAGCAAGGTATTGACTAGGGGGTGAACCCCCTAATAAATGTATTAAAAATATATGAATATAGAAGTTCGTTACGTAAGTTAATTCGTAAGTTACGTATATTTATTACTTATAAAAACGTTCGTAAATAAAATTAAACAAGGTTCGAGAAAGCCATTTAACTAAATAAAAGTAAATTAATATGAAAATTTTGTTTTAATTATTCATGTACGGTGAGCCAAGATCAAAACCTGCATTTATTCAAAAACGTTCAAAAATTAAATAAAAAAAACAAGTTTTTTAAACTGAAAGTAAGGAGCGACATTAAAACTTAAAACGAACAGAAATTATTCTGTATATGAAAGAGACTGTCCCCTCCTCAACGCCTCGCTCTTTACGCTAAAGTTTGACTCTGTCTCACAACTTTATTTTTTAAAACAATAAAAAACTTTAGCGTAAAGAGCGAGGCGTTGAGGAGGGGACAGTCTCTTTCATATACAGAATAATTTCTGTTCGTTTTAAGTTTTAATGTCGCTCCTTACTTTCAGTTTAAAAAACTTGTTTTTTTTATTTAATTTTATAAATAAAAGACGGTTTGTTTTATCCTGGATCTCCAAAAAAGCTTAGAGTATTAAGGTGAAACTCCTCGTTGGTTGTTGAAAGGGAATATCAGCAATATCTAAGGAACTGCTGATGATATTAGGTTGAAACCTTCAATGTATGTTGTATGTTAGAGGGTAACCAGTCCCCCCTTCCTTGTCCTTTTTATGTGCTCCCTCTCCTTAACAATGGTCCAAATTTAGTAATCGTAATTTGGTTCAAGCAAGTCAAAAGGAGAAAAATAATCAAAATAAATGACCTGTGAAGAGATGATTTAAGATAAGATATTTATTTAAAAAAATTTCTATCACAAGCCCGAAGGGCCGAATTCACATTTCGGAGTCATAAAACCAGAAAAAAAAAAATCACGAAAAAGCACAACTGGCAAAACAATGCCAATAACAACAATATCAGAATAGCAAAACTATTCGTTAGTCAACAATAATAAGCGGCAAGATGTCAGAAAGTTAAAAAGGTAAATACTGAAAAAAACTAAAAAGGAGTGAAATAAAATTAGCGTTAAAAAGGTTTAAAAGAAAACTTAAAAACTTGGGTATCACCAAGTACCGAAAAAAGAAGAAGGAAAACTAGCTGTTTATTTTATCAGTAATAAAGGGAACAAAGGTTTTATCATACCTGGAGGCTAAGCAACGGATAGGGGACAAGATAGGGACGGGTTCAGAAACAGTACGTGGCAGGCGGTGTCTGGATGGGGTGTGTCTTTTGGGGAAAATGTGTTCCGTACGAAGGTTTATTGTTGCTTTTTTTGCAAAACGGAGGCATAACGTTCCTCTCCCGTACTCAAGAGTTTCTAGCTTGGCCTTTTTTAGAAGGAGCGAGTATGGTTTCCTTAAAAATTATTCTTAGGGCTCTTTTTTGAATGGATTCAATTTTTTCTTATTCATCACGGGAGATGCCAGGATGCCAAACTGGACAAGCATATTCAAGATTCGGGCGGACAAAGGAAGTATAGATCCTTAAAGAATGGGATTGGTGTACGTTAAATTTATTCAAGAGCTTAAGGAGAAACATGGACGCATTAGCTCTATGGAAAATATCTTTAACGTGGATATCCCACTTTAAATTAGAGGAAATGGTAGCCCCAAGTAATTTAAGGGACGACACAGGAATATTTGCGGGGATAGGGTTGAGGAAAAGGGGTGAGGTTTTAAGGAAACATATTGCCATTATCACAGATTTAAAGAGGTTTACTCTCATGTCTAAGTCCGCAGCGTCATCTGCAATACCATTGGGGATGCTCATAGGGTTGCTTACTAAGCTTTTTGTAGCAGGTTTCAACAACCGTCAGGTCGTCCACAAATTTCCATCTGTCGGGAAATTCCTTAGCGAGGCCATTTATCATAACAGAAAAAAGGAGAGTACCTTGGGGGTACTTCATTGTGGACAGGGAAGGGACTGGAATAATGATTCTGGTATTTGACTACCTGTGATCTATTTGATAAAAAGGAGGCAACCAGTTTAACCAGGAAAGAATCAATTTTGGAATCAGTTACAATTTTCTCAACTAAGATATCGTGTTTACCAAGGTCAAATGTTTTTTGAAAGTCAATGGAAATTAAATTTAGCCAACAATTAGGTTTTTCGAGAATTTTCCCAATTCAGTCGATAAGAAAAACAATAATGGGAATAGGAAGGAATGTTAATGGGAAGTAGAAGGTGATTTGAGGCTCCCGAATTGTCTCTAGTCAGTAAGAGGTAGGATTTAGTCTAGGACCCAGCCTCTGAAAACTGACACAGGTGTGGTCAGCGAGATGACCGCGAAACGGAGGTTGGACCCAACGTAACTGACCATGCTGATTCCGGAAACGACCGCTATATTGTTGAGAAATGTTAGCGTGTCGTTGTAAGACCAAAGTTTTAGGTTTATTCAGCTTTTAGCTACGAATAAAATGTGTAACTGTCAAAGTAAAGCCAGAAATGCATCGATTCTAGAAACCTTATACAGGAAACGTTGCGAATTCACCTCGCAGCAGAGAAGAGGAGAAACTGAACAGCTAAGAAACTTTTAACTCAAAATGAAACAACTAAAAGAAACAAATGGCTATTACATATAAGAACGAATCGTCCAAATTTCAAAACTCGTCTTCCGAGGATTCATCTGCCGATTCGTTATATTTTCCTGCACACTGACACAACAAATCACAGCCTCTGTTCTTGTCAACACACGGGCAGGCTCTAGAGCAAGTTCGGCAAAGGCAGTATTCGGGACTGGTACCTTGTGGGAAAGGATCTCCCCCCATTGGAACTGGACAGATTTTGCCTTTCGAAAAAGTCCAGCCGAATCGAGTAGGGTCAACTGGCGAAGGCCTTGGCAAGTTCGCTTCCAACAGGAATTTGACCTGTAGCAAAGAACGCATAGCGTGAAAAGAAAAAGCGTCATCCGTCGGAGGCAAGTATTTCAGTTCCCGTTTTCTCGGGTACAGGTGAATGCGCAAATCGTTCAAAGACCGGAAGTCACCAGGGTCTTTGCCGTACATTGCTACGACTACCTTTCGGCAGGCAGATGTAAATTCTTCCAAGACAGCTTGGGCATCATCGCACCTTAGCCTCACAATCACGTTCCGGATATCCTCATAGAGGTTCCATCTTTCAACTGCTTTCATAGCTAACTTTTTGCCCTTGCCATAAAAACAGCTGACGGTATCACACCCAGTCACACAGTGGACCACTGGCAGGCCTCCTCTCCTGACGAATCCTCTCCTCCACAGCCAAAGCAGCTGACGTCAGTAGCCGTTGAAGCGTCTGATGGCTCACCCCTTATCCCAGGCGGTTCATCAACTGAATGTTTGACTTACTTCGACTTTTATGAAACAAATGGACAGGGAGAGTTATTTGCTTAGGAGTAGCTATGTGAAAAGCTTGGTGAATAATGTCCTGACCAAGATTGAGCACAATTTCTTTGGTTTTACGGTCAAGTTCGTATTTAGTGTTAGTATCTTCAGGTGGACTTGATATGTCTGCTACCAAGTATGCCAAGATATTGAACAGCAGTGGAGGAACAAGATCATTTGCTGCATCGTACGAAAGATTAACCGTACTTCCTGAAGGCTGATACGTTTGGACACTCTCTACCATTTGAGACTTGAGTTTCAACATCAAGTAGTGAAAATGTCTCCTATCTTCCACCTCAAACGTATCAGATTTGCCACTTGCTCCAGTCAAGCTAGGGCCAGATTCAACTGGCACTGATTGCTCGTCCACAGATGCCTCAGTATCGGTCTGACAATTTTCCAGATAGCTCTGTGAGGCAATGTCCGAACTGGTTTTGGAACTTTCACTTCCTTCACTATCTTCTTCAGACGACTGCACTACTACAATTGTCTCTTCCAATGACGTTACCAGTTCTCTCACTTGGGGAATAACTGCACCTGGTGAAGTAACTCCCTTCAGATAATAAAAGGATTTGCCACTAGATACGTACTTTCCAAGTGTCTTACCAAAGCGATACCCAAGATTTCTCTTCATTCTCTTCATATTAGATCTGACCAAAGCAAAGCCACTGCTTTCTAGGACCTGCTTTAGTTTAACTTTAAGCTCATAAATGCAATACACTCTGCCCTCTTGCATTCTAGATCCAACGTCTTGCAAAAACTGATCGTATACAAGTTTAAGAGGATCATAATCTCCAAATTCATCCTTAGGTTTTGACGCCATGAACTTTTTGTAGCACTTCATGTGGTAAGAAGTACCGTGGGCAAGTAAGTCTTTACCTGCACATCTCTAAAACTTTTGGATTAGAAGAGATGAGTGTCTTAGCTTTTTCCTGCACTTTATGGCAGACGTTGGAAGACTCGAACTTGCTCATTTTGTTCTGTTTATTCTTCAAGTCTTTTTTCTTGCCACAGAACAAACAATAGGAACCATATGAAAATGAGCTCTCTGTGGAAAACGATCTCGTTCTTTTCCTCGAACTCCCTGGTCTAACGTTTTCTTTGTCTTCATGGTCCTTAGAGCTGTAGCTGTGGAAAAAACGCCGCTGACAGCTCAAATGCCACTTCGGGCTCTTTTCCATGAAATCTTCCTTAGATGCTTCAGTCAGTAAGTACATATACTGCTTGGTTTGACAGCTCTGAAGCGTTTGCAAAAGCCGGTCAGAACTTTTCATACTTGACAGCTTCTCGTCCGTTTCTGTCTGGCAGATGATACATTCACTGAACTTCAGTCTTTTAATTTTCTTCGGACTTGAGCCATACTGCAGCTTCTTTGAAATAATCTGTTCCATGTCTGAAAAGAGCACACAGATCAGTGTAAAATAGACTGCAGGCACCTTTTCAAAACCCTAACACCATTTATATGATTGTATATTTCACCATCATGACAAAAAAAGGCAAAACAGACAAAAAAAAAGAAGTGAAAAGTTGAAGCCAATTATCAGTTTTTGAGATAGCCAGAAATATCTGGAACTCCCTAATGAAAGTACAAAAAATGAAGTTCAAAATGCCGGTAATTAATCAACCGCCAGAAATAGCTAACACTACTGTACGCCTAGTTTGGATATCACGTGGTTTTTCTCAAGTATTTCTTTCTCCTTTCGGCCAAAACTGTTTTTGATGTTAAGAATTAAAAGAGAAGGGTCTGGTGGATGCGACAGTCTCACGTTTGTTGGAACTTTTTGGTCTGTTGGACAGATGAAGTATCCAAAATTTGGGTAATTTTTTTCTATGAAGTTGCTCACAAGAATAGACCTCTTCCAGTAGTGGTGAATTTTCAGAACCACCATGTTTGCCTCCGATTCCTGGATCCAGTTTCCTGTGTCTGGGTCCAGTTTCCTGTTTACAAAAGTTTCCAGGAAAGTATTTCATGGCAGAATACAAGCATGGAATCCAGTTTACGATAGTCGCTTGTTAGCTTAACACTTACCAGCCATCCAAGAAAAAGATTGGAGCTGCAGAATGCGCATCAAAACAACTAAAAGATAATTAATTTCTGCGAATGCTCATACCTCAGTGTCCTTTTCCCAAAATCCAGCTCTTACCAACATGGTATGAACACAGAGCCAGACATTTGAAACTATGTTGGGCATGGAAACAAACATGCTCCAAAAAACGCATTCAGTAAAGAACACAACCATGAGATCATTTGAAAACTGACTCGGAACCACAGTTTATAGAATTATCCAGTAATTTTACCGCAGATCATTTCTGGTTTTCATTCTCAGTGCGAACAAAAAGCTCCTCCCACTTATTCATGGATTAGCGGGTTAGTCTGTTTGCGTCAATCAATGAGAAATGGTTCGAAATTTTATCATTCATAATTGTGAAAGCAGAAAAAAACTTGGTGAGCCAGTCAAGTGGTTTGCAAGTGTCCCATCTCACAGGTATGACTTAATTTATATACAAATTATGACTTAATCTATTATTTACATACAGTGGACTCAACTGATTAGCCTATTTTGGATTTTATAAAAAAGTGGGCGGGGGGTTGATGAAATTTGTGAAAATAAGGAATTTTTTTTTCTTCTAATAACTGGTGGAATAGGTGTGATGGTTTCAGGGGCGGATCCAGGATTTTTTAGGGGGGGGGGGGCAAAATAGGTTGATCCGATAGACATACGTTAGGTTTCACTTTTATAACACACAGATATTTAAAAGTGATCAAAGGTCAGGGCCCTCTAGAGGGAGGAGTGGAGGTAGGTACTTCAGAATACCTTCCCAGAACACATTTGAGCCTGTAGACCCATCCCTGAAAGTTTCATTTTCCTAACCTAACCCCTATCCAAGATAGCCAAAAGTAGCTAAAGTAGAATTTTACAAAAGACAGATGGATTTACAGGCTAAGGTATGTCCTGGGATGGTATTTTGAAGTACCTACCTCCACTCTTTCTCCCACTAAAGGGTCCTGAAATTTGCCTACATGACAGGTAGAACCTATTGAAATTTGACAAAACAACTCTTTACCTTAATTATCAGTTACTGGTTTCTTATTCTCTGGCTTTAGTTCTGAAAATACAATTCCTGTTATTTGAGTAGAATTTTGAGCCATATTAATGTTTTGTTTTTTTTTAATATATGAAATGTATTTGCATATCTTTAAAACCTTAATACTTGGGATTGAGCAAAGTTGTGAAGCTGAAAATTTTGTTGTTTTAATTCATTCAAGCAGAAGATCTATTTTGCAAGGTTTCACTCAAAATCAAAGGCCAGGACCCTCTAGAGGGAGGAGTGGAGGTAGGTACTTCAAAATACCTTCCTAGGACATACTTTAGCCTGTAAACCCATCCCTGAAAGTTTCATTTTCCTAACCTATGCCCTTTCCAAGATAGCCAAAAGTAGCTTAAGTAGAATTTTATCAAATGCTGTAGCTATGCACCTGATGGAAACAAGGTTAAAAAAAAAAATATCAATTATTCGCCCTTTGTTAGCCTACTGTTTCTAAATGTAAGAATTAGTGATATTACAACTAAATCCTGAAGCATGTCAATACAACTGAAACTTTTAGATTCCTGAATTTATACTTTCTCAGCAACTTTATATGCCGCCAGGGCATAAGTTACAACCCTTACCCCAGGCTCTGGGGGGCTATGTTGACCCCGATTTTTTTGTCATCTGATTGTTGAACTATTTCAAACAAACTGGCAATCTCAAAATTTTGATCGAATGCATTTGGGGAAAAGAGGGCGGGCCCGTGTGCTGGGAGGGGGAGGGATAGATGCTCTCCGATCCCTTTTGATTCACAAAAAGGTAACTAGAACTTTCCATATCCAATCAAATGAGCCACCTCTGAATTGTGTACGACCTCCCCTTACATGAAAACCTTATTTTCCCGCGGGACATGACATAAAACACTTGCCGCCGGGCTCTGGGTGTTTGTGTCGACCCTAGAATTTTTATTATCTGATGTTTGAACTATTTCTAACAAAATGGTTATGCCAAAATTTTTATAGGATGGGTGTGGGGGGGGATAATTGCCCTTCGATCTCTTTTGACTCTTTAAAACTGAACTAGAACTTTCAATTTCCAATTAAATGATCCCTCTATGAAGTTTATGCGATCATCCCTTCTATAAAAACTATATATACCCCCAGGGCATAACTTACAACGCCTGCCCCCGGGCCCTTGAGGGTTGTGCTGACCCCTAAGTTTTTGTTATATTATCTTTGTATTATTTTTCAAAATGGCAATCTCAATTTTTTATCGGATGAATTTGGGGGAAAAGGGTGGACGGGGGGCTAGTCGCCCCCCAATCACTTTTGACTCTTTTAAAAGGGCACTAGAATTTCGGATTTCCAGTCGAGTGAACTCCCTCTGAATTTTATATGACGAACCCTTCCATATGAAGTGCCTCTGGGAAAAAACAACAACATTGGAGCCGCATGGCCTTTAATATAGGCAACGCTATAGCATTGCCTCTGATATAAGTTTATGTTTTATAAATAAAAGAGGGTTTGTTACTAGGCTACTAGGCTACTATGCTATTATATGCTATAGCTATAGCCTACTACTATGCTATAGCCTACTAATACTAGGCTATTATACTAGGCTACGCTTGCTAGATACACTACACTTGATAAATCACTGATGAAGCCTGAAACACGCTGGCAAATACTGATATATGCTGGATGTATGAGATAATGAAATTAGCTTGTTGGCTTTTGTGGGATCATTCTATCCAGATACTTTCCCCCGACAATAACGTTGCCTACTTAGGGCATGTATCTTGTACTCTCAAGATGGCGTTGCTAGCCGAGAAAAAAAAGAAGCGAAAAGGCAACTTTGAACTGCTACTGCTGCTGATGCTAGCGTCTGACACCGGTATAGCGGGCCTTCCCAGGATCAGCAGGTCATGCTCTGTCCTTTGGTACATAAAAATCTCGGTCATTTCACTGACCACTCACAAACTGAAATAGAGCACACTCCTTCGGGTGGGTCCCAGACTAATTTGTGATATTCTTCACATATCTATGAAAAATGGAACAAGAAAGGGCACGGGAAATGAACTAGTTTCCCTGAACCACTTGACCTATTAAAAGGGCACTAGAACTTTCAATTTATGGTCAAATGACGTCTCTTTAAAGTTCCTGAGACAATCCACTCTATACCATCTGGCCGGTGAAGATTCAATGAGATACACATCTCTTTTTTTTCTAGTCAGTGCTATTGCGTTAACTCTGATGTTACTCAGCCAGTGTGGCCTTAGGTCATGCGTAATTTTTCTTACTCTCATTCTTGGAGAGATTTCTAGAAATGACCCCAAACTCTAATTTAAATTTTCGTCTTTCTAGGGAACAGCCGAGCTTCGAGAAGCTTTCAAGCATCCAGATATTCTTCCTTTGTTATGTAGGGTCGGTTCTACTGGTTCCAGTCCTCAAATTCGGCAATATGCTGTTGTCCTGGTGCGCAGCAAAATAAGAAGAGCAAAAAATTGGCATAGATTAAAGAAAGATTTACGAGAAAGGTAAGTCTTATGATACCTCTATAAAGTTATAGCGCTGTTGCTGATAAAGTGAAGGCATAGATTTGAGCCAAGGAGAAATTGACTGCGAAATGTTCCCAATCAGCCACTACCCATAGCTCTTTTGGAGCTTAATCAGAATTTGGTCGCAAATTTCCCTCCCGTTAAATAATTTTATGGTAATAACGTCTGTGCTGCCTATTCTGGTAATAATTCGTGCATATTCCGGTAATATTTATTGTAATAAGGGCTTTGCTGCCTATTCTGGTAATAATTTATGCATATTCTGGTAACATTCATGGAAATAACGTCTGTGCTGCATATTCTGGTAATAATTCATGCATATTCTGGTAATATTCATGGTTATAACGTCTGTGCTGCCTATTCTGGTAATAATTCATGCATATTCTGGTAATATTCATGGTAATAATGTCTATGTAAAAGGCAAGCTATGTGAGCTGTCTCGAAGATATAGAAGTTTTAGGGTATGTGGATATAGAGTCCTTTATTTTTATATAAAACTACAATGATTGAAATAATGAATTGAAGAAAAATAACCAAACAGAACCCTTTGCTTTGCCCTTGGCCATGATCGAGTTTGCTGAATTTGATTAAGTTTTGTAAAAGTTCTAATTGCATGCGTATTCAACTCATATGTGACATTTCTACTGACATTTAGTTAAAGCTTCTTTCATATGCAGTTTTTCAAGCTATGTCAGAAGGTGCAGCATAATGAACTGAGGTAAATTAGTCTAATTCAACCCTAAACCCTCCTACCTTCTTGAGTTTTGACCTCCCCCCTACCTCACAGACTACTGGAAATAGATCGAAGAGAGTTACAGTTGACGTATTTGGTTTGGAGTTATAAAGTTAACAAACATTTTAAGTGCACATCTCTTATGACATTTTGGGTGAACAAAATGGGGTGACATTTTGGGTGACATTTCGGTTAAGGTGTCTTTTGTGTGCAGGTTTTCAGGCTGCTTTGTTATGTGCAATCAAACAAACTGAGATGAAGTGGCTAAAGGGAACTCCCAGAACTCCCTTGTTGTTTACCCCCCCCCCCCCACCCCCCCCCCCCCCCTAAGGCTACTGAAAATCGATCAAAATGATTCACGGTCGACATATTTATTTTTCTTGACACATATTTTACAGTTGACACAGTTCTGTTTTTGTTTTAAAATTTAGAGGATTCTCCCTTAGTCACAATCAAGTTCTCCACAAGTTCTTATGGCGGTATGTCCGTTCACACGGCATGTCTGACAGAATTTTTGATGAAATTTATTTAAAGTTTCTTTGGTTTGCAGCTTTTAAAACAGCCTCGAATTATGCAACATTGTGGACTCAGGTAAAGCGTCCAAACTGAACCTTAAGAGCCCACTTCCATTTGATACCCCCTCCAATCCCCTGCCCCATATATTTGGGAGTTAAATAATTAGCGAACATTTTGTTTGTTTGTTTTTCTGAGTTGAATTATGCCATAATTTCTTGCCGGGGTTTTCCTGTTCTCGTATGGAATCTTTGGTGCCAAATTCCTTATTGAAAGCCTTTTTTTCTACTTAAATTCAAATTGCCACCATTTAGGAGTAAGCCACCACATAGGAAATCAAAACATCCGCAGAATTAATTAAGTAAAATTATAATTTCATTTCCTGAGTAACTAAGTCATTCCCTTTTCTGTGTTGTCTCGGGAAATTGGATGAGTTTAATGGATTATAGATGCTATTCTTTTTACCCTCTATGACAAGCCCACCAGAGGTAGAATTGATTACAGTTTCCCCGGTGTCTCTGATTCTTTTTCCGATCTTCAGGTTATAATTCTTGATTTTCGAATTTACCGGGTAAAACATCGTTTTTTCGTGGGATTTTTCTTATTTGTCATATTGGACAAATCAGTCATTAGGGCTTCTTGATTGCGTCATAAAACTATTACCCTATTGTCTAACTAATCTGTCAATCACTGGTGCACATAATCCAGTCCTTACGGTCAGAATCAGAGCTTTTGTTAGTGGAAAGGGTCGAAAGTTTGAAATAAGTTGCGTTTTAAAACACCATTTTTTTAAGAAAAGGGTTGCTTCAGAACTCAGAGCCCCCCCCCCCTACCCCCTCTGCATGTGCCGATACCTGTTATTGCAGCGATTTCACTTCTCTGTCAACCTCTACTCAGAGCAGTGGTCCTCAACGATTTTGGGCGATGTCCCACCTAAGCATTTCTAAAATCCGGATGCCACCCTCGTGATATTGAAATTTTGTTATTCAAAATTTTACTTGTATTCACCTGAAGGGAGCCTGAAATTTTACTTGTATTCACCTGAAGGGAGCCTGAAGGGAGCCTGAAATTTTACTTGTATTCACCTGAAGGGAGCCTGAAGAGCCTGAAGGGAGCCTGAAATTTTACTTGTATTCACCTAAAGGGAGCCTGAAGGGAGCCTAAAATTTTACTTGTATTCACCTGAAGGGAGCCTGAAATTTTACTTGTATTCACCTGAAGGGAGCCTGAAGAGCCTGAAGGGAGCCTGAAATTTTACTTGTATTCACCTGAAGGGAGCCTAAAGAGCCTGAAGGGAGCCTGAAATTTTACTTGTATTCACCTGAAGGGAGCCTGAAATTTTACTTGTATTCACCTGAAGGGAGCCTGAAGAGCCTGAAGGGAGCCTAAAATTTTACTTGTATTCACCTGAAGGGAGCCTGAAGAGCCATTAACTTTGATATTTTTTTTTTGTCATCCTCTAGGAATATTTTACGCTAATGAAAAGTATTGTCTGTTATTGCAACACTATCATGTATATTTCTTGTTCTTTAAATACATATGAATGTAACGTCATTTACATAAAAAATGTTTTTTTTCAAAATCAAGGCTCTAAAGTATAGTTAGTCAAAGGGTGCACGTCCTGCCCATGACCCTCCAAAATATTGCCATGCCTTATCGGTGGGCCCTGCACCCCACACTGAGAATCACGGATTTACAGCCTTCTTGCTAAGCATTTCCTGCCATCTTTTAGCTTTTCTATCTCAGTTTTCTTTCTTACTTTAACCTTTTCTTTTTAACAATGTCATATTGGCCGACTTTTCTTTCCCAACTTATATGGAATTGTGTTTGCAATCGTTTTGAATCATTTGTGGTCAAGATTGGACTTATTGTTGTCTTTCTCATACGGCTCGTATCTTCTGTATCAATTTTCTCTGATGATTGCTAATAAGATTTATCAATTTGGCAGATAAATTTAAATCATTAACCATTGAATCATTTCAGTGCTTCAAATGGTTTTTTTTTCGTCTGTTAATTTTCTTGTTTATAATCCGTCTGGTCTGATTCGGCTTCTCTCCAGATCCTTGGAATGTCTGAAAACTTCCGCCACAAAAAAATAAAATAAACAACTAATTTGAAAGCCTAGAATACGTTTGGAAAGTCGCCATCCTCTTTCTCGTGGTCCTACAGGGAAAAATTAATTGCTTTTTACTTTCCTAGTCTAGCCGTTGATTTAAATATAGAATTTCGGAAATAAAAGCCAGAATGGAAGACAGCTAAGGCTAGTCTTCAAAGATTTTTTTTTTTTTTTTTTTTTTTTTTTTTTTTTTTTTTTTTTTTTTTTTTTTTTTTTTTTTTTTTTTTTTTGGTGACCGACCGTGCAACTATCCATTGAATGTAATATTATATGATTGTATGCAAATATATCTTCAGTTCTGTAGCTCAGTTTAATAAAAAATTATATATAATTAAATATGTTTAGGACTTAAAAAAATGTTCGAGGTTGACTATAAGTAGCTCGTAAAACTTGTCAATAAAAAAATGGAATTTGACCGGCTGAAAATCGTTGAAGTATAAACATAAACAAACTAACAACAAAATAAAGTTGAAAAATAAACAAACTGGGTTTCTATGAGGCTGTTGAATTTGTTAATTTTAGTGCTGAATTATAGACGTTTTCTCATTTGGTATCGTCACTATCTTTGTTGATCTATCAACCCTACTATTAAATTAAGGCTATTTTGTTTTATTTTCCCTGGCTAGTTTTGTTTAATTTCCTTAGTCTACTGCTGGATTTTAAGTTCTCCTCACTGCGTTTCCTGTAGGGAGAACGGGGCGAAATTGGACAGGGGCGAACTTGGACGTCGAACCTGACATCTAGCCTATTGCTTCTATCGATCCACAAAAAATAGGGTAGATGGGGCTTATGTATGTCTACATTGGGGGGAAGTTTGAAATCTAACGGAACTGTTAGCACCAAAATAAGAGGTAAGAAAGTTTTTTGTTGCTTAAAAAAAATCTGGGAGTCGCAACATCAGCTCGATTTGCGGTAACAAAAGGTGGTAGTTTTTCTTTGTTGTTGATGTTGTGCAGTTGCTAGATACATCCTCTATCTATGCCCTGAGTTTGATTTGTCTATTCCGAGTACTTCTTTTTCAGGACGCCATTTTCTAAAATTGGTTCGATAGGGGCGAGATGGGACAGCAATTCGGGGGCGACTTTGGACACTGTCCAAGGTCGCCCCATATGTCCAACTTCACCCCGTGCTATTTTTGTTTATCATTTTAGAGAATGTCTTTGCCTCTTTGGAGGCAATTTTTAGAGAATTTCTTAACTAATATTTGGAGTTTGATCGATGATGCTAGATGGCGTTGCTTGTGTGTAGATGTGTTTTTTTTTTCGCACAACACAACGAGGTTAAGTTGGCTGTTTCATTAGCTTAATGAAAGGAGCAACATTAAAACTTAAAATGAACAGAAATTATTCCGTATATCCCCTCCTCAACGCCTCGCTCTTTACTACGCTAAAGTTTGACTCGTTCTCACAACTCTATTTTCTTAAACAATAAAAAATGTTAGCGTAAAGAGCGAGGCGTTGAGGAGGGGACAACCCCTTTCATATACGGAATAATTTCTGTTCGTTTTAAGTTTTAATTACGCTCCTTACTTTCAGTTAAAAAAACTTGTCTTTTGTAATTTAATTTCAGGACGTTTTTGAATTAATGCAGCTTGAATTTTGGCTCATCGTACATGAATAATTCAAACAAAATTTGTATATCATTTTATTTATTTTTTGGCTAAATGGCTTTCTCGAAATTTTGTTCTGACGTAACTTATGAATTCACTCACGTAACAAACTATATTCGTATATTTTTATTACGTATTTTAGGGGGTTCACCCCTAGTCAATACCTCACTCTACGCTTAAGTTCAAATTTTGTTCCAATGCTTTAAGAATGACCCCTTAATCACAAAAGCCGTTAATTAAAAAAAAGTTTTTTTTTTAATTTTTAATATAATTTTTTTTAATTACATGATCAAATAATTCGTGGTAACGAACTGTAAGTAAGGAGGGATCCGGTTCATATCATTGCCTCTTAAAGCTATTTTCAGGTTATTTCCCGTGCATTTACTGTTTGTTCTTTCTAGTTGGACAATGGTTCGCAACTACATCAGGAAACACGATCGACCAGATGGCGAATCCATGGAGCAGGCAGTGAATGCAGTCTTATAGCGTAGACTATCTATTAGAAATGCCGCAAAAACCTATGGACTGAAGAAATCAACCGTCGCCTATGCTCTGAAAAATCGACAAGGAGTTACTGAAGAACCTCGAGCGAATCCAGTTACACCCCCAGGTCGCCCAAGCCCATTGCCCAACCTGAAGAGAAAAACTGTTTTCTCTAACAAACAAGAAAAAGAGTTTGTAGAGTATCTCCTAAAATGTCAGCTGATGAATCACGGCCTCACTCCGAAAGAAGCGAGGAAACTTGCCTTTGAATGGGGCAAATTGATTGGCGTCGAAACGCCGGAGAGCTGGGTGCGAGACGACATAGCTGGGGTTGACTGGTTCTCAGGCTTTATGAAACGAAACCTAGAGCTATCTATTCGTAAGCCTGAAAATACCAGCCAGGCAAGGGCTGCTGGCTTCAATTCAGTGGTTGTGAATCTGTTCTTCGACAACCTGCAGAAACTCTACGAAAAATTCAAGTTCCCACCAAACTGTATCTGGAACTGTGATGAAACTGGGGTTCCTACTGTATTGCCAGCTCCAAAAGTAATCGCAAGGAAAGGATCGAAGCAAGTTTCCCAGACAGTGTCAGCAGAGAGGGGAAAATGTTACAATGTTCGGGTTTATTTCAGCCACTGGTCAAGCTCTTCCCCCCGTTTTTATATTCCCACGGGTGAAGGTGAACGACCGGCTTTTTCGAGAAGGCCCCCCAGGATGTCTCGGGCTTTCTCACCCTAGTGGTTGGATGACTTCCATCAACTTTGTAGCTGCTATTGAGCACTTCATCAAGCTGGTGAAGCCATCGAAAGAAGACCCTGTGCTACTGCTACTTGACAACCACGATAGCCATGTTTCGGTGGAATTAGTGCGGCTGTGCAAAGATAATTGGGTCCACCTCCTGACCTTTCCTCCCCATTGTTCCCACCGCTTACAGGCATTGGACGTCTCTTTCTACGGATCATTCAAGTTTGCGATGAGAGAATCACTGAACACCTGGTTGCAGATCCATCCAGGTCAACGAATTACGATTCACGAGACTGCCCAGCTCTGCAAAGAACCATTCCTTCGCAAGTTCAACCCGGAAAATATAACAGTTGGTTTCACGAAAGCTGGAATTTGGCCCTTCAACAGAAGTGTATTTTCTGAGGTAGACTTTCTACCTGCTGAGGTGACAAATCGTCCACCCCCGGACGATTCGTTACTCGATATGGAGCCAATACCCTTTCCCTCTCCTCCTCCATCTTCTCGTCCCCAAAGCGAGCTAGGAAAAGAGACTCCTGAAGCAGTAAGACCCTATCCAAGAGCAGATATGACAAAGCCCAGAAGGAATGCGAGAAAGCAAGGTCGAACTCGTATTCTTACCGATACACCCGAAAAAGATGCTTTAGAAGCTGAAGCATGAGAAAGAAAGGAAAAGCAGAGTAAAAAGCCTATGCCCAAGCAGGCCAAGCAGCCCACTGCCAAGAAAAGAAAGCAAATTGAATCTCCAGTGGAAAGTAGTGGTGATGACGTTGAACTTGACGACAATTCATCTGACGATTCTCTGCACCTCCATGAGGCTGATAAGGATGACGTAGACAAGGACATTCAAGCCGGAGACTTTGTTCTTGTCAAGTTCGAGTATGGAAAGAAGAAAGCCCTTGTGTATTATGTTGGCGAAGTTCTTGATGTTGTAGAAAAGCAGTTTGCGAGAGTTAACTTTCTTCGGAAACAAGGGGACAAATTCATGTTTCCTCAGCTTCCCGATATTGCTGAGATAGACATTACCGACATAGAACTGAAGCTTCCTGTCCCCTCTTCAGCTGGTGGAACCGGTCGTGCAGTTCAGGGGCTTGTCTTTGGTTGTGATCTTTCGATGTACGCTTTAAAATGACAATTCTAGTTGAAACCCGGATGCCCGTGCAATGTTCCTGGCTGATTTTTTTATGCGATTTTGAGTTCTCATATGATTTAGAGTGATTATGTATCATTTTACACGAATATTCTGTATTTGGATAAAGTTTAATTGCTTAAAACTGTCTTGTCCAAGGTCGCCCCATGCCTGTCCGATTTCAGCCCGTGTACGGGGCGAAACTGGACACTTGACAAGATCCTAATTTCATGGTAATCACGCTTCAGTGTGATCTTTAAAAAATCTGAAAAAAATTCCCCATTATTTGCCAGACTTTTACCTTTCTAACGACCCACACTAAATTGTTTTATGTCAATCCAGTACCTAGTTATGCTTGGAAAACTAAAAAGTGTCCAAGTTCGCCCCGTTCTCCCTAGTGTTGTTTGACTTCCTAGGTTTGCAGTCTTGTTTATAGTTCTGGTCATTTGGTTTCCCTTTCAAATCTTTGAAAAGGCAATAAACTCCGGATAAATAACCATTGTTTTGCAGAAGAATGAAAGCGAAAGATTTTTCAGTTATGACTCCTGATGGCCTTATTCATCTTCTCAGGCTCTTACCTCTTAGGCGTATAGCTGAAACCTTAGTCCTGAATTTATTGACATCAGGAAAAGCTGTCTTCCCTTTATCTGATGGATGTAAGTAGTAAGTAAGTATGACGGCACTAGACCCTTAAGGTCCAAACCGGCGGTGCTTATCTCCGTTTCGTGGCCCTTCAGCCAGGAGGTGCAATGGGGGGCTAGTGGCCAGCCATCCTGGGCTTTCGCACACCCTTCCTGCTTACCTTCCCCAGATTTCTCCAGGTACCCATTTAGAGCTGGGTCGACTCTGGCTAAGCTTACAGAGTCACACCACTGACCTGCGTCCCAAACCCAAAAAACTGGCCACGCAAAGGATCGAACCCGTGCCCCTGGACAACGAATTCTCAACCCAGCGCACGTCCACATAGTCAGGACGGCCAGATGGATGAATCTAAAATGAAGAGGAAATAAGACTGAGGCACAAATTTGACGGAAGACAGTCAGTTTAAATGAATCCAGAGCTAAAGGAACTGCCAAAGTAAAGATGGGGTGCACCTTATCCTTACTATTATGATCTTAAATTAGCTCGTAATATCAGTTTTATGACCTTAAGATGAAACATAACAAAAAATACATGAAACCCTTGCAATACATTACGAGGATCGAATAAAAGCTAAAGTACATATTTTTGGATGATACAGCTTAGACCAAGTAGTTGACGTATAGGCTCCAGCCATATCTCCTGTAGGATTATCCTAGTTTCTGTAGTATGTCAACAAAGATTGTTTATACTCGTATAATTTCCATTTTTGGTTGTTGTCAAATTTCTGTTCATCAATGAAATGTACTCGCCACATTAAAACTTATAACGAAGAGAAATTATTCCCAAGGCGAGGGAGACTGTCTCCTCCTCAACCTGTCGCTCTTCACGCTAATGTTTAACAATCCCTTAGGAAAGACTGCTCAAACACAAGGAACATTCAATTGAAATAAGATTTTTTTAAACACTCTAAATTTTAGTGTTAAGAGCGAGGGGCTGAGGAGGGTATATTCTCCCTCTTATACAGAATATTGATTGCTTGCTTAAAGTTTTAATATTACGTTTCAACTTACATCAGGAAAAATCTGTTTTTTTTACTTAATCTCTGTTGTTTTTTTTTCAAATCATTCCCAGACCTTTAAGGGCTATAAGATGGAAGCTGACTACCTTATAATCTCTCGACTACTTGCTGATAAATTGTAGATACAATAAAACTTGTAAATTGATTCATAGGGTTCAATATTTGCAGTGTGAAAATTTATCTGATGGTTAAAACCATTTCTCTGGTAGTTAATTTACTTTATGGTGTAACAAGACACTAAACCAATCGAATGTATTAGATAAAATGGTACTTGTATGATATACCCCCTACCCTACCTAATTCTTCATCTAAATTAGAACCTTGGATTTGCCATACTTTTGGGATCAAAATATGATGAATATATGATACTTTATTAACAAAATTATGGGAAATCCCAAAATTATGGAAAATCTAAGGCTCTAATTAGATGAAGAACATTAGGTAGGGGGTATATCATACAAGTACCGATAAAATTAACAACATAATCTCAGACAAAAAAAAGAATTTGATTGAACGAATAGATTGAATGAACGTGACACTGATGTCAATTCACAAATGAAAGAACGTACTTGCTGAAACTTTTCTCCTTTTTTGTAAATGGAGCGAATTTTTTTAGATATTTCTTTGGAGTCATAGGCAGCGCTAAGAGTTTAAGAGAGAGCACTAAGAGCAAAGTAGGCTCTATTTATTACTTGTTTATTTATTTTCATTGTTTTTTCTTTTCTTCAGCGCACTCCGTATAGAAGGAGTTGTCGTAGAAACTTTGGAAGGGACACATTTTAATTAGAAATTAAAAGTTATAGTGGCCTTTTCAAGAGTCAAAAGTGATTGGAGGGTAAGCAGCACAACCCACCCCTCTCATTATCCCACAAGACACTTGGTAAAATTTTGAGATTGTAAATTCGTTCAGCATAGTTGAAAGATCCAATAAGAATGTTTCTGGGGATGACACCCCCCGCAGCCCTTGGGGCAAGGGCTGTAAGTTATGCAATTCGCTTATTATCTACATATAGTATTTGTTATTGGGAAAAAGGGGGCTGCTGTTGCTACTACTGCTACTAGGGATTCTAGGGTATTAAGGGGAATGTTTCAGGGAATTTTAAGGGCGAAGTTGAGCTAAATTAAAACACTATGTGCACGCTTCACTTTTTTATCAAGAGGGTTTATTACCGATATCTTAGGAACGGCTTGGAGTATTAAGTTGAAACTTACAGGGTATGTTGAGGGGGATGTCGAACTAACCAAAAGGCAATATGTGAATGCTCTACTACTCTTTTTAATGCGACCATTACCACTTATACTACTACTACTAGAGCTAAGGGTATGAAGGTGAAAATTTCAGGGAATATTGAGGAGATGTTGAACTAAATCAAAACACAATGAGCGCATCCAAATTGTTAAAAGGACGTACCAGGAATGTTCTAGGATCCGTTTAGGGTATAAAGTTGAAACTTTCAGAGTATGTCGAGGGGGATGTTGGTAAAACCAAAAAACACTATGTGCACACTGTTACTACTATTGCTAGTAATGCTATTACTATTACGACGACGTCCACTACAACTACTGAGGCTAAGGGTATTAAGGTGCCTTAAGGAAATATTTAGGAAAATATTGAACTAACCAAAAGGAACTATGTGCATGATACTACTACTACTGCTACTATTATTACTACTGTTAGTACTACTACCACTAATGCTAAGGGTTTTAAGGTGAAAATCGCAGGGAATTTTGATGGGATATTGAACTCAAACAGAACAAACTATGTGCACGCAAGTTGACACAAGGGTATATTAGCAATATCTCAGAAACGGTTTGTAGGATTAAGTTAAAACTCTCAGGGTATATTGGGGGGGATGTTGAACTAACCAAAATGCACTATGTGCATACTGCTACAACTACTTCTGTTACTTCTAATAGCCTACTACTTCTGCTTCTATTGAGGCTAAGGATGTTGCATTGAAACTTTCAGGAAATGTTTGGGGAGATGTTGAATTAAATTGAAGTACCGTATGTCGATGGAGTTTATCAAAAGGGCGTAACAACCACATCCCAGGAACAGCTTATATTATCAAGTTGAAAAGGGGAATATTGAGACAACCAAAAGCTGCTTTATGCATACACCCTTTATTATGCACCCCCTTTGACAACCTACATGCACGTAGTTTGTTTTGACTTAGTTGAACATCCCGTCAAAATTCTTTGAAATTATGACCTTAATACCTTTAGCTTTAGTCGTAGTAGCAGTAGTAATAACAGAACTAGTAGAAGTAGTTGCTGTAGCATGCGCATAGTGCCTTTTGGTTAGTTCAATATCCCTTTAAACATTCCCCGTAAGTTTCACCTTAATCCCCTCAACTGTTCCTGGGAAAATTTTGACACATTCTTTTGACATCCGTCATTCACTTGGTGTGTTTTGATTTAGTTCAAAACCCCCTTAACATTTCCTTTTAAAGTTTCATCTTAATACCTTAAGTCTTTGTGGAGTATCAGGATCAAACATGCCCCCGTTTCCCTATAAACAAACCTTATGTGTAAACACTGGGCAACTTGTATTACTTACAGCCCTTGCCCCAGGGGCTGTTGGGGGTCATCTCATACCTGGAGGAATATTTACTTTACTTCTTAACTATTTTGAACAAAATGGATGTATCATAATTTTGATGGATATATTTTAGGGTGGGCAGCTAAATACGTCATGGATGGGGTGCTCGTTGCCCTCTGACCAGTTTCAATTCTTTAAAATAGACGCTAGAACTCTCTATTCACAATCGTATGAGCCTCCTTCAAAGATTTTATGTCCGCTCATTCCACATCAAAGGTCTCTGAGAAGAAAAAAAGCTGAAGCCCTATGGCTTTTTTTTTTTACAGGCAATGCTTTAGCTTTGTGTATAGTAAAAATCGATATAGCTTCAGTGCATTATTGTTTTTTTTTCCAGACCTACTTCATATAGAAGGGGCGTTCCTACTTCACATAGAAAGGGCTCATCTATTATCTGAATAATCTACGAAGAGAACAAAAGAGGTTACTTTTATATGATTCCACGGTAAAAAGTACGCTCTAGTCTCATTGGATTACGTCTGTAACGTATTTTCAATCACCTTATTTCTTACTTCTGGAGAGACATAACAACTCTGCAATCACCCTATTTCTTACTTCTGGAGAGACAAACAACTCTGCCTTATCGAAATCTGATGAGTCTTATAACCCTCTCTGTGATGTTTTATGCCAATAAAAATAACAGAAAATTAAATTTTATCTTATAAACTCTTCTATGTAATGGAAATTCCAAAGCCCTCGTCGTAGCCCCTTAAGCCCAGTAGCCACAAAAAGCTTTGAAATTTGTGATAAATATATGCATGCTTCATGATGGTGAATCTCAGGATGCAAATTTCGGATCCAAGCTTTTCCCAAATTTGAAGCTGCTCAACCGAAGTCCTCAAAATTTACCCAACAAGAGAAACAAAGCAGAGCGATGGACTCGCGGTCCCTGTAATCGGTGAGATTGCGCAGGAGATATGTGAGTTGATTGTAAAGTTTGGATGCTCAGAAAGTATCATGGAATCAGTTGCCTTAGTAAAGAGCCATGTGCCTTCAATGCATTACAGTATTATTATTTTTGGACCATTTTCTGGGGAAGCTTTGGTCATAGAAACTTTGGAGGGAGCACACTTGTTTGGAAATCTAAAGTTCTAGTGCTTTTTTAAAGGCTAAAAGTGATTGGACGGTAACCAACCTCTTCTCATCCCCTTTTTGCTCCCCCGTAACCTCCAAGACATCCAATTAAAATGAAGATTGTTGTTTTCCTAAAAGTAGTCGAATTATCTTATGACTATGCCTCCCAGGATGTTATGACCCCCCCCCCAGCCCCCCAGGCAAGGGTCGTAAATTATGTAAATTGCCAATTGTTTAAGGATAGATTTTATTGTAGGAAAAAGGGGAATATATCTAATGTTGAATGCCCTGTTGGCTAGATGCCTTGTAAGAAAGTGTTCGTTGGGCCAAAAGTATCTAAGGTTTCTTGGGGGTACGATGTCAGGAGGCCTGGAAGTGGCTCAGCAAAACTATCGTCTCTCTATCTCCTGTTTGAAATTGCGTTTCGCTATCTATTAGCTAGCGAGTAGAGAGAATTTAGATTTATACTAGTCTTTTTTAGTGATATCTGGCCATCCTCTGTCCCAAAGGATTTACTTCTAATATCCTTTCATTTGAAAGAATATGTTTGAACCAAGTTTGCAATATAGATACAAAGGGGGTATTAAGTCCCTCCTTATCATAGGAATATTTTCAATGGGAAATAATAGATATTATTTATATGCTTACCAGCACAAAGGTGTAAGGGCTAGGAGGACGCCCCTCAGGGAAAATTGTCTAAAGAAAAATATCGCCATTAGAAATAGAAAAAAATATTATTTGGCATTTCAGCCCCCTTCCCCCAAATAAGTCAGACTGCATTCTTAAGGATAGTTTCCTTTTAAGAGCATTGTCATGTCAAAGTTAAACTTTCGCTTAAAGAGCGGGGGAGTAGGTGGTACATCCCCTCATATTTAGGATAGCCCCAATTAGGGCATTCAAATAGAAAATAAATTAATTTAAAAAATAAACAGTAACGACTAGTTTCTCGAATGAAAGTAAATACCTAAATTAAAACTTAGAATGAACTAGGTATTTTTAATGTAAGGGGGGAGGGGTCAATCCAAGTTGAATAGTTGAAACCGTTTATGAGCCATGTTTTTGCTGCGTCTTTTCTTCATCAGCGCTATTAAAATATAGGCGTATATATTTTATATTATATTTTAAATATAATCTTATTTTAAATATAGGCCTATTAGTTTATTATTTTAAATATAATATTATTTTAAATATTATATTATTATAAATATAAAATATAAATTATTATTTTAAATTGATTATTATTTTTATATAGAAATATTATAATAAAAAAATATATAAATATATTATTTATTCTAATTGTATAATTTGAAATGTAATTATTATTATTATTTTCAATATAGTTTTAAATCATTATTTATCATAAATATAAAAAATTTTCATTTTTAAATTTTCTTTCACTTTTTCATTTATTTTGAAAGTACTCTATCCTGCAGGAAATGCGGTCCGTTGACAATCGAAAGTATTTTATTTACCAGTTGTCTTCGAAAAAATTGGAACTGAAAATCTTATTGTCTCAAGCACATGCGAATGAACAATCACCTTGATTTGCAAGGCAGTACGAAAAAAAAGTCCCATTTGTTGTTGTCGAATAGGAGCAAAAGTCAAACTTTTGAGTTTGACTCGTCTAATATGTCAATTACTTGCTTATATTTTCATGGTAAGACGTGTGTACTAAGTCATGGTTTTAACCAATAATGTTAAGCCAGTCACAATCACAATTCGAAAGCCAATCACAGTATTCCTTATTTCTAGAGAGACGCCTTTCAAGTACCACTGGGTTTATTTAAAAATAAAATATACATCATCGATTCCCTGAAGCAAGCTTGTGCGGGAGAAAACCCTCCTAATAAATCAATAAACCAAAAAAAAACAAGATAAAAAAGAGAGAAAAAAAAATCATAATTAGAGCTCAACTTACCGGACCCGAAAACCACCGAACCTCCAAACAGCACCCTATTAAATTATAATGTTTATAATCATGTTCAGCTGCAACTAAACCCTCCTCAAAAACTTAACTTACCCGGCCCAGAATAATCCATCCAAAATATGCACATGATTATCAAAACTTGATTAGTTTTAAAGATTTGTTTAAAAGGCGGGATTGTACGTCACAAAAATAAACTACCTGAAGCGCACTTTTTGATACGGAAGTGCTACTTGCTTTAAAATTTATTGCCGTCCGTTGGCAATCGGTCCGTAAATCGGTCCTTAAAGCCATTAGATCCTAAAATTTTCATCCGGATGAGGCCTGTTTTACTAATTTACAAATACTAGCTCTGGAATAGCTCTATTCAACATAGCAACATAGCTCTATACAACATAGCTCTGATCTCTTGGAGATGCGTATTATGAATAAGAATTTGTCGGTCAACAATTCAACGATTTTGAACGGAATAGCTTTTCTGAGGGAAGTAAAGAACGAAGTTGAAACTTAAAACGAACAAAAATTATTACTTCACAGCCTATCTAACATATATAAAAAAAAACTAGTGCAAATAAATCAACTGGTGATATTTCCCTATGTTTGTAGGATTGCAGAAAACTAGCGCTTTACTGAAAACAAAAAACAATACAGGAGTTAATATAACTCCTAATAAGTCAATTGGTGATATTTCTATATAATAGTAGGAGCAAAAGTCAAACTTTAGCGCAAACATTTGGAGCCGCGGGGGGGGGGGGGGGCAAGTTTTTGTTTTTAGTGTCAACGTTGGTTTTTGCTTTATTTTTTCAACGAGTTTATTTTAAGTTAATTTATTCAAGGACAATTATCGTACTCTGACTGTTAGGTTTGGTTTACAGTCTCGAAAATAAGCCAATAGAATTAAAGGATTATCTCTATTTTTGTCTTTGACATTACTTTGTTGCCTGACTGTAAGTTTGGTGGTGTCATCTTTTTTTAATTATTTTTGACTTTCGTTTTAGTATGAAAAGCGGTATTTTGGATGCTTTCATGGCTGAAGGTGAGAAGTTTGTTCGCTCATCAATCGCTCAGTTGATTGGAAGTATGGCCCGTCATGATGCTGGAACTTGGGCTAAACTTCCACGCTTTTTGAAGGACATTGCCAGTGCCCAGCAGCCAGAATTTCGAGAGGTTCGATTATTTCCCTCTTTGGAGGCTCACTTTTTCTTATTTACGATGTCCAGAGGCACCTAGAAATGATTCGAACATTTAGTGCGGCCAAGCTTCCTTTTTCCGACTAACCTGCCTAATATTAATATTACCAGATGTAATCCGTAAAAGATAATAACAAATAAATTACCCAGCAACTTGTCAAAGGAAATCCTATAGAAAACTAGGCGAATTAATCACGGGTACTCCCCTTTCAATATAGCTTATTTAGAAACCCCTTTAGGTGTGCCACATTTTACAATTTCTCCCCCTTTTTGTTCTCTGCATATAATTTCACATATTTTTTTCCATTTTTGAAAAAAATGCATTGTTTGTGTATGTATGACGTCACTTATCCTGAGTAATCCTGCATTTTCCAGGATTAGCAGATGTAACTTATCCGACAACTAATCCAGACCGTTTCAAGTAGTAATCCTGCTAACCTCTGACGTCACGTACGTCTTGTGAAACGCTAAGGATAAGTAATTGGACTTGTCGGATAAGTAATCTTGGGATACTCAAACCCACTATTAGAAATCCTTGCTAATAAATTCTTAAAAATATTGGAAAAAAAACGAAAAATAACTTTTAGATCAACTTTAACTGTAAAGTCAATTTCAATAGTCCACGGAATCTCAATATTTCAATTGTGTATTTAATGAGGTGTTAGCAAAATGAATACATTTTTGGAGGTCTCCAGAGCCCAGGATGGAAGAACAGGTTTGAAAATTAATGTTAAGAAGGCTAAGTCAATTAGACTAGGAATAAATAAAAATGAAAAGGTGATACTGGGTAACGAGAAGATCGATCAAGTGGACAGCTTCACTTACCTCAAGTAGTAATCCTGCTAACCTCTGACGTCACGTACGTCTTGTGAAACGCTAAGGATAAGTAATTGGACTTGTCGGATAAGTAATCTTGGGATACTCAAACCCACTATTAGAAATCCTTGCTAATGAATTCTTAAAAATATTGGAAAAAAACGGAAAATTACTTTTTGATCAACTTTAACTGTAAAGTTAATTTCAATAGTCCACGGTATCTCAATATTTCGTATCAGCGTAGGTATGCACAGGTTTAAACTACTGGAGGAAGATGGGTTAACAGATTTTTTTGGGGGGGAGTCAAAAGACAAAAAAAGCCCTTTTATTAGGTCACGACTTTCCAAGCTTTTGTAGTGCATCGAAGTCCAAACAATTTAGGAGTTTTTATGAGATATCAACTTGTATAAAACTCCTATAAACTCATATAACCCCTATAAAACTTGTATACACTCCTATAATACACATAATGGCATATGCCACGATTTTTTCTTTCGTTCTAATGTTCGTCGTCTGACATGCTCTTTTGCTGGTATATAAATAAAAAAAAAAACAAGTTTTTTTTTAATTGAAAGTAAGGAGCGACATTAAAACTTAAAACGAACAGAAATTATTCTATATGTGAAAGGGGCTGTCCCCTCCTCAACGCCCCGCTCTTTACGCTAAAGTTTGACTCTTTCTCACAACTCTACTTTATAAAACAATAAAAATCTTTAGCGTAAAGAGCAGGACGTTGAGGAGGGACAGCCCTTTTCATATACGAAATAATTTCTGTTCGTTTTAAGTTTTAATGTCGCTCCTTACTTTCAGTTAAGAAAAAAACTTGTTTTTTTATTTAATTTCCGAATGTTTTTGAATTAATGCAGGTTTTGAATTTGGCTTGCCGTATATGAATAATTAAAAGGAAATGTGCATATTAATTTTACTTTTTATTAACTAACAATAACTTTATAATTAACTTTATAATAGTTTGATTTTTGGTGCAGTTTTTTAAGAACGACTCCTGAGATTGGCCGGGAAATAACGCAAACAAATTATCGCTTATATCGGCCATTATTTAACAAAATTCTGACTTTAGCGTAAAGAGCGAGGTACTGACGAGGGGGCGAACTTTCTCATATACTTAATATGAGAGGGTTCGCCCCCTCGTCAATACCTTGCCCTTTACGCTAAAGTTCGAATTTTGTTCCAATTCTTTAAGAATGACCTCTTAATCACAAAGGCCGTTTAATTAGAATAAATAGCTCTTTTGAAATGAATAATATCTGTTCGTTTTAAGTTTTAATATTACTCCTTACTTTCAGTTAAAAAAAAACTTTGGTCCGGGAGCCAGACCACTATAATGTGACAACTAGGTGGACAGAAAGACACAGTCAGTTTGACAATAGTTTCCGACTATATCGACCACGCTGAATTCGAATGTGGGTGGGGGCAAAGTTGGAGATCACGGCTTGACCTTGTAAAAGCAAAAAAACACCCTTTTTAGGCTTATAAAACATGTACAGACTCTTTATTTTTTTTTCTAAGGTTGTACCACTCCGATTTAGTGGTGCTATATCTCAATTTCGTCCTAATTCATAGAATATGTTAAATTTTTTAAGATATCTTGTATAGCCCAGGAGCTATAGGCTAATATTTATTAATTTTCCCCGAAAATCTCAAAAATTCAAAGGTTCATTTTCAACTAAACCACGTATCTCAGACCTTTCTATAGTTTTTGTATTTTTCATTCTTTTCCAGAATTTACCTTTCGTATTTAGCTTAACATTGCCACACCTTCACATTGCTTCACCTTCACATAAACATTAGCCTGTAGCTCCTGGGCTATACAAGATATCTTAAAAAATTTAACATATTCTATGAGAAGACCATATTAGGACGAAATTGAGATGTCGCACCACTGAATCGGAGTGGTACAACCTTAGAAAAAAATAAAGAGTCTCTACACGTTTTATAGGCCTAAAAAGGGTGTTTTTTGGCTTTTACAAAGTCAAGCCGTGATCTCCAACTTTGCCATCACCCATATTCGGATTCAGCGTGGTCGATATAGTCGGAAACTATTGTCAAACTGACTGTGTCTTTCTGTCCACCTCAACTCAAAAATAAACGAAATACACTTTAGTGGCTCCCGGACTACTTGTTTTTTATTTAATTTCTGATTGTTTTTTAAATAATGTCGGGAAATCCTCATGGAAATTTTCTTCCCCCATAAAAAATTCCTCCATGCAAAGATCCTCCGACGTAAGTTACCTCTCGGTAACTTTGGGAAAAAATGAGCATGGGAGGGGGCCTAGTTGCCCTCCAATTTTTGTTGTAAAAAAAAAAAAAAAAACTAAAAACGCTTCCGTTCTTTTAGCAAAAGTAAAAAATTCCACATTTGTGCAGATAGGAGCTTGAAACCACCACAGCAGGGTTTTCTGATATGCTGAACCTGATGGTGGATTTTCATTAAGATTCTATGACTGTTAAGGAATGTTTCTCCCTTTTATTGAAAACAGGGCAAATTTTCTTAGGCTCGTAACTTTTGATGGGTAAGACTAAACTTGATGAAACTTATATATTTAAAATCAGCATAAAATCCGATTATTTTGATATATCTCTTGGTATCAAAATCCCGTTTTTTAGAGTTTCGGTTACTATTGAGCCTGGTCGCTCCTTACTTACAGTTCGTTACCTCGAATTGTTTGATAAATTTGAGCTTGTGGTCTATGTGCATCAGCAAAAAAAAAAAAAAAAAAAAAAAAAAAAAACGTTGTTTTGGCATTCCTTTTTATACGGATGATTTTCGAACTTCCAACTTCCGAACTTCCTTTCCGATCTTCCAACTTCAATGGGCTCTTTATACTTATCTTGATTTTGAGGAGAGTCACTCCCCCTCCCCACTTGTCAACAGAGGGCTGGATATTAATGTGGCCTTTTTTTGACATTCGATCTCATTTTCCAGGGGAAAGGGGTATCCGGGTACCCAGATTCGATTTTCTTAAAAGCAAATAAAAAAAAAGTGTTTTTCAATGGAACTAAAAAAAAGTAATTTTCAGAATCTTGGGGAGGGGCAAAAAGAATCAGGAGGGGTAGTTGGGCAAATTTCTTTTGAGGAAGACTACCTACTGAGCTGACCGGGCTTTTTAGTTGGGTTTATACCTTTGTTGTATCTGTATATATGAGAATAAATGGGTTTTCTCTAATTTTTTGAACATAAAACCAATTTTACCACTAGATTAGGGAAGCATTTCTGATTTCAGACAGTCTACCGTTTTATTTTACTACTTTCAAGTCGTAACAACTTTTCAAGTTTTGGAAGGCCTGTGGAATTCGCCTTTTGGAAAAATCTGTGTGGTGGGTTAATTCTCTCTGTTTTTCCCCTGTGTTCAGCTATGTCTGTCAGGAACTAATATTATAGCTTTTTTTAATTTATTATCTATTTAATCTTTTTAGTTTATTATTATTGTTTATGTCGTAAGTTTTTTAGTATTTTAACTCTATAATTTTTGGTTTGAGTTTCGAATTACATTTTTCATTTTATTTTTATTTTTGTAGGTCGGAATGCAACTATTGAGTATAATAGCCGACAGCGCGCCAGATATAATCCTACAAAATTTTAGCAATTACAAACATGCTTTAGATAAATCTTTACAAGAACCAAAAACAGACTCTGCGTATTATGCTGCGAAAACGCTGATAAATATTGCCCCATTCATTGGATCAGAATCTGTGGTAAGTACTAGAATTGATTGAAGCTATATATAGCCTATATATGTCTTTAAGAAGATCAGCACTTAAAGTCCATTTTAACTTTTTTTTTCTAGGTTTTAGCATTGAAGCTGTGTATTGACTCTGAAACTATAAATAGTAAAAGTGATAAGTACATGCGAGCCTGGACCTTGGGGGTGGGGTCTTTTTTCCAGGAAGGAAGCATGGTTTAAAACAATGCACTTATATGCCACAATATTTCATGGGAGGGGGGTCTTCTGACGCATCTTGTGGGAATTATCCTGCCCCCTCCTGTATAGATATAGTCTAAAGGGTTAAATCTATAAGTAAATCTAGTAAAATTTAATTTTTTATACGGAATTTTAACAAAATAGTCCATAGACTTAGGTGGTAACAAAATAAAAAGCAAAGACAAATCTATAAAATGTGCTTGCGGTTTATAAGGAATATTGGCTATTAACTGTATGCAGAAACAGTAATAATTACGCTCGAGTATTGCTTAGGGGTGGCAATTTTTTACAAGGAGGGAATGGGGCTCAAACCAATGCATATATTGACCAACGTTCTTCTTGGGAAGAGGAGCGTTAGGACCCCTCGTGGAGGAACTATCTAGCTCTTTTCTGTGTAGGTATTACCTAAAGGATATTCCCTAAAAATAAATCTTATAAAAAAAATTAAATGAAGCTCCTTATAAAAATCATCAATACAATAAGTTTGGAAGACAGAAAAAAGAAGAACTTATAATTATGCTTACCGTTAAGGTTCAATAAGGTTAATGCTTGCAATTCAGATCTTGTGGTTTTGCTAATGTATTAAAACTAAAGTATTTAGAATTTTATTCGGCATTTAGTCCTAACTACGCATTGAATTCGCTTCAGGGGCTTTTAAAATTGTAGCTTCCTTAAATAGTGACATGAAACATGTTGTAATTAATAAATAATTTTTTAAATGATGAGTCCACGTATTTATTTATACTAATATAAGAATATTACCAAACATTTAGTAAAATACAGAAAAGATATCTTTTGCAAATCAGAAATTTGTTCTTTCCACCTAATTCTATGAACCATTCACGAATACTTCTACATAGCGGCATATGTGTGTGCAATATTATAGCGTCATATGTGTATAGCGTCATATGTGTATAGCGTCAATATTATAGCGTCATATGTGTATAGCGTCATATGTGTGTGCAATATGTGGTCTGGAGCGTCATATGTGTGTGCAATATTGTGTATTCATATATATATATATTATATAATATATTATTTCAATCTACTATATTTTCATTCTATATTAGAACATTTTTTATAATACATTATTATATTTTATTTCTTGTATGTATGAGTTTATTGTTTCTTATATTTTTTACATGGGTGTTTATAATGTGTTTTAATACAAAATTTTGTATTTTCAGTATTTCCTTGTATTTTTTGAGCATTTTTGTAGTCTAAAATATGAAAAAAGGATGTTTTAAGCCCCCATTTTTCAAATTTTCCTAGCTGGATTTAAACTAGTCTTTTCTTCCCTCACGCCCTTTTGTACTGGTGTGACCCTATTTAACATTTCCTTTGAGAATTGTAGTTTTTTTTTGGCAATTTTATAAAACTTTGTTTTTCTGTTGAATAGTAAATCATTTCTTTACTCTTACATTACTTTGTTCATATCTTCGAATCATTCCCTTGGCCATTAATTTTTGGTGCTTTTCCAAAATGTAGCAAATAAGGAAATATTATTTGCATATACCTCTATTTAAGGCCGTATACAGGGTGGGGGAGGTACCAAGGTTTAACCCCTCCCCCCAAAAAAAGAATTTCGGCCAAAACATACAAACGCAACAAAAATGAGCAAATGCATTTTCGATGCGTTTTTTAAGTTTTTTTGTACCCCCCTCTGAACAAAAAAAAACAACATCAGAACAAAAATATTGGATGTGCCTTTGTCTCTATTTGATTTCTTCCAAGAACTAATCTTGTATTGTTACGTGCTTCTTTAACATCTTCTTGGAGCGTCATAGTTCAATAGAGCGATTCCGTTGATTTTTGAATTATCAACTTTGTGTAAATGATGAAGGACTTGATAGTAATTAGGGTAATTAGAGTGAAGGCACGACGGATAGTCTGTGAGAGCCGAAGCGGTTTAACTTTTAATCGCAATTTTATAAAAAATAAGAATTTTTTGCCATTTAACTGTAAATAAGTTTCGTTGAAACTAATTTGAGTATTTACTTTAGCTCACGTCATTGAAATATTCCTGTACATTTTACCTCTAATAATGTTTTTTATTATTTTTATTACCTCTTGTAGTTATTATTGTATGTAGTTATAATATATTTTATATATTTTTATTACCTCTGTAGAGTGCACTAAATAATCCAATAATATTTTCCCAACTCTAGGCACACAGGGAAACATCCCGATAAAGATCTGCACATACCCTAACATCTGTGCGTGAACACCAAATCCAACATTGATTTTCGTTTTAAATTTCACCGCTGTTTTGCTTCTAGCTTCACCGTTCTCGTCGCTGTTTTTTATGCATATGCTGAAGGTTGCATCCAAGGGGTTCACCGAATAACCCCCCCCCCCCTTCCCCCGAAAAAATATTACGTAAAAGCGTAACAGGTCATAATGTATATAAACAAATAATTTTTGATGCATTTTTTGAATTTTTTTACACCCCCTTACGAGCAAAAAAATTCCCAATACGCCCTTGCATATCATTAAATTTGCCCTCTAAACTGCTAGCTTGAATCCAAAGGCTGTAGCTAACTAATGAAATATACTATATCAGCTACCTCGTAACATGTACCGATTGATATCGATACATCAATATATTTCAATGCCAACTTGTCGGTTATCAATATATTTACCGCTTCTGAACTGTAATTAGAAATCGCTTGCGAAATTAAACAATTTTCTTGTACTGTTTATGCGTCATTAATGTTATTAAACGCCATTAACTGTTTATGCGTAAATTCTTAGGTCATAATGTCTTTCATTTTAAACTAAAAACGAAATAAAATATTGAGAACGGTTATAACCGTTTTTAACAGTTTTGTCCGTTTTTAACATATTCATTTCTGTTAAATATTTTTAGACTTTTCAAAAAAATTTGTTTTAATTTAAAACAGTCTCTTATGAATTAATATGTTACGAAGAAGGAAAAACTGAAAAAAAGAAGAAACTTCAAAAAAGAAAACTACAAGAAGTAAGAAGTAAGAAAACTACTAAAGTAAGAAACATCTAGACAAAAATAGAAGAAAAGGAAACAGTGAACTTCGAAAGTAAAAAAAAAATATTGTACAAATAACATTGCAAGTCTGAATCTTTCGGCTTCATATCCAGATTCCCTTACCAATAAAAAAATTGGTATCAAGTATTGAAGTTATCAAGTATTTTGCAGTAGGTTGCATATGGTTGCATCAAGACATGGCTAATTGTAGACAGAGAAAAGCCAAGACAGATAGTTCAAGTAATTGAGAGCCAAATGTTTAAATGGCTGGGGCTGTACGGGTAAATGGCGGGAGTATGCATGACTCTTTTTTATTGGACACATACTTGTCAGGTTAGTTTTTGGAAAGGCATGCCTGCCTACCTAGAGTCTCAGGCATCATGTTGACCAAGAATTTAAAATTGACATATTTGCGAGAGCTTCCGAATTTGAAGCCAAAAAAATTTTTTTTCCCTTCGAAGTTCACTACCCTACTAAAACTTTTGCCTTTTAACAATATTTTCAGTTCATTCTAATCACCATTTGATATTTTGTTGATCCACCTCTCTAAGGGACACTTTAATATTTATTCTCAGAAGAAATGCAGAAATTTAGTACAAATAGTATCCCACGAAGATGTAAAATATTAGCATGCCTCTTTGTCGTAACCGAAAGTGCGGCTAGTTTGTTTATTGATTGAAGCCTTTGATGCAGTACCTATTATTAGCCTATAGAATTCAAATTCAGAATCCAAATTCAGCTTATCTTTTTTAATTTCAAAAAGGATTAAAAATTAACTTGGTATCACAAAGAGTGTGGAATACACCTCCAGCTTTGGCATGAGGATGTCAGTCCTTTCAAGACCTTTCAAACGTACGGTGGTTGAATTTATAATTATGAAGTTAAGCCTGTAATATTAACTTTTTATATTCTTTCTTATAGATTGGCTGTATATTCATTGTGGCTCTTTCTGTTATTCTTTTTGCAAGTGTATTGGTGGATTTTTGAAATTAGTTCCATTTTTGTTTTGAGTGGACTATCTAAGGATCTGGTTATAAATTTTATTTTAATATTGGCTATAAGAGGGAGGTGGCATCTTTTTTTTGCCGTGTCTGTAGAGTCCTGCATCACCTGATTTGAGCTAATTAATGGTGATAATTTACATCAGGTTGCTTCTTTTCTTTTTATCGTCTGATTGATTTTCTAATTTTCGTTCATATTTCTCTGATTTTTGGACCATGGTGCCATGGTACTATGGGGGGGGGGGGGGGGAAGTGCAGACTATTATTTCCACAAGAAATATCAAATTCACATATTCAGCGTCAGTTCTCATTTAAGCTGGGCAACCACAGGTTGACAATCACTCTTCAAGCTGACTGTTCGCTTTCCCTCTTAACCTTTCTAAATACTCACTTCCCCGCAGAAACACTTCCTAAGCTTTGACATACCTACGTTCTACCTCACGGTTGGCTGGCCTGGCAGTATACACTCATCAAAACGCAAACAGAAAAAAATACGGACAACCAAAAACAGAGCTTCAAAATTAATATTCAGTCAAGGCAACCTTCCCTATCCTTTCTCGTGCAATCGCTCAAACAAAACACTCTGGCTGGGAGGAGGGATGCAGAGGCGGTTTTAGAGGGGTGGAAAGGCTCTTGCCCCGGACGCATAAATTTTAGGGGTGCAAAATTTCAAATAAATAATATAACGGTTATAATCATTTTATAATTTTTAAAATCTTATTTTTATTTAGATAAAGTAGAGGGCACAGTTGGCAATAAGGGTAAGCAAATCGAATCCGAAATTTTAATTTTTTTTTTCCATATCTTCGTCACCATTCCTTGAAAATAAAAGTAAACAAACCGAATTTAATCAATTTTAATTTTTTGTGCTATTTTGTATTCAAATTTTGTTAATATATGAAAATTTTGTTAATAAATGAAAATTTTGTTAAAATTTGTCCTGAAAATTTTTGAGAGACCAGGGTGAAGGGGCGCTGGTCAAGATTTTTCCCTGGGCGCAAGAGGTCAGAACCGCCATTGGAGAAATGCTTTGTGCAGAAGGTTTGGACCTAAGGCTTTTATTAATCATCAGGTTTCTGGTATCCCCCCCCTACAGTTTTTCAAGCTAGCTCTAGTTTTTCGGGTTCGTCCCCCCATGGCTCCAGTTAAATATGTGTATGTATATGCAAAGAATAAAAGATTGAACTTTGACCTAACATTCCCATTCATTCCCGAAATCACCTTATATGCATGGAAAAAAGTCCTCTTCTTTGTTCTGAATTCTTTATTTAACAATAAAATTCATAAAAAGAAACTAGTTCAACACAATCTCCCCTATAAGGCTCCATGGCCGGGAAAGAACAGGAAAAAAAAAATATCAACACAAAAAAATATAAACAAAATCTAAAAAAAATGCAGTCGCCCACCTTAATAGTCCCCAAAATGCAAGCTAGTCAGGGGGTAGCGCAATATTTCACTAACTCAGTTAAATATCCAACTCAATCCAGAGATGTCAACTCCAAGGGAAACCGGAAAAAAACTTAATTACTAGCTAGAAATACTCTTAACATATTTTTCGAGCATACTCGAAAATATACTTCATGCATACTTCGTGCAGACTCGGAGCGTTTCCAGTTCCTGTTGCAAGCTGTCTGAGGGTTGAAGTCAGACCTCACTGATGGAGTATGAATATTCTGAAAATTGCTGGAAGTATGGAGATGATAAAGCGATTGATCAGAAACAAAAGATATATTATTACATAGAGCAGCCGGAAGATGGCCGTGCAACTGTAAAAAAATGAAAGAAGAACAAGAAAGAAAATAGAGATATTTCAAATCAAGCAAGGGTTTAAGTGAAGATCGGTTAGTTTATTTAATAAGAGTCCTTGCTTTATCATAAAGTTTTGAAAGTGGATTCAGAGACGAGGGAAAAGTTGACATCCAAATAACAGAACAATATGAAACATAAGACTGAACTAGGCTGTAGAACAAGATTCTAAGAATCGACCCTGGAAATATGTGTTTCAGCTTTCTAAGGATTCCAAGACTCCTGGAGACTTTTATTTAATCAGGTTAATATGATGCTTGAATGAAAGATTTTCGTCAAGCAGGATGCCTAGGAATCGAATGTAACGATCCCTAGGTCTGATTAGAGAACCTCTTGATACGCGTATTTAATTCAAATCAGGACAAGCCTTTGAGACTCTGGAGAAAATGAGGAAGCATGACTTTCTGACATTTAAGGCAACATAATTTACATCAAACCACTGGACGACTCTTTCAAAAAGGGCTTTTATCTTTGAACGAAGATCAGACTCAGTTCTACCAGTTGTGCCAAGAGTGCTGTTATCAGCATAAGCAATAAGTGCATCCGGTAAGGACGAACTCCTGTCACAAGTGGTGACAGATGCTAGTTGACAAAGTCGACAGCAAATGGTAGGTTTTAAACTTTGAGCTGCATTAATAAGGTCATTGACGTAAATTAAAAAGAGTATTGGCCCACGACAGATCCTTGTGGAACGCCAAACTCTATTCCAGAAAGGTTAGAAAAGTATGGATCAACCGAGATGACTCGACCAGATAAATATGATAGAAACCAAGAATAAGCATTCCCTCTTATACCAGTATGGGACAGATTTCAAACAAGAATCTTGTGTGTTAATGAGTCGAATGCTTTTCGGACATCGAGAAAAAGAGCAGCAGATATCAGGCCAGATTCAAGAACTGAATGTAAATAATTCAAGAGAGTGGCTCATGCATGCTCAGTTGAGTGCTTCGCCCTAAAACCAAGCTGAAAATCATGAAAAAAGTGTTTAGAATTAAGAAAATCAAGAAGTCGAGAAAGAATAGCTTTTGCAAAAATTTTACTAATCACTGATAAAAGAGATATGGGACGATGATTTGCAGGATCATTCTTAGATCCACCTTTAAAAAGAATAATAACGCGAGCACGCTTTAAAGCACTTCGGAAGACACCATTTTCAAAAGAAAGATTGACAAGTCTTGTGAGGGTAGAAACGATGACAGGAAGAATGAACTTGACAACCTTAGTCGGAATGCGGTCTGGGCCAGAAGATGAAGAACCCCTCAAACCATCGACAATTCTGGCTATTTCAGCTTCAGAGACAGGTTCCAATGCCATTGATTTAGGACAAGGCAGTCCAAGATAAGACCTAAATTAGGTAGAGAAGAAGAAAGACTTACAGAAGAGGCTGTATTTTTGCCGATATTAGCAAAATAGGAAGTAAACTCATCGTAAACTTTTAGCTCATTCTCTACATTTTCGCCTTCCATCACAACACTAGAAGGGACAGAAGGAGGCAGAGAAGATGACCTGATAACAGAATTGATTACTTGCCATGTCTTCTTAATGTCTGCAAAACGCCGAAAATTTTCTATAATAAAATAACGATTTAGCCTTTCGGCAAAGCGAATTAAAAACTCTTCTATAAGCTTTGAAAAGTTGACTATTTTCCCATTTTGGCCCTCTGCCCCTCCCCCTCTTTTTTAGTTTTCTCACCCGTTCACCCTATGCTTTTGATGTCAGCATTTCTGTAATAAGATTTTTTTTTTTTTTTTTTAGCGTAAACTGTTCTTGACCAAATTGATAAATTTGAACAATATGACCCCTCTTTCTTGTCTTTAATAAATCTTCTGCTCCCCCACTATCAATTCCTAAGATATATATTTCTGCTATAAGAAAATATTTTTTCTTTCAGGGCAAAATCCAACCACTATTGGTAACAGTGTTAAATTTGAACAAGATATTAGTAGAAACAGATGAAGCAAGGGCGATCGAAGTCATGGAATTATGGGAAACTCTGTTGGAAAGTGAACTGAGTCTTATAGCTCCACATATCAAAACCTTATCAGAAATGTGTTTGGGCATTATAGGCAATAAGGAGCTAGAGGAGTCGCTGCGTAGTAAAGCAATTCATTTTATTAGCTGCTTGGCTGAAACGAAAAAGAAGGTATTTGCGTATGAGATTTGCGTAGCCTATATGATTAAATTCATATTTTTTTTTTCAAATTTGTTTTATCGTCATAGAAATGATAATTTCTAGGTAATTTATGCTAATTCCTGGTAATTTATGGTAATTCCTGGTAATTTAGCGATTTTTAAACGATGTTTTTAGGAGTTATGGGGTATTGTAGCTTTTACTATGGGACGTGATCGTCTCTTACTAGGTTGCTAGCTACCGCTGCAACCCGGATATATCCATACAGATGCTCCCGAAAACAAAGAATGAACACCAAATAATTACCTAAAGCTTATTTACCATTGCACAACAGGGTAAGTATTCGTTTCTTGGGCAATATTTTCTATAGTGTTTAGTCGAAATAACATTGTAAGCAAAAAATGAGAAAAGATGTACATACGCCTCAGTATTATAGTCATTAGTATCCACTAAAATGGTCAAGTATGGTTCTGAAGTGTGGGCGCTCAAAAAAAAAAAAAAAAAAAAAAAACAGACGAGGATTTGCCAGAGAAATTGCCTACGGATTGTTTTGGGTACCCGACTGACTGCATCTCAAATAGTAAGCTGTTCGAAAAATGTGAGCCAATGTCGCTTTCTAGGGCTATAATGAGGAAAAGGTTGAGATGGCTAGGGTACATTTTGTGGATGAAGGATGACAGATTGTCAAAGATTGTCCTTATCGACCAACCGTCTAGGGCTAAACGAAAAGCGGGTTGTCCTCGGTTGGGGCGGGAGGATGTCGTAAGGAAAGATTTAAGGGAAATGGAAACTTCCTGGGACGGTTTAAAGAGGGGGGCTTTGAATAGATTGGGATGGAGGAGGAACGTGCATAGCTTTGTTGGCCTCAGGTGGCTTGGTGCTGCGGTGAGTTGTTGGTATTAGTGGTAGTAACAGTTCATAAAAAACCTAAAAGCTAGAGGGGGCTGATGTTCTCTATTTTACTATATTGTTATGTAGTTTACTGGTGTTCTGTCCGAAAAATGTGGGCCAATCCTGTTTTATAGGGCTAGACCGAAAGAATGGATGGGATGGCTAGGACGCCGTCTACGGATGAAGGAGGACAAAGTGCCAAAGATAGTTCTTGTTGGCTAACAGTCTAGGCCAAACGAAAATCAGGCTGTCTCAGAATGGGATGTCGTAAGGAAAGATTTAAGGGAATAGTGATCTCTGGGGACGGTATAAAGAGGGAGGCTTTGAATAGAATGTAATGGAGGAGGAGCTTGCGTAGCTGTTTTTGGCCTCAGGCGGCTTGGTGCTCCACTGGGTTGTTAGTAGCAGTAGTAGTATCGTTTTGAACAATCTCTTTAGTTCAAAATACTTTGACAAATAATTTAGCACTCACTTTGGCCAAAGTATTCTTAATTCTTATGATTGAGGGAAATGCGGCTGTATTATAGATTTATTTAACGCAGTGCCTTCCCTTATTGTCTGTGCGAATCAACACATTGTTAGTGTTTGAATTTTTCCGAACAAAAAGCGTTGTCAAATTTAATAATTGAGTGTAGTCTATTTAATTTTATGGTTCAGCGTGGCAACACTGACGTAAATGTGCTACTGCCCAAAAACTTCATAATTTGAAACAACCGAAAGGAAAATCTTAGATGTACCTAAGGTATAAATATATCTTTTTATCTTAATGCCCTTGAAACTTAAATGAAACTTAACTCTTCTGAAAATAGAGATTATGACTTTCACTTGTTTATATTGTTAGCCAGGTGATCTGTCTTATCTGGGACCCATTGACGCTTGGATGACTTCGAAAGCAGGTTTAGCTTTGTCTATGGTAGCTTAGTGTATTCTGTCAACCGATCAAGATGTACATCCTTCAACCTGCCTTCTTACCATCCGCTTCCATTGCGGAAGCAGGTCAAATGTTCCTAATGTTTGTCAATCTGTACCATACTACTGTTCTAGCCAATGGGCGAGAAGTTTGACTAAATGTTTTATGCAGTCGCTATAAGTCTATTTTTCATTTATTTATGTGTTATGAATATAGTTCTAATTGTGGCTACTTATTGAAGAGCTCTTACTAAGATAAGATTTATTTTCTAAAAATGGCTATCACAAACCCCTCACTATCAAAAGTTATTTGTGTGTCAGAATAAAGTCAAAATGTTAAAAAGGTTAAAAACAATTAAAACTCGCATAATTTATATAGGATTTAAACCAAATTAAAACATTTTGTCCTGTCTTTTGGCTAAAAAAAGAAAAAAAATACAAGACACCATTTTTCCAAAAGAAATACTGCAAGAAAAAGTTCAATATGCGTGAGATACACTACACATTGAGTCTTAAAAAGAGAAGAGGGGAGGGTTTTTAAAAATACAAAAATAAAAAACCAAAAAAATTATTATAAATTTGTGTCAAAATTGCCTTGTCGAAATTTTGTAGATCTTCAAAATGTTTTCGATCTTATTAATCGTTTCCTTTTTCAGGCTATTATCAAGCTTAAGCTATTGCAACCAATTTTGAATACTTTATTCACATGTATGGTAACAGAAGATTACCCTGATGACCAAGAAGATTTTGAGGAGGCAGAGACCCTCGCTGTTGTCGCTAGTCAAGCTTTGAATAGTTTAGCCCTCAATATGTCTCCAGATAAACTAATGCCCCCTTTGGTAAGAAATTAATAATTTTGGTTAGTTACCTAGGAGTGTAGTCTAGATAAATTATTTTTAATTAATTAATAAAATTAATTGTATCCACTTATTAATGATTGAATTTCGACAGATCAGTTTAATATCAGGTAGTGGTGCAGCTAGGATGTAGCTCTGAAAGGTGTTCATGATTGGTCGGTGGCTTAAAACATGATTAGAATCGTTTTCTTCGAAGCTGCTTTTGTGATTTTTGATATTTTTCTAATAAAATTAGTATTTTCTTATAAATAATTATCTATTATATAATTACCTGTTATCTATATTATTATCTATTATCATGCATTATATATATTATTGCCTATTAATTGTTAATATCTATTATTATGTTATCTAATAATTGTCTATTAAACAACCTAATAAAATATTTTTTTTTCTAATGAATTTCCTAATAAACTAATAAAATATTTTTGGATAAAATTAACTAAGTAATAATAAATTAACAATTTTCACTTTTTTAAATTTTCGCAAACTGAATGGTGCTGGCTATTACAATTCTATTACTGCGGCATTTATTAAAGGCGCTAATAAAAAATGGCACGATTAAAAAAACGGCACTATTGTGAAACCGACTACTTCTACAAGGTTCTGGCGCTAACTTATTCCTCTTCCTGGTTTTAAGTACTGAGTAGCAGTACAAGGATAAATCCCCCCCCCCCCCAAAAAAAAGGCTTATTAAAAATCAATAAACAAATTATCAACAAACCCGAAATTTATACACTTTTTGGGGGTAAATATCACCCTTTACAAAACCCTACTTACACACTTACTACCAACTATCCTTACCCCCCCCCCACCCAAAAAAAGGCTTATTAAAAAATCAATAACAAATTATCAACAAACCCGAAGTTTATGCACTTTTTGGGGTAAACGTCACGCCTTACAAAACCCTACATACACACTTACTACCAGCTATCCTTACCCCCCCCCCCCCCCCTTCCAACAAAAGGTAAATCAATAAACAAAATATCAACAAACCCGAAGTTTATACACTTTTTTGGTAAACATCACCCGTTACAGCACCCTACTTCCACACTTACTACCAGTTGTCCTTAACCCCCCCCCCCAAAAAAAAAAAGATTTATTAAAAATCTATAAACAAATTATCAACAAACCCGAAGTTTATTCACTTTTTTGGGCAAACATCACCCTTTACAAAACCCTACTTACACACTTACTACCAGCTATCCTTACCCCCCCCCCCCCCCAAATGATAAAAATATAATTAACATAACTGAATATATAATAAATATTTACGACCTAGCTGGATGTATAAGACACAAAACCATTCATCTACTCTATTTTCTCGTCCCCCTCTTAAAAACACACAAAAACATCATCCTAACTACTGGAGAGAGAATTCGCCTGCATGGATTAAAATTCATGTGTAGAGAATCAGTTTCCTTTCAGTTCACTGCGAAATTCATGTAATCCATCAACTGTCGAAACAGCCTGATCAACTGTCATCAACTGTATCAACTGTCGAATCAGCCTGAGGGTCTCACACCAGAGGATCAACATGTCTTTCAAACAGTTCGTAGTAACGAACTGTAAGTAAGGAGTGACGCGGCCCAATAGTAACCGAAACTCAAAACGTAATTTTGATACCAATAAATATATCAGAAGAAAAATGTATAAATCGTTTTCGGTAGTATTTTGAGTGGTTGGTGAGAGTTTTTTGACTCGTAAAAACATAACAAAAATGGATATAAACAAATTTTGTATGCGTTTTTGAGTTTTTGTTTGTGTCATTCCTGTGTTTTTCCCTCAGATTTCTTCAAGTACCAATTTGGAACTTCATCGATCCTAGCTGAGCTTACAGAGTCACCGATCATCTCGTCTTTAAGTAAATAATCAGTGACACAAGGACTCGAATCCCAACCCTGAAAGACATCCAGTCCAGCACACAAACCACATACAACGGCCCTTTATTTCTTTGGGGCTTATGGGTGTCAGAAGTTTGGCACGATTCCTTTGTCTCGTGGCGGATCATAGAGCTAGGTTTCTGTAGGGCTAGGATAGGATTCATGTATTTTCTGTGTAATTGTTCTTTGTTTTATATTTTTTGCCGTGGCCTATGGGCTTTTAGCGCTAATGAATTCTATGTTATAGAGATTGTTAATATAACATGTTAAAATTGATAACAGAATAGCTTGGTAGTACAATAAATTAGTAATATAGTATGCAATTGTTATTATTATTATTTATTTATTTCCCTCAACATGAAAATGTATCAAAAATACATAAATAAAAATTGCAACGATATACAACAAATAGAACAAAGCAACGATTTACAACATGCTTAGAAATATAACCGAATAAAATATGTCACGTAAAAAAAAACAAGAATAATAAATATCTCACGTGTTATTTAACTTCTTAACAAGAAAGATAAACGAGCAAAAATGGGGTTTTTAATGGCCAAACAAAAATATTGACAAAACACAACAAAGCGAATATTTCGAGGGGACAAACGCCTCTCTTCTTCACTGCGAAACGAAAAAATATATTCAATGAGAGTGCCGAAGAAGAAAACCAACAAAATAAAACGCGGAAAGTGAATTTGAATGTGAAAAAAACAATGAAAAAAAATTAAAAGATGAATAAAATTCAATAAAAGTAAAAAAATTATAAGAAATAAAACCAAATACCTAACAACCATAAAAGTAAGTCATTCACCAGTATCCGCGATTTGCAAAAAATCCAGGAATTTGAACCGCCATCGATGGATACTAGCGAATAACTGAGAAATAAAAGAAAAACATTCATTCACTCAAGACAAAACGAACCAGCAATTGAACGAGTTGAAGAGCTATGTCATCTGATTTCTGATTTTAATAATTGCATTCCTTGCAGACACTCTTTGAGACTTAAGGGGTTGTTGACGTGTCTGATTAAGTGATTGGGAAAGTGGTACAAGGTATATATCTGGGACTACCAAAGTATCGGTTTCTCTTTTGAGAAAACCGAAGTACGACTCATTTATTCTTAAATTACTTGAATCAAACAGTTCGTGGTAACGAACTGTAAGTAAAGAGCGACCCGGCTCAATGGTAACCGAAACTCTAGAAAACGGGTTTTACTCTAGAATACCAATAGATACATCAATAGAATCAGATTTCAATGCTGATTTCAAATATATAACTTTCATCAAGTTTAGTGCTACCCATCAAAAGTTACGCGCCTGAGAAAATTTGGCTGATTTTCAAAAAAAGGGGGAAAGACCCCCTAAAAGTTATAGAACCTTAATGAAAATAGCACTATCATATTCAGCGTATCAAAGAACCCTACTGTAGAGGTTTCAAGCTCCTATCTACAAAAATGTGGAATTTTCCATTTTTTGCCAGAAAGATCACGGATGCGTGTTTATTTGTTTTTTTGTTTTCTTTTTGTTTTTTTTTTCCCAGGGGTGATCGTATCGACCCAGTGGTCCTAGAATATCGTGAGAGGGCTCATTGGAACGGAAATTTAAAGTTCTAGTGCCCTTTTTAAGTGACCCAAAAAATGGAGGGCAACTAGGCCCCCTCCCACGCTTATTTTTTTTCCCAAAGTCACCCGATCAAAATTTTAGATAGCCATTTTGTTCAGCATGGTCGAAAATATGATAAATATGTCTTTTAGGATGATTTAATCCCCCGAAGTCCCCAGGGGGAGGGCTAAAAGTTATGAACTTCACCCAATGTTAACATATAGTATTGGTTATGGGGAAGTATACAGAAGTTTTCAGGAGGGTTTTTTTCAGGTAGTGGGGGAGGGTGGGTGGGTCGGGGGTTATGTTGGAGGATCTGTCCATGAAGGAAGTTTTCATGGGGGAAGGGAAATTGCCATGAAGGGGCGCTGGACTTGCCAGCATTATTTATTCGTTATTGGGAAGTATACAGACATTTTCAGGAAGGATTTTTTTCTGGAGGGGGGGGCTAGAGGAGGGGGTTACTCTGGAGAATCTTTCCGTGGAGGATGTTTCTTTGGGGTAAGGGACATTTCTATGAAGGGGGCGCCGGATTTCCAAGCATTATTTAAAAAACGATCAGAAATTAAATAAAAAAAAAACAAGTTTTTTCAACTGAAAGTAAGAAGCAACATTAGAACTTAAAACGAACAGAAATTATAACATATGTGAGGGGGTTCTCCCCCAAGTCAATACCTCGCTCTTTACGCTACAGTTTTTTTTTTTAGTGCTTTCAAAAGAGCTATCTATTCTAATTAAACGGCCTTTGTGATTCAGGGGTTTGTGAATCAATTTTTTTTTTTTTTACTTTTAACGTAAAGAGCGTGGTATTGACTAAGGGGAGAACCCCCTCATATACGTAATAACACATACACAATAAAAAAAAAATTAAAAAAAACAAGCGATACGGCTCAATAGTAATCGAAACTTTTAAAAACGGAATTTTGATGTCAATAAATCTATCAAAAGAATGTGTTTATAATGCTGATTCTAAATATATAAATTTTATTAAGTTTAGTATTACTCATCAAAGGCTACGAGCCTGAGAAAATTTACCCGATTTTTTAAAGATGGGGGAAACAAGTGAAAGAATTTTAATGAAAATCACACCGTCAGATTCAGTGTATCAGAAAACCCTATTACATAGGTTTCAAGCTCATATCTGCAAAAATCTGCAACTTTGTATTTTTTGCCAGAAGAAAAATATACGAATACAGAGGTTAGTTACGTAAGTTAATTTGTAAATTACGTCATAACCAAATTTAGAGACATCCATTTAGCAAAAGAAAAGTAAAATTTTTATGCAAATTTTGTTTACTTATTCAATGACGATGAGCCAAAATAAAACTGCAATAACTAAAAAACGATCAGAAATTAAATAAAAAAACAAGTTTTTTAAACTGAAAGTAAGGAGCGACATTAAAACTTAAAACGAACAGAAATTATTCCGTATATGAAAGGGGCTGTCCCCTCCTCAACGCCTCGCTCTTTACGCTAAAGTTTGACTCTGTCTCACAACTTTATTTTTTAAAACAATAAAAAACTTAGCGTAAAGAGCGAAGCGTCGAGGAGGGGACAGCCCCTTTCATATACGGAATAATTTCTGTTCGTTTTAAGTTTTAATGTCGCTCCTTACTTTCAGATTAAAAAACTTGTTTTTTTTTATTTAATTTCTCTGTTTAAAGCTAGACCTAATGATGGTATTTATAAATTTCAACAGCTTCTCTGTATTGCTGGACAATACCTTTGTCATGCGAAATTAGCTTAATTAAATAAAATAGTATGGTCTGGGTTTTCAAAAATGTGCTCTGCAAGGGCAGAGTCAAAATTTTCTGGTTTTTCCGATTTTTAAGTGTGTTATTAATTGAGGTAGAGTGCTGAGTTATTTGTCCTCTCGAAATATTCGCTTTGTTGTGTTTTGTCAGTATTTTCATTTGGCCTTTAAAGACCCCATTTTTGCTCGTTTTTCTTTCTTGTTATGTCAGGCCAATGGGGTTTAAGAAGTTATATTTAACTTGTTTAAAAAGGGAAAGATTATGGACAGAGACAAAATTTTCAGACTTACGGCAAAAGTTTATTTATTTCAGTCTTAGCTAACTCCATTGGTTTTTTAATTTAGATCTCAAAACCCGGGCCGAATTTAAAGCTTTTGCGCTTCTAAGCCCAAGCGTTTTTGCTGCTCGGTTATTGCAAGATTTTTGGAGAAATTCCCGAAAATTCGGGGATAGCGGAAACACTGACCAGAACGCAGCTGATGAGCCAAAATTTTGAGAGTTCGGTGATACCGAACCCTCAGCTGCTATTCTCGGGAGACACCTGACAGTTTATAAGTGGCCACGGAATTCCTGTGTTGTTTTAAAATCATTTTTATGTGAATAGGCAGCGTGGCGGTGGAGTTTCATGATAAATCACATCATTCCAGTTTTTGTTAAGTAAAAAGTCAATCACTCAGTGATAATTTATTTATCGATTATTTGTCGCGCCCACTGGCATTGTGTGCCCCTAGGTCCGGGCCTAGTGGGCCTGGCCTGCAAAACTAAATCCTGGCCTGCCAAACTAATTCAATTTTACTAAAACAAATTGGAAAACCCAAATCGTAAAACTTTACGATATTTAAAATAGCCAACATGAATTGATGAAAAATCGCAAACTTTAAAATCTTAAAAAGTAAGGGAAGGGTAGAAAATACGCGTGAGGGCTACTGTTTTAAAAAGAGAATTTAAAATATCCCAATGATATGTACCACGTAACCGTATTTTTGGAAGATGACTAATTAGTTGACTCATTCTCTGATCTCTTGTAGTTGGCAATGATTGAAGCGTCGTTGATAACTCCTGATCCAAGGGCAAAGAGAGGTGCTTATGTGGCTCTGGCCGTTGTTGCTGAAGGATGTGCAGAATACATTCGTTCAAAACACATGGACACATTTGCTCGTGTTGCAACGGCTGGAATTCAAGATCCTGAAATGATAGTCCGCAATGCTGCATTATTTGCTGTTGGGCAATTTAGTGAATTCCTGCAGCCTGATATGTCTAATTATTCGGACCTCCTTTTACCGGTATGTATTATAGTCGTGGCTCGTGCGTAGCAGTTTTAATGCTAAAATGGGAGGGGAAGGGGCTCAAATTCAGTAAAAAAAAAAAAAATTGGATTGGATTATATCTTTAACCCCTCCCCTTGCATAATTTGTTGCTCTTCTGTATTTTATTATCCTCTAAATGTTTTGAAGTTTGTTTTTTTACCACTTTTAACGGTATGTTCATTATGGTCTGGGCACCTCTGTAGTATGTAGAGGAAAGGAGGGAGGGTGACGAGGGGACTTGGAGCTCTGGGAAAATTGTGCAACAGTCAAATTGTTTTAGAGTTGTATCCAAACGTGAGAAAAATCGTGCATATATTGCAACATTTTTTTTTGGGGGGGGGAATTCTACCTCCTTCTCTTACCTACGTGCCTCTTCTAAATGTTATTAATCTCCTAAAACCCCTCGGGTAGTTCATTACCGTTTTACCGATATGTTGATTATGATCCAGCCTCGTATGCAGTAATCGTTTTGTAGAGGAAAGGGGAGGGGGCAAGGGGGCTCAAATTCCGAGAAAATGAAGCTGCGGTCAAATTGTATTAGGGATGTATCAAAACGTGAAAATAATCGTAAACATCTTGTAACATTTTTGTGGGGGGAGGGGAGTGGGGATTTTACCTACTTTCTTTCCCTATGTGCTTCTTCTGATTTCATTAGTCTCCTAGAGAGGGGGGGGGGGAAGGCTCAAATTCGGAGAAAACGGTACAAAAGGACAATTGTATCTACTTCGATTTTACCTACTTCCCATCCCTACGTGCTTCTTCTGAATTTCATTAATCTCCTAAACGTCTCGAAGTATTCATCACTTTTTTTTACCAGTATTTTTTTTTTGGTCCAGTTACGTATACAATAAGTTTTTTTTCAGAGGAAAGAAGAGGGGGGAGGGGGGAGGAAGCTAATTCGGAGAAAATGCTAGAGCATGTATATTGTGTTAGGGATTTTTTTAATAAAAAATTTTTTTATTAAAAAATCCCTAAGGGATTTTATTAATACAATCCCAGGGATTGTATTAGGGATATTAGGAATGTATCCAAATGTCAAAAAAATCGTATACATATCGTATTTTTTTCGGGGGGGGGGGGGGGTCATTCTACCTCTCCCTTTCCCGTCTCGAAGTATTTTATTATTATTTTTCCAGGTGTGTTTCTTATGTCCAGGTCCTTCTGCTGTAATTTATTACAGCAGAAGGGGGTGAGGAGGCCCAAATTGCGAGAAAATGGTACAACAGGTGCATCGTTATAGGGATGTATCAAAATATGGGAAAAATCAGATATATTTTTTTTTTTAAAAGGAAAAACTGAAAAAACAATTTTGGTGCTCCAAAAAATGAGGTATTTTTTTTCCTTGTGCAAAAAAAAAAAAACAAAAAAAAAAAAAAAAAAAAAAAAAAAAAAAAAAAAAAAAAACTTCTGTGAGTTGCATCTTTTCCTGGGGCGTACAAAGAGGGAGGGGCCTCGAGGCTTGGATACGCCTAAACCCTGGACCTTTTTTTAATCCTCCTCCCCCTCTCGAAAAAAATTCGCGTACGAGTATGATCCTTCATATAGATAAGATGTACTGTCAATATAGAACTAGAGAAAACAAAACAAATAGAATTAGCCAAAGTTTAATTTATAAAAATTCGATATCAGAGGAGGGTCTAAGTTTCTTTAGTCCAACCTGAATTTTTATTGAAAAAAATATTATTTTGTAAATAATTTGGTTTTTAATTAATTTCGTAAATATAACTTGTCAAACATTGATTTTTAAAATTGTACCAATATATAACTATTTTACCATTTAGAAAAAGTGTACATTTGATTTCTGATAAATATAGTGCAACAGTAAAAAATAAATTATGAGCTAACTACAGTTTATTTACATTTTCGTCGATTACTGGGTCCCGTCGTTTGATCTCTGGGTCCCGTATTACCAAGCTAAAATCAACCCACTGCGCCACCACATGACAAAAAGGTGGACCTGCTCGGGATTTGAACCACAGACCTCCTGCCTCCCCTACTGGAATCTTACCCATAGACCAACAGGCCTGTGGTTTTAAATGCTTTATTTACAGATGAAAACAGTTTTAAATTTTCTGCCCAATTAATATGTCTCCTGTCCAATTAAAAATTAATAATTCCTTGTTGTTTTAATTCTTTTTCTGCTAGTGCAACTTGCTAGTAACAAGCTTATGCGTAGCGGTACGGCTCTATTAAACCATACGAAACTTATATTATCATTCAAAACTTAGTCGTTCTAATCATTAAATCTCCATTCACAAAATTTGAATAAAGTTTTAAAGTTAATTTATCATTTTAGGTCCTTTTCACTTATTTAACTCAAATAACATCCTTACCAACTGTGAAAACAGTCAATAAAAGCTGGGATCGTCTGTTCTACGCTTTGGAGATGTTCTGCGAAACAATGGAGGAGAAATTGGAGCCTTATTTTGCCTTTGCTCATGGAGAGGATCTTCGTTGCTCTTGGTCCTGACCATTCGATGGCTCTCAAAGAATTGGCTCTCAGTGCCATAGGCTCAGCTGGTTAAGCTTCATAAGTTTAGTGTGTCAATGACATCGGTCAGCTGGTACTGTTTAAAAGGTTTCGCCGAAAGTAAAAAAAAAATTGAAAAAAAATTCTTACCAGTAAAAAAAAAAATACTCACGTGACACTTACGAAGACCTCGCCTGCTTATTACGTTCAGTTGTAATATAGTACCCCCCCCCCCCCCTCCTCTGGAAAATTGAAGCACATTTTAAATCTGCTTAACAAGTTTCGTTTCATCAAACTTTGTTTTAAATGTTTAATTATATTGGTCCTTTGTTATAAAAATGAAAAGCTGCAGTTTAACTAGTTCTACGATATTGGAACTTGTCGCAAAACTAATCTATCGTAAGCTGAAACACTGGTGACCACTCATAAAACCCTTCCAGAAATTTGGCAACCGTAGGACGTCGTCTGCCTTCAAGGACCTTCGCAAATTAGCTCGCCAAGACCCCTAAAGATATTGGGATTAAATGGCAACAGATATGGAGGAGTCCTAATCATGGGCGCCCAAAAGCTGTATTCCAGGGGGGGTCAAACCTCGTCTAATTGGCACTTTTAATGCTATATAAATGAAATCTCAGAACAAAAATATAAAAATATTTTTATATTTTTAAAAAATATAAAAAATATATGCCCCCCCCCCTTTATGGGTGCCCTTGGTCCTAATGGTACTAAAATTCAAACTAACTCTAGCTACTTCTTGAAGCTCCTGGTGAAAGTAAGAAACATATAACACTGATTAAAATTACTTAATCCCACGGCGTCTGTAACGACCCTCCTATTCCAACCCTCCAATATCAGTAATAAGTGTGTAAATAGCAATAACTCCTAATTGGTCAAGTCAACTATGGAAGATGGAACTAGCCAACATGACCCGTATGATGATGTCGATGTTGGACCATCAATTTCGCAGGAGATTCAGGTAGCCATGAAGAAACTCAAGAATTACAAAGCCTCGGGAAATGACTCGATTCCAGCAGAAATTTACAAAAAAGCCTCAAGTCTGGCTCCATGACCTTAAGGACTTTTCTGTAAGATCTAGACGCAAGAAGCATTCCCCCTGGAATGGCAAAACTGAATTAGAATCCTAGAATTCAAGAAGAGTGAAAGAGCAGAATGCAGAAGCTACCGCTGTATATCCATCATTAGCATGTCGTGAAGATCTTCGCAACTGTTCTCCTGAATTACTTCAGGTCTAAAAAAAAAAAAAAAAAAACCTGACCTAAGTAAGCTGGATTTAAAGCAGGGATGGAATGCACTGATCAGCTCTTCACAGTTAGACAAATCGTCGAACACATCACCAAAAAATAACATTAGTCTTTGTTGACTTTGTCACAGCCTTTGGCATGGCTATCTGTTATAGGACCTGTATGGCAATGATGGAAGATGGAGTACCGCCCAAGATCGATTCCGTGAACCAGAAATGGTACAATGCACGAGCATCCAAATCAACAAGGAACTCTTGTCTTGATTTGATATGATTGTTAGTGAGATTTCCCCCTCTTAACAGAGCTTTTCAACTTCGTAATGGATTGGATCTTGCTATGCAAGGCTCTATCGGAATTAACGTGAGCTCCGATTTCAACGTCACCGATTCGGAATACTTGAACGATATCTACTGCTAGGTAGTTCTTCCCTGAAAACGCATGAGACTATCCGTAGCAGCTGCTTCCTATGAATTGAAGATCGGCATCGATGAGATGAATGCGATGATCAACGATAGATCTTACTCACCTCTCGTACTGAATTATGGCTAGATTGAGTTAGTCGTGAAATTCAAATACCTTGGCTTAACGTTTACGTTAAGACTCATTTCGATCGGCTCCATCCAAATTATTCCGCTATGGTGGTGCTTTTTGCAACTCTATCATTTCCTATAGGTTTTCAATCGGCGTGGCTTATTGGTCAAAACTAAAATATAGGGCGGAACAAAGCCAACCAATTATAATTCATTCTTGTCATTCTGTAATTCATATACATTAATCGTGGATGCAGTGATACATTCAGCGTCCGTGTATTATCATTCTTCTTAGTATTTTCAGAACTGCATGGGTCGCTCTGGAAAAGGAGTTAAATTAGTATTAAGACAAAAAAGCCGTGCGTACGAAATCCCTCGTTCATTTCGTCCTCCTATACATATGCGTTACCTGGCTAATAAAAGTCCGCAATCCAGGCTTCGAGCTCGTTTGACCCCTTGAACGGAAGCACGTACTAGGACTGAATCTTCGCAGCCGAGTCCCGACTGAAATAATAAAACAATGTTGTGGCCAGAAGTTTGAAATGGAAACCGTCATTCGCCGACACTGTCTCTCCTGGTTCGGTTATGCCTCTTATAGACCTAATAACTCATTTGTTTAAAGGGCACTTCTTTGTAAATCACTCCCAAGCTGGAAAAAAGGTGTGGAGGCTATGGTTCTGAAATGTTAGTGCAAGAGGATATGTCAGATGGTTTCTGGAGGAATTGTGCACTGATGCTTCACTTATAATCTTCACTTCATTATGATGCTTCACTATATATCGCTGTGGACTGATAATTGGGTACCCGTTTGACTAGCGTATTTCAAACAAAAAGCTGCACGAAAAACAGGGCTCTATCCTACTTTCTATGGCTGTGATGAGAGAAAGGTTGAGATGGCTAGGATACATTTTGTGGATGAAGGGTACCAGATTGCCAAATACAGTTCTTTTCGGCTACCCTTTTAGGGCCAAACAAAGAGCAAGTCATCCCCGAATAGAGTAAGTCGTAAAAAAGGATTTAAAAGAAACTAGAACTTCTTGGGAGGGTGTAGAGAAGGAAGCTTTGATTAGATTGGGGTGTAGAGAAGGAAGCTTTGATTAGATAATAGCGTGCGCAGCTGTGTTGCCCTCAGTTAACCGCACTTGTTTTTGCTCTTTACTTTCATTTTTGACTCGCTCACATTCTCGGTGTCGCATGTCTTCTAACTGCGTGTGTCTTTGATCTTTATTTTCATTTTCGACAAGTTTTGGATTTTGATTACATCAGACATAGCAATGGTCTTTGCTTTAGCTGCCCGTATTAGTGTTATCGGAAATGATGGTCCAGGTTGTCGATTTTCACATCTTATCAGGTTTGATAGTTCAGGTGTTGGCTCCAAAGACCCACCATTTATAGTAACTGTAACTGCAAATTTTCGTTTTTTGGGCCTTCCAACAGACATTATGCTATATAAATAACTGATGCGTTGGAAACTCAACAATCTTGTTTATTCTATACATGACACCATCAAAGCAAATGCTTATATTATTTACTAACATAGTACATGACTTTCATTTACAAAAAACAAAATCAAGGCTCTTAATGAATTTTCTCAGACTTCTGACCACGATACCAATTTTCCCCTAAAAATATGGAGCCGTTTTCAAATATATATATATATATATATAATATATATATATATATATATATATATATATATATATATATATATATATATATATATATATATATATATATATATATATATTATATATATATATATATATATATATATATATATATTATATACTTTTTCTAAAAATAGTACAATATATAAAAACTAACACTTTTTGGCATAAAAATTATTTTTTTCAACCAGCTTCCCAGTTAAACATTAAATTTCTTTTTTGCATTTCCAAAGCGCATGACAACGCAGCATTGACAGTACTTTTAATGGAAAGTAGAAAATCAAGAGTGCTTTCTGTAAAATTTGCTTAGTGTAAAAAAAAAACTGATCCTTTTTGACATGAAAATTATTTTAAACCGATTTCCCAGTTCAGTGCAAAATTGTTGTTTTTTTGTTTGCAGTTTTTGTTATGGCCTCTGAAATTCGAAGACTGTTATGGCCTCTGAAATTTGTTTGTAGTTTTTGTTATGGCCCTCTGAAATTCGAAGACTATTTAAATAGCTTTTTATAAATCTAAATCGGTTGGTTATTTTTGAACTTTTTCTTGATAGTACGTTAACCCTACGTTAACCCTACCCGGGCCAATTTTTTGTTTGAAGGCACAAAAAATGATATCAAAACGTTAAAATTGGGTTTGAATGCGTCTGCTTTAGTTTTTTATAGTCAATATGCTGATAGGAGTACCTATTATTATTATTATGGGCTAATTCAGAACTTTAGGCCAGGGCTTAGGGCCGCAAAAGCCCATTTTTCTTGCCCCCCCCCCCCCCCCCTCCCTCACCCCATTCTCTAAAAAAAAAGTACCAATAGTTGGTTAACTATTGCTGTCTCTTGACGCTTCAATTTTGATGTAGGAATCGCCTATTTCTTTTTTTCCCCCTTTACGGTAAAGCGATTCCTGGTGTACGATTTTTTTCTTTCTCCTTTGTCGATTTCTTCACTTACTCTATTATGATTTGTTTTTTGGCGAGTTAGTAACTAATTGGTGGCTGATTGTCATTTCTTTTTTAATGGTTATTCTTTGTTTGATGATTTTTCGTTTTGTTTTTCTTCTCTGTTTTTTCTTCTTTTTTATTTTTTTTTCTCCTTATTTTAGTTTTACTCATCTGTAACCATTCTTCTATGGGGAAATACTGCACTTGGTATTTTTGTAGATAGGTACTTCAAACATCCCCGATAGGTTCTCAGATACTCTCATGGACAGTTTAATTTTTAGGAAGATCCCAGCTCTTTTCAGGGGGGGGGGTTCTGGCCCTTCTCAAAAATTACGCATGTTTTCCTACGGCAATAAACTTTAATATGCCCTCAAAACCAATAACAAAAAATTTTGAGATCTTAATTGCAACATATCGGTATGCATTGAAATCAAAATTTTGTTCCCTAGAATTCTATTTTCTATTGGCAAAAGTTACTCTTTCCTTACCGCTCATTTTTATGGATGGTTTGAACGAAAGCAGTCATATGCTTATAGGGTATTTTGACGTATTAAATGTTAAATTGATTTTTAGACGTTCATTTCAATCTTCAGTTTTTAAGACTGCTACAACGTCCGGTAACGCGGATCTTGCGCTCTATGCAACAGAGGCAAAATTATTTGAAGACTATATTTGAAACTGTACTTCTATTGTCGTTAAAACGGTTATCGTACTCTAGTGAAGTGGCAACCCTGATCCTAATTGAAACTTCAGCGTTGACGCTGTCCCATGAATCGCAAAAGTTTTTTGCCTAATCCTTCCTTAATCCAGCAAACTCAATCAACTTTAACATCTTTTAGCAAATGCCACAAAGAAGCATTGGTCCCTTACTTTCCACAAATTATGGCTCTGCTGAGGGAATTTCTAGTCACAGACCAAGAAGATGAAGAATTATTAAAATTGCAGGTTCAGGCCTTGGGTAAGTGCTACTATTTTTAGTGCAATTTAAACTCAACATCAAAAATCTCTGTTCATTAATTCCTCTTATTTGAAACAATAAGATTCGAGTTGCGGGGATGAAAACGTGATATCGGGGTGGCAAACAAAATAGTTTGGCTAAAATTACGTCTTTATATCTGACGACGTCAACTAGGGTCGTAAAAATATGGAAAAATTTATATCATGAATTTGGTCAAAAAGTAAGAAGAGACAGAGAATGAATTAGAACAGATGACTTGCTTGAAGTCAATCTCAAAAGTCACATCTCTATCGATGGGAGCCAAAGTTCATGAATTTTTAGCTTAGTAGGAAGTACGTTCTGTATTTTGTTTCTTTCTTCCTACAAAATCTATTATGATTTTTTTCTTAGATATAAAGATTTTTTTTACCAAATTAGTTTTTTCTTTTATTATTTTTCAGCATCTATTTCCCCTGTCATCTAGTAGTAGTAATTTGGAAGCGCAAATTTTGGGCTTCAATTTGAAAAAAAAAACCGATATTTTCATCTTTGCGTCCCATGCAATGCGTGCATCCTTCAGTTAGGCACTACAATTACCTTGCGAGAGCGCAGTGGATGAACCAGTGGCTCTTGACTAAAGGTTTCCTGGTTCAATGAGTAGAGTAGAATATTTTTATTTACAACACATACATAAATAAATTTCACAAAATAGCGCACATGCCTGGTGGCATACTTTAGCGCTGAAGATATTGCCAACGAAAATAAACAGCCATCTTCTAAAAAAAAAACTATAAAAAAAACGAAAAAAAAAAACATAATAAACAAAATGCTTAGCATGTCGTAAGATGTTTCTTCACTAGTCTTAGAAAATGTCGCTTGATGCTGCATTCTTGAACTGATGCTGGAATTGAGTTCCAGATTTTTGGCCCAGTGTGACGGATGCGGAATCCCGCTCTCGACGTCGGGCGAATTTCGCACGAAAAGTCTGAACGATGAGTAGTAGGATAATTATGAAATTGGGAGTTAGTTGAAAAAATACCGAAGGAATTTACAGGTAAATTACTGTATTGATAATCGTGACAGATAGTAGAGATAGAAATTAAATGAAGCTGATCCAAAGAATAAATTCCTGAAGTCCCATTAAGGTGCCTAACGGAAGATCTGCAATCAACATTAAAAAGAATCCTCATTGCTTAATTCTGAAGTATTTGGAGAGATTTGAAAACAGACGAAAGGGTAAATGCCAAACCGAAATGCAATAGAGAAAATATGGGTGGACGAAAGAATAATAAATAGATTTGGCGAATGACGAATAAAAATAGATAGGAAAGAAATGACGAAGATGAGTTAGCATGCCAATATTTCGGGAAGTTTTTAACGACAGTGTTTTTATATATTTATCAAACGACAAATTTTCATCGAATTGAAACGACAAATTTTCAATCTCGCCCATCGCAATGAATGCTGTTTAAAACGCCCTTTTTTGCGACTTTTTTGTATGTTTAATATACCAGTAATATTTAACAGTGACGTTTAACTCTTCATAATTGAGTTCTCATAACTGCATGCCCCCCTAGAGTGCGTTCGAGCATCCCTCAACCGAGTTATCCAGCTAATATTAACTTCCCTTGATGTAATTATGGTTGCGCCATCCACCGCAGCGGTATTTACTATTTCAATTAATATTAACGGTAAGAGTATATCGCGAAAAGTAATTTATGGAAATTTCGAAAAATATCCTGAAATCCCGCAAAAAGTGTGTCAGATCGAATTGGGTACTGCACCACTGAAATCGCCGGAAACCCCATTTAGAAGAACTATTGTTCCCCGTCTTATCCAGTGACGCTGTCCTTTTTCCATTCTTTTTTTTCGTCGCCGTTAATTGGTCACTGAAACACCGTAGAGGCGTTTAAGAGCTCTTTTGAAAGCTAATTTTTATATCTACTTGCTTTTGTAAGTAACGAAAGGTAATAATAAAATGAAATGCTGGACAATTACTTCACGCTCAAGATGGCGTAACACACTTATTTTTTGACATGATAATACAAGACACATATTTTTTTGGAGAGTTCCTTTTGTACGGTATGATATCATATTTGAGTGACTCTGGTGATTGATTCGCTGTGGTCTGTTCTTTACAAGGTTTTTGTATACAAGTTAATAAAAAATGCTTATCCCTCCACGCGTTAGCTGGAACGCTTATAGACAACCGGGCGAATAGCAACAATAATGAAAAGATGTGCCGCTTATCAGTGTCTTTTTTTTATTCTCTACGCATTTATTTCAACATCACCTTTTCATCTTCACTTTTTCCTAGCCTTAGTGACTTACTCTTCTTGACATTTATTTTCAAACCTATTCTTGCACCCTGAACTCGCAAAACCTCTAAAAGTTCATTCATTTTGCTGCTTAAATCATCAGTATAATCTAAGTGCAGGAGAGTTTTACTTCCCCATCTAATTGCGTGTTCTCCCATTGCCTTTACTATGCTACTTGAGACAAAGTTCATCAAATGTTCCATATAAATGGGGATAGAACGCAACCCTGTTTAACCCCTGATTTAATACGAAACCAGCTACTTATCTCATTTCGTAACACATCCTCACATCCTTTTAGTACTGTCAATAATTCTTGTTCACAAAATTAATCTTACTTCCCATCCAAAGTATCACAAACTTTTTCATTCTTTATTCTATCTTTCTGTGTAACTCTATATCGGTTTAGTACATTCTCAAAATGTTCTACTTGTATCTTTCCTTATCACTAATTGTGGTCCCGTTCCTATCTTTAACTGCGACAAGTTCAGATTGACTACTCATTTTATTAACATACCAGTACAATATTTTTACTATTATGCCGTCTTGCTGCATCTTCCAGATCTTCGACAATTTTATCCATGGCCTCCACTTCACACCCTTTTATTTCCTATTTTAATGCTTTCCCTACTTTCTTTACCTTCCTCTTATTTCACGTGAATGTGCGCGAAAATACCTATTTTTAGGAGTAAAATGCCTTTTTTTTTACAAACATAAGACGTAAAATGTCAGTGTTTTGATGAAACGAAAATTTTGCTTTTCGGCCAAACGTTCCTATGGGCAATCATCATCCCAAACGTGGAATCCCCCCAAATGATCAACAGATCCTAGATTTATATCCCTCTTCTGATATCCTACTTTTCTGCGAAGGAGTACAAACAATATATTAAATAAAATGCGATACCCTAGGGTAACTTTCTCTTTTTCCCCCTTGTTGAGGAGTCTTCCTTGGTAGTGTCAAAGTTTCAACCATTATTTCCCCATCTTGAGAATCCACCAGCTTCAGGCGGGGTTTGGTAGGCAACATTCGGCCCTTAATAGTGGTGGTGGGAGTTAGAACCGGAACAAGCAAGTAGAGGACTTGTTTCTACTGCTAGGGTTTGCTCCTCGATATGTCTTTTTTTGTGCCGCGGTCGGCGTTTCATGTGTCCAGGGAGATTGATCCCCCTCGTTATCCAATCTCTACAACGTATTCACAAAATACCGTGCGTCATAGTTGGACACTGCGCAAGACAGCCAGTGACTGGACAAGGACCGGTATTAGTAGTAGTAGACCCCTATTTGTGCCTACTATTCTCAGGCTCACCATGAGAAGGTTTTTATAGAAAGCGTTGTCGTAGAAACTTCAAAAAAAGCTCTTTCGGTTAGAAATTCAAAGGGCTAGTGCCCTTTTTAATAGTCGAAAGTGATTGGAGGGCAACTAACACTCCTCTCATGTCCACCTTTTCCTCAAACACATCCAATCAAAATTTTAAGATAGCCATTTTGTTCAACGTAGTTGATCCCTATTTATGCCTTCTACTCTCAGGCTCACCATGAGAAGGTTTTCACCGCTACCCCCCTCCATTACTTATGACTTAAAAGGAAACGCCAGCGATTTAGTCAAGGTTTACTGAACTATTATAGCAATGTTGGCACAAAGATGTTCCACTAGTGCAACGGTTCTGCCATGGGACGTGTACAAAAATGAAGTTTTAAAATCTAGGTAATATGGTTTATTGAAAAATTGAGAATCCAAAAACTGGATCTGTTTTTTGAAAAAAAAAAAAAATTCTTTGTTGTGGAGCATGTCTGAATTTAACACTTAGTTTTTGGATTCGATCTCTGGCAACAGTGACAGTAAAGATATTGCAAAATTGGATTGTAAGTATTTGCAAAGGGCTAGTTGGAAACTAATTTTTTGAAATACACCATTTTTACTGGTGTTATCATTTCGGTCCTGTATTTAGCGCTGATATTACTCCAGGTTCAATGTTTTACCAATTTAGTAGTGGATATGACTCTAGATGGCAGATAATGTGTCTTATTTCCCTCTAATTGTGATCTCATTTTACTGTTTTATTAAATATAGTGTTTGGGTAGATCCTTGTGCACTTCATACTGGAGGGGGGGGGGGAGGGAGTAATCCACCATTTCCCTTGCTTTACAATTATGATCATAATTATGCTACCTCTTTTAGATACTTTGGCTGCCGTCGCAAGAACAATTGGCGAGTCCACATTTACCCCTTTGTCAAGTGAATGTATGAATTTCGCTTTAAATCTGATGAGGTCTAGAGACGACCCTGACCTAAGAAAAGTGACATTCGGGGTATTTGCTTCGCTGTCTATTGTAATGAAAGAAAATATGCAGCCGTATTTAGGCGAAGTTGTTCAACCGATGATTGATGCAATTGTCAGTGTTGAAGGGATGACAGCATTTACAAAAGAAGAAGAAGAGGAGGCTTTCCCTATAGTTGAAGGTAAGCAATGTAGATCGTCGCAGGCCTCCAAAAATATAGTGCTTATAGCTACTGTCCCCGACACCCCCCCCCCCCCCCATTACACCCAATCTCCCATCGCACTTCCTTGCTGAAGGGTTAAAAACGGAGACCAGCACCGCCGGATTGGACTATGAAGTGTAGTGCCGTACCTTTTACCTTTTTACAACTCATAGTTGTAATGTTTCACATAATCTGTTGAAATAGGTTGGGTCAGGGTTAATTATGAAATTCAGGCTACACCACCATCTATATGTGAAATATAAGATGGTCAAGACAATGATTTTAATGAACATCTAAAATACCAAAGACATTGAAAATGAAAACTAGCTGTAAGTTGAAAAGTACCCAATCATATATGTGTTAAGAAAATTGGAAAAAAACAGAATTAAGTATATAATGAAAAACTGTTTTTGATAGTAGCGGGTGAAAATTAGCAAACTATAAGGTACAACCAAATCCAAATAGCTTCAGAGCTTTTATTTCTTATTATTACAAATTTAATAGATTATAATATATTAATATATTTATATATTACAAATTTAGTATATATATATATATATATATATATATATATATATATATATATATATATATATATATATATATATATATATATATATATATATGTATATATATGTATATATTAACATATAATATTATAATATATTAATATATAATATGTATAAAATATATAATAATATATTAAGCTTTTTCCAAAGCTTAGCCCCGCTGTATATAACTGAAAAAAACAGTCCTACTTGAAACTAGGCGAGGGTCCTCAATATCTCACCTTGTCCAAGAACTATGATCCAATGAAGTTTAGATTTCTCATTAAATGCTGCTGTAAAACAGTCTGGAAGACACCCATTAAGATACTCTTTCATAAAAACCAGTGTTTAAATGTGATTGGATACAGCTCACCTCACCTGCATACAGCTGCAGGCATTATGTTAAATACTGTATACTGATCTCATCGAATGCTCATTCCGAGTTCCACAAGATTATCTAATTGCATTAGTCTGTAGCACACATATTGGCAAAGCATCGAAGTGAAAGTACCAAACCCTACCGACGAACAGTGAAAAAAACGGGTTTATCCGAGAAGAATACGATACCCGCAAAATATATGAATGAAAAAATGCTATAGTTTACGGAAAATTCGTAAATTACGTTTTATCTCCAAAATCCGAAAAAAAACGTAACAAAAATAAGAAATAAAAACAAAAAATAATTACGAAATTCTGTTTCAGAATACAATAGAGAAAAAGCGAAGAGCAGGCCGCTAAATATTGCCTGTATCCTAATGATACACAAAGTCGACAAAACGACTGCCAAGTTTTTTTTTTTTGTTTTTTTTGTGGCGTTTTTATTTCATTATTAGTATTTTTTTTTAGTATTTTTTCTTTTTTAAATAGTGATGAAAATGCAATTCTGCTGTAAAAACATCGAATCTTTGAAACAACCAAAAGAAAAGTCTTAGACAGTCCCAGTGTTCAGGTATGAATAGACCTAAAATCGGCACGACAAACCTACTTCAGAGTGTTTTGTTTACGGATTTGTTTTGCAAGTATGTAGGAAACTTATTCATTTTTTCTCTTTTGCTTTAGATCAAGCCTGAAATGAATGCCATTCGTTGACTGATCTTTGGGCATGCGCGATTTAAAATAAATTATATGCATAAACGTAAAGACAAGTAATCAATTTATGAATATTTTCCGAACAATTCGTGGTAAGGACCTGTAAGTAAGGAGTGGCACGTCTCAATAGTAACCGAACCTCTAATAAACAGAATTTTGACATCAATAAATATGTCAAGAAAATTGGCTTATTATACTGATTTCAAACATACAAGGCTCATTAGGCTTAGTGTTACCCATAAACAAATGTGAGCCTGATGAAATTTACCTGATTTTCGAAAAAAGGGGGAAATATACACTAAAAGTCAAGGAATCTTAATGAAAGTCACACCATCAAATTCAGCGTATCAAAGGATCCTATTGTAGGTATTTCAAGCTCCTATCTGGAAAAATTGTGGAATTCTATATTTTGTGTCAAAAGAAAGATCAATGATGCGTGTTTATTTTATTTTTTTTCCTATGTGTGTTCTTATCGAAGCAATGGTCGTAGAACATCAGGAGAGGGCTCATTTGAAGGAGGGTAATACTGTTGCTGCTCCAATCGTGATAGGGGGCAAGAAATTCCAAAATAAACCTTTTTCCCGGCAGTTTCACGACAAATGTTACGTATTTCCTTCTTTCCTTTACAGCAACGCCGAAAGTTTAAATCTAGAGAAATTTACTGAACTTCAGACTATGGCTCAAATGCTTGGCTCTTCCGTTATCTGTGTTTCCGAGGTCCACCGGCAAGATCTTAGTTTATTGAGGGTTCCTAACTTTTCTTCTTTTATTAAACTTCGGCCTGATGACCATCCTCTTGGGAAAAAAGGAGGAGGAATTATGACACTCGTGCATGAATATTTTAGACATCAGCTTTTAAATATACCTTTTCTTGAAGATAATGATGAAATTATTTTGGTCAAAGGCCAACCTAAGCGACTCCCTAGGCCGCTCTCTGCCATAGCAGTGTGCGTTTTCTATTATTCACCTGGTCAGCCAGCTGCAGCAAGAAAAGCTTTTTGGGAGAAGCTGCAGGAATTGACAGATTACGTCCAGAGAACTCACCCATATTTTGGAGTAGTAATGCTAGGAGATGCTAACGAATTCGATAGCAAATTGCTGGCCAGGTCACTTAACCTTAAAACTCTTGTCGATTTCCCAACAACTAAGGGGAATACTTCTCTGGATGTAATCCTGACAAATCTTTCGGGATATTACCAGAATGCAAGTAAACTAGCACCACTTAGTGGAAGTTATCATTATATGCTACAGTGGAACCCCTTGGAAAAGTAAAAATTAAATATTCAGTAACCGAATTTACTTCAAGGCCGATCACTGACCATGGTCTGCTGCAATACGGTGACTGTATAACGGGAGGAACTGGGTCGCGGTCTCTTCAGCTAAAGACTTGGATTTCCAAGTAGAACAATTCCATAATAAGGTAAATTCAAAATTTCTCGAGTGCTTTCCCGAACGTAAGACTAAATTCTGTTCGAGTGATAAACCATACGTAAATTCAAAAATAAAGCAACTGATAAAACATAAATGCATCTAATACGAAAAGGTCAAGTGAACCAAGCAAAACAGTTGGCAAACCAAATAAAATGGAAAATCAAAAAGGCACAAGCAAATTACTATGAAAATAAAGTTTACCATCTTTTGCAGTCCAAGCCGTCGCAGTTTTTCAGTAAAGTAAAAAGTCTGACTGGCAAGAGTTCTCAGCCAGTTGACTTCATGAAGGAGGAGCCTCTAGAGAAAACTGTGAATGATTTAAATGCCCATTTTGCTTCAATTGTGCATCTTACCCCCCTCTTCCATCCCAGGATCCTCCAGTAAGTTTAACTACTCCTTCAGATGATAATTTAATTGCTGATATTTCATCGGCAATTATAATCCGTAAACTCTCTTCGTTAAAAAGAACTTCCGTTGCCCCTTTTGACATTCCAGTTGCTCTCAGTAAAGCATTTGCTAAAGAATTATCATTTCCCCTTCAGATAATTTTCAATAATATAACAAAAACAGGATATTTTCCAAAGAAATGGAAGAAAGGGTTTATTACTCCCATTCCAAAGAAAGGAGCAGCTAATGATTTCTCTGGTGTCCGGCCGATCACAGTTACGTCAGTTTTTTAGCAGAATATACGAAAGCTTTGTTGCCGCATGACTGAAAAAATATCTTTCGAAAGTAACTGATTGAAAGCAATTTGGTAACATCCCTAAGTGTTCGACAGTTCATTACCTCGTTAATTTAATTGATTTTATTTTAAAACACCTGGATGAACCTGGAAAATGGATAAATTTAATTGCAATTGATTTCAGAAAAGCATTTGACCTTGTTGATCACAAAATCCTTTTAGAAGAAATGGCGGAAAAAAATATACCCAGCTTTATTATTAAAATCATCAAGAGCTTCTTAACAAATAGAGAGCAAACTGTGAAGTATAAAGACCAATTTTCCACTTCTCTGCCAGTTTTTGTGGAATTCCACAAGGAACTGTGATCGGGCCACTGGGCTTCCTCCGCATGATAAATGAAATTGCTGCTGAGCTGGAGGACAGATGGAAATACGTTGACGACTTGTCCTTAACGGAAATCCTATCTAAGGATTCGAAGAGCAATGCTGCTGGTTTCATCGACCAAGTTACCTCAGAGGCAGCTGAACTAAACATGGTCGTAAATAAAGACAAATGCTCGGTCACAACATTTTCTTTTCTTCAGAATACTCAACCGTCTTTCGAACCTCCTATCGCTTCCGAGCTAATAAGCCATAAAATAACTTTACTTGGTGTGGTGATTACTTCTGACCTCTCATGGCGGGAGAATACACAGACAATTGTAAAAAAAGCTAACAGCTCAATCCAAATGCTTAAAACAGTGAAAAATTTCGATTTCCTAAGGACAAGCTGAAACTAATATTTTACACTTTCATCCGCCCCTTAGTTGAATATGGTTGTCCGGTTTGGCACTTTGTCCTTACCCAGGAAGAAACTGATAAATAGAACGAGTTCAGAAGAGATCACTGCAAATCATTTATGGCGGTTCCCCTCTACCTTACCCCTTTTACCTCACGGAATTTAAGCTTGAATCCCTTTCTTCCCGCCGAGAAAAATTATGCCAAAGATTTGGCTCCTCCCTCCTTCAACATCCCATCTACCGATCATTCCTTCCCCCACATTTTGTTCCTATAAGATCTCGGCCCCCCAGGGAAGTGGCTGAGAAGGTTCCGAAACTAACCCCAGTCCACTGTAACACCATGCGCTACAGTAAAAGCTTTGCGCAAAGGTTTGTGAAATATTACAATGATCTCTAGTGTTTTTATTGTTTAGTTTTTATTATCCTGACGAAGTTTTATCAGACAATTTTATTCTCAATCTCAAGTGTTTTTATCCTTTAGTTTATTCATCCTGACAAATGTTTATCAGACAACTTTATTTTGCTAATTATGACTAAGAGACATCATATTTGGGCTTTGCCCATGAGAGCTATGTCTTGTTTTTGAATTAAATGAATTTGAAAATTTGGAAATTAAAAGTACTTTTTAAGTGGCCAAAAAGATTGGAGGGCAACTAGCCCTCCTTCCACCCCTTCTTTCCCCCAAAAATAGCCGGATCAAAATTTTGAGATAGACATTTTGTTTAGCATAGTTGAAAAGCCAGATAAATTATGCCTTTGGATGTAACATACCCCCCCCCCCCTCGTCCCAGGGGATAGTTTTTTAAGTTATTAAGTTTGTTCACTGTTTAAATATAGTATTTATTCTGGGAAGTATGCAGACATTTTTGGGGGAAGGGGATTTTGTGCTTGGGATGAGATTCCATGGGGATGATTTTTCGTTTAGAGGAAAATTTCCGGGGGTGATTCCTCCAGGGAAAGTATCACAGTGGGGAGATTTGACAGAATTCCCATGCGACATGCTTTTTATTTGTCGTATTTTGTCTTTACCTATTCACTTTTGCATGTGGAGATGTTCTGGGGGAATTGTCTTAGAAAAATTGTTTACGTGCTTGGATTTCCAGGAAGTCATTTCCATGGAAGGGGGGAATGTCTGGAGTGATCGGAAAAACGATTAGAATTCAAAATCTTTTTCAAATGAAAGTATGCTAAGGAGGTTTTTTAGGCTGAATATTCTGCAAGAAATTTTGCGGAGGGGATGGGGGAGAACTTTCAGCGAGGATGGAATTATCCAGAAGAAATCTTACTTAGGGGGGGGGGGGGGTATATTTTACGCGGCAGGATTTTTCCAAGGAAGAGCTTTCCATGAGGGGAGGGAATTTTTCATGCAGGGTGAGTCAGGTTTACCGGTATTATTTGAAAAACGATCAGAAACTAAATAAAAAAGCTTTTTCAACTGAAAGTAAGGAGCAACATTAAAACTCAAAATGAACAGAAATAATTCCGCTAAACCTTGCTCTTTACGCTAAATTTTGACTGTTTGTCCCAATTTTTTAAGAACGTCTCCTGAAACGCAAGGACCGTTTAATTAGAACTGGAATCTTTTTTAAAAGTGCTAAAAACTTTAGCGTGAAGAGCAAGGTATTGAGGAGGAGGCAGCCCCATCGTATGTAATTTCTGTTAGTTTTGAGTTTTAATGTTGCTCCTTACTTTCTGTTATATTTAATTATTAAAGGAAATTTTGAAGATCTGACAAAATGAATTAGAATTATGCATAGTTGCTAAGAGAAGCCTGGAAAGGAAGGAAAAACCAAGTTTGAATAAAAACAAGGAAAATGGCAGTATGCCTGATGCACATTGTCATTCACTAACATAATCTGCTTAGCGTAAAATTGTCTATAATTGGTCAGCCAAAAACAATCCACCCATCGGAATTGATTTACATTCTTATTGACCTTTAGAAAGCCAATGTGAACCGAAAGAAAAACCGTTGTCCTGCATTATCCTCACTAATTTAACCAAAAAACTTTCTTAAATTGAAAAAAAAGCAAAAAAAAACAATGTGCCACACTGAAAGTAAATTCCTAACTGTAATACACTGAATTCTGCGCATTTCCTAAAAAATAAATACAAATATACTTCTACCTTTGGCAATTAGAACCAAAGATGTCCATAACAAGGGACATGTCTCTCTACAATCTGACAGATCTCACCTCTAACAGAAAGGCAGCACTGACTTGCAGTGCATTTAATGCGAAGCCGGACAAAATTGAAAAAAAAAACAATTAACTCAGAAATGCTAATCCTGACACAGGTCCTTGAACTTTCACATAAGCAGGTAAAAAGCATCCTTGTTTGCAAATCTGTGCTTGATGTACATTTCTGGCGAGAGGGAAACTTGTGGATTGGTTATGATACATTAATATCATATAATAGAACAAAATTATTATGACATGTAAAATGTATATTATATAAACAATTAATTCGTATAAAGTGAAACCATAATGATAAAGCTAATAAGTTGTTTTTATTTCCATAAGCTCTCAAAACTACTAAAAAGCGCAAATCTAAAAAACTGATGATCTTTTGTGTATTTGTAAAATTGTTTTACCCCCCCCCCCCCCCCAGCCCTTCCATGTACATTTTTTCTTTATCTGAAGCGATTTGAATGCATAATCAAATTCCTTATTATGCTCCAGCCAACATTACATGTTATTAAGAGTCTATTCGACTCTACTTAACCTGTCAAGTTACCTTTTTAACTAACCACTGGATTCCCCCCCCCCCCTTCTGTTTGTAACCTCAGTAGAGGCATTACCTGTTTAGTATTAATTCTTAAGAGATCAGGGTTTTTCATTACTTTGGTAGATTTTAAGATTACTTTGGCAGAATTTTGCCGTTTCTCCATTTTTTTTTTGTTAAGCTGCAAGAACAACTGGAATTACTGCAATTTTCTGTGACAAATGAAACGTAGCTGTTTTTGTGTTTTATCTCATTTCAAACATGCTAAAAGTAGACATTGAGACTAAACACCGAACATAAAACAGCTGTATTTTTGTTGTTATAAATTGCTTCGCCAAAACACTACCATGGTTGTACTGGAATATCAGGCCCCATCCATTACCGAATTTCTGTATCTTCTTACCAGATTTGAATAAAGTAAAGTCCATCTGTAATTTTTAGAGTTGTTGATGTATCCGTAATTGCGGAAGATCTCCTACCCTTATCAGAGGCAACGCTTTAGTGTTGTCCATAGCAAAGATCCATATGCCTCCTACGTTTTTTGTTATCCATCCTATGGGTAAAAGAAATGATCGCAGAAATTTTGGAGGGGATTGTTAGATTCTAAATTAACAGTTCTAGGGCCATTTCAAGAGTCAAAATTCATTGGACGACAAGTATCCCCTCTCCCGTGTACTTTTTCGCTACCTGTTCCAAGCCCTCCCCCATAGTCCCTCCATGACTTCGAATAAAAAGTTTTAGATAGTCATGTTGTTCAAAATAGTCAAAAGGTCCAAAAAATATGCCTCCGTGGATGACACGATTCCCACTGCCACTTTTGCATGCGCCGTAAATTATGTAAATTCCCAATTGTTTACAGGTTGTTTTATAATAAAAAATGGAGGGCTTGTTTGATCTTGTGTGTCCGATTGGCTCAAAACTGTCAGAGATCTTATCTTTGGCCAATTTGATTACATGTTTTGTTGGGGAAGGGGATGGTGTTAGAAGCCTGAAAGTGGTCTGAAAATTTTTTCTTCCTGATCAGTCTGAAACTTGCAGTCAAGGCCGTCATGGGCCAAGAAGAGCCCAATATATCAAATATTATTTTGGGGCATGAGCCTCCTAAAATGGCGTCAAAAAAGTTTTTGTTCTACCTTGTCGAAACTTTTATCTTCAGGTCCTAATCTAAGTGGCCCTGATAAAGCAGGAAAAATACAAGAGGATAATGGTTCCCTGAATAGGGGGCTTGACAAAGCATCAAAATAGACATTATTTTTTATAGAATCTTGAAATTCCCTGGCCAAGTGGAATCTTATTTAAAATAACTGCTTTAGTCTGGAGGCATGAGCCCCACCCCCTATCCTGAAAAAAGGACCCCCAATTTGGAAAATATATTCTACAATCCTCTTGAAACTTATATCTTTAACTCCTTGGGCCATGCGGACCCCAATGCACACGAACAAATTTTAATAGTAAGGGCATGGTCCCCATAATGTGGGACCCAAAAATGGTCAAAAAATTCCTTTGGATTTGCTTGAAACTTTCAAGAATCGTTGTCTGGGCTAAGGACACAAAGTGTTTTATTGAGATGAAGAATGACATTTTAGAGGTCCAGAAATAGACCAAATATCTTGCTATCTCTTATTAGCTCGAAACTTATAGACCTAAGTCATCAGGCCACGGAGAACTTAATTTAAGAAAGAAAAATTGGGGATGGCATCCTCCACAGAAATAGGGTCCAAAAAGATTCAAAAACCTTTTCTGCAAGAGACTGGAAGTTTACACCCGTAATTTCTTGGGCTTGAAGGACCCTCATGTACAAGAAAGTTAGATCGGGGTACGGACCCGCAAAGACTGGGCCCAGAAAAGTTTTCATCGATTGGGTTGACATTTATATCTTAAAATCCTTGGGTCTACCATCAGTGAATAACTGGAGCCAAAAACTGAACAGAAATTAAAATGAATAATCACTTGGAACATTAAGTAAAAGATACTTTTATTTTTTATTTAAAATAAATAAAAGATACTTTTAAATAAAGATACTTTTATTTAAAAAGAGGAGACTTTCTTAGCTTCATCAAGCAGGCAAGGAAAGTTATCAACAACTGAGAACAAGAATCTCGATAACTGTTTATAATTAAAACTATTTTTCAGTGACGTAGGCCTATCTTCTGATAAATCAATGAGTTCTTCACTTTCTTTTGTTGACATACTAGTTGGTAAGTCGTCTTGATATTGATTACAAATCCAACTCGACGAAACAAACTTTTTCATTTCATGCCTAAAATTATCATCAAAATTATTTTTTGTTTAGGTACTTTATTCAGTTGAAATAATTGAATAGAAATTAAATCATTTAGGTGAGTTACTTTATTTGTTCTGGATAATTAATCTAATCATTTAATGGCGAGTAAGTGATATAGATAAATCTAATGAACAAATTTGTCTTATTTGTTTGCTAGGTTTAGATGACGATGACAGTGAAGCTGAAGAAATTGACCTTGAGCTTATTAATGATGATGAAGATGAAATTGACGACAAAGATAGTGGAGTCGACGGACTTAATGTAGAGAACTCCTATCTTGAAGAAAAGGAGCAGGCCTTGTATGGTCTTGGTGAAGTAGCAGTAAATACAAAAAGTGCCTTTATACCATATATGGAGAAAAGCTTTGATGAGGTCTTCAGAATGGCTGATTATCCACATGAGGATATAAGGTTTTTTCTCTATTTTGTTGTTCTTTTCTTTGATTTTTCACTTTTCTCATATATTTCCTTTTTTTCTCTATTTGTTGTTAGTTGGTCAAATGAAAAGTTCTTTAAATGCAAAATAATTAAGTTGGCTAGCTTTGCATTTGACCAAATATCAACTGACCGTATTTTATGAGAGTCAATTTTGGTTTAATGAGCTGCTGACAGTCAAGTCGATCTAAGGTGTACCTAACAACCCTAGAGACTGCCGGTTCAAACCCGGCTTTCGTATGGCCACCTCCCTCGAGGAGTGGCAACCCTTGAGGTAAATATAGCCAAGAAACTTACATAGAATTGTACTGTGTTGGCCTCAGCAGGTTTTTGGCTTCGTTGGCCTCGCTCAGTTTGTAATGTAATGAGTGACTAGTAATATTAGTAGTAATATCGAATAGTTCGTGGTAACGAACTGTAAGTAAGGAGCGATGCGGCTCAATAGTAACCGAAATCCTAAAATACGGTATTTTGATATCAGTAAGTATATGAGAAAAATCGGCTTATTATGGTGATTCCAAATATACAACATTCATTAAATGTTGTTTTACCCATCGAAGGCTAGGAGCCTGAGAAAATTTAACGAATTTCGAAAAAAAGGAGAAAACACCCCCTAACAGTCAATGAATCTTAATGAAAAATGCACCATGAGATACAGCGTATCAGAAAGCCCTACTCTAGGGATTTCAAGCTCCCATCTTTAAAAATGTGGAATTTTGTAATATTTGCCAAAATCACGGATGCGTGTTTTTTTTTTTTTTTTTTTTTTTTTTTTTTTTTTTTTTTTTTTTTTTTTTTTTTTTTTTTTTTCTTTAGGGATAATGATTGCTTCAAAGGATTGTTTGCCTCTTATTTCAAGCAAATTAATGGTCCTGTGTCAATTCTAAATTCTTCGCTAACCTTCTTAAGACCATTGGCGGGCGTGCCTTGTTTGCCTCTCATTCCAGGCAATCTAACGGCCCTATGTCAATTTTAAATTCTTGGCTAACCTTCTTAAGACCATTGGCGGGCATGCCTTGTTTTGCCTCTCATTCCAAACAATCTAATGGCCTTATGTCAATTCTAAATTCTTCGCTAACCTTCTTAAGACCATTGGCGGGCGTGCCTTGTTTGCCTCTCATTCCAGGCAATCTAACGGCCCTATGTCAATTTTAAATTCTTGGCTAACCTTCTTAAGACCATTGGCGGGCATGCCTTGTTTGCCTCTCATTCCAAACAATCTAATGGCCTTATGTCAATTCTAAATTCTTCGCTAACCTTCTTAAGACCATTGGCGGGCGTGCCTTGTTTGCCTCTCATTCCAGGCAATCTAACGGCCCTATGTCAATTTTAAATTCTTGGCTAACCTTCTTAAGACCATTGGCGGGCATGCCTTGTTTGCCTCTCATTCCAAACAATCTAATGGCCTTATGTCAATTCTAAATTCTTCGCTAACCTTCTTAAGACCATTGGCGGGCGTGCCTTGTTTGCCTCTCATTCCAGGCAATCTAACGGCCCTATGTCAATTTTAAATTCTTGGCTAACCTTCTTAAGACCATTGGCGGGCATGCCTTGTTTGCCTCTCATTCCAAACAATCTAATGGCCTTATGTCAATTCTAAATTCTTGGCTAACTTTCTTAAGACCATTGGCGGGCGTGCCTTGTTTGCCTCTCATTCCAGGCAATCTAACGGCCCTATGTCAATTTTAAATTCTTGGCTAACCTTCTTAAGACCATTGGCGGGCATGCCTTGTTTGCCTCTCATTCCAAACAATCTAATGGCCTTATGTCAATTCTAAATTCTTGGCTAACTTTCTTAAGATCATTGGCGGGCGTGCCTTGTTTGCCTCTCATTCCAGGCAATCTAACGGCCCTATGTCAATTTTAAATTCTTGGTCAACCTGTCTGAGACTCTAGGTAGGCTGGCGTGCCTTTCCAACAACTAAAAAACAAGTATTTGTCCAATAAGAGAGTCATACTTACTCCCGCCATTTACCCGTGCGTGCAGCCATTTAAACATTTGCCTCTCAATTACTTGGACTATCCGTCTTGGCTTTTTCTGTCTACAATTAGCTATGTCTTGATGCCTACTGCAAAATACTTGATTTTCAATTCAAAATCAACGGATCAATGTATATGCATACATTTTTCAGGTGGTGGTGGGGGGGGGGTTCCGGGGGGACAATATTCCACGGGGAGTGGAGTTTTCGGGGGGTAAAACTTTTCAAGGGAAATTCTGCACTGGGAGAATTTGCCAGAATTCCTATACGAAATTCTTTTTATTTGTGTTTCTTGTTCTTTGCCGACTCAATTTTACATGCCGAGATGTCAATGGTAATTGTTATTTATAATGGTAATTGTCCGGGGTAAATTTTCACCGGGAGTGAATTGTCTAGAGGATCTCTCAGTAGAGGTAGGGGCTGGATTTCCCAGCATTATTAAAAAAAGGTCAAAAATTAGATAAAAAAAACAAGTTTTTTTCAACTGAAAATAAAGAGTAATATTAAAACTTAGAACGAACAGAAATTAACGTGTATATGAGGGGGTTTGCCCATTCCTCAGTACCTCACTCTTTACGTTAAATTTGACTTTTTGTCCCATCTTGACTGTTTAAACGTTTTTCTTTAGTGCTTGTTGATTTTCCCGTTTTATTCCATACGACACCCCCCCCCCAAAAAAAAAAAAAAAAATGTGTACGAACATGCTTGATACAGCAATTCAGTCATTCATAGAGACAAGTAAGCTAGTACTTCTTACCTACGCAGGATAGCAGCAGTATCGGCTTTAGCCAATTTGATTGTCTGTTTGGCAAAAAGTGAGCCAGCCATACCTGATGAACTTCAGAAGAGGCTGATGCAAGTTATTCCGAAATTGGCTGAAATTATCCAGACGGATGACGATACGGAGGTTGTTAGCGCTGCTCTTCAATCCTTTTTAGAAATACTTACCGATGTTGGCAGTGCTGCCTTACAGGTGAGTTGAGACCAGGGTTGCCATCCGTGTTGATTTCATACTACGGATTTTTTTTTTATTGTTATTTTTTGGTGTATGTTGTTTGTTCAAATTTACCAAAAAAAAGAGACTTTGTAGGTGTTCTGGTAGACATTTTCAGAACATTTTGAATACTTCAGGGTGCTTTTTATTACCAGGGGTAAAAAAAAAATAAAAGGTTTTCAAGGAAATCTAAAGTAAAATTCTGTGCGAATTTCTTTTCGGAGAAGAAAAAAGGGTTAAAAGCAAAAGCAATTTTGGTAGGGTTTTCGGGCGAAACAAAAGCTAATTGTTTTTAATTGTATGTATTAATTTAAAGTTTTTTTTTGAAATTGCGAAATTAATGAAGGAAAAACACTTCTCTCCTTTGCTCTTTAGATTATTGGCATGTCAAGAAGACCAGCAATATATTTTTTACTGGTCAATTAAAAGGAATATTTATAAAGTTTCTTTATTAATAATAAACATTTGTTAATAATAATGTTTATTAATAATAAACATTATAATACATTTATAATTTTTTAATACATTTTATATAATACATTTAATACATTTAAAATACATTTTATATAATACATTTTATAATAAACATTTTATAATAAAGAACATATTAAAAAATGTTTATTAATAATAAACATTAATTCAGACAAATTCCAGTGGAGAGGAATGATTTTCAGGAATATCAGAAAAAAAAGAATGTCCTGAACAACAGGAGGAGTATATTTGTGGAATCGAATGATTTTGTTTTCTTTTTAAATAACAGAGACAATGGGAGGGGGCCAAAACGTATAATTTAGGAATGCTTATTTACCCTAAAAGCTGGACAGTCACGAGTCAAAAAATAATTTTTGATATATTTCAATGAAAGAAATATTATTTCTGCTTAATCAGATTATTTTTTTTTTTTGACTGGAGACACTGTCCCATCATAACTTGTTATAATATCAAAGACAATAAAAATGAAACCTGGATGTTTGCATCGGTAAAGTGGAAACTTACTTGATCTTGAATTTCAAAAATAAATAAGAAAATACCGCAAATAATTGCGAATGCGACAGCTTATCACTGCAGCTGCAACTACTTGCGATTGCATATACAAATGAAACTCGACTGCTTTTGCTGCTACTTGTGATTGTTACTATTTGCAACTGCGATTACGGTAATTGCAAATGCGACAATTCGTGACTGCAACTGCTACTACTTATGGCTCTGACTTCGTCTAGTAGTGCTGCTGTTACTACTGTAATTGTGACTGCGACTGGCAATATTGCTGCTATTGGCAGCAATTACAGCTAGAACTATTAAACTAAATAAAAGATTCTAACTGGATCTTGCTCGTCAAAATGGAATAGTGCATCCAAGGTGTCACAAGAGTTTATCTGCAATATCTTATGAAGGGCTAAGGTTATTAAGTTGGAAATTCAGGGAATATTATGGGAGATTTTTCACTAATTAAAAAGACGCTAGGTGCATCCAATTTGTCAAAAGGGCGTATCTGGGTGTATCTATATTGATATCAGGAATGGATACAAGATGAAAATTTCAGGAAATTTTGGTTTGGTTATTGAATTTAATCAAAAGACATAATGTACATTTTGGTTGTCAGAATGTTATCTCTGCAATATTTCTGGAACAGGTAAGGGTACTAAGTTAAAACTTTCAGAAAATGTTGAGGGGTATGTTGAACTTAATCAAAACACAACTATGTGCATCCTGGTTGTCAAAATTTCTGAGGATTTTAAACTACGTTGAAAGATCCCAAGTAAGTCCAGCTTGTTAAAATGGTGTGTGTAATATCTCAGGAACAAATACGGTACTAAGGTGAAACTTTCAAAATTGAGAATTCAACGTTAAAAAAAAAAAAAAAAAACCTAATAGATAGTAGTGGTCCCAAATTAAAAAAAGAAAGGGAACATAGGTTAACAATTAGAACAAAATTCGAACACGTAATAAGCGTAAATAAGCTGAAAATATATGGTAGCAAACAGGTTAAGAACGATGCGCATTTCCTCAAAGTGTAGTTTCAAAATCTTCGGACCAAAAGTATTGTCGAATTTAACTAATTAATTTTGCATATTTATTTTTTTATTGGCAACACTTACGAGAATATGGTTCTGTCCTAAAAATTTCATAAATCTAAAGAAAAAAAAATCTGGGAAATTCGTGTGGTGGGTTCAGAGGATGGAAAAAGTTTTAATTTTAATGTCCTTGGTGTTTTAAGGGAAAAAAGGGGGGACTAAAATTTATTATGAAGGAATATTGATTTGATGTAAGTGACTCAAAAAATAACTTGCAAATAACCTTTCAAGGGGAATAACCGATGGCTCTTTGACTAACGTAATTTAATTTAGAGTTTGCGAACTGAAGAATTTGAGCGAGAAGTAAAACCCAAAGTCGAGAAGAAATGCGAAAAAAATGTTTTAATATCCTTTTTTTAATTAAGAGTGCTTTACGGTGGATGTGCGAGCAGTTTGTTACCTCTTGAGGTAACAGAGAAAATTTGAATAGTAATACCTCAAAAATGAGAGCTGTTGATACAAAAGTAAGAGCAGATGTTTAAAGCTCGAAAAAAATTAAATTAGATGAAATAAAAGATTAAAAGAAAATTAAACATCACCTTGAATAAGAACGGGGTGTCCAACACCTCTAGCCTCAATCCTCAGTGCTCAAGCATCTTTTCTGCTTCACTAAAAACGATAAAATACCAGCTAATTTGTTTTTTAGTTTTTACACGTGAATTGTCTGATTTTAAAAACTGGAAAAAATCATTTTACAAAGTATGATTCATTCAAAGGAGATGTTAGTTTGCAAGCATAATTATTTGAGGTTTTACCTTAACGATTACGGTTCATAAGCACATCATCCTTTCTCCCTTTAATTTATGCTATATTTGTTATATATTGCACTGAAAGGCTATTAAGGGTTCGTCCCATCCCTTAATTATTTCTACTATAGTCTACAACAAATCTATCAACCTTTGAAATTGCAGGCAGTTGGCTCCACCTTTTTTTACCGGTTTGCTTTCAACCCACTTACCTCTTTAAAGCCCTACTTTGCACATGTAGTTATTGACGATGGGAAACCGTTGGTAACAGATCATAAGTTTGAAAATGGAATATACTTGAATTCCAATTTTTAAAGTAGTTTTCCTTTTATTGAAAAAAAAAAAGGTTTATGAGAACAAATCAACTTGCGTTTATTTATATTACATCCCTCTAATTCTGACCAGTTTACATTTTGGTATCCTGCGATAGAAAACGGACATGTTTCCAACGTGCAAAACTATTTTTATGTTTGAAATTCTTCCGTGCTCTCTTTACATCCTTATTTAGGGTATGGATGTTCCTGGAGTGCAAATCTTCCCAGCCCGTGGACCGGTCGTGGACTTTCAGCCTTCTTTGCTTGCAGGCTTAAGATACCTTGTTTTATTGATCAGGAGCCCAATCTTAGCCTAAGTAGTAGCCATCTTACAAGATATGGACTTTAGTGTTAAAATACAACAAAATCTCGCTTTACTTTTTGCGGATAAATACAGCGCAGCGTGGATTTTAAAATAAGATCCATCAGAATTTTTGATCCTTGGATCAACAAATCCAAGGATCCAATGATTTTGAAACACAAGGATTTTTTTTTTAGATCTATCTCAAAATGATGCGTTTCAAGACTGGATTTTTTTTATCCTTAGTTGTAATTTTATACAACTTTTGAACCATGTTATGGATAGGCAATAAAGCGTTTTTAAAAGGTTGCAGAGTAATTATTGACAGATATATTGACAATTATGACAATACTGCAAGATCAAAAATTGTAAGGCACAACCCTTAAGGCGCAGACAATATTCAAAAAAAAAACACCAGTCTTTCAAAAACAGCGTTTTTGAAAACATTGCAGAGTAATTATTGACAATTATTATGACAATTATATTGACAAATATGACAATACTGCAAGATCAAAAATTGTAAGGCGCAACCCTTAAGACGCAGACAATATTCAAAAAAAAAACACCAGTCTTTCAAAAACAGCGTTTTTGAAAACATTGCAGAGTAATTATTGACAATTGTTATGACAATAATATTGACAAATATGACAATACTGCAAGATCAAAATTGTAAGGCGCAACCCTTAAGACGCAGACAATATTTAAAAAAAAAAACACCAGTGTTTCAAAAAACAGCGTTTTTGAAAACATTGCAGAGTAATTATTGACAATTATTATGACAATTATATTGACAAATATGAAAATACTGCAAAATCAAAAATTGTAAGGCGCAACCCTTAAGACGCAACCCTTAAGACGCAGACAATATTTTAGTAAGTAAAATTTTTTTGATTGTACTTTATTCGCATTATGAATTTGTTCTTTACTTTCAGGCTCCAGGCCACAAAGAGGCCACTATCAATTGCATAGAGAGTGTTATGAAGAAAAAAACCGTTTGTCAGAGTGAGAGTAAGTGTGAAGATATGGAAGATGAGGAGGCCGAAGAGGAGGACGAACACGACTCGGAATTTGCTGAGGCTCTAATAGAGAATGCCGGTGACTTGATGCCAGCTTTGGCTGCTGCAATGGATCAATATGAATTCTCTCCTTACTTTAAGCAGCTGTTGCCTCTTTTTTAAATTTAACAAAAAAAAGCTGCACTGTGGCTGAACGAGCTTTTAGGTATGTAGCTTTTAATCACTTTAAATTGCTCTCTAATTTTAATTAGAAAAATCAAATTTTCAGATCAAATTAATTTATTTAACATAAAAAATACAAACAAATTTACAGCGGCCATCTAAAAAAACCCGAAGGTTTGTTTACAATGCCTGCAAGGCCATTAATATACAGCTTTACAACTATTACATAAAAAGAAAATAAATAAAATAAAGAGAAATAACATACAACTTTCTAATCTTTCTCAATTATCACCCAAAAGGTAACGCTTCAATCTACTCTTGAGCTGGCTTACATTTTCAGCCTGCTTATTACTATCTGGGAGGGAATTCCACACCTCCGGTCCCCGCCAAAACGAGGCAGGAACTTACCACGTTAAGTACTCCAGAGCTCAGATGCAAGGTCATATGCATTTCTAGCCTCATCACAATGGTAAGATGAATTAGCTCTAAAAATTTCCCAAAATACCTCCGGTGAACACTTATTCAAACATTGATAAATAAAAATTGCTAACTGGTAATCCCGTAACTGATAAATATTTAAAATTTTCAAACTTGTAAAGCAATTCAACGTGCTATTTTCGAACTGAATATAATTACCTAAAATACGAACTATTTTATTATTTAAAATTTGGACCTTTCTAAAACTTGAAATAAAACTACTAGTCCATATCATCCAACCATACGATAAAACAAAAAACATAAGATTTGACGGTAGTGGTTTTTCAATTTTCTTATCACACCCAAACTTCTCGAAATCTTAACTGCCACAAGATCACAATGCGATTTCCACCTTAAATTTGAAAAAAAAAGGTAAAGAATACGGCATTGGACTTTACAGTCCCTACCGGCGGTGCTGATCTCCGTTTCTTGGTCCTTCAGCCAGGAAGTGCAAGGGGGTTGGGGGCCGACCATCCTGTGTGTATGCACACCTTCCTGTTTACCTTCCCCAGATTTTCCTACAAAATTTCATGAAATTAGTTTTTGAAATATACACTGCCAAATAATTAGAACTTGTAAAACTATTCAATTCAGCGAGGGCCTTATTTGTTTTTCAATTAACTGGTTCAGACACAAAGCTGTAAACTGCTGTATTTCTATTATAAAAGCACAAAGGACATCAAAATGAAGACATATCCCCCCCTCCCCACCGCCTCCATATTAGGTCTACTCATTCCTGAAAACCGGTACTTTCCATGATTTTATTTTAGTTGTTATATAATTACTAACATCTTTCTCTTTGCGCAAATTCTCTCTTTTCCCGTTTACCCAAAACGCAAAACGGAACACTGTACCGGCCAAATATAGTCAGCGACCTTTCAACGATCAATCGGTTTGTACAATTAAAAAAGTATCGGCTAGTGGGAATGTGTCAAAATTGAGTAAGAAAAGGGATCTTTTTTGAACCAGAAGAAAAAAAAGATCCCGTTGCCATGTCATTAGTCAACTAAAAGGACCAATGCAAGAAAATAGGATAGCCTTTTTGGTCTTTTTAAAAATAGTCTTATGTAGGCAAGTCAATTAATTAATACTTTAAAGTATTTAACCTTGAAGAATTTTAATAATAAAAATACTAATGCATAGCTTAGATTTTTACCTGTTCAATAAAATATACATTATTTTCCAGTTCCTATTTGAAACCGGGTGTTAGGGTTATATTCTTGCAATTAACCCTAAACCCCCCGGATACGGACTTGTGCCTAGTATCTCCCACCACTCTGCTAGAAACGCTGGTGTAGAAACAGAAAAACACGACCTGCTACAACGATCCATACTCGACCTTTACCGCCTGAACCCACCACCTCCAAGTCTAACTTCAACTCTACCACAAACAGCAAACGCTCCTTCATACCTACCAAGTGATAATGAACATCAGTCCTGGATGACGTATTACAAGAAAGTCCCTCCGCCGGCACAGACAAGTAACTGTCACGCGGTAAGGACCCAAACCTCTGATCCTGTAAAAAGGAAATCAAGATTAAAGCGGAATCCAGAATTTCCCTCTATATTGCTTTCGAACGTCCGGTCAATAACAAACAAAATCGAGGAACTGGACATCTTAATGCGAGGTAAACAGATCGATGTGGCCTGTCTTACCGAAACTTGGCTTACAAATAGCAGTATACTCAGCCTCGATGGCTACAATGCATACTTATTACCTCGGAAGTCAGCAGACGAAAAAAAAGAAGAAATCAGCCACGGTGGAGGAGTTGGTCTTATCTGCCGAAACGATACGCCCAGCCGAATACTCGATCCTCCAATACCCAAATCCCCAGAACTCGAAGTGCTATGGGTCTGGGTAAGACCGCGCTTCCTACCAAGGGGAGTGTCATCCCTAATCTTTGGAGTCGTCTACTACCCACCCAAAGCCCCATTCCGGAAGACTCTAGTCAACTACCTACAATACTCCGTCGACCACTTCCGGAGTAAATATCCCTTTGCCGGTATTGTGATATGCGGAGACTTCAATGATATTAAGCCTTCCTGGATAGAGTCCAGCCTATCACTGAAACAAGTGGTGAAGTCTCCAACCCGCGGCAGTAACCTACTTGACATGGTCTTCACTAACCTCGAACAGTACTACAACGAGCCAGAAATCACAGCAAGCATTGGCTTAAGTGATCACCTAACAGTGACCTGGAGACCGACGCATTCGTCACGGCGAAAGGTAATTAAACAAACAGTAACCTATCGACCGATCAGGGATGAACAAATCCCCGCCTTCAAGGGAAAGCTAACATTGCAGAACTGGACCCCTATTTACAGACTACCGTCCGCTGAAGACATGACAAATGCCTTCTGCGACCAACTTCAGAAAATGTTCGAAGAGCATTTTCCAGAAAAGAAACGGGTAGTAGGAAATGAAACGAAACCCTGGATCACGCCAGATATAAAAGAGCTTATCCTAAGGCGGGATAACTTGTACAACTCTAACAGAGCAGAGTCCAACAAGTTGCGAAATATAGTGGTGAGAAAGATAAAGTATGCAAGGAAGCAGCACGGCCGCTTGACTGTACAGAAGCTTCTATCTTCCGATTCTAAAAAGTTTCATAGCACGGTTCAGAACATTCTTGGCCGAAAGCAGAAAAACGTTGAACTAAGAAACGAAAAAGGGGAGAAACTTACCGCTAACGCGATTAACGACCACTTTGCTACAATCTGTACAAAGTACCCTGGTCTTACATCACTTCCCGACCTTCCAAGCATTACTGAAATCCCTGTCATTGAAGCAGAAACCATCCAGACCGCTTTCTTAAAACTGGACGCATCCAAGGCCTCATTTCCTGGAGAACTGCCGATCAAACTGATCAAAGCATGCAGCAACGAGCTTGCGGTACCGTTTACTGCCGTAGTAAACCAATGCCTGAGTGAGGGCACCTTCCCGACACGATTCAAAACTGCTGTGGTCATTCCTATACCGAAAAAATCATCCGTCGAATCTGCAAATGACTTAAGACCCATCTCAAAGACATCGATTTTCTCAAAAGTCCTGGAAGGAATTGTCTTCAAATGGCTTTTCGAAGATATTAGTGAAAATCTTGATCCTCGGCAGTACGGCTTTCGTCCAGGTCATAGTACTGTGCATTACCTGATCCGCCTCATCAGAGACATCCTGGAGCATCTGGAGATTGACGGTGCTTATATTGACTGCATCATCGCGGACTTCGTGAAAGCGTTCGACTTACTCGACCACTCAGTTGTTATCGACGAGGCAACTTACCTTGGAGCAAGACAAATTGTCTTGCGAATGGTTGGCAGTTTCCTGACGAACCGCAAACAGAAAGTACAACTTCCCAATGGCGAAACGTCAAACATCAGGGAGCTGACCTGCGGTGCAGCACAAGGGTCGAAGTTAGGCCCTTTAGCCTTCCTTATTGTGATTAACAAACTTTTGCGCGAAATTATGGAACGCTACAAATTCGCTGACGATCTCTCCACCCTCCTCCTCAGACTTCTCTCACAGAGCATACAGCCAGACCCAATCCTAACAGTAATGCGAAAAATCGAGGATGAAGCAAACCAAGTGAAACTTACACTCAGCCAGGAAAAAACAGTCCTATTTAGGGTTAATTTCCTTAAACGGCCAGTTCCAGACCCGCCATGCGGTGGGCCGAAGGCTGTAAAAACGGTGAAGATCCTGGATATCCACCTGGATGCCGATCTGAAATGGAATACCCACGTGTCGTCAATCGTCTCGAAGACCGCCTTCCTCCTAAGATCTTTTGCCTACCTTCGCCGCTTTGGGATGAAAACTGAGATCATGGTTGTATGCTACAAATGCTAAATTAGACCGCTCACTGAATATGCCAGCCCAGTGTGGCACAGCGCACTGACCATAGATCAAAGCGACAAAATTGAAGGATTGCAGAAAAGGGCCTGCAAAATAATACTGGGGAGTAGTTACGTTGACTATGAGATGAGCCTCAAAGTTCTGAAGTTGGAGTCCCTCAAAGAGAGAAGGCACACACTGGTCATGGACTTTGGTCGAAAAATCCTCGACTCTGAAACACACCGCGATCTACTTCCGGATTTTGAGGCACGCCAAACTCAACATTCTACGAGGCTCAGAGAAATAACGAAAAACGCAGCAAAGCTGGAACGACCGCCGATCCACTCATCCGAGCGCTACCTGAAGTCATTTGGTCCATACTTCGTAAAACACTACAATGGTGACCCAGAAAAATTGTAAATAAATCAAGTTTGAATAATTTAATTTTGTAAGTGTTTTTAAATTGTTTGACTTCCGCTGTTATTTTTGTTGTTAACAAGAATATTAGGGGAAAAATAAAGTGAATTTTGAATTTTTTTTTTGAATGTTGCGAGTACTTTACTAATTTCGCTCGAACTGCGCTTACTTGTCCTTGTTCATGTCCATTAATCCGTATTATAATGTTCCATTGCTTCTTTGCGTTACTGTCATATGTTACTAGTTGTAATCTGTCATCTCCAAAAGGGCTATGTTAGTCTCCAAAAACGGCTGTGAGCTTAGATCATGTACCTCAAAATGTAAGGGTCAATTAAGGAAGCAGAATTACGCCACTCATAGGCCTACCAGATCAAAATCAACTAGCCTATTTAACTTGCCAGGATTTTCCAAAAACTATACATGCCTATTCTTTGCCTGACTGATTTTGGCTTAAAATTTTAACAATTTGTTGTTTTTTTGTGTTTTTTTTTTTTTGGTTTGCCAGTTCCTTTGTAACCCTGCCAATTAATGGCAGTGTCTATCTTTTGCTACAGTAATTAGAGAAATTTACACTTTCTAGGGCTACATGATGAATTTTTTTCGCTCATTTTCTGCTCATTTTTCACACACGTTCTTTGTTTTCAAACTTGGCTTTCTCGGTTTTCCTAATGTTTTTTAAGATATTCCTTAAGTTTCCTATTAACCAATTTAAAGAATTTTACTTCATTTTGTGTTCTTGGTGCTTCAAGATTAGAAAGTAATTTTCTATTAATGGAAAATTGTAATAGTTGAATCTTCGGCAATATAATGTCACAGCACTGGGATTGAGAACTACTAGCGCCACAATCACTCTAGCGTCTGGTGACTTCATTAAGAAGGTAGAAAAATTCAAAAAAACATTGAACATTTGATATGATTGATCCTGCAACGCTATAGGATTAATGCTGACATTTCTCTTTAAGTGACATAACTAAACAATTTTTTTTTCAAGAACTATTTTAAGGCAAAATCAGTTGGACACAATATAGACATATGTAAGCTTCGGAAAATTTTGGCAAGTTAAGTAGGCTAGTTGATTTTTAACTAGTAAGCCTACTAGTGTCATATATCCGCTTTCTAAACTGACCTTGCATTTTGAAATAGACTAACACTAGCTGATGTCAGTGATTTTTCACGAAAAAAAAATCTGTATTTTTACATTTTTTTTTTTTTGTAAATAAGTTTCTAACTTTTAGCAAACCAGTTTTTTAACTAGTTTCAATGCTTCCTACTTTTATTTGGAAACTTGTTTTTTTATTGTTAATACTAGAAATCTATCTTTCAATTTGTTAATTGTGACAAAAAGATGGAAAAATGTTCCTATTGAAGTTCACTGCAAGTTAGAAAATTTGAGCATAAAAATCATTTTTGAAGCCTGAGGCAGTCTCACTTTACTATATGGTGAAAAGATTTCGTAAGTACTTCCTGCAGCACTTACAGGAATCCTAAAAGTGAAAGAACTCCCAGCCTTATGCCAAAAACTAATTATTCACGTAAACTCTCTAAATTGTCCAAATTTTAATAGCCAATAGTTTTTCATTTGTAGCCTACGCCCTTTAGGGTAGAGTTCTTTAAGGACAGGGTAGAGTTCTCTCTACCCTGTACAGATGGAAATGTGTTTCTTGACCTTTATGTTTTAGTATGTATATAAGCGTTGTTTTTATTTTCATCTTTATTTGACTCTGAAGGCAAATCTTTTTGTTCTTTTTCTAAGTCCCAAGGAAATGTGTCTGCCACTGTTCACCCTCTAAATATTTCTTTAAAAAAAACCTGTTCATTTATGCTGTATGTTGGGGCGAAATGGGCTTTCAACGTGTTTTTTTTTCTTACATGAAAATCAGATTTGTGTTTTTTTTTTTTTTTTTCTTGCAAGAAATCTAATTTTCGAGAATTTGGTTTAGCTCCCGACCCGAGCAACTTCAGAATAGGCAATGTAACTCACTATGTGTGTACGTAGATATAATAATTTAATTAGCCTCCCCTCATACAAAATAAAGAAAGCAAAATAATGTATAAGAAAAAAGAGTAAAGGACATAGAATTTAATAGTTGTTGCATTCTCGTTCGTGTATCAAAAGAAGCCCAAAGAAAGAAGAAGATATTTATTTCTCGTGGACTTTGTCTAACGGTCTCACGTGAGGGCTGTTTTACCTGCATTTCTAAGACCAAATTACGAGTTGGGGAAATATTTGTAGTTTTATAGGATAAACAGTCTTTCTATCGAAAGTTTTATGACCCACTTACCTTGGTTTTCATCTCTTTAAGCAATTTCTGCTTCTTAAAAAAAACGTCTCAATAAGGTCACTCGTGTGCAGGATAGTACATGCCGCTGGTCTTTACTAAGCTAACTCCAACAATGCGCACCTATCCTGCTTTATATTCATATTCATTCATATGTATTGTGATTGTTTCTAATTTCTGTATGCTCCTGTCATATATTATCAGTTGTTACCAGTTATCTCTAAAATAGATACAGTTGCAAATAGAACCAATCAATAGCTGAAAGATAATGCCTTCAATCTGCAATTTGAAGTAACTGGGGCCAATCAAATTTGCGATAAAACTAACCCAGGCTTTCCTCTAAGAACTAGGGGTCCTCCCCCCCCCCTCACACGCAACAAATACTAGGCACAAGTCCGTATCCGAATAGGGATTTGTGCCTAGTATTTATTGTGTGTACTTTACTAATTTCATTCAAACTACACTTACTTTTGCTTCTTCGTGTTCATTAATCTGTATTATATTGTTCCATGGCTTCTTTGCGTTACTGTCGTATGTTACTAGTTGTAATCTGTCATCTCCAAAAGGGCTATGTTAATCTTCAAAAGGGCTGTGAGTTTAGATCATGTTCAGCTCCAAAAGGGCTATAAGTGTACAAACAAGTACGGAGCTGAAGAGTTGAAATGCCTTTTCTTGCTATCTTGCTTTAAAAAATACCTCATTTGGCATTTTTTATTGAAAAAATAACGAAATGGCCCCTCCCCCTATGTTTTCATGGCTTACCAGCAGATTGAGATCTATTAGTCTAAATATTCTTTTTATATCATTTTCAAAAACACCCTTCCATCTAAGATTACAATTACTGTTAATTAAAATCTAAAATTACCATTACTGTTAATTAAAATCTAAAATTACAATTACAGTTGCTATAGAATGTATAAATTGAAAAACATCATACAAAGTTTAAATACTGTATTAGAACACGAAGAAAATTACAATAAAACAAATAATTTTAACGGATAGTCTAAAAGTTTTTTCTTCTAATAGTTTTATTTAGTGACAAGCACAACTAACCACAGTCAATTGTATAATCCCATTAATTTTACTGACAATTTGATTTTGTTAATACTATTATGAGTACGGTCAAACCGCGTTCCTCAAACTTCTCACTGATCGAACTAGTGGGCTGTCAAACATAAACAAAATGCCTCTGTTTTCAAAACAAATTTGTTTCCCGAACACTGGTTGTGCGTGGCTAAGAAGTGGCCAAATATAAACATAATCGAATCGGCTGCCACGTTGGAAATATCGTACATAAACTCTTATCTGTCTCTTTGTGTAGTTTAATAGTTCAGTGTGTCCTAATGTACAAGATGCGGGCCTTAAGTATTTAACAGGGCAATATGATAATTTATCCTTCCAAAGCTAATGACCTTTTAGTGAAGCTGAGGGATTTAATTGATTGAGCTCGGTGAAATTTCGAGTTCTAGGCGTTTACCCCTGTCGATTACCCCCCACCCATCGGAAAAAAAAACGCAGAAAATACCCCCCCCCCCCCACCGTGGAAAGTAAGGCTTTCCAAATTTGAGAATTTTATTTGAGTTTTATTTTGTTTTTATTTCCGTAGGGGGAAGGAATTTTGATACTTGTGTATTATGCGCCACTCACTCAAGTTTACGCTGGGTAAAATTCGAGTACACACCAGTTTTTCTTGTTAGGTTCTTCTTATAAATAAATTTGGGCTATAGGTTTGCACTTTAGGGGAGGGGGGGGGGGTAAAGTATAGTGGGTCTGCATACAAAATGTGTTTGGTACAGTTACTCTGCATATTAGATAGATAGATAGAGAAGTGTATTTTAGATAGATAGATAGATAGAGAAGTGAAAGGCACAAATAACATAAACTTTAATCAGCGATCAACATAAAACACTTAAATGAAACACTACATTAACCTAATAATAGTACTTAATACTTGGAAAAACGGTCATTAAAAACAAACCACTTAACACTTGGAAAAAAAAACACTTAAATGAAACATTACTTTTTTTTTTTTTTTTTTTTTTTTTTTTTTTTTTTTTTTTTTTTTTTTTTTTTTTAGTTAGTTAGTTAGTTAGTTAACAAAATTTTCCGATACCTCGCTATTCTTCTGCAATTTTTTAGTGGCTATACCTAGAAAGAATTGTTTTCTGACTTCAAACTGTCCAAATACATTACCACTTCCCCCCCCCCTTATGTGCAAATATATAGCCCAAATTATATATTTCCAATTAAATCTGTCACTTGTCTTTGTCTTGTCTCGCGCTAAGCTGAAAATAAAAACTAACGAAGAAACCGGTTTGTTCTCGATTTTACACAGCGTAAACTTGAGTGACTGGCGCATAATACACAAGTACAAAAATTTCTTCCCCCTACGGAAAAAAAACTCAATTAAAATTCTCAAATTTGGAAAGCCTTATTTTCCACGGGGGGGGGGGGGGGGGGGTGTACTTTCCGTGGGGGATATTTTCCGTGGGGGTAATTACCGGGGGGGGGGTAAACGCCGGCCACCCCGAAGGGACTAGCTAAGAAAAATTAAAGGGAATGCTATCGTTTTGATCAAAATTTGGTCAAAATTTTTGTTCAGAAATTAAATTTGTTCTTTTATTTCCCCCTCCCCCCCCAAAAAAAAGAAGAAAAATATGTATAGCCTATGTTCCTGGCCAATGAGTCAAATAATTGACTTCGCCCTATGTCCTGTGTCATTATTGCTAGACACTGAAATAAAAATTGGGTATTTGAATAATGAATTACGTTTAAATTGACGCATGTGTGTTCAGACGTTTACTTCATCCTGAACTAGTGGACTTTCGCTAGAACAAAGCAAAAAGACGATAAGTGTTAAACAATTGAAATCTAATAATTGATTTCTTATTTCTTATATTTTATTTTCCACCTTATAATTTTTTTGGTGGATATAAAGGCCTTGATAATAACATTCTTTAAATTTAAAATGAATTCGCTGTTCAAATTTTTCGCTTTTTTCAGTGGAGAGGGGGGGCCTTCGTTTTATTCTATACAAACCTCAACACTGCTGCTAACTCACTTGCCGCTCAGCTGGACAGAGAAAACAGAAATATAAAAAGTAAGCTAAAGCTGCTGTTGAACAGATCTGGCCCGACTGATTCAAACTTAAATTCTTAGCTGTTTTCTTTTAAACCTCTTAGTCTTTTTATTATCCTTATTTTTTTAAAGGCTCCAGAGAAACTACCTCCCATAGCCCTCCTCCCTACACATACACATTTTCACATCTATGCAGTTAAGAATGTAAACATAGCTTAATTATTGCAAGGATCAAGAAGAATAATATCTTATATGCACATTATCTTCATGAATACCCAGAAATCTCGACCATCCCTAAAGTTCTATGACCATCTACCTTAGTTCTGCCTCAAGATTGATGGATAGATGAAAGACTAGCTATCAACAAGTGAAAATGACATCATTTTATACATTCCTCAAAAGGCTTATGCCAGCTGTGCCTCTCACTCAGACTATATGTCTTGGCGTTTTCTCCAGTAAGCCATGGATTGATGGCAACTTGATTTTAATTCAACTAGAAGGTCGTCCTGTACATAAACGGCTTTTATTGTGAATGAAAGGCACATAACAAAAGGTACAAGGGTTTTGTGCCCGTGCCCCTTAACCCGTCTAGTAAAACCATAACGAAATTGCATCAAAACAATTTTGATGCTTTATTTTGTAAAAGCTTTTCAAAAAGAAGCTTAAAAACGCATCAAAACTTCGTTAAAACACATTTTTTTACTGTTTCACGGGTCAGCAGAAATTTCAAGGGAGGGGGGTTAAACCAGGTACCCTCCCTGGATGCGGCCTTGTTCCCTGTGGTAGCTCCTCAAACTGATATGGGAACAAAAATCGAAAAATCATTGGAGATGCTTTCCAACAGCATTTTGTAATTACTTTGGCCTATTTACTCTTTTCTTTTTCTCCATATATTTAACAAGCACAAATGACTCTTCCATATGTGGAGGGGGGGGGTCTACAAACTTACACTGGTAATTTGGTAAGTTTTCCCTCTTGGTAAGTTCTCCCTCTGTTATAAATAGAATGTTGTTGTTTTTTTTTCAGTATTGGGGCACTAGCAGAAACCATTCATGCTATTCCATGCGTCCTCTCAATATACCTCGATACTTTATTTGCCACTTTCGTGGGAGGACTTAGGGACGAAGAAGGTGATATCAGAAACAATGCGGCGTTTGGACTCGGCGAACTTATTTATCACTCCAAAGATCAGTTGGCCTCTCAATATCCAAATGTCCTGGGTCTCCTTGGTGAAGTCGTCCAAACAGAGACAAATCCAAATACCATTGATAATATTTGTGGTGTGATTTCCCGTATGATTGAAGCGAATTTAGGGAGCGTTCCGATGGATCAAGTATTCCCGGTTTTATTAAAGAATTTGCCACTTCGAAAGGATACTGTTGAAAATATGTCAGTGTTTAGATGTTTTCAATTTCTGTATAATCATGGACATCCTTTGTTAAGAGATAATTTGAACCAGATATTGGATATTGCTGTGAAAACCCTATTGAATCAGAAATTAGATAAAGGTAAGAATTGCTTTTGACTAAATTAATTAAAAAAAAAATTTTCCACAAATTAAGTTTTTCAAAGAAAAGTAAAGAACTCCATTAAACCAAAATGAGCAAAAATAAAAGCAAATAATCTACCAAGCGTGAAACTACCACAAATCAGCATCGATAAATAAATGATACCCAAAACAAACAGAAATTACAATAAATAACCGAGTCAAACTCAAAACGAGCAGAAATTAACATAATTTGGGCTCAAAACCCCTATGCCTTCCCAAGGCCAGAACATAATTAGCACTTTACTGAAAAATATAAATATTTTAACTTTTATAGCTTTAATAAATCAAATAATATTAAAATTTTGATTACTAAATATCAGTATATATATATTAAACTGACAATGCACATTCGTTTGTATTTATTTTATATTTCGTTTGTTTGTATGTTATTATCCTCAGAAAGGCCAAGTTATCCGTGCGGTCTTTAAATATGAGTTTCTACGGTTTATAGTGAAATAATATGTTAGAAATTAATACACGTCTTGAATGCGCTTAGTAGACTTCTTCAATGCGTTTTGATTCTCCCCAGATGTAGTCTGTGTTTGAGTGTGGAGCATGTTTCCACCTCTAACTCTTTCCTACTTGAAAAGCTTTGAAGAAATCATGAAGACAGGGTTTTACCAGAATCTTCACAATCTGCAAATATAATAGATTTTGTTTTCACTTCAACCAAACTGGATGATATGTTAGAGGTAATAGTTGTGCCGTTGAGGTACCAGAAAAAATTTTAGCCACACGGCATGTTGCAGAAGAGGTTGTTGGATATAAGCCAAACCTATTAGGAAGCTAAAGATAGCGTTCTAGTAATATTCGGGGGATCAGGACCGGATTCAAGCATGGAGGGGAAGGTGAAAAAGGGTAGTACGCTTGGGGCTGAAATATAGGAGTTTCCTTGGGTCTTTCAAAAATAATTCAAAGAAATAATTATTGAAGGTCAAAAACTTCAGGATAATATAAATTGAATGCGTTCTTTTTTTTTAATTCAGATAAGTGAGCTGGTTGTGCCTCTGGGTATGAATCCTATTGTTAAGGTTAAAAAGAATTATATATTAAGGTAGCGTGTGGCTTATGAGTTTTTTTTTATGAAGAGTTTTTTTTTTTATTTGTGGGTTCTAACATGCATTTTGTAACAGTTTAGTTAAGTATATTTTTTTCCTTTTTATTGAGGAAACCCAAATGAATTTTGAACATCTGCAAAAAGCACACTTACACCCTGAGGCTTTAGTTCATGCTATCGTGATCTGATGTTAGGATAGCTGGTTGCAATACTGCCACCTGTACCACGAAAGTGCTATTTTAGCCCTATTTCATTATGCGTAGCACTGTAGCATGTGTTCAGGACTGCTAAAGTAGTGCTAAAATAGCACGAAAGTACTATTTTAGCACTATTATCGTTATTTTCAGTTGAATTTTGGACATCTGAATGGGGCTTAACTGGTATTTGACTCATTGTACTTACTACTTGCACTTGTTGCACGTTCAAACCGCATCCAGGCTCATCGTGGTGCCCAGCCTACGACGACATGTTTCTTTCCAGAGATTTTGCTCGAGGATGGCAGGCTCCATAATTTTAAGCCAGTGACGATCCCACCGTCACCCAAATTTTTGGAAACCCCCAATAGGCTCTAGGTCAGCCTTGACTGCCGCAAGCCATGTTTTCTTCTGTCCTCCTGCTTTCTTCTTTCATTCTGGTAATGGATGGCATTTGAGGCATTTTTGGTAATATGTTCTTCTGATCTCCGCATGGTGTGGCCAAACCACATCAGACGCCTCATTTTGACAACATCAGAGACAAGTGGGCGATCCCCACCTCTTCTCCTGATCTCTTCGTTCGAGACTCTGTCTGAGAGGTGAATGCCTAGTATATATCGCAAGCATTTGTGATGGAATACGTCCAAGTTTGACGCTTCCAATGCTTTCAGTGACCAAGTTTCACACCCATAGAGAAGAACAGACAGTGCCAAGGCTCCGTAAACTCGGAGCTCTGTGCGTGGAGAGATTTCGCTCTGCTTCCAAAGCGAGGTTCTTAGCTGCAGAAAGACGCGCCATGCTTTTGCTACTTCCTTAGTCATGGCCTGGGCATCTGCAACAGACTTAGCAAGTATGTCCACATCATCAGCGTAATCAAGATCCGTGACAGAGAAGGACGGACTCACTTTCACACCTTTATACTTGTCGAGGGCCACGAGAATCCAATCAACGACAAAGTTGAATAAGATCGGTGACAGAACGCATCCTTGACGTACACCCTCCTCAATCAGAACCAGATCCGAAAGCTCACTATCAGCTCTAAATTGGGCCTTGGTTCCATCGTAGTATGCCTTCAATAGTCTGATGATCTTCTCAGGGACTCCGTCCTCTCTCATTGCGACCCATATGACGTCTTGATGGACCGAGTCAAAGGCCGTGATGAAGTCGATGAAGATATGGATTGTCTGCTGTTGATGTTTAAAGGGATGTTCTAGGACCTGTCGTAAGCTTGAGCTCTGATCACAGTAGCCCATGCCTGGTCTAAATCCTGCTTGCTTGTGTCGCGTTCGGGAATGAGATATTTTTTTATCCCTATGTGATGGGAAATTTCAAGTAGTGAAGTTTTTTTTTTTCCCCTTCAATAGACAACATTTTTTTAAGTTATATCTTAAGAATTCTCACTAGAAACTTTCCAAGGGTCAGCTTTGTAGGCAGGGTCAGGTCACAGGTCAGGGTCACACAAGCGGCTCATTTATGTGTAAAAGGATACATTTTTGGTCACTGATTAACTTTTGATATCAGTTCATTCATTTTGCCAAAGTTAAATTGGTAAACCATTAATTGGCAATCTGAAGCAACATGTTTAGTTTTCAACTTGAAATTAATAAATGATTCATTAATCAGTTTTCTATTTATTTGAAAGGAATTTATTTAAAATAAAAAAAGAATTAACAGTGGAAATTTATTGTATTCATATAATGATAGTAATTTTGATTGCTTTTAGTATACTGACCAAGACCGTATCCAGGATTTTTGTTTGGGGGGGGGGCTTCGAAAAATATATTAAAAAACGCACCAAGTTTTTTTATCTGCATTTTCAGTACGTTTTTACGAGTTGGACAGACATTTCGGTGGGGGGGGGGGGAGTGAATAATCAATTTTGGGAAAGTGAATAAAAACGTGAGAACCAAAGTCTCAGGCGGACAACCGAGTTTTAGGATTGACACATGACCGACAAATCCTTTGGACTCGCAGGCGAACGGGACAACCGGTATTCTTCATACTGTTTGAGTTTACAGCGCAGTTTTAACAGCGGGAGGAACTATGACTCTCGGCGGAGTAACACTGTTTCCAGTGATGCACTGAAGATGTCTTTTTCTTTATTAGGGCTAGTCTCCCCACCTTCTATGAAATAAACACGGATTGCAACTGTGTCCGGGGGAAGAAGAAGACTCACTAGTCAATTCATCAGAGTATAAACTCATACTCCTCTTTCTATATTTGAATTCCATACTTTACATTTATATACTGTCGTCGAACTACATTTAAACCAAATCTATTTGAATCCACAACTTTTTCCCACAGATAAGACCAATTTCCATATATCAAGTAATTGATGTTTGTTTTGAGTTCAAGTCGATAATAGTTTTGTCTATGGTTAACTACATTATAAGTTCATTATTAGCTTCATTTTTAGTTAATTATAATAAGATTGCATTAGATACATTTAAAAATTTTCAACTTTTTTAACTTTAATAAGTAAAAAATTATTAGATTATTAATGGTATTTGTGGAAATCTCTCTAGCGTATGATTAAATCTATTCTTTCCTGAAATTTGCATAATTTAGGTCGGGTTAAGGTGAACGTCCATATCCTAGGTTTTCTTTCCTTGTGACCTTAGAAAATAGGCACGTTTTCTAAGAGATATAGGGAATCACCTTGTGACTGATCGTGATTCCGTTCTCTACCTTTTTTCTATCTCTTAAGTTCCCTTTGAGGTTCGACGAATGCTATAGGATACCCTTTATTTTCTAATTGTTTCCATGCAATTTGCATCGCTGAAATGGACGTATATACAAAATTTTCGGAAAAAAGTTCAGAAAATTTCCTCATTGGCGCCGGTTTTCTAATGAAATCGACTTGTTTATTTAAGCTTTAACTTTTATTCTAAGAAGCTGAATAAATCATAGTTATATTGGCGTTGATTTCTAAGCATCGTGATAAGCATTTTGTGATAATTCTTTGTTATGGAATTTAAAATATGGAAATAAATTAATTAGTTTATGAGCATGATGCAAAGAGGAGCGTCATTGTGTCAATTAAGATGTCGTTTTTGGCTTACGAATAAAAGTAAAATTGTCACGGCCAGTTTTTCTGAGTTCAAATAGTTTTTTTTTATGCAAAAATGATAATTTTACGAATTGCACTGAATTCTATTCGTTTTTGTTGCTATGTCGTGACAAATCGCTTGCTGTGTTGGCTTTATAACAAAACAGGGGAATTATCTAAAAATGTGGGGAAATCCCTATATGCATGCCTAGGCTTGGTTATTTTTTTTCTCATTAGTCAAAAAAAAAAGTTTAAGGGGTATTTATTTCAATCCTTAAAAATTCACTGTAGACTAGCCAGAAAACACACTTCGGATTTTTTTTTATTATTATTATTTTAATAATGCAATGTATTCTTGCGATTTGTATTAAAATTCTAATTACAGTATTGTATTTTTTTTTTTTTTTTTTTTTTTTTTTTTTTTTTTTTTTTTTTCTAGATGTTGTGATTCACTGTAGTTTGATAAAGCTTATTTAGTGAACTCTCCTTTTTTTATAGATGTTGTGATTCACTGTAGTTTGATAAAGCTTATTTAGTGAACTCTCCTTATTTTTTATTTTTTTTTTCTTTTCGTTTTATTAAGCAAATGCTTTACATGTTAAAAGTTCAAATGCTTATGTTTATATGTTTAAATATTAATGTTATGTTTATATTGTTTAAATCTTAAGCGTTTAAATGTTTAATGTTTATTTGATCTTTTCATAATCCCCCTCCTACAGGCCATGGAGCCTTTGTGGGGATTTGTAGATTGTTATGTAATTATTTTACTGGTATATGGAAAATAAATCTATCTATCTATCTATCTATCTAATTACGATTTAATTACGACATAATTAAAAAAAATTAGTTTGGTTCTGTCTTCTTACTTTATAAACCAAAATTTATGCCTTTTTTCTCGTGTATATTTTTTTTTCTCATACACGTCACATGTTTTCTTGCTTTTACTCCTATTACTACTAAAAACAACTCAGACCTTAGATCCGCCTGTGCCTCCAGAGGCACCCAGGGCATTACGAAGGAGCCGCCAATCTTCCCGCAGGTTTGCTGCTGCCAGTATTTCCTCTCACTGAGGTTGGATTGATGTGTACAGGTTACGGAGATCTGTCTGGTACTTTCGACGCAGGGTGTTTCTGACCCCAAAACAACTCACTGCATCACAAAGCCGCCTGAAGCCAAAACAGCTGCGCACGCTCCTCCTCTGTCCAGTCTATTCAAAACTTCACTCTTTAACTCATCCCATGAAGTCCTTATTTCCCGCAAATTCTTCCTTTTGACCTATTCCTATCCAATTCGAAGACGACCCGTTTTTACCTGGTCCCAGATGGGGGGCCGAAAATCCCTTGTTGCCAAATAAACCAAACACTCATTGTTTTTGAATAAATGCCATCAGGTCACCTTCCATTTTGAATTTGGTGCTTGAATTTATAATTTCTCTGTTGATATGTAAAACAACAAACCTTATATTTCTGTCGTCAAAATAGCGACAGAAAGTCGACATGATGTCAATATTTTCTAAATAAAACACCCGCCGTATTTTTGACAGAGGATAAAATAAAATAGAAAAATTTCTTGTCGTATCGACAGAGATGCTAATTTATACATAACTTTATTATATTAGATTATATCTACCAGGGTTTATACCCAAGGGTGCATCTAGTTTTTTTTACTTCTAGTGAAGGTTCTAGTGTTATGTAGTGACCTTATAACCTAGAAAGTAACGGTGCTGATTCTTTTCTTCTTTTTCGAATTCAGAGCCAAAGGATGTGATTAGACAATTTTTGCATTCAATTGAGAAAGACTTCCCCGCTGAATTTGGAGGATATATGGCAACTGTGCCGCAAGACGCATTACAGAAGATACATCAAGTGATTAACCAGTAATTATGGAATCATTTTTATGTAACGACGAGCTATTTGTTCTGGAATATTAAATATTTGTTCCCTGATAGAAGTTTTAATTCATTACGGAATTTGTTTATTCATAATGCGTTGATCTGTATTCCCCTCTTTTCTCTTCGTCTTACGCCTTCGAACAACGAATTCATTATTTTTTGTATGCCTTATCTCGTTTGCCGTGTTTTTCTTCATTTACTCTACATCTATTTTTTTTGTGTTTTTCTGGCACCTGCCAGTTTGGGATAAAGGCTAAAATATCCTAGCATTTATGTTTTGTCTTATTTGCGCTGCCCTGAAGCCCTGGTTATTGTATGTGGTATCTCGCTCTCTTCCTCCCGTTTCCCTCCCTCTATTATCCTTCCCTCTTGCCCTCCGCTCCCTCTCTTGCTGTTTCTCCCTCTCTTTAGCTCTCTCTCCCCTCCCTCTCTTTATCTCTCTCTCCCCCTCCCTCTGTCCCCCTGCCCCTTTTTTCCCGAATGCATCCGATAAAAGTTTTGAGATAGCCATTAAGTTAAAAATTCTTCAAAAGTCAGATAACAAAAGCTCAGGTGTCGACACAACCCCCCAGGGCCCAGGGACAGGCGTTGTAGGTTATGCCCTGGGGCATATATGGTTCTTATGAAAAGGGATACTCGTATAAACTTCATAGAGGGCTCATTTGATTGTAAATTGAAAGTTCGAATTCACTTTTTAATAGTCAAAAGAGATCCGACGGCAGCTAGCCCCGCTGTCTTTCCCCACACACCCTTTTTCCCCAAGCCTATCCGATAAAATTTTTAAAATAGCCATTTCATTAAAAATAATTCAAAGGTCAGATAAGAAAAACTCCTGTGTCGAAGCAACCCCCCATGACCCGGAGGCAGACGTTGTAAGTAATTCTGTAGGGGCATATGTCGTTTTTATGGAAGGGATGCTTGTATAAACTTCGGAGAGGGTTCATTTGATTGGAAATTGAAAGTTCTCGTTCACTTTTTAAGAGTCAAAAGAGATTGGGGCAACTATCCCCCCCCCCTCCACGCCCTAAATGCATCAGATAAAAATTTTGAGATAGACATTTTGTTAAAAATAGTTCAAAGTTCAGATAACAAAACTTTGGTGTCGACACAGGACCCGAGGGTAGGTGTTCTAAGTTATGCCCTGGGTGCATATATGTTTGTTATGGAAGGGATGCACGTATAAACTTCATAGAGGGCTCGTTTGATTGGAAATTGAAAGTTGTAATTCACTTTTTAAGAGTAAAAGGGATCGGAGGGCAGCTAGCCTCCCCCCACGCTCTATTTATTTTTTCTCAGATGCACTTCATATAGAAGGGGTCGTCGTATAAATTCAAAGGGGGCTCATTTCAAAGGGGCAAACTTTTTATTTTTATATTGTTACTTTGATACCAGTTTTGATACTTCGATAAAAATTTGATTTTTTTTCTAAAGTTTGATTTTGAAAAAAGGAATTTTTAAAAACTTGAAACTTTTTGCAATAAAAAACAAACAGAAACTAATTAAAAAAAAACTTTCCGAAAAATTAGTTTTTCAAAGAAAAGTAAAGGCCATTTTAAAATTAAGCTCAGCAGATACAAATACCTGTTAAAATTCAAACTCAAAACGACCACAAATCACTATTAAAGAATAAATGAAACTCAAAACGGGATCTATTTATTTGAAGATCTATTTATTCGTTTATATTATTACTTGTTGTATGTTTTTCCTATGATTGTTTATTTAATCTTTGTTCGTTTTGAGTTTGAATTTTAACAGATATTTGTGTCTGCTGAGCTTAAGTTTAAAATGGCCTTTACTTTTCTTTGAAAAACTAATTTTTCGGAAGTTTTTTTTTAATTAATTTAAATTGAAAAATTAACTTGTCGCAATATATCTTTGTCCATAAAATATTTCTATTTCTAATTAAATATTTCTAATTTTACCTGCATCTTCCGAAACTTAGCTGCGTATAATTTTTAACTGTAATTTAGTAATAATAAATTTATTTAGAAATAAGAAAGATTATAAGAGATACATTAATTCCATTAATAGTTTTTACAAATCTTTTATTGTATACACCCTTTAGCTTTCTTGCGTGGAAAATGTTAATATCTTGTTTTGGCTCTCTTGTGCCATGCCTGAAGAGCCTAGTTCCGACCAGTGGTGCTAATTTACAAAACCGGGGGATTTTTCCCCCCGTGGGAAATCCCCGGGGTATTTTTCCAATGAAAATACCAGAAATTGTTTTGTTTTTTTTTTCAATGAAAATACTAAAGTATTTTTCTAAATGTAGGGGGGGCAAATGCTACCCCCCCCCCCTGATTTGCGCCACTGGTTCCGATATGAAAAAAAAATTATGTTACAATAAATCTAATACTCAATGCGTTAAACTTCTATTACCCTGATTAGTTTGATTTTTACTATAAATTGTCCGTGTTTCAAGTTTTCTAGTTGTTTGGCACGTATTTGTCGTAAAAACTCTAATTCTTGCTACCCCTCCCTACCCTTCATCTCCCTGCCCATCTTGATCTCTTCTTGTTAGAGTCGTATGTGCTATAAGCACTTCCAACGAGGTGCAGCACCTGAATGTTTTTATATTGCGAAACGATCATATTTTCAGTTGCGTTTCTTGTCTCAGATAAAAAAAAAAAAAAAAAAAAAAAAAAAAAAAAAAAAAAAAAAAAAAAAAAAAAAAAAAAAAAAAATCTGGAAAGAACTATTATCCCTGGTCAAACAAATTAGTTTCATAAGAATGAATAATACAAAATTACTATAATCCAAGGATTATTCGTTTTGGTGACGACATCTTGCAATAGATTTTGTCCAGGATTTCCATCCATCTGGGTGGAAAAAAAAATAATTGTAAAACTGTGTTGGGATCGTGACACGGTGCCAAGCTCCATTTCCGCTGGGACACCATTCTTTTCAAAGGCAATGTGTTTAGCTGTAGAAATTGTCCTTAAATAGGCATTGCATAATTAATGATTTTTTTATTTTATAGTCACTGCATAATTAATGAATTCATTATGAACAAATAGTCACTGCATAATTAATGAATTTTTTTTACCTATTAGGATGTGATATAGACCGCCCAATCCTTCTGCAGGTTCTCTATCTACGTTATAAACTTCACTAAATAGGGCGTGAGGGCCCACAGTGCAGCACCTTCTATAGCTTCACATATCACCTTGGGGTACTTACGTGTTATACCGACTACACTCAAAGACTGAAGTTAGGTTAATCATAATGAAATATGCCTAAATTTGATTAAAATGTGATACTTTAGTAACAAAATTATGGAAACTACAACGGAGAATTAAGGAAAGCAGGCCGCCCAGAACGCATTATATTAAATACCTAACCTAATCAACTATAAATATTAAATTAAAATCTACCTCCATTGTAGTTTATCTTACTCAGGCTAAGCTGATTATATCCGAGTGCACAGAGAGAAACAGGTCAAAATGGGTTTTCTAAAGGCTAAACGAAAATACTGAAGAAACACACAAAGCAAATATTTCGAGAGAAAAACCGCCTTTATTCTTCAGCGCGAACAAAATATAGACAAGGAAAATTCCGAAGAAAAAAACAAGAAATGAACGCGTAAAGTCAACAAAACCAATGAAAAAACAAGCCAAAAAATTAAAATATAAATAAAATTCAATAAAAGACAAAATTATAAGAATTAAAATCAAATACCTAACGACCACGTTTGTTTTTTGGCTTTTTCTTCGGTATTTTACTTGTTTATATTATTTTGTTCGCGCTGAAAGAGAGGCGGTTGTTCTCTCGATACATTCACTTTGTGTGTTTCTTCAGTAAAGTGATTCTTTCTTGTGTTTCACTTACCTGGAATTCTATCCCAAAACCTAAATAAAAAGCTGCAAATTTTGAGATACCCAAAATTTGACACAGGAGGGAGAAGTAACCTTGAAAACAGACATTTAGACAAAAGCGCCACATGGGCGGAAAAACTTCATCGCCATGGTCATATGCTATGTAACGCATTCTGGACTAGCCGAGATTATCTAACCTCTAGAACTAAGGAAATAGCTCTCAGGAAAAAATAAGTTTTTCTATAACAATTAATAATAACTTTCTGTAATAATAATAATAATCTTTTTCTTTTCATACTCTTTAGTTTCGGAGGTCAGTATAATGTTTTAATTAAATTGAACTGAAATCTCTTAAAAGTCTGTTTACCTGGCAAACAAAACTAGTAAAGTTAGGTAAGTAAGTTTCTTATGGTGTAGTAGAATTAAACTGACAATGTTACTTTAAGTTGAATATTCCAAACATTTATTTGCGTTTGTGGTCGAAATGATGAGGCAACTGTCATAAAAAGCTATTAGGTGAATGAATTTTGATGGCCAGAGGTGTAGCCAATCTTCGCTCTTTTGAAATTTTAACTCATTTTGAGGTTGATGAGATTAATGGAGCACATGATTGTATGTCTGGCTATTTCTTTACTGTTAACATGCAAAGATAAATTAACATTCTCGCAATTAGTGAACTAAACTTCATCGCTGAATAGATGGACAAATAGATAGATCAGTTTATTTCAAAAGCCCAAGGAACATATACCCATAAAAGTTTATAAAGACAAGGAAATCACCAATAGAACAAATTACAAAGAAATAGAATACAAAGCAAAAAAAAATACTTAATCTTGAGACAAAATAAATTTCTTGTATATACTTTTTCTTCTTTCTAAGCATTTATCTATGTCCACACCAACTCGAAACATTGTGGTTAGGTTACTGCTTTGTAGAATAACAGGAAGCAGCAAATCAGTCCCATGGAAATGTTTTTCCTTTAAATCAAAGAGCACTGGGAACTTCCGGAGAAAAGGGTCCAACTCTTCATCCTCATCTTTACAAAAGGGACACACATACCACCCTTTAGGATCAACTATCTTTTTATAGAACACATTCTGCCTTCTCTGGATTGGAAGGCAATTGACCCTAAGCTGAATACATGACATACAATCATGGCCGGTAAATCAAATTTAAAATAAACTTTTCTCTAAAACTAAGTTTGGCCTGATTATAATGTTTCAATGTTGTAGAACCAGCATTTATCGTTGAATATGAAGGCTAATGACTGAATTTATCGTCATAGTCATTTGGTCATAGTCATAGCAGCGCCAACTAATTGGCGCTGCTATGACTATGACCATAGTTAATCGTTGAATGTGAACGGTTCAAAGCATCTAGTTTGCAAATATAGTGATTGCTTATGCCATCTGAGGTTCTGTGATTGTAAGATTTCAAAGTAATTAAATGTTTTGTATGCTTCTATAGGGTGTGTTTTAAGGCTGTATCCAGGGGGGGGGGTTGTTGCCGAGTTTGCACTCACCTCGAAATTTTTGTTCGACTCGTAAAAACTTAAGAAAAATGCATATAAACAATTTTTTGATTCATTTTTTGACGTTTTCTATGTAAAAGATCCCCCAAAATCCCCATCTCACCCCCCCCCCCCCTCCCCGAACAAAAATCTTGGATATGCCCTTGATGTCCACTGTTAAGTTTGACAAGTCAGTAGGCTACCTAATCAGCAATATATTTGCTAAAAAAATTTCTGGTCGACCTCAATCTGTCTTTGAGAGAAATATAGAAACATGGCTTTGAAATAAAGGGGATGCACATCCTCCTTTCTGGGGCTAACTTGAAAATCACAAATGGTATCCCTCTCCTTAGAAAATTTTGTATTTTTGGTATTTGCAAACAAAAAAAGTAAGTTTTGCCTCCTTCTTTTTTTTAAATACTTCTGTAGAGTCATACGTGCTTTAGGGTAAAAAAGAAAATATTTAAACCTTAGGGTGAAAGTCAACCTGCTTCCTAAAACTTCTTCTTTTCAAAAAAAATATCTACCTCTTTTTCATCTTACATTCCATGTATTTTAGGGAATACCAATGAATTTTCGAAGCTTCTCCTGTTAAAACCTCGAGAGGGGGACGTACACTCCCTAAACAATGAGTAATTGGGAAGAAGTTCAACCTCGTTAAACTTGTTTTTGGCTAGGATTTATTAAGTCCTTGAATTTTTCAAGGAGATGACAATCCTCTCCCCTATGACAGGCCAGCATTGAAAGGACATCCTTGGCCAGTGCATTGCTACTGACATGTTGACCTAGTCTGACACTCCCTTCATCCAGCTCCAATTTCCCTGAGATCAACCATACACTCGAGCCTCCTCACTTACCCAAACAACCTTAACTCTCAATACTCCTTCCTCTTTAATAAATTTACTTCCGACTTGGACTCTGCAGCCTCAGCAAACATTGACTCCGATGAGTCTAAGATTGTGTCTCTCCAACTTCTAAACATTCTAAGTTATACTCGGGACTTCAGCTATAAGCCATTAATTTGTAAGGAATTTTTCCTTTATTACTACAGACCATCACATCTGCACAAGCTCCTCTTTTATCCCAATCTATTCAAGGCTTCACTCTGTATACTTCCCATGAAGCTTTGATTTCCTATATAACTTTCTTTGTGACCCCTTCCTTCTCCATTCGGTTACGAACCGATTTTCGTTTGACCAGATACATGGCAAAAAACAAGCATAATCTTTGGAAGTCTCATTTTTCACCTGTAAAACGTGTCTGAGTCATCCGAACCTTTATTTTATTATAAACCTAGAAATTGGAATCAAACCACACTTTTATTACATCTTGGTGTTTGACATGCGGTCTGTAAAACCAGTACGTAAAAACCATCCTTGGGTATATCTTCTGATAAATCTCTAAGAAATCTTCATCTGTCTTTCGAAGCGCCCACGCTTCAGTACTATAATTGACCACTGTCATTACCGCATCTTCCAATTTTCTCATTCTGCGTCTAAGATTTGTCTTCCTATTCTTCTAGACTTTTGTCAATTGTGTAGGAACACGTTGGGCCTTGGCTGTTATGGGGATGGACTCTGAAAACCGGGTCGAGGCCCAGGTTTCAAAGGCGTATTGCCTCCTGTAGTGAAGGGAGTGTCGTTATCTAACTACCCTGCCATAGAACATATGTGTACTTAAAATCCCGAGACTCAGACGACAAATATGTTCTGTGGGTTAGGTTGAACCTCTCAAATTAAGTGCATCATTGCTTGTGCCATACAAAATCCATGGAATGGCTGAATAACCAACTACCTTGAAGCCTCCCTCGATTAAACCAGTAGAAAGTTCCCCGAATCATTCATCATTCTATTTGTGGATTTCAACGTCGATCATAAAATATTGCTTCACACTGAATACTGATCAGGAGGGACCTGAATTGTGGACTTGCACAGCTTGTTGATTTCGAGACCTACATGGAGCTTAGTGGATCACCCCGTCTTGATGAGTGCCTTACAGACAATCTTGGCTTTTTTGAGCTGAATGCTCTTTTTTTTGCGAGTGACCACATGGCTGTTATAGCCAGATGTAACTTTCGCATCCCAGCACCGATTAAGCATGAGCAGGTTATTCGGAAATAAAAAAAAGAGATTAGGACGGTTTCAGAGTACGATTACTACCCAAAATCGGAAATTCTTTCTCAAGGAAGGTCCTTACAAGGTTGTGCAGCAAATCAACTGATAGTATCAAATTCTAACGAAAATCATATACCATCTAATAGGAAAGTATATCAAACAGTTCGTGGTAACGATCTGTAAGTAAGGAGCCACTCGGTTCAATAGTAACCGAAACTCTAAAAAAACAGAATTTTCATATCAATAGAGAAGAATCAGTGAATCAGAAGAATCAGTGATCAGAAGAATCAGTTTATTGTGCTGATTTCAAATATATAAGATTCATCAAGTTTAGTCATACTCATCAAAAGTTACGAGCCTGAGAAAATTTGCCTGATTTTTGAAATAGGGGGAGGGGGCATCTAAAATTCAAGGAATATATATGAAAATCATATCATCAGATTCAGCGTACTGAAGAACCTTACTGTATAAGTTTCAAGCTCCTATATACAAAAATGCGGATTTTTGCTATTTTTGTCAGAAGACAACTCACGGATGCGTATTTATTTGTTTTGTTGTTTTTTGTTTATTTTTCCAGGCGTTATTCTATTGAAATAACGATCCTAGAAGATCGGGAGAGGGTGCATTCGAACGGAAATTAAAAGTTCTAATGCGCTTTTTAAGTGGCCAAAAAGATTGGAGGGCAACTAGCCCCCTCTTACTCCCATTTATTTACCGAAGTCATCTGATCAAAATTTTGAGATAGCCATTTTGTTCAGTATAGTTGAAAGATCAAGCAACTATGTCTTTAGGGGTAAAATGACCCCCCAGAGTCTGTGGAGAAAAGGCCTGTAAGTTATAAAATTTGACCATTGTTTACGTATAGTATTTTTTATTGGGAAGTACACTGATATTTTTTTTGGGGGGGGGGGATTTTGGGATTGGTGTGGATTTCCATAGGGAGAATCTTCCTTTGGGGAGGAAAATTTCCGGGGGGTAGGGGTGAATTTTCTAGGGAAAATTTTACACTGGGGGATTTGACAGAATGTCTATTGGAAATTCTTTTTAATTGTCTTAGATTCTCTTTGCCAACTCAATTTTGCGTGTGAAGATGTTCCAGAGGAAATATCTGGGGGCTATTTTCCGCGTGTTTTGATTTCTGGAAATAAGTTTCCACGCAAGGGGGCATTTCAGGTGTGAATAAGAAACCAATATTTTTCAAACGAAAGTATGCTAAGGATAATTTCCCAGGCTGAATCGTCCGCAAGTTAATTTAACGGGAAGAGGGATTTTCAGCGACGATCGAACTGTCTGGTGGGAAATTGACGGGGGGAGGGGGTGTAATGTACGTTGGATGAAATTTCTTTTTGAGAAGTTTCCAGTGAGGGGGGGGGGAAATTTCATGGAGGGTGAGTCCGATTTGCCAGCATTATTTGAAAGCTGAACAGAAATTAAATTAAAAAAGTTTTTTTTTTAACTGGAAGTAAGGAGCAACATTAAAGCTCAAACCGAATAGAAATTATTCCATATATGAAGGGTTGCCCCCTCCTCGATACCTGGCTCTTTACGCTAGAGTTTGACTGTTCGTCCCAATTTTTTAAGAACGGCTACTGAAACACAGGAGCCGTTTAATTAGAATAGGAATCTTTTTTGAAAGGGCTATTAAAGCGCTAATAGCTTTAGTGTAAAGAGCAATATATTGAGAAGGGGGCAACACTTTATATAGGGAATAATTTCTTGTAATTAATAAAAGAAATTTGTATTAATTTGTTTGTTTTGAGTTTTAATGCTGCTCCTTACTTTCAGTTAAAAAAGATTTTTTTTTTCTATTTAATTAAGCAAAGACACAACCTGGTTTGACATCACTTTTAAGAAGGTTATTGGAGAAAAGCAGAAAGAACACAAAAGCGGGCTTTTTCTTAGTGGAGACGATCGAGTGGGATTCGGGAATATGGGTAATGACGGTTTTCGTTTGCTTTTCCAATTCTGACTACAATATAAGAAGAGTTTTACTATCAAACTTCAAAATGCCTCGATAAAAGAATGCGTGGGAGTTGTTAAGGAGACGACTCCATTGATAGGGAAGTTTTTCCATTTCCTCCCGTCAGACAGACGGAATGATGACCTGTGATTCTCAGGCAAAGACTGAAGCTCTTTCTGAAACCTTTGCCGAGTTTCCTAGTCTACATGACAACGGTTGAGAAGTCCCTGACTTGTTCAGTGCATAGATATCGCCCTTGACTGCTTTACTCATTCAGCTCCGAAAGTCTAGCAGGCGCTATAAAGCCCTAACGTAACCAATTCATCTGGTCCAGATGGCATACCAAACGCTGTCCTTAAGCACAGTGGTTCCGAACTAGCCGGCTTTTGTCATTATTCTTCCAGCTCTGTCTTCACTTTAGATCCTACCCAGAGGCCTGGAAGGCTGCCTACGACATCCCTGTTCCCAGACTAAATAACGAACCCAGCACATACTGGTTCATACCTCCTTTGTTGCATTGGTAAGGCCTATAGTGCATTTCTAATAAAAACTCTTTACACATACCTGAAGTCAAATAACCATATTAGCCATAAGAAGTAGGGTTTTCGCCGGAAACGCTTGACTGCCGTTATGTCCAGCATCAGGAGTGGATTGAACTTATGACCAAAGGTCATGTTACAAGGCCGCCAGATTTCCTAGTGAAAAAGCTTTTGATAAAGTCTGGCATAACCGCCTGTTGAAAAAATTGAAGCACATTTAAGAATTCCGTGGGTGTCTACTTGAGGTTCTTTGAAGTTTTCTAAGAATCGTAATCTCCGTGTAGTCCTCCTAAGGTTTACTTCCAGCTAGTATATAGTATAAACTACGGCTCCTCAAGATATGACCTGGAAGTCACCCTTTGGAATCACCACCCTTTGGAAATCACCCAGATCATTACCGAGGTAAGCCTTTTTGTGCTCTTATGATTGACTGGTGTATATAAACGTCACTGGGACGATTTTATTAACCCTCTACACCATTTTACTTACGACACGATGGTCCTTGCAATTGCGTATAAGCATCATGACTGCACAAGCTTCTGCTAATGCTACTACTAAAAACTCAATGCAGCACCAAGCCGCCTGAGCCCACACCTACGTACGCTCCTCTTCCACCCCGATCTCTTTAAAGGATCCCTCTTTACATCCTCCCAGGAAGTTCCATTTCCGACGATCTGTCATCTTTTATCCGCAGAATGTGCCCTAGCCATTTCTACCTTTCTCTCATTATAGCTCTAGAAAGCGGGATTGAATCATATTCTTCGTGCAGCTCACTATTTGAAATATGGTCAGTCAGACGGGTACCCAAAACAATCCGTTTACTATTTCTCTGGAAAACATATAAAAAATCCTCCTCCGTTTTTTGGAGCACCCAAGCTTTAGAACCGTACTTAAGCGCTGTCATCACTGTAGCTTCTAATATTCTAATCTTGGTTCGCCGGCTTATCATCCTATTCCTACGAAAAATGTCAACTTTTAAAAAACACTCTGAATCTTAGCTATTCAACTTTTAATATCTTCACCGCACCCACCGTCTTTACTAATAATGCTACCAAGGCAAGTGAAGCTGTCCCCTAGATCGATCTTCTCCTTACCCAGCATCGCTTCTTCATCTTCACTTATTCCTAACCTTAGCGACATTTTCAAACCTTATCTTGCACCCCAAACTCTCAAAACGTTCATTTTAGCTTCTTTACCATACAAGGATATGACCTTCGCTAAAATCTGTTCTATCGGCTGAATCAAACGCTTGCTCATAATCTATAAAACTGAGGACCAAAGGTGTTTGATAACCCAGACACTTCTCACTTATTATTCTAAGAGTGAAAATTTGATTGATGCAACCTCTCCCCTTCCTAAAACCACACTGTTTCTCTTTTAAAACTTTATCTACAAGTTTAAAAAGTATCATCATGCTAAGTAATTTGCTTCCTACAGAACCTGGCCAATGCCTCTATAGTTACCACGCTCACTCGTATCACCTTTTTCATAAAGGGGTTTAATTAAAGTTTTTCTAAAATCACGTGGCACTTCCCCCTTTTCAAAATCATATTCAAAGTAATGTGTCTCTAGCTTCACAACCACCATCTTTAAAAAACTCAATCAGCACCTAGAGCACCTACTATCAGCACCATCTTTAAAAAACTCATACTATCAGCATACTATCATACTATCAGCACCTAGACTTGTTCCTGAAAACATGCCTGTTCTTTGAAAGAAAGCTCAGCAGGCGCAATTCCAGGGACAACAAATAAGCAAATGGTTGATTAGTGGCATTTTAGGCCTAAAATTTTTAGCGGGCTTGCGCCTTCATAATTATCTTCAACTGAAAATTAAATTAAAAAGAGCGGAAAGTTCAATTTTACCTGATTGCCTGTTCTTTGTGAAATTTTAAGCGAGTAATAAGAGCGAAACATTTTAAACTCGCAAGATTTTTTACAAGTGAAATTCCTGGTTCTCTGTGCTTTGGCTGTGATTCGACAGTTCTGGACCCCTGACTCCCAGCTATTATTGGCATAAGAAACTAAAGATCTAAAAATGCAGTGCTTAGTCAAATACGCCAATTATCTGCATCAAATTGCTTATCTTTTTTCTCTTATCAGTAAGAATTTGCCAATAAGTCATTTAATCAAGAAGTCTGAAGTTGAATTTGGTCTTTGATCGGTGTAATGAAAGGTTTTATTTGTGACGAATGGATTTTAGTTAACATAAGAGTTATATCACTCTAAAATATTTAAATAGGTATGTCAAATAGGTCAAATAGATGGGAATTTTCCACCCCATATCACCTAAAATTGCTTAGCATTTTCCAAAGCTCTCGGGCTATTCGAATCTCAAAATGTCTACTCGTTCTCCAATATCCATCGGTGAACGGCTGAATACCGTGAAGGGAATGCCCCATATTTTTTGTATTTCAGATTTCTCTTTTTTTCGTATTCAAACTTTTCTATCTTTTTCGATTTCAGAATCTCGTAAAAAATTCAATATTTTTGACTATGCTGATTTGAAATTGTTTAAAGAGAATTGTCGGTAAATAAATAAAAAAAAGCGGGCTAGCCTGAACTGTCGGTAAATTCAATGGTGTGGCCTGCAATTGATCTCACAATTTAAAACGGTTATCAGCAGCTTGGGCCGATCCAAAAGAGAAGAATTGCCAAAATCTCGACGCCGTCCCAAAGCTGACAGGAACCTTAAGCCAAAGTTAGTCCATCTTTTCTGGAATTTATTAGAAGTTTACAATATTTGCAATAAAAATTCATACTGTAAAACTGAAATTCATTTAACAAGACAAGGGGTTCAAACTACTCAAGTATTAAAAGAACTAACTAAAAAGAAGAAGCTAATTCCCCCTATTGACACCGCCATAAGAAGCGTTAGTAAGTATAGGTATAATAATTTGATCAGAATCATTAAATAAAAACTGAATGCTTTAAATAGACTTTTTATCAAAATTATTAAGTAACAATTTAATAAAAATTTCACAATTTTTCTAATTACAGGCATTTAAGCAAAAAATCAGAAATTAATTTGATTATATACATTCTAAGAGCACACTGGCTATCCATGACGTATAAAACAAATAAAAAATAAATAAATGAAAAATAAAATCCAATAGCCGAGAAAAACGAGGGTAGTGTCGGCAAGTATAAAAGTATGAAGTGAAAATAAGTAGATATTTCGACAAGTCGTCCTCATTGCCAAGAAAGGAATAACAACGAAAAAAAATGTAACTTATTGAAGTAAACTTCACAAGAGAACAAATACACACTGTATTTGTTTCTTGTCGTCCCAATCACCAGGTCGTCCCCGAATGAGGTGAAAGAAGGTCATCAGGAAGGGTTTAAGAGAAACTGGAATTTCTTGTACGTGTCTAAAGAGAGACGTTTTTGAATAGATTGGTATGGAGATGGGGTGTGCGTAGTTGTGTTGACCCCAAGTAGCTTAGTGCTGCAAAGAGTTGATAGTAATAGTAGTAGGAAGGGAGAAAAAAATTTTGAGTCTACTCATCACTGAAAATTTTTTTGAATTTTTACAATTTTCCCAGCTCGCTCCCATATTAAAATCAGGCTGCTTAGTGTTGCCTGGTTGCACGGTTCCCTGCCTTGATGTTTAAATACACCAGATTTTCAAAATTGCTTTAAAAAAATTAAATTATAAACGTCTTCGGTGATAAAGATATTATCTACGGCTACGAATGTTCGATTGTCATTTGCAAAAGCGGGTGAAATGTACCACATTTTGTACGATTTTTTGAATGAACAACTGACAAATTTCCAAAAAAAATTCTCTTTGGGTCACTTGAACACGAAAAAGGTGGGAAAATCGGAACACTGATCGTTGATGCAGTAATGCATTCTTCACAAGACGTGGAATTAAAACATATAGAACGTTCGAACACGTTCGTGTTCCACAATTTTATCCTTAAATTCTTATGAAAATCAATTGTGTGTCGTTTAAGCTAAGCATATTAAAATATTGAATACCCTTAACATAACTCTCATGCTACGTAACGGAAACATAAAAAATAATATTTCTTTTTTTTTTATTAAGCTACTTTTGACATCACACTAAACACTTGACTGTCAAAGTCCCAAATAACTATGTCGTGTGAAAAACGGGAAAAAGCGGAACATAATTTTTTAAACCCGGAATTCTTGATCTTTGTCGTATTAATTTTCGAGGATCACACTGCCTTTCCCTGACGTACAAATAACAGTTCAATATGGACAAATTCCTACATTTGTTAGTGAAACAACAAAAAAATCTCTGGATATTTTGGTCACATATACAGCGGCCGTCTTCAGAAGATAAACTAAAACAATACAAATGAAAAGGTCGACATATATAGAAAACAACAAATTAATTATATATTCTTCAATGTCTTATTTTCCTGAAATCAGTTAGAGATGCAGTAAGTTTATCTCATTCATTAACTCTCAAAACAAAAATCAATAATAAAAGGTCTTTGGTGGTAAAAGAATTCTCTAGGCCTACAATTATTCGATTATCTTCTTTGCCGAAACCGCTGGTGTTTACCACGTTCCATATGACTTCACAGTTGAACAACGGTCGAAGTTCCAAAGTACTATTCTTAAAATCGCTTGAAAACGGAAAAATAGCGCTTTTGAAAAACATACTAATAACAAGATGTCTTTGATCATAAAAGAAATATCTACACCTACGATTATCCGACTGATTCATTGTTCAAAACGTGCGGTATGTACTACGCTCTATATGATTTCACAATTGAACAACGGTCGAATTGCCGAAGAACCCTTCTGAGTGTTACATGAAAAGCGAAAAAAGTGGGGCATAATTTTCAAGAATTGGAAATCTTAATTTAGATCTCGTCAGAGGGAGTCTATGAATGTCATTTTTTTTAATTTATTATGAAGCCAGTTATGATTATTACATTAATTTGCTTTGGAAAAACAAATCAGTTCTAGAGCGGTTTTTGATGATAAATACACCTCTACAGTCTACACCTACGATTTATCGATTGTGTCATTTGCCAAAACGGGTGATATGTACCACGTCCTAGAAAAGGGCGATATGTACTAAGTCACAAGAACGTTTTTAGAGTCGAATGAAATGGAAAAGTGGGGCATAATGTTTCTAAGTCGGAATGGGTAGTGTTGGCCGTGTTACAGAGAATTCTTGCATACCGTTTTTCTTTATTATTGATAAACCATTTAAGATTATTGCATTCAATTCCTTCCAAAAAATAGACAATGATAAAACTTCTTTGATGATAAAAGAAATCTTCTTTTTGGTTGCGTACTTTAACAAAACGGGGCAATACGTACCACGTTCTGTATAATTTCACGGATGAACAACTGCTGCAATAAACAACTGTTTGCATGACAATCCACACATGTGGGCTTTGGAATGCACTTCTACATGCATTTTCCGCAAATCATGGAATGAAAAATCCACATGGCCTGAAACTACTTTAGAGGGACTGGGGGACATAAATGGTAAAAATTCATATTATTTACATTACATTATAATAATATAATAATTATTATATTATAATAATATTATTACTATAATAATATTATTTACCTTTAAATTTTAATATTATTTGATTCTACTGTTTGTCCTGTTTGATTTGACACCTCATTTACAAATTTTTGACCATAATTTATTTTTTTAAAACATAGACTTCATTAAAATAAAATTTTGTTAATAAAAATGAAAAAATAAATAAAACCTAATATAGTTAGCTGAAAACCCTAGACCATTTTTTTAACCTGGAGTTTAATTTGAATTTTCTGAAGATTTATGTTTTATATACTTTTGACACACGTTTCTTTGGAAGCATTTGAGGCATATTAATAAAACTATTTGTAATTTGTTTGTCATGTTATAAAAATATTTTAAACACTGCAGCATGGGAAGTATATATATATATATATATATATATATATATATATATATATATATATATATTATATATATATATATATATATATATATATATATATATATATATATATATATATATATATATAGATATATATATATATATATATATATATATATATATATATATATATATATATATATATATATATATATATATATATATATATATATATATATATGTATATATATATATATATATATATATATATATATATATATATATATATATATATATATATATATATATATATATATATATATATATATATATATATGTATATATATATATATATATATATATATATATATATATATATATATATATATATATATATATATATATATATATATATATATATATATATATATATATATATATATGTGTATGTTACGGTAAATGTCCGGAAATTGATTAATGTGGAGATTCACCGGTGAATGTCCGAAATACCGTTTTTCTCCTTGGATTTAGTCACCGTTGCCAGTCATTTTTTTCAAGTTAGTGCAAGGTTTGATGATGACACATTTGGTTAGATTAGATTATGTTTGGTTAGACGAGGTTAGTTTGGTTAAGGTTAGCTTAAGTAAGGTTTTTAACCCATTTCTGATATTTAGAACTAAATAGAACCTAACCTAATCCAGCTTAACCTAACGTAATCTAAACTAACATAATCTAACCTAACTTTAACTTTTACCATCCTAGGTTGCAAGGACGAATAAACAAGGTGACTCGCAGAGCTCATTGAATCGAAGCAGAGAAAAAGGAATTTCGAACATTCACCGCTGAATGTTGACATTAACTAGATTTCAGATATTCACCATAACATATATAAATTTCTTGTGTTTGATCGCTAGGTAAAAAAAAAGGTAAAGAATACGGTATTGGACTTTACAGTCCATACCGGCGGTGCTGATCTTTGTTTCTTTGCCTTTCAGCCAGGAAGTGCAATGGGGGTTTGGGGGGCAACCATCCTGTTATTTCGCACACCCTTCCTGTTTACCTTCCCCAGATTTTCTCCAAGTACCCATTTAAAGCTGGGTCGACTCTGGCCGAGCTTACAGAATCACGCCACTGATCTCCGCCCCAAACCAAATAATTGAGTACACTAGGATTCGAACCCTCATCCTCTCGGACAAAGGATGTTTTAAAACAAAAACAAATAGATTTCATTGAGGTATCTTTCATGATTCCTGAGAAAAGTGTACCTAAAGTGAAAAAAAGATTAATCTCGGAAAATTCGAATTAAAGTTTAGGTTTTAGAAAAATAATGACTGTTTTTTTAACCCAATTGTATTAATTTTTCTTTATTTTATTTGTTTTTTATTTTTGTCTTTTAAAATAATTTTTTATTATTCATTAAAAAAAGATAAAGCTAAAAAGATAAAGGTTTGAGGTGTCAGACAAAAGGGTCACTGAGGTGTCAAATGAAGCAGGACAAACGGTAAAATAAAATAATGTTGAAAACTAAAAATCTTAAATTCTTACTTTTTGTATCAGCGACCAACCTTAATATTTTTATTATGATTTTTCGCTGATGATTTCTAAGTTACTTACTAGTGTGGCAACAGACAGACTTGGTTAGAGAAAAATGGGAGGGGGTTGAAGAGGTCAATATTAAAACTTGATATACTACTTGACAATAACACTGGTGCGGTTAAGGTAGGAAATGAGGTTAGCAGTTGGTTTTGTATTAAATCAAGTGTTAAGCAGGGTTTTGTTCTATCCCCCTTAATATGGATCATTTTGATGGATTTTGTCTTAAGGAGCACAGGAAAAGCAATGGGAGACCACGGAATCAAATGGGGAGAAAAATCTCTCCTGGACTTAGATTATGCTGATGATTTAAGCATCCTTGATGAAAGCGTAAGCAAAATGAATGAGCTTTTAGAGGTTTTGCGAATTGAGGGTGCTAGAATAGGTTTGAAAATTAATGTTAAGAAGACCAAGTCACTAATGCTAGGAATAAGTGAAGATGAAAAGGTGACATTGGGTAACGAAAAGATTGATCAGCTGGGCAGCTTCACTTACCTTGGTAGTATCAAACATTCGTGGTAACGAACTGTAAGTAAGGAGCGACCCGGCTCAATAGTAATCACAACTCTTAAAAAAACGGAATTTTGATACCAGTAGATACATCAAAAGAATCGTATTTTTATGCTGATTTCAAATATTTAATTTTCATAAAGTTTAGTATTTTCCTTTTTTTTTGTCTTTTTTTGTCCCATGTTTAGTCTGAAAAAAATCGCCTTATTTTCGAAAAAGGGGGAAACTCCCCCTAAAAGTGATATAATCTTAACGAAAATCAAACCATCATATTCAGCGTATCAAAGAACCCTACTGTAGAGGTTTCAAGCTCCTATCCGCAAAAATGTCAAATTTTGCATTTTTTGCCAGAAGAAAGATCACCGATGCGCTTTTATTTGTTTGTTTTTTTTTCCCCAGGGGTGATCGTATCAATCCAGTGGTCGAAAAATATAGCAAGAGGGCTCATTCGAACGGAAATTAAAATTTCTAGTGCCCTTTTTAAGTGACCAAAAAAATTCGAGAGCAACTAGGCCCCCTCCCACGCTAATGTTTTTCCCAAAGGCACCGGGTCAAAATTTTGAGATAGCCATTTGTTCAGCATAGTCGAAAGCCTAATAAATATGTCTTTGAGGATGACTTAGTCCCCCACAGTCCCCGGGGGAAGGACTGCCAGTTATGAACTTTACCCATTCTTTACAAAAGTAGAGGTGACCCTATAACTCGTGACAGGACATAATTTATGCATGGTTTTATGGATTTTGTCAATGAGAATGAAAAAAACAGGAATTTTGTCACATTTATGGATGGTTTTATGGATTTTCTCAGTGAGAATGAAAAAACAGGAATTTTGTCACATTTATGTCTGTTTTCATGGATGGTTATGTGTGTTGATTATTTGATGTTTTTGTGGTCTTTGTCAGTGAGAATGGGAAAAACAGGAACTTTGTCACTCCCTTCTTGTTGTTGTTCAATGCAGATGTTATGAGTTTCCGGGAGATCGCGTGTTTCCAATATTTGTTGTTCAAGCCAGATGTTATGAGTTTCCGGGAAACAGTATTTGTTATTGTTGTTCAAGCCAAATGTTGTGAGTTTCCATGGTAACAGTTAGATCCCCCATTCTCAGGCAATCAGAGGGCTTTGTTTACATAACAATTTGACCTTGACATTCGCTGAGAGCGTGCACTTACAACAACAACAACATCGACCTTGGAACACCTGTGCTGTCGACCTCAATTCACCTATCGTGAATCAATAATTCCCCTTAGAAACAACAAATTAATTTCCCCTTTCTTGACAGATCAATCAACCAATGACATCATCTGTCAGACTTTAAAAATTTTCACCTAGAAACGATTCTCCAGGAATAGATCCAAGTCATTAATGTCTTTACCTCGGAAACAACTCTTTTGGTCGAACTCCAAAGGATATTAATAGCCAAAGGCCATGGAAACCATTCTCCAAGAAACATCTTAGCGATGAATTGTTTTAGCGCGGGAATCAGGTTTCTTATTAATTTGAAATGCATTAGCGCAGAGATGCCAAACAAAAGGAACACGCTGAATTACGTTTAGGGATTATTTGGGCGAAACCGTTTTAGAGAGGTTATGGGATTATTTGGGCGAAACAGATAGAGACATTTTAAAAGATGATTTTTGAAGAGATTTTAGAAGAGAAATTAATGGTGAAACTCTATGGATGTTATAATACACAAGTTTCATTTGAACAGTGTTGTGAGGTCCTCTAACCCAACCCCAAAAGGTTCCGATCCTCCTACCCCAACCCCGGAGGAAGCACCGGTACTCAAAGTTCCCCCCAAGCTCCCAAAGAGCCCCAGCCCCCCAAACGCCCTCCTCAGACCCTCAAAGGCCCTCCCCTGGTCCTCAAGGGCCCACCAGCCCCCCAAAGGCCCATCGAGCTCCCAAAGGACCAACGGGGTCCCAAAGGCCCTCCACCGGTCCCCAAATGCCCCCCGGACCCCCAAACGTCCTCCCTGGGTCCCAAAGGTCCTCCCCCGATCCCCCGTCGTTCGTTGATGTGTGTTGTCTGAAACCTATGATTTGAGATGTGTAGTTTGCTACTTCAGGCTTTTCTGAGCTAAGGTTTCCTAGTATTTCCTAGGTGAATGTTGTCTGAAACCAATAGTTTGGGATGAGTAGTTTGCTTTTTCAGGCTTTTATGAGCTAGGTTTCTTAGCCTTTCGTTGGTGTGTGTTGACTGAAACTTATGATTTGGGATATGTAGTTTGCTATTTTTGACTTTTCTGAGTTGGATTTCTTAGTCTTTCATAGGTGTGTGGTGTCTGAAACCTATGATTTGGGATGTGTAGTTTGCTATTTTCGACTTTTCTGAGCTAGGTTTCTTAGCCTTTCATAGATATGTGTTGTTAGAAAATTATGATTTGGGATGTTTAGTTTGCTATTTCAGGCTTTTCTGAGCTAAAGTTTTCTAGTATTTCGTAGGTGAATGTTGTCTGAAACCAATAGTTTGGGATGAGTAGTTTGCTATTTTTGACTTTTCTGAGCTAGGTTTCTTAGTCTTTCGTTGGTGTGTGTTGACTGAAACCTATGATTTGGGATGGTTAATTTGCTATTTTTGACTTTTCTGAGCTAGATTTCTTAGCCTTTCATAGGTGTGTCCTTTCTGAAAATTATGATTTGGGAGGTGTAGTTTGCTTTTTGGACTTTTCAGAGCTAGGATTCTTAGTCACTCGTAGGTGTTTGTTGTCTGAAACTTCGAGTTTGGGATGAGTAGTTGGCTATTTCAGACTTTTCCGAGCTAAGGTTTCTTAGTATTTCGTAGGTGAATGCTGTCTGAAACTTATGATTTGGGATATGTAAATTACTATTTCGGGCTTTTTTGAGTTGGATTTCTTAGTCTTTCATAGGTGTGTGGTGACTGATACTTATGATATGGGATATGTAGTTTGCTATTTTTGACTTTTCTGAGTTGGATTTCTTAGTCTTTCATAGGTGTGTGGTGTCTGAAACCTATGATTTGGGATGTGTAGTTTGCTATTTTCGACTTTTCTGAGCTAGGTTTCTTAGCCTTTCATAGATATGTGTTGTTAGAAAATTATGATTTGGGATGTTTAGTTTGCTATTTCAGGCTTTTCTGAGCTAAAGTTTTCTAGTATTTCGTAGGTGAATGTTGTCTGAAACCAATAGTTTGGGATGAGTAGTTTGCTATTTTTGACTTTTCTGAGCTAGGTTTCTTAGTCTTTCGTTGGTGTGTGTTGACTGAAACCTATGATTTGGGATGGTTAATTTGCTATTTTTGACTTTTCTGAGCTAGATTTCTTAGCCTTTCATAGGTGTGTCCTTTCTGAAAATTATGATTTGGGAGGTGTAGTTTGCTTTTTGGACTTTTCAGAGCTAGGATTCTTAGTCACTCGTAGGTGTTTGTTGTCTGAAACTTCGAGTTTGGGATGAGTAGTTGGCTATTTCAGACTTTTCCGAGCTAAGGTTTCTTAGTATTTCGTAGGTGAATGCTGTCTGAAACTTATGATTTGGGATATGTAAATTACTATTTCGGGCCTTTTTGAGTTGGATTTCTTAGTCTTTCATAGGTGTGTGGTGTCTGAAACCAATAGTTTGGGATGAGTAGTTTGCTATTTTCGACTTTTCTGAGCTAGGTTTCTTAGCCTTTCATAGGTATGTGTTGACTGAAACCTATGATTTGGGATGGTTAATTTGCTATTTCAGGCTTTTCTGAGCTAAAGTTTTCTAGTATTTCGTAGGTGAATGTTGTCTGAAACCAATAGTTTGGGATGAGTAGTTTGCTATTTTTGACTTTTCTGAGCTAGGTTTCTTAGTCTTTCGTTGGTGTGTGTTGACTGAAACCTATGATTTGGGATATGTAGTTTGCTATTTTTGACTTTTCTGAGCTGGATTTCTTAGTCTTTCATAGGTATGTGTTGTCTGAAACCTATGATTTGGGATGGGTGGATTGCTACTTTTAACTTTTCTGAGCTGGATTTCTTAGTCACTCATAGGTGTTTGTTGTCTGAAACCTATAGGTTGGGATGACTAGTTTGCTATTTTTGACTTTTCTGAGCTAGGTTTCTTAGCCGTTCATAGGTGAGTGTTGTCTGAAACTTATGATTTGGGATATGTAAATTACTATTTCTGACTTTTCATAACCAGATTTCTCAGTCTCTCATCGGTGTGTGATGTCTGAAACCTATGATTTGGGATGTGTGGGTTGCTATTTTTTGACTTTTCTGAGCTAGGTTTCTTAGCCATTCGTAGGTGTGTGTTGACTGAAACCTATGATTTGGGATGGTTAATTTGCTATTTTTGACTTTTCTGAGCTAGATTTCTTAGCCTTTCATAGGTGTGTGTTGTCAGAAAATCATGATTTGGGAGGTGTAGTTTGCTTTTTGGACTTTTCAGAGCTATGATTCTTAATCTCTCATAGGCGTTTGTTGACTGAAACTTCTAGTTTGGGATGAATAGTTTGTTATTTCAGACTTTTCTGAGATAAGGTTTCCTAGTATTTCGTTGGTGAATGCTGTCTGAAACCTATGATTTGGGATTACACATGCACACGAAAACTTACATGCACACAAAAACTTACATGCACACAAAAACTTACACACACACACACACACACGAAAACTCACACACACACGTCAAAACTTACACACACACACAAAAACTTACACACACACACACACACACACACACACAAAAAAACTTACACATGAACACAGAAAAAACTCACACACACACGCACAAAAACTTACACACACACACACAAAACTTACACACACACACACGAAAACTTACACACACACGCCAAAACTTACACACACAAAAACTTACACATGCACACGAAAACTTACACACACACACACACGAAAACTTACACACACACACACGCCAAAACTTACACACACACACACACACACACACACACACACACACGCCAAAACTTACACACACACGCCAAAACTTACACACACACACACACACACACACAAAACTTACACACACA
>CM051267.1:63675701-63860701 GCA_027921565.1 Artemia sinica | reverse complement strand
ATGTGTGTAAGTTTTGTGTGTGTGTGTGTAAGTTTTTGTGCGTGTGTGTGTGAGTTTTTTTGTGTTCATGTGTAAGTTTTTTTGTGTGTGTGTGTGTGTGTGTAAGTTTTTGTGTGTGTGTAAGTTTTGGCGTGTGTGTGTGAGTTTTCGTGTGTTTGTGTGTGTAAGTTTTGTGTGTGTGTGTGTGTGTGTGTAAGTTTTTGTGTGCATGTAAGTTTTTGTCTGCATGTAAGTTTTCGTGTGCATGTGTAAGTTTTTTTTTTTTTTTTTGTGTGTGTGTGTGTGTGTGTGTGTGTGTGTGTGTGTGTGTGTGTGTGTAAATTTTTGTGTGTGTAAGTTTTGGCGTGTGTCTGTAAGTTTTCGTGTGTATGTGTGTAAGTTTTGTGTGTGTGTGTGTGTGTGCACAAGTTTTTGTGCGTGTGTGTGTGAGTTTTTTTTTGTGTTCATGTGTAAGTTTTTGTGTGTGTGTGTGTGAGAGTTTTTGTGTGTGTGTAAGTTTTGGCGTGTGTGTGTGAGTTTTCGTGTGTGTGTAAGTTTTGTGTGTGTGTGTGTGTGTGTGTAAGTTTTTTTGTGCATGTAAGTTTTTGTCTGCATGTAAGTTTTCGTGTGCATGTGTAAGTTTTTGTGTGTGCGTGTGTGTGTGAGTTTTCGTGTGTGTGTGTATAAGTTTTGACGTGTGTGTGTAAGTTTTCGTGTGTGTGAGTAAGTTTTGGCGTGTGTGTGTGCAAGTTTTCATGTGTGTGTGTGTAAGTTTTCGTGTGCATGTAAGTTTTGGCGTGTGTGTGTAAGTTTTTGCGTGTGGGTCTAAGTTTTTGTGCGTGTGTGTGTGAGTTTTTGTGTTCATGTGTAAGTTTTTGTGTGTGGATGTAAGTTTTTTGTGTGTGTGTGTGTAAGTTTTGGCGTGTGTGTGTGAGTTTTCGTGTGTGTAAGTTTTTTTTTTTTGTGTGTGTGTGTATAAGTTTGTGTGTGTGTGTGTGTGTGTGTGTGTGTGTGTGTGTGTGTGTGTGTGTGTGTGTAAGTTTTTGTGTGTGTAAGTTTTGGCGTGTGTGTGTAAGTTTTCGTGTGTGTGTGTGTATGTAAGTTTTGTGTGTGTGTGTGTGTGTGTGTGTAAGTTTTTGTGTGTGAGTGTGTGAGTTTTTTTTGTGTTCATGTGTAAGTTTTTGTGTGTGTGTGTGTGTGTGTGTGTAATTTTTTGTGTGTGTGTAAGTTTTGGTGTGTGTGTGTGTGAGTTTTCGTGTGTGTGTGTGTGTGTGTAAGTTTTGTGTGTGTGTGTGTGTGTGTGTGTAAGTTTTGGCGTGTGTGTGTAAGTTTTGGTGTGTGTGTGTGTGTGTGTGTGTGTGTGTGTGTAAGTTTTGGCGTGTGTGTGTGTGTAAGTTTTCGTGTGTGTGTGTGTGTAAGTTTTCGTGTGCATGTGTAAGTTTTTGTGTGTGTAAGTTTTGGCGTGTGTGTGTAAGTTTTCGTGTGTGTGTGTGTAAGTTTGTGTGTGTGTGTGTGTGTAAGTTTTTGTGCGTGTGTGTGTGAGTTTTTTTTGTGTTCATGTGTAAGTTTTTTTTTTGTGTGTGTGTGTGTGTGTAAGTTTTTGTGTGTGTGTGTAAGTTTTGACGTGTGTGTGTGAGTTTTCGTGTGTGTGTGTGTTGTGTAAGTTTTTGTGTGCATGTAAGTTTTTGTGTGCATGTAAGTTTTCGTGTGCATGTGTAATCCCAAATCATAGGTTTCAGACAGCATTCACCAACGAAATACTAGGAAATCTTATCTCAGAAAAGTCTGAAATAACAAACTATTCATCCCAAACTAGAAGTTTCAGTCAACAAACGCCTATGAGAGATTAAGAATCATAACTCTGAAAAGTCCAAAAAGCAAACTACACCTCCCAAATCATGATTTTCTGACAACACACACCTATGAAAGGCTAAGAAATCTAGCTCAGAAAAGTCAAAAATAGCAAATTAACCATCCCAAATCATAGGTTTCAGTCAACACACACCTACGAATGGCTAAGAAACCTAGCTCAGAAAAGTCAAAAAATAGCAACCCACACATCCCAAATCATAGGTTTCAGACACCACACACCTATGAGAGACTGAGAAATCTGGTTATGAAAAGTCAGAAATAGTAATTTACATATCCCAAATCATAAGTTTCAGACAACACTCACCTATGAACGGCTAAGAAACCTAGCTCAGAAAAGTCAAAAATAGCAAACTAGTCATCCCAAACTATAGGTTTCAGACAACAAACACCTATGAGTGACTAAGAAATCCAGCTCAGAAAAGTCAAAAGTAGCAATCCACCCATCCCAAATCATAGGTTTCAGACAACACACACCTGTGAAAGACTAAGAAATCCAGCTCAGAAAAGTCAAAAATAGCAAACTACATATCCCAAATCATAGGTTTCAGTCAACACACACCAACGAAAGACTAAGAAACCTAGCTCAGAAAAGTCAAAAATAGCAAACTACTCATCCCAAACTATTGGTTTCAGACAACATTCACCTACGAAATACTAGAAAACCTTAGCTCAGAAAAGCCTGAAATAGCAAATTAACCATCCCAAATCATAGGTTTCAGTCAACACATACCTATGAAAGGCTAAGAAACCTAGCTCAGAAAAGTCGAAAATAGCAAACTACTCATCCCAAACTATTGGTTTCAGACACCACACACCTATGAAAGACTAAGAAATCCAACTCAAAAAGGCCCGAAATAGTAATTTACATATCCCAAATCATAAGTTTCAGACAGCATTCACCTACGAAATACTAAGAAACCTTAGCTCAGAAAAGTCTGAAATAACCAACTACTCATCCCAAACTCGAAGTTTCAGACAACAAACACCTATGAGTGACTAAGAATCCTAGCTCTGAAAAGTCTAAAAAGCAAACTACACCTCCCAAATCATAATTTTCAGAAAGGACACACCTATGAAAGGCTAAGAAATCTAGCTCAGAAAAGTCAAAAATAGCAAATTAACCATCCCAAATCATAGGTTTCAGTCAACACACACCAACGAAAGACTAAGAAACCTAGCTCAGAAAAGTCAAAAATAGCAAACTACTCATCCCAAACTATTGGTTTCAGACAACATTCACCTACGAAATACTAGAAAACTTTAGCTCAGAAAAGCCTGAAATAGCAAACTAAACATCCCAAATCATAATTTTCTAACAACACATATCTATGAAAGGCTAAGAAACCTAGCTCAGAAAAGTCGAAAATAGCAAACTACACATCCCAAATCATAGGTTTCAGACACCACACACCTATGAAAGACTAAGAAATCCAACTCAGAAAAGTCAAAAATAGCAAACTACATATCCCATATCATAAGTTTCAGTCACCACACACCTATGAAAGACTAAGAAATCCAACTCAAAAAAGCCCGAAATAGTAATTTACATATCCCAAATCATAAGTTTCAGACAGCATTCACCTACGAAATACTAAGAAACCTTAGCTCGGAAAAGTCTGAAATAGCCAACTACTCATCCCAAACTCGAAGTTTCAGACAACAAACACCTACGAGTGACTAAGAATCCTAGCTCTGAAAAGTCCAAAAAGCAAACTACACCTCCCAAATCATAATTTTCAGAAAGGACACACCTATGAAAGGCTAAGAAATCTAGCTCAGAAAAGTCAAAAATAGCAAATTAACCATCCCAAATCATAGGTTTCAGTCAACACACACCAACGAAAGACTAAGAAAAACCTAGCTCAGAAAAGTCAAAAATAGCAAACTACTCATCCCAAACTATTGGTTTCAGACAACATTCACCTACGAAATACTAGAAAACTTTAGCTCAGAAAAGCCTGAAACAGCAAACTAAACATCCCAAATCATAATTTTTTAACAACACATATCTATGAAAGGCTAAGAAACCTAGCTCAGAAAAGTCGAAAATAGCAAACTACACATCCCAAATCATAGGTTTCAGACACCACACACCTATGAAAGACTAAGAAATCCAACTCAGAAAAGTCAAAAATAGCAAACTACATATCCCAAATCATAAGTTTCAGTCAACACACACCAACGAAAGGCTAAGAAACCTAGCTCATAAAAGCCTGAAAAAGCAAACTACTCATCCCAAACTATTGGTTTCAGACAACATTCACCTAGGAAATACTAGGAAACCTTAGCTCAGAAAAGCCTGAAGTAGCAAACTACACATCTCAAATCATAGGTTTCAGACAACACACATCAACGAACGACGGGGGATCGGGGGAGGACCTTTGGGACCCAGGGAGGACGTTTGGGGGTCTGGGGGGGCAGTTGGGGACCGGTGGAGGGCCTTTGGGACCCCGTTGGTCCTTTGGGAGCTCGATGGGCCTTTGGGGGGCTGGTGGGCCCTTGAGGACCAGGGGAGGGCCTTTGAGGGTCTGAGGAGGGCGTTTGGGGGGCTGGGGCTCTTTGGGAGCTTTGGGGGAACTTTGAGTACCGGTGCTTCCTTCGGGGTTGGGGTAGGAGGATCGGAACCCTTTGGGGTTGGGTTAGAGGACCTCACAACACTGTTCAAATGAAACTTGTGTATTATAACATCCATAGAGTTTCACCATTAATTTCTCTTCTAAAATCTCTTCAAAAATCATCTTTTAAAATGTCTCTATCTGTTTCGCCCAAATAATCCCATAACCTCTCTAAAACGGTTTCGCCCAAATAATCCCTAAACGTAATTCAGCGTGTTCCTTTTGTTTGGCATCTCTGCGCTAATGCATTTCAAATTAATAAGAAACCTGATTCCCGCGCTAAAACAATTCATCGCTAAGATGTTTCTTGGAGAATGGTTTCCATGGCCTTTGGCTATTAATATCCTTTGGAGTTCGACCAAAAGAGTTGTTTCCGAGGTAAAGACATTAATGACTTGGATCTATTCCTGGAGAATCGTTTCTAGGTGAAAATTTTTAAAGTCTGACAGATGATGTCATTGGTTGATTGATCTGTCAAGAAAGGGGAAATTAATTTGTTGTTTCTAAGGGGAATTATTGATTCACGATAGGTGAATTGAGGTCGACAGCACAGGTGTTCCAAGGTCGATGTTGTTATTGTTGTAAGTGCACGCTCTCAGCGAATGTCAAGGTCAAATTGTTATGTAAACAAAGCCCTCTGATTGCCTGAGAATGGGGGATCTAACTGTTACCATGGAAACTCACAACATTTGGCTTGAACAACAATAACAAATACTGTTTCCCGGAAACTCATAACATCTGGCTTGAACAACAAATATTGGAAACACGCGATCTCCCGGAAACTCATAACATCTGCATTGAACAACAACAAGAAGGGAGTGACAAAGTTCCTGTTTTTCCCATTCTCACTGACAAAGACCACAAAAACATCAAATAATCAACACACATAACCATCCATGAAAACAGACATAAATGTGACAAAATTCCTGTTTTTTCATTCTCACTGACAAAATCCATAAAACCATGCATAAATTATGTCCTGTCACGAGTTATAGGGTCACCTCTACTTACAAATAGAATTTGTTATTTGGAAGTATGCTGACGTTTTCAAGAGGGATTTATCCTGGTGGGTAGGTTTTTTTTAACTGAAAGTAAGGAGCAACATTAAGACTTAAAACGAACAGAAATTATTACGTATATGAGGGGTTCTCCCCCTAGTCGATACCTCGCTCTTTACGCTAAAGTTTGTTTAGTACTTTCAAAAAAGCTATCTTTTCTAATTAAACCGCCTTTGTGATTCAGGGGTCGTTCTTAAAGAATTATTGTTTTAAAAAAACTACGTTTTCTAAAGAGTTAAAGAGGCTGAGTCACAAGTTCGAACCTTAAAACGCACAGGGATTAGGAGGTACAGTTGGGGGGCTGCCGCCCCCCCAAACCCCCCGCTTTTGCAGCCTTTAAATAAAAAAAACAAGTTTTTTAAACTGAAAGTAAGGAGCGACATTAAAACTTAAAACGAACAGAAATTATTCCGTATATGAAAGGGGCTGTGCCCTCTTCAACGCCTCGCTCTTTACGCAAAAGTTTGACTTCTCACAACTCTTTTTTTTTAACAACAAAATTTGCACATTTCTTAGTTGGAGCTTGGGCTACAAAATGCGATCACCGCTGTCTCTCTGCGACCGCTAGGACCGGAAATCGCTTAACATTGTAGTGGGTCGTCTCTTTAAAGAGTCACAAGTGTGCCTCCTTGATTAGCTCGGCAACGGAAAAACCCAACGGTTTTTTTTTGTCAAAGTCTCTGCAATCTATTTTCGAGGCAAGCAAATACAAAGTAAGATTTTCGTTTTTCGACAAAAAAAACTTCTGGGAAGGAGCTGGAATTTTTGGAAGCTTGCAGTCGGTCTTGTCAGGTTGAGAGGACTATTTTGATCTAATATAATGTTGAAATACTTTGCTTTTAGGAATTTCAACAATTAAGGTTTTAATCTCCCAAGCCCCATGCTTCAAAGCAGTGGAGACTTACCTGTAACCTGAAGGCCGACTGTGACATTCTTCTGGAGACGCCTGTTGAGCCGAAGGATTTAATACATTGGATTTAAAAAAGAAACTGAGTTTCTTTTTTAAACTTTAAATTCAATATAAACTCAACGCCTCGCTCTTTACGCTAAAGTTTTTATTGTTTAAAAAGAGTTGTGAGAAAGTCAAACTTTAGCGTAAAGAGCGAGGCGAAACTGAGGAAAAGAAACTGAGTTTCTTTTTTAAACTTTAAATTCAGTATATAAAAAATTTGCTCTGACAGGGAATCAAACCCAGATCTTCCGCCTGACAGTCAGGAACAACGAACATTGTACCACAGAGACACTTACGGAAATATTATTTTAGTCTCCCGTATCTATTTTTGACGCAAGCAAATCCCCACAAAACTTGATATCTGGCTTTTGGAAAATAAGGAAGGAAGGATCGGATTGAGCTGATATTTTGAGGATAAGCTCCCAGGCCCAAGGAAAGCTTATCCTCTAAATTTCAGCTCGATCGGACAACGTTAAAGGGAGGCCGTGGTGGGAAAAATTTACATGGGCACTTATAGGAAAACGAGGTTTGTCGTAAATGTGAATTCGGGGGATAATTTTTTCGGTCTGAAAATATCAAAAGGCCCTAACAGGTCGTATTCCGCTTCGAATGAGTCTTCATTCACTCGGATCCGTTGCCAACTGTGGCCTGTAGGCGTGGCTGATAAAAAAAAGAGAAATGAACATTGTGTGACTAAGGTGGGCTGTGGCTGGAGGGTCGAAACTTCCAGCCCACTTTTACCAATGAAGATAAAGTCGGAGGGGGTTGAAATTTTGCACGTTTCATAGTTGGAGCTTGGACTACAAAATGCGATCACCGCTGTCTCTCTGCGACCGCTAGGACCGTAAATCGCTTAACATTGTGGTGGGTCGCCTCTTTAAAGAGGCACAAGTGTGCCTCCTTGATTGTTTTAAAAAATAGGCTTGTGAGAAAGAGTCAAACTTTAGCGTAAAGAGCAAGGCGTTGAGGAGGGGAAAGCCCATTTCATATACGGAATGGTTTCTGTTCGTTTTAAGTTTTAATGTCGCTCCTTACTTTTAGTTAAAAAAAACTTTTTTTTTTATTTAATTATTAGTAAAGACCGTGGGAACAGTGAAGATTTAAAAGTAGAAAAGCTAAGTTTCAGGGTGTTTTTTTCATAGTTAAAAAGTGTTTGGAAGAATAGGAAGATACATCGGCAAACCAAGATTAGAATAAAAGAAGCAACAGCGATGACAGTGGTCAAAAATGGCTCTGAAGCATGGGCGCTCCGAAGAGCGGATGCAAATTTGCTAGATGTTTTCCAGAGAAGTTGCCTACGGATTGTTCTGGGTACCCGGCTGACTGATTGTATTTCAAGCAGTAGGCTGTACGAAAAATGTGGTTCAATCCACAGTTGCCAGGTGGCGCGCATTTGCGCCCCTTTTTTGAGTTGATTGCGCATTGAATTTTTCAAATTGGCGCATTGCGCTGATTTTGCGCATGTCAAAAAATGCGGCGCAAAGTGGGTGCACTTTGCCTTCACAATAACAATGAAAAAACTCAAAATTTTAAAGTCTATTGTTTACTGACAGATTCAGGAATCTGTCTATAAAGAAAGGTGGAATTTTCAGAACCACGTAGGGATTCTCATATCGCATTCCAGGCTCCATGACGACCTATATTTTGAATTATTAAAGCGTGCATTATCCTTAGCGTGAAAAACCAAATGGGAAAGTTGTCAAATTTCGATAAAAAAAAAAAAAAACACAGAAAAGAGTGGGAAAAGCTGACCTTTGATCGACATAGCTCAAGCAGCTCTTTCTGTCTTAAGCTTACCCAGCAGCAACCCTTTCGTCGAGAAAGTATTTTCTGTTATGAATCTTGTCAAGTACAGAATTCAAAACAGGATGCACCTTAAAATGCTTAACTCTACTGTGACCATCCGACCCAGGCTAAATTACCAGGGAAAGTGCTGCAGGGACTTTGATGCTACACCCGCTATGCTGAATAGATTTACCATTGAAATGTATGACATCAAAAAACCATTCAATGATATGAAAATGAAGATGAAACTCTTGAGGAAATTTTGGGTGATATAGAAGGAGGGTTTGCTGTTTAACTTTGAAAATGATCTTGAATACTAGTCGAAGATAAATACAATATATGATTAAAAAATGTACAAAACTAATTTGAAGTTCATTAAAAGGAAAACACAAATGAAATAACAATCGGAACTGTTGAAGGACCTTGCCAAATGCAATTTTGTCCCATATGTATGTCTTTGGATTCTGTTTCATGACAAAATCTCAGAACATTGTCTTTAGCCTGCAATTTTATAGATAGTTGCATTAATAACGGCCGGTCTAATTTCTTATCTTTGTCTTGGCCTTTCTTGTCGTTCTAATTTATATTTTGAAAGCTACGAAACATTTTGTTCTCATAACTAAATTTGAGAATTTATATCTTCTTCAGCTTTGAATTGGAATGTCATATAAACATTGTATAAAGAAATAAACTTTGATGACACTTACCTAAATGACATTTTGGAGAGATTTGACCTTCAAGGATCATGCCTCTCTTTAGTTCTACATTAGAAAATCCTATCTATTAGTTATTTTTATCAAATGCGCCTTTAACTTCCACGTTTTTTGTATGACTTGTCTATATTGCACGACAGTATACTGAGTACCTATTTCTTTTTTTAGTTCTTTAATCACAATTTCTATTGTTGATAGGGAATAATTCAGCATATTAGCCAGAAAGTAATGTAAAATACCACCTTAGATATTGACAAGTATTTTTTTTTGTTAGATCATCTTTAATTCCCTTTTTTATTTAATTCTCTGACATACCAGAGAACAAAGGAAAATATCTTTCTTGTCAAGCCAGAGACTGAGAACAGGAAATTTCGACCATAAAAGCGCATGTAATCAGTCAAAAATGCTTCACTGTTTCAGATTTCGGAATATGGTGCCGAAATATTTCAATGAAGACTGAATCCTACCAATTTAAAGTTCTAGTATTCTGAAAAGCAAAATTCACGCTATCTGGTAATATTGTCTCTGATTTTTTCTTTTTTTGCACTCATCCCTGCAAGATCTAATTTACCCTGAATGTCGAACTCCACCCCAAATTATATAGGTAAAATGCGCCAATGGCGCATTTTCGCTTCCCTTGATGCGCAATCTAAAGTCAGGCACCTGGCATCACTGGTTCAATCCCTCTTTCTAGGGCTATAATGAAACAAAGGTTGAGATGGATAGGGCACGTTGTGAGGATGAAGGATGATAGATTGCCGAAGATTGTCCTTTGTGGCCACCCGTCTAGGGCTAAACAGAAAGCAGGTTGTCCTCGTCTTTGGTGAGAGGACGTCATAAAAAAGATTTAAAGGAAATGGGAACTTCCTGGGAGGGTGTGAAAAGGGAGGCTTTGAATAGAATGGGATGGAGGAGGAGTGTGTGTAGCTGTGTTTGGCGTCAGGCGATTTGGTGCTGCGGTGAGTTGTTAGTAGTAGTAGTAGTACATGATATATAACTTGATACATTAAACTTGATATATTATATTAAAATTAGGATCTTCTTCGATTACATATTGCCTATAACAGCAATAAAGGCGTTATTTTGAAATAAAAACAAAGATCCTCGAGGGCCATTAATGTCCCATAGGGTGACGACAGTTGTCAGAGTTCCAGTTACAGGGTCTTTATACAGGGACAGTTAGCAAGCCTGTTACCCAACCTTGCGAGGAAGCCTGGACTCATCTTAGGGCTATTCAGACCTAGGGACAACAATTTTCTAATATTTTTCTTCTTGTATTGGTTCAAAATTTTTGAGTTTTTAGGGCAGCAAGACATTTTCGCCAGTCTTGCCATGTCGTAGTGTGACAATATAGCTTATGTTTTGCTGATTTTCACCCACATTTCTTTTTTTTTTTGTTAATTTGGCGCCAAGTACGATCAAAAACTGCATTTTTCATTAGCAATATCATTATTAATTTTGTCCAAATTTTTAAACATTGATATGGTGATGAAATTTTCCGGATAGCCAATTCAAATAATCACATTTAATTTTCAATGGCATTGGTATTTTCAGGTTTCAAAAATAACCTGATATTTACATTCAATCTCTACTAGTTAAGAAAAATAAAACGCAAAAAAAATAAAATATAATAAGAAATAACAATTACTTTCAGGAATTGATATTGCACCCTAGGCCATTAAAATAATTTCTTAGAGATGGCGGACGTGGAACTCAACTTGGATTACTATGAGGGTGGAAGTTTTCAAGGCACTCCAAAAGATTATATTGCCCGGATGGCCCGCAACAGTGTTATATCAATTCAAGGGGCGTCTCAGGGAGCTGATACAATATATGAAGGACTTTCTAAAATGGATGAAGATGGTAAAATGTGGCTGCCCTCTTACCTCAGAGTATGTACCTCTAGTAACATTATTTTGAGCTGTTAGTTGTTTACTTTCAAGTGGGCAACTGTTTGTAGCGTTATATTTATATTTTGTTTTAGGTAAATAAAGATAAATAATATGGCATTGAGCTTTACGGTCCTTACCGGTGGTACTGATCTCCATTTAATTGGTTTTCAGCCAGGAAGTACAATGGGGGGGGGAAGCCATCCTGCGCTTTCGCACATCGTTTCTTTTTATCTTCCCCAGATTTCTCCAGGTACCGTTTCGTTTTGCGCTGAAGAGGAGAGGCGTTTCTCCCCTCGAAATATTCGTTTTGTTGTGTTTTTTCAGTATTTTCATTTGGCCTTTAAAAACCCCATTTTGCTCGTTTTTCCTTCTTTATGGTAGTAGTAGTAGTAGTACTAGATATATAACTTGATATATTAAACTTGACATATTATATTAAAATTAGGATCTTCTTCGATTACATATTGCCTATAACAGCAATAAAGGCGTTATTTTGAAATAGAAACAAAGATCCTCGACGACCATTCATGTCTCACAGGGTGACGACAATTGTCAGCGTTCCAGTTACAAGGTCTTTAAACAGGGACAGTTAGCAAGCCTGTTACCCAGCCTTGCAAGGAAGCCTGGACTCATCTTAGGGCTATTCAGACCTAAGGACAACAATTTTCTAATATTTTTCTTCTTGGCTTGGTTCAAAATTTTCAAGTTTTTAAGGCAGCACGACATTTTTTACCAGTGTTGCCATGTCGTACTGCGACAATATAGCTTATGTTTTACTGATTTTCACCCACATTTCTTTTTTTTTTCTTAACATGGCACCAAGGAAGGGGTGATTGTAAAAACTTGGGAAGGGGTTCATTTGATTGAAAATTGAAAGTTCTAGTTCCATTTTAAGAGTCAAAAGTGACCGGATGGCAACTAGCCCACCTCCCAGCTTACTATTTTCTCCAAATGCATCTGATATAAATTTTGAGATAGCCATTTTTTTCAAAATTATCCACATATCATATAACAATGGCCCGGGGGTTGACACAGCCCCGTAAATTCCAGGGTCAAGGGTTTTAAATTATTCCTCAGGGGCACATAAGGCTTATAGAAGGTAATGGTCGCATAAATTTTGGAGGAGGCTCATTTGGTTGGAAATTGAAAGTTCGAGTTTCCCACTTTAAGAGCCAAAAACGATCAGAGGGCAATAGTCCCACCACGCCCTCTTTTCCTCAAATACATCCGATCGAAAATTCGAGATAGTCATTGTGTTCAAAACAGTCCAAGGATTATATACCAATACCTTCTGGGTCGATGCAACCCCTAGAGCCCTGAAGCAAGGGTTGTAACTTATTCCTCAGGGGGTATAAGGTTTTAATGCAAAAGAAGGCGGTAGAAACATTGGAGGCCGCTCGTTTCCCCTTTAGTTTTATTTCCCTTTAAACAGTCAAAAGTGATCGGAAGGAAAATAGCCCCCCCCCCCTCCTCACGTCCTCTTTTCCCAAAATGCATCCGATCTAACTTTTGAGAACTATTTTCAAATTAGTTCAAAGATCATATAACAATGCCTTCAGGGTTGACAAAATCTCTAGAGTCCGGGGGAAGGGTTGTAAGTTATACCTCAGGGCCATATAAGGTTTTTATGGAAGCAGTGGTCATATTGGAAAGAACTAATGAAATTAGCTTAATATTTGATATACAATGATATACATATTTTAACTGCTGAAAGCTCATCAGTTGAAGATTTTGTTTCACTGTAATTTTCATTTTATTTTCAGTGTTGTAATAATTGCAGAAGAAAATATTTGTAATACAATCCGTTTTCAGTAGGGTGTCAACGATGCAGTAGGCTTTATACTTTTACAGTTAAAGAAGGGGGCAGTAGCGAAACTTGTTTGTAGTTATTTTTTTCGTTTTTATTTTGATTTGCATATTTAATTTAAGCTTTACTCGTTTTAAGATGTGTTTATTCATTTGTATTAGTTCCTGGTGCATGTTTGTTTACTATGGTTGTTTATTTAATTTCTGTTCGTTTTGGGTTTTATTTATTCTTTAACAGCAAAAGATTTTTTTCTTCATTTTAAGCTTGATTTGCATAGCCAATTTAAGTTTTTCTCGTTTTAAGATTCATTTGTTCATTCTTACGGTACCTGTTGTATGTTTGTCCGCTATGATTGATTGTTTAGTTTCTGTTCGTTTTGGGTTTCATTTATTCTATAATAGTAGTATCTGGTCATTTTGAGTTTGAACTACTGTAGAGTTTATTTTTGCTGACATCAAGTTTAATATGGTCTTTACTTGTCTTTTAACAATTTTTTTGCGGATTTTTTAAAGATTAATCTAATTAAACAAATAAATACCGTGATAGGATTGCCAGCATCAAAGATGCACTAGTATGCAACAGAACTAGCCAAAATCCAGCGAAATTAAAAGTAGATTTCAGGCAAAAAAAAAATTATACCCCATAAAAGAATACCATTTGTATTGTTTTCGTTTTTTCTTTTCGATTATTGTGCTCCTGTTATACTATATTCATTAATTTACTATCCCAAGTAGGTAATTAGTAGATACTCTCTTGTATGGCCGTCATTTTGCAAATAAATTACCTAATAAATTACCTATGTAAATAAATTATCTATGTATTGTCGTAATTCCTTTGTGCAGTACTTTTTTCATTATCTTAATCAGTAGTTTTTTTTTCTGCTTGACCTTTTTTGACTTTAAATGTATTGACCTTGAAGTAGCACTTGCTACTTTGGATGTTCCTTGTTTTTTGTTATCTTTTTTTGAAACGAAAAATAGTAGCGAAAAAAGAATAAAAAAAGAAGAAAAAGAAAAAGAAGATAAAAAGAAGAAAAAAGATAAAGAAGAAAAAAGAAGAAAAAGAAAAAGAAGAAGAAGCCAGTGAAAGAAGAAGGATACTAGGCAGATCTTTTGGTAGTGACCTCCGTTCAATCGTTCTCAGTGCAGATTGAAACCCCCTTAAAAATATAAAAAGATAATGTTTTCGTTTTGTCATAATTAGCAAGTATGGACTCATTCATGACATGCGAATGTTAGCTTGAGGCTACTGTGATGAATAAGCATACCTTGTTCTACATATAACACGTTCTAAGACCACACTTGGCATACTTAACGTTTGACAAAGAAACGAGAAAATATAATTAAAAAAAGTAACCAAAAAAGCCACCCGAAACCAAAGAAGCTCCACAAAAGCTTCCGCGAAGCCGTCCTCAGCGCTAAAAAAATAACCTTTTGAATTGAACTGTAAGACAGCAGAAAGAAGTGTTTCTTCTGCTCTGTTACAGTTCACTTCAAAAGGTTATTTTGTTTTATTCTTTTTCCTTTTTTGGAGCTATGAGAAAGGCTCGGCGGAATCTTTCAGGAAATATCTGCTTTTGTCTTTTCGCTTCTGGCGGTGTGTCCAGTGACTGAAAGCCACCCTCGTTTTCTTTGACTATTGTTTAATTATATTTATATATTTTTTTTTCCAACGTCTACGTAAAATATCTTATATAAGAGTAAATCTAATAGAAATCTAGTATCTAGTATACAGATATTTATATAAAACTATATATGCAGACTTAACAGCTCCTTTGAAATAGAATGTAAGTTGACTTTAAACAAAATGCTATAAAAAATGAAGTATTTAAATCATCTTAGTTTATCTGTTCAAGCTCATCTGAGGGATAACAATAGCCTAAATGGGCTTTAGCCCCACCCCTATATTGGCTAAGGGCATTAATTCCTCTTCATGTAACATCATCACTGAAATACGTAAAGGTCGTATCTGTCATTTTTGCCCTTCTTAAGTAATTATCAAAGCTGTTCTCAAAGGGTGGATTGGATGGAGGATGTAGTGTAGATCAAGTGGATCCAAGACTGATAGAACATACACTACCCTTCTGATCCTTCCTTTGAATCAGTGGTGATTCTGGCCTCTCTTGCGCCCGAGGCAAAATATTAATATGCGCCCCCTGTCTCCCACAAAATTTTCAGGTTAGATTTTACCAATAGTTTCATTTATTAACAGAATTATTTTCAAGTTCTTAATTAATTAGTAATCTGTTTTTTATTTGCTATTGAAATTATTCAATTATTATTAATTATATTAATTTAAATATTTGAATTATTAAATTATTTGTATAAATTAATTATTGATTTATTAATTATTTCATTTATTAACTGCACCTTCTACTTTATTAATAAAATTTCGAATTACAGAATGATTATAACCGTTAGATTATTTGTTTGGAATTTTGCGCCCCTAAAATTTCTGTGCCCTGGGCAAGTGTCTTCTCTGTCTCTCCCCTAAAACCACCTCTGCTTTGAATGCAGCTTAACAAATTATTAATTAGTAATCTGTCTTTTATTTGCAATTGAAATTATTCAATTATTATTAATTATATTAATTTAAATATTTTAATTATTTAATTATTTGTTCTAATTAATATTTAATTTATTAATTATCTTCATTTACTAACTGCGCCTTCTACTTTATTAATAAAATTTCAAAATTACAGAATGACTATAACCGTTAGATTATTTGTTTGAAATTTTGCGCCCCTAAAATTTTTGTGCCCTGGGCAAGTGTTTTCTCTGTCTCTCCCCTAAAAACACCTCTGCTTCGAATACAGCTTAACAAATCGTGCATACGACCTTTAGGCGTAAAAGCAACGAAATATATTATTTTATATCTTTTTTTTACTTAGTCTCTCCTCTATACAGGTTATGTACATTCCCGACTTTGAGAGGGTTTATAGTTATGGAATCCTTTATCTATAGTTAGGGTGCATATGTTGTATTAAAAAATTATATTTTTTTCAGAAAGAATTTGATAGAACAAACATCGAAGAAAATTATATAAAGTTTAATCGGCGTCTTTTGCATGCATCTCTGAAACGGTTCCTGATAATGCAAATGATCGTCAGTATTGCAACAATAATATTCCTTCTAGCAATAAATACAGTAAGTTCAAATTTTTTACTTTTCTGATATTCACTTATTTTGGATTTCTCAAATCAAAACACTCGTACGTTTGTCATTTAGCTATAACAATATTGTTCATCTTGCCTTTTGGATCGATTAATAATACATTGAGAAATAGGTGAGTAGTATCCCCTTACTACTTTCTACAACACCTATATGGATTTCTCCTTTAGTGACCAGGTGCCGCAATTTTATGTAACTTCCCATCCCTGGTAAGATTTCCATCCTTGGCAAGAGTCCTGGGATGCTTCAATTACTTGGAATGTGGTCGGTATAATACAAAAGTTCAATTAACAAGGGGAGCTCCTAGCCCCTCCCTCCTGTTTCTAGCGGACGGTTGGCAAGATTTCAAGCGCATGATTTATTACGTGACACACCCCTGTTTCTAGCTGACAGGATTCCCAAGGGAGCCCTCTGACGTCACGACAGCCATGGGAAAAATAGCATTAGATTTCTACGACAGCCCTCTGACGTCACAAAACCCTTGGCAAGATTACCGCCCTGGCGAGATTCCTATCATGGCAAGATTCCCACCCCTGGCAGGCTTCCTGGAATTCCAGGCGCATGAATATGATTAGTTGGGGTGTGATCGAGATAATACAAAATTTCAATTAGCAAGGGGAGCTCATAACCCATCGCACCTGCACAACGCAGTTGCCAGTTCTATTAAAGAGAACACACATGGCAAGACTCCCCCTCTGGACTCCAAGGAGGTCACACGACTTACCCCGTGTCAAACGGTCAGATGTATTTTGCTTGACGCAATTTTATGTAACCCCGCTACGGGAACTCATTGGGGAATCCCCGCTTGTAACGTAGCGACAGCTCGCACCTTACGTAATGATTATGCAACACTGTCAAGTAATAATTATTTTGACATTTTTATTTTTAGCCGAAACGTAAAAAGTTTTTTCTTTCATTAACTTAATGGCGGCACACATTTTATGTAAGGTCACGTGATGATTGTGCATCCATCACTGCCGGATAAAACATTTTTTGAAATTTTCCGCCCGAATTCCTCAACACATTTTTTCCTCCTTATGACTTTTTATTTTTCCGCCCGAAACATACAATGCTTTTTTTCGTTCATTCTTTTTCCTTAGTTCTTGACCCCACAAGGACTCGATAGGTCAATTTTTTTGCATTAGAACTGTGCATTAACCGAGAGGACTAGACCGCTATTCCCAGTATTTTGTCCTACTCTTAATATTCTAAAATTAACCTAATGCGTGATACCTAATATTCCCCATTTTTGGCAAACACTAGAATGACGTGTTAGTCTCAAAATTTGACACGCTCCCGGAAACTTTGCTCTCAAGACATTATTAAAGGGAAATGCGTGCCTTACTTGTGCTAAGAAATACATCTTAAAAGCACAGACATTGTAAATTAAAGGTTTTATTATTTCAAACAAATTGACAAACAATATTAAAAACATAGAAAAAGACAGATAAAAAACACGACAAAATTAAAGGTGAAAAAAGCCAAAAAGCCAAAAAAAAGAACCCTGTATAATAGAAAATCGGGGGTCCTAGCATGCAGCCCAGGGGAGGTTAGGGGGAGGGGGAGTGATATTAGAGATGGATTTAAATTGTTTTAAGAGCGTTTAAGGAAATACCCCTTTTTCATTGAGTTAAACTTATGAATGTTTTACAATATAAATATCCTAACAATTGGTTCCACCTTCCACCTAGCATTTATTTTCAGAGGGCGCTTTGATAATAGATGCAATTTTTAGGCATTATTGTGGGTTATAAAAGGATAAAATATAAACAATAACAAGCGTGATTTAAGGAAAGATGAGGGAAGTGGACTCCAGGGGAGGGGGGGTGGGGTGTCTGTTTTGGAAGAGGGCCTTTTTTTCTGTCGCCAGCTCAGTAATGCCCTTTTTTTATTTAGTCATTTATGTTTATGTTTATTTTTTTCGTTGCGTAAAGTGGTAAATTTCAAGTATCTAATTTTTAAATGTTTTCTAATTTTTATTGTTAGCCCGCAGCGACCCTCCCTCCACTAGGGTAACGGCCCGCTCACTGGCCGCCTTCAAGGGAGTGTCCAGTCCAGCGAACGGTTTTTCTCAGTCCTTACGCTACCCAGGGCACATTTTTAAGCAAAAATATGAAAACACGCCAAGGGGAAATTCTTTTTCGAGAAATTGTTGTTCCCACCCTTCCTGCGCACTGTGGGGGAGCTTGGTTAGTGTTTACTCATTCCGGGGACGGAATCCGGACTTCGGCTAGGTGATAAAGGAGGTTCAAAAATGTTCGCACTCGAGGTATTGTAAAAAGTAGTAAAAATAGGGAAATTAACATAGAATTTCTGGGATATGCCCTCCTTTGACGTCACAGCATCCCTGTTTCTAGCGTTCATCTGGCAAGATTCCCACTCCTGACAGACAACCAGGAATTCCCGGAGTTCTAATACTTCTTCTGTATTAGCATGATTCCTAGCCATTTTTTGACCCCCAGAATTTTCGTGCCGAGGTCTAATATGAATGACGCCATTAAATCTTGCAGGCTAGACTCCAGAATCCCATGGGGGACCCCCTCCCCCCCTCCTCTGAGCATGGTACACACGCAGATGCTGCTTAATAACGATGGTGCACATCTTAAGCAATGACAGCTAATGGGAGAGGTTGGAAGATCATCTTTAGAGAAGGGTAGATACGCAAACCGTAAAAAATTATACTTATGGCCCAGAGTGGAATGGCGCTACAACACTGTTTTCAAACTGACACCAGCCCTCATCACTCCACTCCCCACCATCACCCGTCTGGTACCACTCCTCACCCCTCTAGGAGCTTTTCAACCTTTTTCGCCCCGAAAATAAGCTAAAGAATCCCATTAAATACTATATTTTTGAAAACAGAGATGCCCCCTTTCTTTACTAGTGTTTGATACTCTAAGCATTTCACCTCACAATGTTACACTATTATTGCCCCTGTGACACACTTCTCTCATCGCCCCATCTCTCCCAACACACTTTTCAGACATTTCTTGTTAAAAGTTTTACTTCAAGTCATTTATTCGGGTTTTTGCATGCAATTCACGCCACAGTACCACGCTATAACTACTCTCTGGCACCCCTACGACACCCTTCTGTCATTGCCCCATCTCCCCCAAAATAATTTTCAGACATTTCTTGTTAAAAGTTATGCCCCAATACTAAAAAATACTCTTCAAAAGGCTTTATGATATCATTTCCCTCATAGAGCTGTCATATTATCGCTTAAAATTTATACGACTTTACTAAATTTGACTTTATTTATACCCCAATACTAGGTAATACTTTTCAAAAGGATTTATTTTATCATTTTACTCATATGGGGTGTCGTATTTTCGCTTAAAATACATATTCCTTTTTTAGTTTCGACTTTATGCATATCCCAATAGTAAACAATACTCTTCAAAAGACTTTATTGTATCGTTTCACTCTTAGGGAAATTTATCATCGCTTAAAATATATATGACTTTATTAATTTTGACTTTATGCATATCTCAATACTAAACAATACTCTTCAAAAGGCTTTATTGTATTTTTTCCCACATAGGGCTGTCGTATCATCACCTAAAATGTATACAACTTTATTAATTTTGACTTTATGCATACACCAATACTAAACAATACTCTTCAAATGGCTTTATTTTATCATTTCCCTCATGAAGCTATCGCATCATCGTTTAAAATGTATTTGACTTTTTAGATTCGATTTTTATGTCTACCCCAATACAAATCAGTACTTTTCAAAAGGGTTTATTGTATCATTTTCCAAATAGGGCTGTCATATCATCGTTTAAAATACGTAAGACTTTACTAATTTCGACTTTATGCGTACTCCAATACTAAGCAATTCTCTTCAAAAGGCTTTATTACATCATTTTACCAATAGGGCCGTTGTATGATCGCCTAAAAAGGCTTTATTAATTTCATGTTTATGCATACCCTAATAATAAAAAATACTCTTCAAAAAACTTTATTATACCATTTCCCTCATTGGGCTGTCATATTATCGCTTAACATTTATAGCACTTTATTAATTTTGACTTTATTTTTACCCCAATACTAAGTAATACTTTTCAAAAGGATTTATTGTATCATTTTCCTCATATGGGGTGTCGTATTTTCGCTTAAATACATATTACTTTTTTAATTTCAACTTTATGTGTATCCCAATAGTAAACAATACTCTTCAAAAGACTTTATTTATCATTTCCCTCTTAGGAAAATATATCATTATCTTTGTTTAAAATATATACGACTTTGTTAATTTCAACTTTATGTATAACCCAATACTGAGGAATACTTTTCAAAAGGGTTTATTGTATCATATTCCTCATATGTCTTTCGTATTGTCGCTTAAAATGTATACGACTTTAATAATTTTGAATTTAGGTATACCCCAATACTAAGTATTACTTTCCAAAAGGCTTTATTGTATCATTCCCTCATAGGGCTGTTATATATTGCTGAAAATATATACGTCTTTATTAATTTGGACCTTATGCATACCCCAATACTAAGCGATACTTTTCAAAAGGCTTTATTGTATCATTTTCCTAATATGAGATGTCGTATCTTTCCTTAAAATACATATTACTTTATTATTTTCGACTTTATGCATACCCCAATAGTAAACTGTACTCTTCAATGGGCTTTATTGTATCATTTGCCAAATAGAGCTGCCGTATCATCGCTTAAGATATTTATGACTTTATTAATTTCGACTTTATGCATACCGTAATGCTAGACAATGCTCTTCAAAAGGCTTTATTGAATCATTTCCCTCATAGGGCTGTCTTATCATCGTTCAAAATATATATGACTTTGTTATTTTCGACTTTATGTATACCCCAATACTAAGCGATACTTTTCAAAAGAGTTTATTTTATCGTTTCCTCATAGGGCTTTTGTATTATCGCTTAAAATATATTTGAATTTATTAATTTCGACTTTGTGTGTACCCCAATACTAATCAAATCGTTTCAAAAAAGGTAAAAAAAGTGAAAAAAAAAATTTAAAGTAAAAAAAATTAAGTCAAAAAAGAAGTGTAACTACAAACATTATTTTCCTAATAGTAAAAATCACGACTAACATATCTATATCATCTTCATAAAGAAAGAAAAACGAGCAAAAATGGGGTTTTTATAGGCCAAATGAAGATACTGAAAAAACAAAGCGAATATTTCGAGAGGACAAACGCCTCTCTTCTTTAGCGCGAAACGAAACGATGTATCAATAAAAGCCAAAAATTAAAAGAATTAAAACCAACTACCTAACAACCATAAAAGCGAGTTATTCACCAATATCCGCGATTTGCACAAAATCCAAAAAAAATATGAACTGCCATCGACGGATACTAGCGAACAACTGACAAAGAGAAGGAACCAATTCATTCACTCAAAAAAACAAAAGGAACCAGCAATTAAGTAAGTTGGAGAACTATGTAATTTGATTTCGGATTTTAATTAATGTATTTCTTGCAGACACCCTTTGAGACCTAAGGGGTTGTTCACGTGTTTGAATAGATGACTGGGAAAGTGGTTCAAGGTTTATTTCAGGGATTACTAAAGTATCGGCTTCTCTTTTGAGAAAACCGAAATTTGACTCGTTTATTCTTAAATCACCGGAATCTCTGTTTAAAGCTAGACCTAAATGTTGGTATTTATAAATTTCAACAGCTTCTCTGTAGTGCTGGACAATACCTTTGTCATGCGAAATAAGACTAGCTTGATTAAACAAAATAGTTTGGTCTGGTTTTTCAAAAATGTGCTCTGCAAGGGCAGAGTCAAAATTTTCTGGTTTTTTCCGCTTTTTAAGTGTATTATTAATTGAAATAGAGTGCTGAGTTAATCTATCCGTTAGTCGCTGATCAGTTCTTCCGATATACCAAAGACCACACGAACAAGGAATTCTGTAGACACCGGAGTTTTCACCTATCGGGATAGGGTCTTTACCTTGATAAATTTGGGACCTTATAGTTTTTCTGGGTCTATAATAAGTGTAAATGTTATTTTTCCTTAGATTTTTTGAAATATGATCTGAAATCCCTTTAACATATGGGAGACAAAGATAAACTGAATTTTCCCTTTGATTTGTGTTTTCTGTGGAACTATCTGATAATCTTTTAATGCGTTTTGCAATTACAGAATTTATTAAACTAATTGGATAACCATTCACAAATAAAATATCTCTAAGGTGGTTGAGCTCTAAATCCAAGAAACGTGTTGAACAAACTTTCAATGCTGTATCAACTAGAGAAGTGACAACTCCTCTTTTCACAGCAGGAGAATGATTTGAGGAATAACTTAAGTAACGGTCATTATGTGTGGGTTTTCTATAGACACTAAACTCGAAACATGAATCATTTCGGTGCACCAGAACATCTAAGAAAGGAAGACGCCTCTCTATCTCTGATTCCTTAGTAAATTTCAGTTTTGGATCCAAGGAGTTGAGCAAGTGAAGAAAAGAACCCAGAGACTCGTCACCATGCTCCCATAAATAAAAAATGTCATCTTTAAAACGAACCCAAAATTCAGGTTTACAAGAACTTTGCAAAATAGCCCTTTCTTCAAGGTCTTCCATGAAAATATCAGCCTGTATTGGAGAAAGGGGGCACCCATGGAGAGCCCATATTTCTGTCTATAAAAAATGCATCTATAATGGAAGTAAAAAGAAGTTCTGTTGCAAAGGGCTGTAAGCGAAAGAAGTGTCTGATTCGAAAGAGTAGAATTTTCTGATATAGATGGGTTAGAATTAAGTTTTTGCTCCAAAAACAGTTCGGCCTTTTGAGAATCACAATTGGTATACATTGAATCTGCATCAAAACTGCCAATTCTTGTATTTGGTTTAACCGAAACTTGCTTTACCTTGGAAGCAAAATCAGCGGAATTTTTAATATAGGATTTTTGAGCCTGAATTAGTGGGCGAAATATCACTGATAACTTGTCCTCTCGAAATATTCGCTTTGTTTTTTCAGTATCTTCATTTGGCCTATAAAAACCCCATTTTTTGCTCGTTTTTCTTTCTTTATGTGATGTCAGGCCAATGTGGTTTAAGAAATTATCTTATATCATCTTCATTTCTTATTGCGAAAATATCACAAGTGATTTTTTTGTTTTCATTTTATTCTGTGTCATTTTAAGGCATGAAAAAAGGAAAATATTTCTAAATAAAAAAAAAACTAAAAAAATTTGGATTAAAAAAAATTTCAAAAAATTAAGGAAAAAAGGGGGTACAAAAAGTTGGGGGAGGGGACATTGGACCCCTAGGAGGTTGGGACATCGATGACCAAGGGCTGCCGTATCATTGTTCAGAATATATAAAACCTTATCAATTTCAACTTTATACATACCCCAATGCTAAGCAATATTTTCAAAAGACAAAACGTTTATTCATATAATTTGCACGACTTGAATATTAAGTATTACAATAACTGGACATTGCTTTTAATCAATGAAAATAGAATGTTTGCTAATCATATCCTGACAGGAATATGTATGTCATTCTCACAAAAGCTTTAGATAACTGCCTCGGCGGATGGCTATGTAAGTAGGTCAATGCTCTAGTTTAGTAGTGCCCAAATAAGGGTATATCCTCTGTATTGCATAGCATTCAAATGGCCTGAGGAGATATCACCTCTGGACGTAGAGCCCCATCACTATTGTTGCCCAGTACTAACATATACGGTTTTTATGGAAGAGGTGGTCATATAAACTTGGGAATGGGCTCATGCGATTGGAAATAAATAGTTCTAGTGCCTTTTTTAAGAGTATAAGTGATCAGATGGAAACTAATCCCTAAACGTACTCTTTTCCCCAAATGCATCCGAAAGAAATTTTTAGATAGATAGTTCGTTCAAAATAATCCAAAGATCACATAAAAAGGCCTTTGGGGTTGACGCAACCCCCTAGAAACAAGGGACAAGGGTTGTAAGTTATACCCCTGGGTCATGTAAGGTTATTATGGAAGCGGTGGTCTTATAAACTTTAGATGAGGTTCTTTTAATCTGACATTGAAAGTTATAGTTCCATTTTAGAAGCAAAAACTGATTGAGGGCAATTAAACCCCCCCCCCCCTTCCTATGACGTTTTCTTTTCCCCAAACACATCTGATCAAAACTGTGAGGTGGCCATATTGTCCAAAATAGTCCAAAAGACAAGGTAACAATTCCCCCAAGGTTGACACAACCCCCCAGAGCCCATGGGCAGGGGTTGTAAGCTATGCCTCGGGAGCATATAGGTTTTGTATGGAATGGGTGGTCGTATTAACATCGAATGGGGCTCATTTGATTGGAAGTTGGAAGTTCTAGTTGTCTTTTAAGATTCAAAAGGGATATGAGGAACCAACCACCCCCCCTCCTCCCACGCCTATCTCTTCCCAAAATACATCCAATCAAAATTTTGAGACTGCTATTTTGTTGAGCATTGTTCAGAGGTCAAGTAATTATAGCTTTGAGGATGTACCCCCAATCTTCAAGACAAGTTCTGTAAGTTAGACAATTGGTCTATTGTTTACTGTTTACACATAGTATATGTTATTGAGAAAGGTGGGCGTGTTTGACCTTTACTTTCCAAAAGACGAAGGATATTCCGGTGAGCCTTTCAGAGAATGTTGAGTGGAGTGTTGAACTAAGCTAAAACAAGAAAATCTGACAAACCTTTGAGGGGAAATTTGTAATGAACCAAAACTTGTTATATACATGCTGATTGCTGATACAGGCATATCACCAATATTTTTGGAACGGCTTGGCGTATCAGGATGAAAATTCTGGGGCATCATGAGGGATGTTCAACTGGCCAAAAGACAACATGTAGCTGCTACTACTGTATTTAATACTGCTACTACTACTGATACTACTACTACAAATACAGCACTGTTACTGCTACTAGTGCTCCTACTACTACCACTATTACTATGATACTAGTTCTATTAAGGCTACGCGTATGAAGCTGAAAATTTGACAGAATTTTGAGGGGGAATTTGAACAAAATCAAAACACACTATATGCGTGCAACTTGTCAAAAGGCAATCTCTCAACAATGGAGTTGTGTATTAACTTCGAACTTTCAGAGTGCTTAAAGGGGAAGATCCATTGACCAATAGGTAATACGTGCATACTACTATTAGCCCTACTACCACTGCCACTTTTACTGTTGCTACAACTGCTACTAAACTACTCAAACTACTAATTCAATTCCACCTACTTATAAGGATTAGAGTATTAAGATGAAAAGGGTGTCAAAAGGAAATCAAAAGGAAACATTGGCAATATTTTTGGAATCACTTACTATATCAAGATGAAACCTCCAGGTGTCGTGAAGTGGATGTTCAACTGACCAAAAGGGAACATGTACATGCTACTACTGTCATTAATACTGCTGTTACTACTGTTTCTACTACTGCTAGTACAACGCTACTACTGCTGCTATTACTCCTACTACCACCACTACTGCTATGATATTTGTACTATTAAGGCTAAGCGAATGAAGTTGAAAATGTGAGCGAACATTTAGAGAAAATTTGCACTAAATCAAAAGATAGGATGTGCATGCAGATTGTCAAAATGGGGTATGTCAATAATGGATTGGGTGTTAAGTTGGGACTTTTAGAGAATGCTTAAATGGGAAGATCAATTGACCAAAAGGCAATATGTGCACGCTACTACTATTACTCTACCGCTGCTACATTTGCTACTACTACTACTATTACTACTACTACTTCTACTACTGCTATTACTAAGATAAAAATTACATACAGGGTATGAATATACAGGTTATCAAAAAGACATATCGATGATACGAGGGATGTTCAAAAAAAACTCCATTGACCAATAGGTAATACGTGCATACTACTATTAGCCCTACTACCACTGCCACTTTTACTGTTGCTACAACTGCTACTAAACTACTCAAACTACTAATTCAATTCCACCTACTTATAAGGATTAGAGTATTAAGATGAAAAGGGTGTCAAAAGGAAATCAAAAGGAAACATTGGCAATATTTTTGGAATCACTTACTATATCAAGATGAAACCTCCAGGTGTCGTGAAGTGGATGTTCAACTGACCAAAAGGGAACATGTACATGCTACTACTGTCATTAATACTGCTGTTACTACTGTTTCTACTACTGCTAGTACAACGCTACTACTGCTGCTATTACTCCTACTACCACCACTACTGCTATGATATTTGTACTATTAAGGCTAAGCGAATGAAGTTGAAAATGTGAGAGAACATTTAGAGAAAATTTGCACTAAATCAAAAGATAGGATGTGCATGCAGATTGTCAAAATGGGGTATGTCAATAATGGATTGGGTGTTAAGTTGGGACTTTTAGAGAATGCTTAAATGGGAAGATCAATTGACCAAAAGGCAATATGTGCACGCTACTACTATTACTCTACCGCTGCTACATTTGCTACTACTACTACTATTACTACTACTACTTCTACTACTGCTATTACTAAGATAAAAATTACATACAGGGTATGAATATACAGGTTATCAAAAAGACATATCGATGATACGAGGGATGTTCAAAAAAAAACTCCGATAGAAAATCAGTCGAAAATAAACCAAAAACGTATGGCACCAAAGAGTTTGTGAAAATATAGCTTTTTCTTAAAGGTACATTTGGCGTTGGGAACGGACAGTTTGTTATTGTTTGAATTTTTATCAACAGAAAGTATCTTAAAATTTAACTAATCTGTTTCGCTTATTTATTTTCCTAGTTCAGCGTGGCAGAACGAACGAAACTGTAATACTGCCAAAAGAACTTTCCAAAAGAGCGTCTATTCAGTTTTTAAAATGTCAAAGTCCTCCCAACCAGTTATCGATTAGAACAATTCTGATAAGCGAATAGAATAAGTAACGCAAATCCGAACGGTGATTTCAGCATCCAAGATGGCATTTACGTGTTATAGCAACCACACCAAAGAAGTGAAGTTAGTTTATTCCTAGTGAAATATACCAAAATACAATGAAAATATAATACTTTAGCAACAAAATTATGGAAACTATACCCGTATTGTAGTTTATCTCACTGAGACTAAGCTAATTATCCCCATATGTAGACAGAGCAACCAGTTTTACTCAGATCAAGAACTTAAGTGTGGTTGCTATAACACGTAAGTACCCCCAAGATTCCCATGGCCGACCTTTGCTTCCCCAAATCCCCTATACATTTGGTTTCTATTCAGTATAATTTTTAGGATTACTTGCTGCGATCTCTGCCAGACGTCATCGTTCAAGCCGTCTTATTCATCCTTAGCTTCGTTTTATTCCTGATAGTTTTCAGGGAACAACTTACTCAAAGACTGCCTTATTTTTATACTATTGTGTCTATTGTGATTCCTCTAGTGCTATTAGGACTAGATATTGGTTTGCAATCCTTTTATGTGTTCAGTGCAGATAATGGTACACATTTGCCCTGGGCATTTTACGTAATAAGTGCTATCTACTCATTTATGCCCGTTCAGAAAGACTGGGTGGTGATTTTAATTGGAGGAATTGCTTCCATAGTGTACCTTCTCTTTTCCGGATTGATTATATACACGAATGATGAAGTTAATATGCTGAAAAGGGTAAGTGATTTCAAAATTTTATATACAAATTTAAATAGTGTATATAAGCCATTCTAAAGTCAAATCTATTTACAACGCTTTAAAAGACAATTTTTTTAAATATGAATTTATATTGACTTTTTTTAACTACTCTTTAATTAAATTTTCTTTAATTAAGAATCATTACCTACAATGAAAATAATTACTAAAAATTAATTCCAACTTTCTAAAGCCAGTTTAATCAGATTAACACTGTAAATTCCATAAACACATTTTGTTTTGGCTTTAAACTTGATTTTCCAGATTGTTTATATAGGTACTTGTATGATATACGCCTTACCTAATGTTTTTCTAATATATTTCTCTGACACTCAATCCTAATGAAATATACCAAAGTACGATAAAAATATGTTTTTCGTGTTTTCAATGTTTTTTGTTCGTGGTATTCTAGACTTAAAGTTAGGTTAGGAGGGGATTAGACAGAGGGGGATATTATAGTCGTCTATTTTCAGTTTGTTAACACTGTAAATTCCATAAACACATTTTGTTTTGGCTTTAAACTTATTTTCCAGATTGATTATATAGGTACTTGTGTGATATACGCCTTACCTAATGTTTTTCTAATATATTTCTCTGACACTCAATCCTAATGAAATATACCAAAGTACGATAAAAATATGTTTTTCGTGTTTTCCATGTTTTTCGTTCGTGGTATTCTAGACTTAAAGTTAAACTTAGGAGGTGGTCAGACAGAGGGGGATATTATCGTCGTCTATTTTCAGTTTGTGTCTAAAAGAGTAGAGATGCCCCTATTGATCCGATCAGAACCACGTGGTTTATGGTTTTTGTCAGTGAGAATTTGAAAAACAGGAATTTTGTCACATTTATGGATGGTTTTATGGTTTTTGTCAGTGAGAATTTGAAAAACAGGAATTTTGCCACATTTATGGATGGTTTTATGGTTTTTGTCAGTGAGAATGAAAAAACAGGAATTTTCTCACATTTATGGTTGTTTTCATGGATGGTTATGTGTGTTGATTATTTGATGGTTTTATGGATTTTGTCAGTGAGAATGGAAAAACAGGAACTTTGTCACTTCATTCTTGTTGTTGTTTTGGGCACACGATAGAGTCATAAGGGGAACACGTGGTTAATGGGGTCAATGTTGTTGTTGTTGTTTTGGGCACGCGATAGAGTCATAAGGGGGAACACCTGGTTAATGGGGTCAATGCTATTGTTGTTGTTTTGGGCACGCTCTCAGCGAATGCCAAGGTCAATGTTGTTGTTGTTTCCGAGCCAACTTTCTTTTCTGGTCAGTCTAGAGTTGGCAGTCAGAGTGAAAGGATTGAAAAATGAATAAATTTGAGAAAGAGAGAATTAGATCAAATCTAGTGTTTATGGAAAAACATTTGATTTTGGATGATGATTTCCCCGCCATTTGGAATAATCCTCATTGGACTATTGTATGAAACTTTTAAAATGTGATTCAAATGCTTATACTCAATTTATTGATATCTTGATCACGACACGTCAGAATGATATCGTGGATATACTTTCATTGCCAATGTAGATGGCTCCTCCTTCGAAAGAGGCAACGTCACAGAGTTACTCCTCTCCCCTTTCCTACACTTTGAATTTATCGAACGAAGAGGATCAGTTTCGTTCTAGCTGTGAGAGAGTTGACATCGGAAACCAAAATGTTCTATATATGTCCATTGTGCATGTACACTCTTGGCAGTTGGACTCAATGCGAGAATTGTACAATTATTGATGACTGTAATGAAAAGTGTAAATTATGTAATCCTTGCAAATTACATAGAAGCTATGCAGTACAAATTAAAGGATGTAATTCATGTCTTGAGGAGGTGTGTGACTCTCATCCTAGAGGGCACCTATGCTCCAATTGTCACAATGATAAATGTGATCAGTGGGAGAATACTTACCCAGCTATGATTGGAAAGAATCCTAAACGTGATTTTAGTTTATTTCTACGAGATTGGTATCGTCGTGGATTTAAATTATTCTGGGAAGAGGAATCTGGTCTACGATTCAACTGTTGGGGTAACAAGACAATCTGGTTTCTACGTCATCGCTGTGACGACACTGCCTACTATGACTATAAACCAAGCGATTTTTATTTGGCAGTTACCGAATGTGATTCACCACTTGAAAACACAGTATGTGATATTTCTTCAAATAGACAGATTGAAACTCGTGAATTTCATAATATGAATGCAAATAGTATCATTGACTATACAAAGAGATATGACAAGAGTGAAGTTACATTGTACTGCAGAAAATGTGATCCTGACTTTGCAGTCAATCAAGATCAATATATAGTGAATCCAAATGATTTACCAGCATTAGTGGTTAACGACAGTAACCTATACACCGATGAAGAAATCTAAAAGTGTAGATTTAAAGACATTGTTGTATATATACATTTTATTAATAAACAAATTCACAAACATTTTTTAAGCACTTTACTCTTAGGGCACTGAAATCAATATTAAATACACTTGTAAGTATATTTTCCACTAGAAAGTCGTTCAGACGTGGATTGTCACCATAAATATGGAGAAACTGCTTGTAAGTATAGCCACGACATCGGAACACAAAATATAGTAGCGCATGGAAGCCACAGCTTTTAGTCGTTAGATCCTGCACCCTCTTCCGATTTTGAATAATAGTTTTATTACTGCTCTCAATATAGTTGCTGATGTGAGGCGTGTAGAATGTATAGGGTAGGCCAAGAGGATCAAAAAATTCGATATTCCTCATTGTTTGATAGATGCACAGCCAATGACCCGTCAGCACAGTCGATGGACTGCTATTAACAATAATCAAGGTATTGTTCGCACTTTGAATTTTTCCAAGATAGTCTGAGGGTAGACAATAGGATTTGTACTGGGACATGTAGGGGTCCATATTAAATACACTGATTATTTGACTGGTGTTCATGGCGCCAAGTCTAGTAGAACACTGCCTTCGGGAGTGATTTCCCAATAGGTTTCATATTGATTTAGTGAGATTAGGGCAATACTCTCAGCCAATGGGTTGGCAAATGTACACTCTAAACGCACAGTCCCCGTACGTACTATACTCATATCCTGTGTGCCAGACAAATCCAATACAATGATACCATGTGTTTTAGCAGACATATCTTCGGTTATACCATTTTCAAATAGTTGCGAATCATGATCTAGGGTTTGCATGGTCAACTCATACAATGTTCTATAGGATTTATCAAAAGATAGATTGTAGAGTGGGATACCATTTACTTTGCACACAAGAGATGAAAGTCCAAACATCTCGAATTTATGTGGGCATTCAGTCCATGATCCTATTGCACTGGCGCTCTTTACAAATGCCAAAGCCAATTTCGAGGGGATTTCACCATTGATAAAGGATGAATCGGTGAAGGTGCGTGACCCCATTGCAATATGACGTTGATTGGTGATTGTATGAGGAACAAGTAGTTTAATATTATTTCCATTGGCTCTCAGTTTTTCCACGGCCAAAGAAACAGAACTCATAACCTGCTGTTTGCGTACATGAAGTATTGCTGAGGTGAGGCAGAGACTTACATCGGGATTGGCGGCAAGTTCCTTTCTCAATATGAAATTGGATGGTGCAAGCGTCAATTTTATATCCACTTTAACATTGGGTGGCAGCCATTGGGGTATATTAAATATTTCATGATATATTTTTCCAACCAGATGTAATTCACTAGTTGTAGCATTTTTAAGTGCATCTGTACTATCAGTATTAGTAATATATTCATATCCATTGGAGGCACCTCTCAATTCCTTGTATGACTTGGGTGTCATCAGCATGAATTGGATATAGCTAGCATAGTTGGAGAGATTGTTGCTTGTGCTCACCAGTGTGCCATTGATGTAGACGCTAATTTGACGAGATAAATTATGTAGTATACAATTTTCATAGGATATCCCATCAGCTCGAATTGGCATTGTATTATCGGATTTCCGGACCTTCATTTGTAAATCTATAAATGTGGACGATAAATCCATAAAGTAGTCTTCATTGGAATAAATTTGAAAGTGGATATTATTGGAGAGGGGTTGTAGTGGATAAAATTGTTCATAGTATCCATGCTTGACACTCACATCAACATTTTCGGCATTGAATAGATTCAATGAGGCGGTGATTGAAGGTTGAGAATCCTTATGTGGTAGGTAGGACATCTTAAGAGAAGAAATCAAGTTTCGATCTAACAATTTTCTTCCTGGGGCTTCTGGTTACACTACGTATCGGTTTTTCCCTTCTTTTCTTTGACAAAAGGGATGTCTTTCGTTTCCGTCCTGAGTAGAGACTGATGAGTGATGCATTGTTTCTTAACCTTTTTAAACCTTTACCATTTTGCTTTAATTTCTCACCAAGGGTTCGCGCACTGGACCTAAGATTTTCCGAAGCACTTTTTTTAAAATCCTTGCCAGAGCCCCAATCGTATAGTGTAGAGGATGCAAAATCTGTCGCAGCCGGTACAAGATATTTTCTAGCCAGTGGTAGTGAAGAGCGAAACAGCTTAGCAAACCAGCTACCAAGACCATAGCCAGACATTGACGAGCGACCCTTGTAATAGTCCATTCCAGTGCCCTGTTGTGTTGGGCCAAGAGTATTAACATAGCAGTCAATATCAGGACAAGTGAATACCACTTTTCTATTAGACATCTTGCTGTTGAACGATGGGTCGAAAATGACATGTAATCACAGCCAAACCTTTTGAAATTGCTATTGGATCACCCAATTCAGTTCTTAATGTTAACTGACAGAGTTCCAAATAGGAAGTGTTTACTGGAATATACTGAAGATGCTTTATATTGTAGTGATGAATATGTTCTTGATTGGTTTTTCGTTCAAGAACTCGTAGGAGGGGAACATTTGAATTACCAACCCGAGATGTTTCCACAAATGAAGCATAGAGAAATATACAAGTGTCTGTGGAGAAGGCAGGCGGGTAGTCAGCAAAAATGAAATTAGTGTTTCCGGCACTTTTACCATTGATTATATTGAGCTTAAAGCCAAGAACATCCCTTAGGTTATCATTGAGAATAATCCTTTCACTGGCAATAGGTGAACTAATGTAGATCTTGCCCTCCTCCTTTGAATAGTTGAAATGAAAAGCTCCTTTTTTACGAGCGGAAATTCTTTTATTAATAGTACGACATAAATCATTCATACAGGTGAGTTCCTCGTAGGGTAATTCAATATATGGATAATCCAACCAATTGATTTTTTGAATTTGTTCTTGATCACCTGGTGGTGGTGGCCAATCATAGGGTCTAATTTTTATTTCATATTTACGATCCTTTCTCAGGATGTCATAGGTATTTTTGAGAATACAGTCGACAAGAGCCACTTCATACTTTCCGTCGAATTTGATGGTGGGGGAGAGTTTTGTCCAAAAATCACTTGTTTTATTCAAGTCATTGTAGAGAGGATCAGAAACATTGGACATGAAAGTCACATAGAAATCATTGGGCATTGTTAATATCTTCAGCACTGACCCAAGAATCAAAATCCGAGTTGTATCCTAGCCAGCGAACAAGCAACTGTTTCTTGCCCCTACGAGTACGACTCTTTAATATCTTTTCAATTTGATAAATTTCACTAGTGTTTCTAACTTTTTGCAGTTCATATTCATAAAAACCACCGAGAATCTCATCATCTTTGCTATCTCGTAGTCGATAAGTTATGGGTATGGTGTCTAGGATTTTGTACACTTTAAAAAGTTCGGTGCTCCATAAATAATTCCCCTTTTCAAAAATATTGGTGGTTCTATTAATTCGAACAGTATCACCAACATTGAATTTCTTCTTCTTTTTCTTCTCATTGCCATTGGAGTATTGCTTTAGAAAAGCATCAAATGTATCATGATCCGAATGATGAACTTCCGTTGGTGTAGAGTTGGACAGAGATCGATGTGGTCGATGGTTGTATATCTGCATGATTTTATCTAAATCGTGAATAAAAGCAGATGTATTTTTCAGTGTACAATATCTTGAAATTAATAGACGAATCGTTCTTATTAATCGTTCGGCCAATGCAGCCTTTATCGGACTGTGACTATGATAGAGTGTCGTATTATATTTCAAAAGAACCTTTTGCACATGTGGGTTAACAAATTCACTGCCACGATCTGATTGAATTTTTCTATAGGAATCCTGTTCAAGAATACTTTCAATTTCCCGAGCAACTTCATCACCTCTCTTTGATCGCAGCGGAATGGCATAGGCATAGCGACTAAAAATACTGATTGCCACTAGAATATATTTGTAGGGTGTATTGTGACGCCGTTGAACTGCGTCTAAAGTTAAAAGATCCATTTGCATTATATGCAGAGGGAAAAAGGCTTTAGTTTGACGATATTGTTTACTGCGAAGTCTATGATCCCGATGTAGTGTGTAACTGGGTTCATTTTCTAGATACTCTTTTGCATTTTTCAATGTGGTGCCGGAGACAGCTCTAGAAAGCGTTTTGGGAGAACTTAAACTTCCCGCTTCACCAACATTTTCATACACACCTTTCAAAACTTCATCCATTTTGAACGTAAACACGTAGTGTAATGTCCACTCCCCTTTTGCACACTGGAGGGCGAATCAATTCGTCTTCGCTTTTGACTAGCAGCCACAGGTGTTGTAAAATCAGTGGTGCAAGTATCTTCAAATATTGAATCTTCTTCTTTTTTAAATGGTGTTGTTGGAGGACTATATTCTCTTAGTTTCTTTAGAATTTGCTTATTGCCAATAAGACTTTTGGGAAAGTTTGATACACTTAGAAAGGTGTATAGATTATCGTCAAAGGATAAGAGTCCTTTACGATTCGTCACCATATCACCAATTAAATCAACTAGATTATAACTTTTTCCCCAAATTATAATTCGTTTCCCTGTGCTGTCGACTTGAACTTGATCACCAGATTCCAACACGAGATAAGATAATACTCTTTTACTCTGTTCTCGATAGGACAGTGGCAATAGGTTTCCAATTTTCAATACAATCGAATTCAATTCCTTCTCCTTCGATTGTGCAGAATCTTGAGATGTTTCTTGTTTAGAGGGATCGGTGACGGCGGGTCTCTCACGATAAGGTCTATGTTTGTCCATACGTCGCAATGCATCTTGAAGTAAAAGCAGTTTTTTATCATCGGCAATATTCTCATCATTAATGAATTTGTTTCGATTGTCTTCAAAATGTTCGACGGGCGAGAGGACAAGTTCTATTGGAGTCAATTTATAGGGTTTTGCCATTCTCTAGAGAAAACTGTTTACAAGTCCTGCAATTATTGGCAGTAAAAGTGTGAAAAAGCTACCGCCTGGTTGAAGGAGCCGTTTTCTTTTAAATTGGTTTCCCTTGTTTTTACAAGCCAAGGCACGTACAGTGGAACGATGTTGCTTTGTCTGTTGTCTAACACCTTCTGGCAGTTGAACATTGCCCTCAGTTAAATTTAAACAAAGTTCAGATATTAGATTAATGAAATCATTGTCGACACCATGTTTAAGTATAGCCTTCCTAAGCGGAGGTTTTGAAGTGCCTAGAACGGAAAACAGATGCCGTTGTTCGTGTAGTTTCTTCAGTGTCATAATGGCGACTAATAGCCTTTTCTACTATTCACTGGAAGATATACTGTAATTTCATTGTCGAAAATGTCGGTGACTACACGAAGATCCTCGGGCGTGCTCTGATTAAGATCCAATAAAATGTAACCGTAGGGCTTGCTAGTCGCCTGAGTGTACGCTGACAACAGAAATTTAGGGGCGCCGGGGTATATCTGTTTATTGAGAGTTATGAGTGAGCTAGAATCACGAACGACTCGATAGATAATATAGATAGTGCAATTCAAAGCAAGGGTTCGCATACATTTTCTCTGATGAAACAGATTGTGTAGAACCAGGGTTATGGAAATGTGTTCATGGTGAGAGCGAACGGTGAACAGTTGTAGCATTTCCTGTGAGAATTGTTCAATAGATTCAGCCAAATCATCAATAATCAGCCACGAGTTCGGTTCAATACTATTGAAAACATCAAGTCCTCTTATGAATTGTATAGGTATGGTTGTGGCAATAGCTTTTATTTTATCATAGGACTCTTGCCAAATACTATAGCAATAGTAGATTTTTTTTGGTTTTTCCAAAAACATTTTATCGCAATTTTGAATTATTCTAGCTAAAAGTGTTGTTTTCCCCGACATTGAGGGTCCACACAGAAATGATCTGAAGGGCGTTTTAAATTGATACATGTTGTTGACAACAGTCAGACTATGACTAACTGTAAATCATATGTGTCCAATGAATAAGTAGTAATTTTCCCATAGATCTATCTATTCAAGAACAACAAAAACAATATTTCATGTCAACATTTATTACAGCAAATATTTGTTCAACATGACACTTGGTCAACATGAAAACTCTATTTGTTCAACATGAACAATGATAACACTTTATAATAAACACTTTTCTGTACAACACTTTTGTACAACACTTTTCTGTACAACATCTTTGTACAACACTTTTCTATACAACACTATTTGTACAATAAAATACATTTGGAACTAGCACAGTTGAACATTACAGTGATTGCTGGCCCCCCACCCCCGGGAGCCGGCCGCGGGAAGGGTCCCCCACCCCCCCGGGAGCCGCGATGGAAAAACAATAGTTGTCGTCACTGCTACGGGTTAGTGGTGGTGGTTAGTGCTCGGGTTAGATTAGTTGGTTAGGTTAATTTATGAAAGGTTGAGTGGTGGTGGTTAGTGCCTGGGTTAGATTAGTTTATCCAGACCAAGTTGATTACGATAGTCTACGCATTCAACTCGGTCTGAAATACGATAGTGACCATGAGGCAGGACACTCACACCATTCTCGAGCACATAGACCTTGTCGGATATACACGACATTGCATTTTTTTCTACTCTCACAGTATAATTTCTATGCTGTAGAGAGCGAATTGCAAGCACTTGTGCTCTTGGCACTAGGCTACTTTCTACACAGTCTCTGTACACGCCCATGTTAAAATTGCTCTTTACAAAGTGTGTAGGCACCCCTTTACATGTCTTCTTTTCATCCCCACTATGTGTTTCAACACAATAAACTTTGGGACCCGGGAACACCCCCCTGGATATCAAATCACTCCCCGTCTCTGATTTTAATTTTAATAGTTGGTTGGGGGCTTGACGTTTCACCAGCTCGGGGTAGAGGGATGGATTCCAGTTGGTGAAATCCATCCGCGAGCTGATGTGCACCCCATTTTGCAAATCACCCAATAAATCTTCAGTCCCATTTACCTTTAACAGCAGAGAATCTGTATCCCCATAGTAAACTTGAACCTCCCCCTCCCGTGGCCATTGCACCTTGCACACATTGTAAAAGAAGGACAACATGAGCTTTTTTGAAATTTCTAGTACTGAACTACCTCCTGCGATATTCTTGTTCAGTACTACATTTCGCTTTTTCCTGTGTAGAAGAACCATGCCGGCCTCTATGCTCGTGAATGATGTAAAATTGGGGTCGGCAATAATTCGTGCACACTCTAGAGGGTCAGTCACGACGTCGCAGTGAGATCTGTTACGTACGCTTTCACACATTTTGCCAAACGCTGAATTTAGAATGAGCTTGTACAATTCCTTCTCTACCTTTGAATTTGCCCTAGAACGTTTATCGACAAAAGTATCGATAAACGTTTTCAAATAAGGTTTCTGATTGAACTGCAGAACCCTATGTATTTTGGTGATTTTGAAGCCATTGTTCATCATCCAGTGCAAAAGCACATGGTGAACAACGATATTCTCTTTAGGGTCCAAATCAGCAATCAGTTTCTGTTTAGAGGGGGTCCAATGCATCCCCATATCCTCAACCAATGATCGATTGTAGGGGCTCAGTGAGTCCCTGGTCACTGGTCGATTGATACAGGGAAAAACAAAATCTTTGACTGAGTCGTGAAGGGCCAGCGGAATGTGACCGTCAATTTCAAAGAACCATCCTTGTGGCCCGTTGTCCTCGACGGTGTTAATGTCAGGGAACTCACAAGGATTCTCAAGCCATTGATAGTTCCCACACGGCAAAGAGTAGTGGGACATTGCCGAGGGGTATAACGAGTTCATGTCCAAGAACACTGCATTTGACTTTGCACCGGTGCTTTGTCCGCTCGGATCGGTTCATAAGACGCGGTCCCCATGAAAAACATACCCTCCCCGCATTGAACGCTCTACAAAAAGGTGTTGATCTACATCGGTGATTAGGCCTATTTCCTCCCTGCTAATTTTTAAAATTAAATCCATTACTAAATGTGGTGTAGAAAAATACTATCCTATATCTAACCCGAACTCTGAATAGATTTGGTCTGTGTTCTTACAGACTATATCCAACAGAGTTAGAACGTCACTGGCCAAGTACAGTCTACAATAATCCCACCCATTTTTACAATCCCCCTTAGCCCACACCTTCTTGGCAAACTCGTACTCCTCGACTGTGCATTCACTGTTGGTCAGTGAATTGTGAAAAGCTTCAATTGGAGGTAGTTTCTCCTCGCTTAAGCGAGCGCCAGAACAGTAATAATCGTATGCGTATATTCCTTTGCTGGTTAATAAGTCATACATTTCACTGTCTGGAAAGTGCTGTTTAAGCAAGGGAAAGCTATCAAAATTGTCGCTTTTCTGCACTTGAATTAGTTGACTTAAGGATTTGGGGAAAAAACTAAAAGAATCTAAAAACCTAATTTTATTCCAGCACGTACGCCCATTATCCACTACCTGCCATTTCAGTTCGAGAAGCAATAACTTCTCGGCTGATTTGGGAATAATGTTGTAGATAAATGAACTATTCACCCATGGACTATCTACTCCCCCTCCCTCCCTATGCATACGTGCCAGTGCCGGTAAAATAAATTTTAAATCATAATTAGAGTTATGAATAAAAACTGGGATAAAAAACTGTTGGCTAACATTTAAATTACACGATTGATGCGCAACCCCCCTAAAATTACTACCCCCAGATGATATTTCCTGCCACAAGTGATCGTGGTCTCTGACTTTCCCCTCCCCCCTCTTTTCCCTTTAGTCCCCTTATCCTCCTCTACAAACTCCCCCTTACAAACCCAACATATTTTTTGATTTTTAATCGCGAGACGATCCTCTGCAGACAGCACCATTGGATAATGCGTATTTCTTAAACGAGAAATAGCACCATTAGCCGTGCCAATCAGTTTAGTCAATGCCTTGACCATGCACTCGTTCTCATCCAATGTTTCAACTATTTCTAACAACCGCATGGTGTTAGAACTGTCTCTTTGCGCGTGGGCATAGGACACTGCAATGGCCTTTGACTCGGTTTGGAAATTGGGGGTCATTCACCTCCACCAGCTTAGCTTCACAGTCTAAAGATATTTTGTTGCACTGGAGAAGGGTATTTTGAAAATTTTTAAAACGTAGAATTGCCCTATCCCCTGAAACCGTTTCCACTGTCTGGTAGCCGTGGCGGTTACAATGCCTCATGTGATTTTGTAACTTTAGTTCAGTCCAAAATCTAGAGAGGCATGTTGGACAGTAGAAACGGGCACTCTGTTTCTTACCCTCCCCCAGAACTCTACTAATGTCAGTGATAGGGTTAAAATGACCGATTGTGTTCGGTTGACTAGGCGGTGTGTATAATAACCAAACCCAGTGTTTAACCAAATCAACTGACGGGCCCCTTACGGGGAAGACTACCCCCTTCTTTTTAGAGCGAGTTCCATCTTTAAATTCTGTTTCGTATTGTACCACAGTAACGCCGATATTTAAATGAGCATTAGCCCTTTCAAACATGTCAATGGATCTTAGCGTTACTGGGTATTTTCCTTCTAAGCAAGAAAAATCTACAACTGGGAAATCGGACCCGTCCTTCCCATGTACAGCCCAGTGATCTAAATTCTTCTTGGTTGCGTCACGTGCTAGAGGCTCGTATGCTGATATGAGGAAAGCATACTTGAAACACTTTTGATCTGTTTCAAAACAGATCTTCTGGACACCTTGACAACCCTCTAGATCTGGATTATAATTTAAAACTACTGACCTCTCCCCACCCCCTCTTAAAATAAAATCTTTCTTAAATTTACAAATATTAACGCTTAAATTTTCAATAAATAAAACTACAGACCCACTCCCATTTTCGTTATAGTTCTCGAGATGCGCTATAATTTGTCCTACCCACTCACTAAAAACACCCTCAAAATTTTCTAAATTTGGATAAATTACACGCATCTCGGAATGTATAAAATGATAGTAAACCTCGCTTTTCCCCTCATTCAAATAAAAAACCTTTAAAACAATAGAAACCTTAATTGAATCCCTACCCCCCACAATTGAATTTGTTTCTCCAGTAGTGCACGAATTTTATCTAAATAAGCATGCACAATCTCTACAGGGTCATAAACAAAATTCCCCCCATTAGTGTATTAAAAGGATCACCAAACGTGGCAGTGAAAACAACTATATTATTTAACATTGTATTCGATAGCTGAAATTCAGGGAAAGATGTACCCCTCCCCCTAGTTGTTCAACAATAACTGGCGAATGCTCCACTTCAGTTGTTCGAAGTGGAGTCGTTAGGGTATCGGAGGCTAGAGGGGGAGGGTTCCCTGTAAAATCATCTAAAATTTGCACTGTGTTCGGGCTCAAGTCTACCAGTTCAACTGTACTAGATTCTACATTAAAAAAAACATCTAAAAACTTATCAATATTAGCTGGTACTTCAATGATATCGTCCCATAGTGAATTGTCTTGAAAGTCCAGTGGCGGTGTTAGAATTGATTCTTCCTCTTCTTCACTGGACGGCGAATATGGGACCAATGCACCAACCTATAAATGAAAAATAGCTTAACGACAATCTAAGATATGACATAGAAGTTTTTTTTTTTTTTTTTTTTTTTTTTTTTTTTTTTTTTTTTTTTCGCGGCGCACCCCCCTGCGGCGCATCCTGCGGCACTTTCCTGGCCCATGGCGCATTCCTGCGGCGCTTCTCGGGGCCCGCGGCGCTTCATGCAGCGCCTCCCGCAGCTCTTCCCAGTCCCCTTTACATAATGCCCTATCAAAATTTTTCTAATTCTTGCGCGAGTGTTCCAGGCTGGAACCGTTAACTCGCTTTCCCCCTCACTAAAATAGAAATATTCAGTGTAAATTAGGACGTCAATATGTGACAAAGGGAATAATATCTCTTAAAACTATATGAATGGAAATTAAAAGTTCTAGCGCGCTTTTTAAGTGACCATAAAGATTCGAGGGCAACTAGGCTCCCCTCTTTTCAGCATTTATTATTTTTGGGGGTATAACTTGTTTCGCTCTTACATAGAATTCCAACTTCCTAATTTGCAGACAATTCACAGCTAATACAACAGAATTATGTTAAAAGCCTAGACTTGGTGGCCTAACCCTCGCTAATGATAGAACAGGAAAAGGGGATGAAACAGATCTATTTATATGCTTGTGTGGAGAGCTTATGTCAAAGATTAAAGCAAGATAATATTCAATTATGAACGGAATAGCATTTTGAGTTTCAATGGTATCTAAACTATATGTGAAGCGATAGCAACAGAGAAAAGAGTGGTTTCTTTGCAAAAAAAAATTACATTTGGATATGTAATAGGGGTTAATATCTCGCAGAGATAAGTTTATATTGGGATTGAAAAGGACTAAAACATTGGAAGAAATAGATAGGTAGGAGAAAAATGCTTACATTTGCATAATCCGTCTGGGCTTGGGTGCCCGAAGGACCAGGTAGTGCATGTTGGATGGTAACCTCATGATTTTGTGCAGCTGGGCCAGTAATATCATATGGCTTTGCAGCCGGGGCAGCTATTAGAGGAGCAGGTAGTGCATGTTGGAGGGCGAAGGGACTGGTGACGTTAATTTCTTTCGCAGCCGGGCCAGCAATATCATATGGCTGTGCAGCCGCCGGGCCAGCAATATCATATGGCTGTGCAGCCGGGGCAGCTTCTGAGGCCCTTGAAAAAGCTTGCGTAGGTGGGGCTTCGGCATTGAAGCTATTCGCCCACTGTCTCTTTGGTTTTCTGAGAGGCTGTATTGTTGCCTGTGCAGATGGAGCTTGGGCCGACAACACTTGTTTTGGGGTTGGGCCAGCATACTTAATAATGGATGGTCTCAGTTGGGGGGCTGCCTCGTCATCTCTTGGTTTTTTACTTGGAGATGGGGCGCATTCTTCGCTATATGCGTTATCCCAAGCTCTCTTCGATGTAGGGACCGCAAATTCTTCATGATTTGCCTTAAAGAAGAGAAAAAAATTAGTATCAAATAATTTCCCCCTTTATTTTAAAGAATGAAAATTATTAACCATAGTTTTGTTTAGACAAAGCATTTTATCTCTTTTCAGTAAAGCAAAAAGTAAAAAATTTCGCGAGAAATATATTAGGCTTAGAAATCAAACGTTTTTATTAGACAATCAGTAGTCTATAGCCATAGGATCGGAATCATTGTTTCTATTTTTATCATTTAGAAAAATATTAAATTTTCCGGTCTATAGGCTTTAAATTAGATCGTTAACCCATCGACCTGTAGGCCTATATTTTGCAAACATATGTTAAAATGCTATTCAATTTATACATAATATTAGCTTCATGCAACTCCCAAAGACTTTTCTAGCCCTGCACTGTTTGTTTTCATTTTACACTGATGGCGGTAGAATTGAAGGTATTGCCCTCCCCCTTCACATAATGTTCTAAATATATTGTTAGACTTAATTTGAAAATAATCTGTTTCTCTACTTCCATACAGGCTACGAATCCACAATCTAATTTTGCTTAAAATCGTTTTAATTTGACAACCAAAACATCCCTTTGCCTAGACTGATAGCGTGAACACACCGGAAAAGGGGTGATAAAGTAATTATATGCTTGCACGGAAATGTATTGTCAAAACCATTGCGGTTAATAGCTAAGAGATAGGCAGAAGTTGATGAGGCTTACAGAAAGGCCAAATTTACCGATAAGATATTTCTATCGAAAAGGTATTTGACTGTAAAAGAATATATTTACGTTTTGCATTGAGTATAATTTGTTGGGGGGGGGGATTTAGCTGGAAATATAGAGGGAAGGAATTTGTCGAAATGGTATTTCTTTTTGCGAGAATTTGGGGTTGTAAGACAATGGGGGGGGGGGGGGTTAGGTTTTGAGGGTAAAGGAATATATTCACGTTTTAGCTGATTATACTGGAGGGTGTCCAACGAAAATAAATAGTGGAATTTGTCGAAAAGGTATTTCTTTTTGCGAGAATTTGGGGTTGTAAGACAATGGAGGGGAGGGGGGATAGGTTTTGAGGGTAAAGGAATATATTCACGTTTTGCATTGAGTATGGTTTGTGGAGGGGGGGGGGTTGAGGGTATAGGAATATATTTACGTTTTGCATTGAGTATGGTTTGTGGAGGGGGGGGGGTTTGAGGGTAAAGGAATATATTCACGTTTTGCATTGAGTATGGTTTGTGGAGGGGGGGGGGGGTTGAGGGTAAAGGAATATATTTACGTTTTGCATTGAGTATGGTTTGTGGAGGGGGGGGGGGGGTTGAGGGTATAGGAATATATTTACGTTTTAGCTGAATATACTGGAGGGTGACCAAGGAAAATTCCTTTGAAAATAAAAATGCACTTACATTGCTAATTGCGGCTGCCAAGGCCTCAAGCTCATCAATTATGTCAATTGTTCTATCCATTGTGTCACAATACTTTCTGATAATTGAATCACATTGCATGCCCGTTATATCCGAAATCTCAAGGTCAAATTGTTATGTAAACAAAGTCCTCTGATTGGCTGAGAATGGGGGATCTAACTGTTACCATGGAAACTCATAACATTTGGCTTGAACAACAATAACAAATACTGTTTCCCGGAAACTCATAACATCTGGCTTGAACAACAAATATTGGAAACACGCGATCTCCCGGAAACTCATAACATCTGCATTGAACAACAACAAGAAGGGAGTAACAAAGTTCCTGTTTTTCCATTCTCACTGACAAAATCCATAAAACCATCAAATAATCAACACACATAACCATCCATGAAAACAACCATAAATGTGAGAAAATTCCTGTTTTTTCATTCTCACTGACAAAAACCATAAAACCATCCATAAATGTGACAAAATTCCTGTTTTTCAAATTCTCACTGACAAAAACCATAAACCACGTGGTTCTGATCGGACTGGCACCCCCATCTCTACTTAAAAGATTGTTTTGCTTCATTAAAAACCTCTCTGATTTACTTAGCAGTTGAAATTAGTTGTTTGACTTATGCTGATGACAATATTTTACTTAGTCGGTCAAAGACTGTGTTGATTGAAAATTTTAAGATTTTAGTAAATGAATTGAACAAAAAAGGACTAGAAATTAACCTCGCGAAATGCAAGTATCTTGTGATTAATGACCCTCTTGGCTCTCCTCCTCTTGATTGCAGTAATAATCGGATTTTTCATGCTTTGGATTCGGTGATATATCTCCGTGTCCCATATTCTTCTGTAAAAAGACTATCACCTATTTTAATAATAAGCCATCGGGAAGTTAAGATAAGAAAGACGTTGGCTTCCCTCGTTCATCTGCAGGATAATAAGAAAAGGGATATATTAGCTAGACTGTATCAGTCAATGGTTCTACCTTTGATTAGCTCTCCAGCGGTGATTTTGAAAACTTTTCCATCTTCTGCTTCATCTCAAATTAAAGTTGTGTATTTTAAATATCTTAAATTTCTACTAGGTTTTCCGTTAAGTGCTCGTAATACTTCTTTAAAATATATGTATGGAATAAAGGACCCTCTTGATGTAATAAAGATTAAGTGTGAGCTTTTAGTTCAAAAGGCTCGAAATAATCTTGAATAAAGAAATTTATTCCCGTTTTTTGGAAAAAATATAACCGATTAACGTGAATGGTTATATTAATCGGTAGTTCTGGTCTTGTTAATTGTAAGTTGTGTCTTTATATTTTATATTTATTTAATGTACTCCTCATAGTGTATCCTGAGGGAAAATAAAAGTATTATTATTATTATTATTATTATTATTATTATATAATACTTTAGAAACAAATTTGGGCTACATATTTGCAACTTAGGAAGGGTGGGGGTAAAGTATAGCGAGTCTGCATGCCTAATGCGTTAGATACAATTATTCTCCATATTATTTATTATTATTATTATTCATTTATTGCCCGTCATAAAAAGGTACAAAAAAGGTACAGTAGACGGAGTAATCACTACAGAAAACTAAAGAAAAAAAAGAAGAAGAAGAAGGACACAAACACACATTGAAAATTCAAATACATGACAAAAAAAAACTCTTCATTACATTAATACGAACAATGATACTAACCAGAGGATGATAAAGGTTTCTTTTAAAACGGGAGAGAGATTTATTAATACTAACCTTATTATTATTATTATTCATTTATTGCCCGTCAAAAAAGGTACATATACGGAGAAATCACTAATGTAACAAAAAAATAGAGAGAAAAAAAATTCATTACATACATTATATTAATACAAACAAACTATTGTGAGCAAATTGGTGATCATGGATGATTAAACTTACTTAAAAATGGGATAGAGATTTATTAATGCTAATATTAAGGTCAGCTAGGTTATACAAATCATTAATTTTACGGTTTCTTGTCCAAGGGGGCAAATGTCAAAGATATTCAGCAAATCTGAAGAAGATTGATCGTAGGTGCTTTTTATCTGTAACTGCAAAGAATTTCCAGAAAGGAGCAATGTAAAGCTGATGTGGAAGGCCTGTGGAGTTGTAAATGGATGCTAGAAGGTAACGGTTGAAACGTAGTTTTTTTTTACGATTCCAGCGTAAGAAATGCTAATTTTACGCTCAACGTGAGAAATCGGCAAATGACGTGTGTGGTCTATAGATGTGCCAATTGGAAGGCCCAGGCATGTAATATGGTCTGCGGGTTTAACAAGAGAACCGTCCAGATTTAGAAGAGAAGTAGAGGGATTTTACCAATTGAAAAGGATAACTTTGGATTTCTCAGGATTAAAAGACAGCCCGATTTTTGAATATTCATCTTTGAGGATTTTGAAATTCTGCTCAATGCGCTTGATCGTACGGCTGAGATTCAAGATGTCATGAGCATAACAAATAAGAGACATATCGATTCTCACAAGAATGCATGAAGGAAGACACTAGTAGAAAGCTATCTTATAGTCGTGACAGGACCACGTGGTTTATGGTTTTCTCACTGAGAATGAAAAAACAGAATTTTTCTCTCTTGAAAAAACAGGAATTTTTTCACTTTGATGGATGTTTTCTTGGACGGTTATGTGTGTTGGTCAATTTATTTGATGTTTTTCATGGTTGTCAACAGTAATTCATGTCTGTTTTATGGTTCGTTGTCAGTGAGAATGAAAAAACAGGAACTTTCTCACTTTAATGGATGTCAACAGCAATTTATGTCTGTTTTATGGTTTTTGTCAGTGAGAATGGAAAAACAGGAACTTTCTCACTTTGATGGATTATTGAATTCTAACGGGAACAATGTTATTGATCTAGGACTCGAGGGGGAAGTGAATTTCCGAGAAATTGATTGCGTAATCGAAGGGGAAGTGGATTTCCGAGATATTGATTGCGTAATCGCTTGGGAATTTTATTGATCCGATAACGGAAAACAGGATCACGTGTATCCTAACGAATCAGGGTCAGTCTAGAGTCAGCAGTCAGAGTGAAAGGATTGAAAAATGAATAAATTTGAGAAAGAGAGAATTAGATCAAATCTAGTGTTTGATTTTGGATGATGATTATCTCGAGTTATCTCTTCAACGCGGGATATTCTCTCGTCAGGGAACACTTGACAATATAATGAGGAGTGATTCTTCCCCGTTGGACTATTGTATGAAACTTTTAAAATGTGACTCGAGTGCTTATACTCAATTTATTGATACATTAATTGGAACAAGGCAGAATCATATCGTGGATATACTTTTGAAAACATTGCCAATGGATTCAATGTAGATGGCTCCCCCGTCATTCGAAAGAGGTAACGTCACAGAGCTACTCCTCTCCCCATTCCTCCACCTTGAATTTATCCATCAGCAGGAACGATCAGTTTCGTTTTAGCTGTGAGAGAGTCAAGTGACATTGGAAACCGAAAAAAAATGTTCTATACATGTCCATTGTGCATGTACACTCTTGGCAGTTGGACTCAATGTGAGAATTGTACAATTATTGATGACTATAGTGAAAAGTGTAAATTATGTAATCCTTGTAAATTACATAGAGGCTATGCAGTACAAATTAAAGGATGTAATTCATGTCTTGAGGAAGTGTGTGACTCTCACCCTAGAGGGCACCTGTGCTCCAATTGTCACTATGATAAATGTGATCAGTGGGAGAATACTTACCCTGCTATGATTGGAAAGAATCCTAAACGTGATTTTAGTTTATTTCTACGAGATTGGTATCGTCGTGGATTTAAATTATTCTGGGAAGAGGAATCTGGTCTACGATTCAACTGTTGGGGTAACAAGACAATTTGGTTTCTACGTCATCGTTGTGATGACACTGCCTACTATGACTATAAACCAAGTGATTTTTATTTGGCAGTTACCGAATGTGATTCACCATTTGAAAACACTGTATGTGATATTGCACCTAACCTGACAGATTGAAACTCGTGAATTTCATAATATGAATACAAATAGTATCATTGACTATACAAAGAGATAAGACAAGAGTGAAGTTACATTGTACTGTAGAAAATGTGACCCTGACTTTGCAGTCAATCAAGATCAATATACAGTGAATCCAAATGATTTACAAGCATTAGTGGTTCACGACAGTTGCCTATACACCGATGAAGAAATCTAAATTGAAGATTTGAAGACATTGTTGTATATATATGCATTTTATTAATAAACAAATTCACAAACATTTTTAAGCACTTTACTCTTAGGGCACTTTTCTCACTTTGATGTATTTTCATTGTTTCGATGAAATTGATTTGCATAATCGAAGGGAATTATTGATTCACGAAAGGGGAGAGAATTTTTGAGAACTTGATTTACATAATAGCTAGGGGAATTATTGATTTACGAAAAGGGGAATAAAGAAACAAGTATGGCTTCTTTGATCTTAGGTCTGATGGATAAACGCTCTTTAGGTTAGTGAGAAAAATTAATATTCTATTTTTAAATAAGGCTTCGTTGATCTTTAGTGTCAGGAATTAGAAATGACATCACATGTTATCTTGGAATTATGCGGGAGTCTAAAGAGAAATTCTATTTTTAAATACGGCTTCACTGATCTTTAAGTCGGAGAGATAAATTGATATTCTAACGAAACCTTAATAGTGTAGCTAGGAACATTTATGAGATGAAGAGATTAACGCGGGAAAAGGGTTTCTTAGTAATTTGAAATGTGACAGCGCAGGGATGCCAAAAACAAAAGGAACACGCTGAAATTACGTTTAGGGGTTACTTGAGCGAAACCGTTTTAGACATTTTAGGGAATTATTTCGGCGAAACAGGTAGAGACATTTTAAAAGATGATTTAGAAGAGGTTTTAGAAGAGAATTTGAGGGTGAAACTCTGTGATCGTTATAATACACAAGTTCCATTTGAACAGTGTCGTGAGGTCCTCTACCCCAAACCCAAAGGGTTCCGATCCCCCATTCCAACCCCGAAGGAAGCCCCCGGCCCCCCAAGGGACCCCGGACCCCCAAAGGTCCTCCCGGGTCCCCAAAGGACCACCTGGCCCCCAAGGGCCCCCCAGACCCCCTAATGTCTCCCTCCCCCCGGACCCCCAAAGAGTCCCCTCCCCATTTTTTAATACTTTTTTAAGGCATTTTCATATCTTTTCAGAGCAAGTTACTTTCTTAATGTCCCTCCTAAACCCATTTTCCAACTTGAAGTACTTATCTTTTTCACCCACAACTATACTTTACAGCTTTTTGGATACCTCAACACCAAGAAATACTTTTCAAAGACCATTTCAGAGCAACTTTTTTTCTTAATGTCCCTCCTAAACCCATTTTCCAACTTGAAGTACTTATCTCTTTCACCCACAACTATACTGTACAGCTTTTGGATACCTCAACACCAAGAAATACTTTTCAAAGACCATTTCAGAGCAAGTTACTTTTTTAATGTCCCTCCTAAACCAATTTTCCAACTTGAAGTACTTATCTCTTTCACCCACAACTATACTTTACAGCTTTTTGGATACCTCAACACCAAGAAATACTTTTCAAAGACCATTTCAGAGCAAGTTCCTTTCTTAATGTCCCTCCTAAACCTATTTTCCAACTTGAAGTACTTATCTTTTTCACCCACAATTATACTTTACAGCTTTTTGGATACCTCAACACCAAGAAATACTTTTCAAAGACCATTTCAGAGCAACTTTTTTTTCTTAATGTCCCTCCTAAACCCATTTTCCAACTTGAAGTACTTATCTTTTTCACCCCCAACTATACTTTAAAGCTTTTTGGATACCTCAACACCAAGAAATACTTTTCAAAGACCATTTCAGAGCAACTTTTTTTCTTAATGTCCCCCTAAACCCATTTTGCAACTTGAAGTACTTATCTTTTTCACCCACAAGTATACTTTACAGCTTTTTGGATACCTCAACACCAAGAAATACTTTTCAAAGACCATTTCAGAGCAAGTTCCTTTCTTAGTGTCCATCCTAAACCTATTTTCCAACTTGAAGTACTTATCTTTTTCACCCCCAACTATACATTACAGCTTTTTGAATACCTCAACACCAAGAAATACTTTTCAAAGACCATTTCAGAGCAACTTTTTTTCTTAATGTCCCTCCTAAACCCATTTTCCAACTTGAAGTACTTATCTTTTTCACCCGCAACTCTACTTTACAGCTTTTTGGATACCTCAACACCAAGAAATACTTTTCAAAGACCATTTCAGAGCAAGTTACTTTCTTAATGTCCCTCCTAAACCCATTTTCAACTTGAAGTACTTATCTTTTTCACCCACAACTATACTTTACAGCTTTTTGGATACCTCAACACCAAGAAATACTTTTCAAAGACCATTTCAGAGCAAGTTACTTTCTTAATGTCCCTCCTAAACCCATTTTCCAACTTGAAGTACATATCTCTTTCACCCTCAACTATACTTTACAGCTTTTTGAATACCTCAACAACAAGAAATACTTTTCAAAGACCATTTCAGAGCAAGTTACTTTCTTAATGTCCCTCCTAAACTCATTTTCCAACTTGAAGTACTTATCTCTTTCACCCACAACTATACTTTACAGCTTTTTGGATACCTCAACACCAAGAAATACTTTTCAAAGACCATTTCAGAGCAAGTTACTTTCTTAATGTCTCTCCTAAACCCATTTTTAACTTGAAGTACTTATCTTTTTCACCCACAACTATACTTTACAGCTTTTTGGATACCTCAACACCAAGAAATACTTTTCAAAGACCATTTCAGAGCAAGTTACTTTCTTAATGTCCCTCCTAAACCCATTTTCCAACTTGAAGTACTTATCTTTTTCACCCACAACTATACTTTACAGCTTTTTGGATACCTCAACACCAAGAAATACTATTCAAAGACCATTTCAGAGCAAGTTACTTTCTTAATGTCCCTCCTAAACCCATTTTCCAATTTGAAGTACATATCTCTTTCACCCACAACTATACTTTACAGCTTTTTGGATACCTTAACATCAAGAAATACTTTTCAAAGACCATTTCAGAGCAAGTTACTTTCTTAATGTCCCTCCTAAAACCATTTTCCAACTTGAAGTACTTATCTTCTTCACCCACAACTATACTTTACAGCTTTTTGGATACCTCAACACCAAGAAATACTGTTCAAAGACCATTTCAGAGCAAGTTCCTTTCTTAATGTCCCTCCTAAACCCATTTTCCAACTTGAAGTACTTATCTTTTTCACCCACAACTATACTTTACAGCTTTTTGGATACCTCAACACCAAGAAATACTTTTCAAAGACCATTTCAGAGCAAGTTACTTTCTTAATGTCCCTCCTAAACCCATTTTCCAACTTGAAGTACAAATCTCTTTCACCCACAACTAAACTTTACAGCTTTTTGGATACCTCAACACCAAGAAATACTTTTCAAAGACCATTTCAGAGCAAGTTACTTTCTTAATGTCCCTCCTAAACCCATTTTCCAACTTGAAGTACTTATCTCTTTCACCCACAACTATACTTTACAGCTTTTTGGATACCTCAACACCAAGAAATACTTTCCAAAGACCATTTCAGAGCAAGTTACTTTCTTAATGTCCCTCCTAAACCCATTTTCAACTTGAAGTACTTATCTTTTTCACCCACAACTATACTTTACAGCTTTTTGGATACCTCAACACCAAGAAATACTTTTCAAAGACCATTTCAGAGCAAGTTACTTTCTTAATGTCCCTCCTAAACCCATTTTCCAACTTGAAGTACTTATCTTTTTCACCCACAATTATACTTTACAGCTTTTTGGATACCTCAACACCAAGAAATACTTTTCAAAGACCATTTCAGAGCAATTTTTTTCTTAATGTCCCTCCTAAACCCATTTTCAACTTGAAGTACTTATCTTTTTCACCCCCAACTATACTTTAAAGCTTTTTGGATACCTCAACACCAAGAAATACTTTTCAAAGACCATTTCAGAGCAACTTTTTTTCTTAATGTCCCCCTAAACCCATTTTGCAACTTGAAGTACTTATCTTTTTCACCCACAAGTATACTTTACAGCTTTTTGGATACCTCAACACCAAGAAATACTTTTCAAAGACCATTTCAGAGCAAGTTCCTTTCTTAGTGTCCATCCTAAACCTATTTTCCAACTTGAAGTACTTATCTTTTTCACCCCCAACTATACATTACAGCTTTTTGAATACCTCAACACCAAGAAATACTTTTCAAAGACCATTTCAGAGCAACTTTTTTTCTTAATGTCCCTCCTAAACCCATTTTCCAACTTGAAGTACTTATCTTTTTCACCCGCAACTCTACTTTACAGCTTTTTGGATACCTCAACACCAAGAAATATTTTCAAAGACCATTTCAGAGCAAGTTACTTTCTTAATGTCCCTCCTAAACCCATTTTCCAACTTGAAGTACTTATCTTTTTCACCCACAACTATACTTTACAGCTTTTTGGATACCTCAACACCAAGAAATACTTTTCACAGACCATTTCAGAGCAAGTTACTTTCTTAATGTCCCTCCTAAACCCATTTTCCAACTTGAAGTACATATCTCTTTCACCCTCAACTATACTTTACAGCTTTTTGAATACCTCAACAACAAGAAATACTTTTCAAAGACCATTTCAGAGCAAGTTACTTTCTTAATGTCCCTCCTAAACTCATTTTCCAACTTGAAGTACTTATCTCTTTCACCCACAACTATACTTTACAGCTTTTTGGATACCTCAACACCAAGAAATACTTTTCAAAGACCATTTCAGAGCAAGTTACTTTCTTAATGTCTCTCCTAAACCCATTTTTAACTTGAAGTACTTATCTTTTTCACCCACAACTATACTTTACAGCTTTTTGGATACCTCAACACCAAAAAATACTTTTCAAAGACCATTTCAGAGCAAGTTACTTTCTTAATGTCCCTCCTAGACCCATTTTCCAACTTAAAGTACTTATCTTTTTCACCCACAACTATACTTTACAGCTTTTTGGATACCTCAACACCAAGAAATACTATTCAAAGACCATTTCAGAGCAAGTTACTTTCTTAATGTCCCTCCTAAACCCATTTTCCAATTTGAAGTACATATCTCTTTCACCCACAACTATACTTTACAGCTTTTTGGATACCTTAACATCAAGAAATACTTTTCAAAGACCATTTCAGAGCAAGTTACTTTCTTAATGTCCCTCCTAAAACCATTTTCCAACTTGAAGTACTTATCTTCTTCACCCACAACTATACTTTACAGCTTTTTGGATACCTCAACACCAAGAAATACTGTTCAAAGACCATTTCAGAGCAAGTTCCTTTCTTAATGTCCCTCCTAAACCCATTTTCCAACTTGAAGTACTTATCTTTTTCACCCACAACTATACTTTACAGCTTTTTGGATACCTCAACACCAAGAAATACTTTTCAAAGACCATTTCAGAGCAAGTTACTTTCTTAATGTCCCTCCTAAACCCATTTTCCAACTTGAAGTACAAATCTCTTTCACCCACAACTAAACTTTACAGCTTTTTGGATACCTCAACACCAAGAAATACTTTTCAAAGACCATTTCAGAGCAAGTTACTTTCTTAATGTCCCTCCTAAACCCATTTTCCAACTTGAAGTACTTATCTCTTTCACCCACAACTATACTTTACAGCTTTTTGGATACCTCAACACCAAGAAATACTTTCCAAAGACCATTCAGAGCAAGTTACTTTCTTAATGTCCCTCCTAAACCCATTTTCAACTTGAAGTACTTATCTTTTTCACCCACAACTATACTTTACAGCTTTTTGGATACCTCAACACCAAGAAATACATTTCAAAGATCATTTCAGAGCAAGTTACTTTCTTAATGTCCCTCCTAAACCCATTTTCCAACTTGAAGTACTTATCTTTTTCACCCACAACTATACTTTACAGCTTTTTGGTTACCTCAACACCAAGAAATACTTTTCAAAGACCATTTCAGAGCAAGTTACTTTCTTAATGTCCCTCCTAAACTCATTTTCCAACTTGAAGTACTTATCTTTTTCACCCACAACTATACTTTGCAGCTTTTTTGGATACCTCAACACCAAGAAATACTTTTCATAGACCATTTCAGAGCAAGTTACTTTCTTAATGTCCCTCCTAAACCCATTTTTCAACTTGAAGTACTTATCTTTTTCACCCACAACTATACTTTACAGCTTTTTGGATACCTCAACACCAAGAAATATTTTTCAAAGACCATTTCAGAGCAAGTTACTTTCTTAATGTCCCTCCTAAACCTATTTTCCAACTTGAAGTACTTATCTTTTTCACCCAAAACTATACTTTACAGCTTTTTGGATACCTCAACACCAAGAAATACTTAGGTTAGGCTAGATTAAATTAGGTTAGATTAGGTTAGGTTAGGTTATCCTACGTACGCTTCACTTAGGTTAGGTTAGGTGAAAGACAGGCAAAAAGTTAGGTGAATGGTTAGGTTAGGATAGACTAGATTAAGTTAGGTTAGGTTAAGTTAGGTTAGGCTAGGTTAGCCTACGTACGCGCGCGGACGTAGGCTAACCTAGCCTAACCTAACTTAACCTAACCTAACTTTGAAAAGTATTTCTTGGTGTTGAGGTAACCAAAAAGCTGTAAAGTATAGTTGTGGGTGAAAAAGATAAGTACTTCAAGTTGGAAAATGGGCTTAGGAGGGACATTAAGAAAGTAACTTGCTCTGAAATGGTCTTTGAAAAGTATTTCTTGGTGTTGAGGTATCCAAAAAGCTGTAAAGTATAGTTGTGGGTGAAAAATATAAGTACTTCAAGTTGGAAAATGGGTTTAGGAGGGACATTAAGAAAGTAACTTGCTCTGAAATGGTCTTTGAAAAGTATTTCTTGGTGTTGAGGTATCCAAAAAGCTGTAAAGTATAGTTGTGGGTGAAAGATATAAGTACTTCAAGTTGGAAAATGGGTTTAGGAGGGACATTAAGAAAGTAACTTGCTCTGAAATGGTCTTTGAAAAGTATTTCTTGGTGTTGAGGTATCCAAAAAGCTGTAAAGTATAGTTGTGGGTGAAAGAGATATGTACTTCAAGTTGGAAAATGGGTTTAGGAGGGACATTAAGAAAGTAACTTGCTCTGAAATGGTCTTTGAAAAGTATTTCCTGGTGTTGAGGTATCCAAAAAGCTGTAAAGTATAGTTGTGGGTGAAAAAGATAAGTACTTCAAGATGGAAAATGGGTTTAGGAGGGACATTAAGAAAGTAACTTGCTCTGAAATGGTCTTTGAAAAGTATTTCTTGGTGTTGAGGTATCCAAAAAGCTGTAAAATATAGTTGTGGGTGAAAAAGATAAGTACTTCAAGTTGGAAAATGGGTTTAGGAGGGACATTAAGAAAGTAACTTGGTCTGAAATGGTCTTTGAAAAGTATTTCTTGGTGTTGAGGTATCCAAAAAGCTGTAAAGTATAGTTGTGGGTGAAAGAGATAAGTACTTCAAGTTTGAAAATGGGTTTAGGAGGGACATTAAGAAAGTAACTTGCTCTGAAATGGTCTTTGAAAAGTATTTCTTGGTGTTGAGGTATCCAAAAAGCTGTAAAGTATAGTTGTGGGTGAAAAAGATATGTACTTCAAGTTGGAAAATGGTTTTAGGAGGGACATTAAGAAAGGAACTTGCTCTGAAATGGTCTTTGAACAGTATTTCTTGGTGTTGAGGTATCCAAAAAGCTGTAAAGTATAGTTGTGGGTGAAAAAGATAAGTACTTCAAGTTGGAAAATGGGTTTGGAGGGACATTAAGAAAGTAACTTGCTCTGAAATGGTCTTTGAAAAGTATTTCTTGATGTTAAGGTATCCAAAAAGCTGTAAAGTATAGTTGTGGGTGAAAGAGATATGTACTTCAAGTTGGAAAATGGGTTTAGGAGGGACATTAAGAAAGTAACTTGCTCTGAAATGGTCTTTGAATAGTATTTCTTGGTGTTGAGGTATCCAAAAAGCTGTAAAGTATAGTTGTGGGTGAAAAACATAAGTACTTCAAGTTGTAAAATGGGTTTAGGAGGGACATTAAGAAAGTAACTTGCTCTGAAATGGTCTTTGAAAAGTATTTCTTGGTGTTGAGGTATCCAAAAAGCTGTAAAGTATAGTTGTGGGTGAAAAAGATAAGTACTTCAAGTTGGAAAATGGGTTCAGGAGAGATATTAAGAAAGTAACTTGCTCTGAAATGGTCTTTGAAAAGTATTTCTTGTTGTTGAGGTATCCAAAAAGCTGTAAAGTATAGTTGTGGGTGAAAAAGATAAGTACTTCAAGTTGGAAAATGGGTTTAGGAGGACATTAAGAAAGTAACTTGCTCTGAAATGGTCTTTGAAAAGTATTTCTTGGTGTTGAGGTATTCAAAAAGCTGTAAAGTATAGTTGTGGGTGAAAGAGATATGTCCTTCAAGTTGGAAAATGGGTTTAGGAGGGACATTAAGAAAGTAACTTGCTCTGAAATGGTCTTTGAAAAGTATTTCTTGGTGTTGAGGTATCCAAAAAGCTGTAAAGTATAGTTGTGGGTGACAAAGATAAGTACTTCAAGTTGGAAAATGGGTTTAGGAGAGATATTAAGAAAGTAACTTGCTCTGAAATGGTCTTTGAAAAGTATTTCTTGGTGTTGAGGTATCCAAAAAGCTGTAAAGTATAGTTGTGGGTAAAAGAGATAAGTACTTCAAGTTGGAAAATGAGTTTAGGAGGGACATTAAGAAAGTAACTTGCTCTGAAATGGTCTTTGAAAAGTATTTCTTGGTGTTGAGGTATTCAAAAAGCTGTAAAGTATAGTTGTGGGTGAAAGAGATATGTCCTTCAAGTTGGAAAATGGGTTTAGGAGGGACATTAAGAAAGTAACTTGCTCTGAAATGGTCTTTGAAAAGTATTTCTTGGTGTTGAGGTATCCAAAAAGCTGTAAAGTATAGTTGTGGGTGAAAAAGATAAGTACTTCAAGTTGGAAAATGGGTTTAGGAGGGACATTAAGAAAGTAACTTGCTCTGAAATGGTCTTTGAAAAGTATTTCTTGGTGTTGAGGTATCCAAAAAGCTGTAAAGTAGAGTTGCGGGTGAAAAAGATAAGTACTTCAAGTTGGAAAATGGGTTTAGGAGGGACATTAAGAAAAAAAGTTGCTCTGAAATGGTCTTTGAAAAGTATTTCTTGGTGTTGAGGTATTCAAAAAGCTGTAATGTATTGTTGGGGGTGAAAAAGATAAGTACTTCAAGTTGGAAAATGGGTTTAGGAGGGACATTAGGAAAGTAACTTGCTTTGAAATGGTCTTTGAAAAGTATTTCTTGGTGTTAAGGTATCCAAAAAGCTGTAAAGTATAGTTGTGGGTGAAAAAGATAAGTACTTCAAGTTGGAAAATGGGTTTAGGAGGGACATTAAGAAAGTAACTTGCTCTGAAATGGTCTTTGAAAAGTATTTCTTGGTGTTGAGGTATCCAAAAAGCTGTAAAGTATAGTTGTGGGTGAAAAAGATAAGTACTTCAAGTTGGAAAATGGGTTCAGGAGAGATATTGAGAAAGTAACTTGCTCTGAAATGGTCTTTGAAAAGTATTTCTTGTTGTTGAGGTATCCAAAAAGCTGTAAAGTACAGTTGTGGGTGAAAAAGATAAGTACTTCAAGTTGGAAAATGGGTTTAGGAGGGACATTAAGAAAGTAACTTGCTCTGAAATGGTCTTTGAAAAGTATTTCTTGGTGTTGAGGTATTCAAAAAGCTTTAAAGTATAGTTGTGGGTGAAAGAGATATGTACTTCAAGTTGGAAAATGGGTTTAGGAGGGACATTAAGAAAGTAACTTGCTCTGAAATGGTCTTTGAAAAGTATTTCTTGGTGTTGAGGTATCCAAAAAGCTGTAAAGTATAGTTGTGGGTGAAAAAGATAAGTACTTCAAGTTGGAAAATGGGTTTAGGAGAGATATTAAGAAAGTAAATTGCTCTGAAATGGTGTTTGAAAAGTATTTCTTGGTGTTGAGGTATCCAAAAAGCTGTAAAGTATAGTTGTGGGTAAAAGAGATAAGTACTTCAAGTTGGAAAATGAGTTTAGGAGGGACATTAAGAAAGTAACTTGCTCTGAAATGGTCTTTGAAAAGTATTTCTTGGTGTTGAGGTATTCAAAAAGCTGTAAAGTATAGTTGTGGGTGAAAGAGATATGTCCTTCAAGTTGGAAAATGGGTTTAGGAGGGACATTAAGAAAGTAACTTGCTCTGAAATGGTCTTTGAAAAGTATTTCTTGGTGTTGAGGTATCCAAAAGCTGTAAAGTATAGTTGTGGGTGAAAAAGATAAGTACTTCAAGTTGGAAAATGGGTTTAGGAGGGACATTAAGAAAGTAACTTGCTCTGAAATGGTCTTTGAAAAGTATTTCTTGGTGTTGAGGTATCCAAAAAGCTGTAAAGTAGAGTTGCGGTTGAAAAAGATAAGTACTTCAAGTTGGAAAATGGGTTTAGGAGGGACATTAAGAAAAAAAGTTGCTCTGAAATGGTCTTTGAAAAGTATTTCTTGGTGTTGAGGTATTCAAAAAGCTGTAATGTATAGTTGGGGGTGAAAAAGATAAGTACTTCAAGTTGGAAAATGGGTTTAGGAGGGACATTAAGAAAGTAACTTGCTCTGAAATGGTCTTTGAAAAGTATTTCTTGGTGTTGAGGTATCCAAAAAGCTGTAAAGTATAGTTGGGGGTGAAAAAGATAAGTACTTCAAGTTGGAAAATGGGTTTAGGATGGACATTAAGAAAGGAACTTGCTCTGAAATGGTCTTTGAAAAGTATTTCTTGGTGTTGAGGTATCCAAAAAGCTGTAAAGTATAGTTGTGGGTGAAAAAGATAAGTACTTCAAGTTGGAAAATGGGTTTAGGAGGACATTAAGAAAAAAAGTTGCTCTGAAATGGTCTTTGAAAAGTATTTCTTGGTGTTGAGGTATCCAAAAAGCTGTAAAGTATAGTTGGGGGTGAAAAAGATAAGTACTTCAAGTTGGAAAATGGGTTTAGAAGGGACATTAAGAAAAAATTTGCTCTGAAATGGTCTTTGAAAAGTATTTCTTGGTGTTGAGGTATCCAAAAAGCTGTAAAGTATAGTTGTGGGTGAAAAAGATAAGTACTTCAAGTTGGAAAATGGGTTTAGGAGGGACATTAAGAAAGTAACTTGCTCTGAAATTGTCTTTGAAAAGTATTTCTCGGTGTTGAGGTATCCAAAAAGCTGTAAAGTATAGTTGTGGGTGAAAAACATAAGTACTTCAAGTTGGAAAATGGGTTTAGGAGGGACATTAAGAAAGTAACTTGCTCTGAAAGTGTCTTTGAAAAGTATTTCTTGGTGTTGAGGTATCCAAAAAGCTGTAAAGTATAGTTGTGGGTGAAAGAGATAAGTACTTCAAGTTGGAAAATTGGTTTAGGAGGGACATTAAAAAGTAACTTGCTCTGAAATGGTCTTTGAAAAGTATTTCTTGCTGTTGAGGTATCCAAAAGCTGTAAAGTATAGTTGTGGGTGAAAGAGATAAGTACTTCAAGTTGGAAAATGGGTCTAGGAGGGACATTAAGAAAAAAAGTTGCTCTGGAATGGTCTTTGAAAAGTATTTCTTGGTGTTGAGGTATCCAAAAAGCTGTAAAGTATAGTTGTGGGTGAAAAAGATAAGTACTTCGAGTTGGAAAATGGGTTTAGGAGGGACATTAAGAAAGTAACTTGCTCTGAAAAGATATAAAAATGCCTTAAAAAAGTATTAAAAAATGGGGAGGGGACTCTTTGGGGGCCCGGGGGGGGGGAGACATTAGGGAGTCTGGGGGGCCCTTGGGGGCTGGGTGGTCCTTTGGGGACCCGGGAGGACCTTTGGGGGTCCGGGGTCCCTTGGGGGGCCGGGGGCTTCCTTCGGGGTTGGGATAAGGGATCGGAACCCTTTGGGGTTGGGGTAGAGGACCTCACGACACTGTTCAAATGGAACTTGTGTATTATAACGACCACAGACTTTCACCCTCAAATTCTCTTCTAAAACCTCTTCTAAATTTTGTTTAGGAGGGACATTAAGAAAAAATTTGCTCTGAAATGGTCTTTGAAAAGTATTTCTTGGTGTTGAGGTATCCAAAAAGCTGTAAAGTATAGTTGTGAGTGAAAAAGATAAGTACTTCAAGTTGGAAAATGGGTTTAGGAGGGACATTAAGAAAGTAACTTGCTCTGAAATTGTCTTTGAAAAGTATTTCTTGGTGTTGAGGTATCCAAAAAGCTGTAAAGTATAGTTGTGGGTGAAAAAGATAAGTACTTCAAGTTGGAAAATGGGTTTAGGAGGGACATTAAGAAAAAATTTGCTCTGAAATGGTCTTTGAAAAGTATTTCTTGGTGTTGAGGTATCCAAAAAGCTGTAAAGTATAGTTGTGGGTGAAAAAGATAAGTACTTCAAGTTGGAAAATGGGTTTAGGAGGGACATTAAGAAAGTAACTTGCTCTGAAATTGTCTTTGAAAAGTATTTCTTGGTGTTGAGGTATCCAAAAAGCTGTAAAGTATAGTTGTGGGTGAAAAGATAAGTACTTCAAGTTGGAAAATGGGTTTAGGAGGGACATTAAGAAAGTAACTTGCTCTGAAATTGTCTTTGAAAAGTATTTCTTGGTGTTGAGGTATCCAAAAAGCTGTAAAGTATAGTTGTGGGTGAAAGAGATAAGTACTTCAAGTTGGAAAATTGGCTTAGGAGGGACATTAAAAAGTAACTTGCTCTGAAATGGTCTTTGAAAAGTATTTCTTGCTGTTGAGGTATCCAAAAGCTGTAAAGTATAGTTGTGGGTGAAAGAGATAAGTACTTCAAGTTGGAAAATGGGTCTAGGAGGGACATTAAGAAAAAAAGTTGCTCTGAAATGGTCTTTGAAAAGTATTTCTTGGTGTTGAGGTATCCAAAAAGCTGTAAAGTATAGTTGTGGGTGAAAAAGATAAGTACTTCAAGTTGGAAAATGGGTTTAGGAGGGACATTAAGAAAGTAACTTGCTCTGAAAAGATATAAAAATGCCTTAAAAAAGTATTAAAAAATGGGGAGGGGACTCTTTGGGGGCCCGGGGGGGAGACATTAGGGGGTCTGGGGGGCCCTTGGGGGCTGGGTGGTCCTTTGGGGACCCGGGAGGACCTTTGGGGGTCCGGGGTCCCTTGGGGGGCCAGGGGCTTCCTTCGGGGTTGGGATAGGGGATCGGAACCCTTTGGGGTTGGGGTAGAGGACCTCACGACACTGTTCAAATGGAACTTGTGTATTATAACGACCACAGACTTTCACCCTCAAATTCTCTTCTAAAACCTCTTCTAAATCATCTTTTAAAATGTCTCTACCTGTTTCGCCGAAATAATTCCCTAAAATGTCTAAAACGGTTTCGCTCAAATAACCCCTAAATGTAATTTCTGCGTGTTCCTTTTGTTTTTGGCATCCCTGCGCTGTCACATTTCAAATTACTAAGAAATCCTTTTCCCGCGTTAATCTCTTCATCTCATAAATGTTCCTAGCTACACTATTAAGGTTTCGTTAGAATATCAATTTATCTCTCCGACTTAAAGATCAGTGAAGCCGTATTTAAAAATAGAATTTCTATCTCTTTAGACTCCCGCATAATTCCAAGATAACATGTGATTTCATTTCTAATTCCTGACACTAAAGATCAACGAAGCCTTATTTAAAAATAGAATATTAATTTTTCTCTCTAACCTAAAGAGCGTTTATCCATCAGACCTAAGATCAAAGAAGCAATACTTGTTTGTTTATTCCCCTTTTCGTAAATCAATAATTCCCCTAGCTATTATGTAAATCAAGTTCTCAAAAATTCTCTCCCCTTTCGTGAATCAATAATTCCCCTCGAATATGTAAATCAATTTCATCGAAACAATGAAAATACATCAAAGTGAGAAAAGTGCCCTAAGAGTAAAGTGCTTAAAAAATGTTTGTGAATTTGTTTATTAATAAAATGCATATATATACAACAATGTCTTTAAATCTTCAATTTAGATTTCTTCATCGGTGTAATGGCAACTGTCGTGAACCACTAATGCTGGTAAATCATTTGGATTCACTGTATATTGATCTTGATCGACTGCAAAGTCAGGGTCACATTTTCTACAGTACAATGTAACTTCACTCTTGTCATATCTCTTTGTATAGTCAATGATACTATTTGTATTCATATTATGAAATTCACGAGTTTCAATCTGTCAGGTTGGTGCAATATCACATACAGTGTTTTCAAATGGTGAATGAGGAGTAGCTCTGTGACGTTACCTCTTTCGAATGACGGGGGGCCATCTACATTGAATCCATTGGCAATGTTTTCAAAAGTATATCCACGATATGATTCTGCCTTGTTCCAATTAATATATCAATAAATTGAGTACAAGCACTCGAGTCACATTTTAAAAGTTTCATACAATAGTCCAATGGGGCAGAATCACTCCTCATTATATTGTCAAGTGTTCCCTGACGAGAGAATATCCCGCGTTGAAGAGATAACTCGAGAAAACCATCATCCAAAATCAAACACTAGATTTGATCTAATTCTCTCTTTCTCAAATTTATTCATTTTTCAATCCTTTCACTCTGACTGCTGACTCTAGACTGACCCTGATTCGTTAGGATACACGTGATCCTGTTTCCCGTTATCGGATCAATAAAATTCCCAATCGATTACGCAATCAATATCTCGGAAATCCACTTCCCCTTCGATTACGCAATCAATTTCTCGGAAATTCACTTCCCCCTCGAGTCCTAGATCAATAACATTGTTCCCGTTAGAATTCAATAATCCATCAAAGTGAGAAAGTTCCTGTTTTTCCATTCTCACTGACAAAAACCATAAAGCAGACATAAATTGCTGTTGACATCCATTAAAGTGAGAAAGTTCCTGTTTTTTCATTCTCACTGACAACGAACCATAAAACAGACATGAATTACTGTTGACAACCATGAAAAACATCAAATAAATTGACCAACACACATAACCGTCCAAGAAAACATCCATCAAAGTGAGAAAATTCCTGTTTTTTCAAGTGAGAAAAATTCTGTTTTTTCATTCTCAGTGAGAAAACCATAAACCACGTGGTCCTGTCACAACTATAAGATAGCTTTCTACCGACACTTTGCCTGAGCATCCAGGACACTATTATTGAACAGGGTTGGGGAAGTGATAGCTCCCTGTCTAGTCCCTTTCTTAAAGAGGATTTGGTAATGAGGATTCCCAAGCATATTCGAGGCATTCGAAGAGTTTGGCCTTAGACGAGAATTAATGCAATTATATTGGGATTGATGAAGAGCCGATTGCAGGGGAAACGGTATGGGACTTTTAAACGGACTCTTAGATTCCTATATAAATCCCAAAGAACACGGGCAACTGATGGGTTTACGCCTCGCCTTGCTATATGAAGAAGCATGGACGAATGAATTAAGGAATCGAACGCACGTTTAACGTCATGTACGGTGAGGATCATACTTTCTCCCGAAGATTCAGCGTCGGCGAGGGCAATAAAAACTGTTGTAAGAGCACGAGAACAGCCAAGATTAGCCTGAAAACCGAACTGATATGGTTAAACGTAACATTTTCGTCTTAACTCATCAAGAAAAAAGAGCTCGAAAAGTTTGCATATCAAACAGTTCGTGGTAACGAACTGTAAGTAAGGAGCGACCCGGCTCAATGGTAACCAAAACTCTAGAAAACGGGTTTTTGATACCAATAGATATATCAAAAGAATCAGATTTCAATGCTGATTTCAAATATATAACTTTCATCAAGTTTAGAGCTACCCATCAAAAGTTACGCGCCTGAGAAAATTTTGCTGATTTTCAAAAAAAGGGGGAAAGACCCCCTAAAAGTTATAGAACCTTAATGAAAATCACTCCAGCATATTCAGCGTATCAGAGAACCCTACTGTAGAGGTTTCAAGCTCCTATCTACAAAAATGTGGATTTTTGTATTTTTTGCCAGAAGAAAGATCACGGATGCGTGTTTATTTGTTTGTTTGTTTGTTTGTTTGTTTTTTTTTCCCCAGGGGTGATCGTATCGACCCAGTGGTCCTAGAATATCATGGGAGGGCTCATTGGAACGGAAATTAAAAGTTCTAGTGCCCTTTTTAAGTGACCAAAAAAAATGGAGGGCAACTAGGCCCCCTCCCACGCTTATTTTTTTACCAAAGTCACCCGATCAAAATTTTGAGATAGCCATTTTGTTCAGCATGGTCTAAAATATGATAACTATGTCTTTTGGGATGACTTAATCCCCCGAAGTACCCAGAGGGAGGGCTAAAAGATATGAACTTTACCCAATGTTAACATATAGTATTGGTTATTCGGAAGTATACAGAAGTTTTCAGGAGGTTTTTTTTCTGCTAGTGGGAGGGAAGGGTGGGTCGGGGGTTATGTTGGAGGATCTGTTCATGAAGGAAGTTTTCATGGGGGAAGGGAAATCGCCATGAAGGGGGCGCCGGACTTGCCAGCATTATTTATTGGTTATTGGGAAGTATACAACCATTTTCAGGAAGGATTTTTTCTGGAGGGGGGGCTAGAGGAGGGAGTTACTCTGGAGAATATTTCCGTGGAGGATGTTTCTTTGGGGTAAGGGACATTTCTATGAAGGGGGCGCCGGATTTCCAAGCATTATTTAAAAAACGATCAGAAATTAAATAAAAAAAACCAAGTTTTTTCAACTGAAATGTAAGAAGGAATATTAGAACTTAAAACGAACAGAAATTATAACGTATGTGAGGGGGTTCTCCCCCAAGTCAATACCTCGCTCTTTACGCTACAGTTTTTTTTTAGTGCTTTCAAAAGAGCTATCTATTCTAATTAAACGGCCTTTGTGATTCAGGGGTTTGTGAATCAAATTTTTTTTTAACTTTTAACGTAAAGAGCGTGGTATTGACTAAGGGCAGAACCCCCTCATATACGTAATAACATATACGTAATAAAAAACAATAAAAAAACAAGCGATACGGCTCAATAGTAATCGAAACTTTTAAAAACGTAATTTTGATGTCAATAAATGTATCAAAAGAATGTGTTTATAATGCTGATTATAAATATATAAATTTTATTAAGTTTAGTATCAAACAGTTCGTGGTAACGAACTGTAAGTAAGGAGCGACCCGGCTCAATGGTAACCGAAACTCTGGAAAACGGTATTTTGATACAAATAGATACATCAAAAGAATCGTATTTTAATGCTGATTTCAAATATATAAGTTTCATCAAGTTTAAAACTTTCCATCAAAAGTTAGGCGCCTGAGAAAATTTGGCTGATTTTCGAAAAAGGGGGGAAAGACCCCCTAAAAGTCATAGAACCTTAATGAAAATCACACCATCATATTCCGCGTATTAGAGAACCCTACTGTAGAGGTTTCAAGCTCCCATCTACAAAAATGTGGAATTTTGCATTTTTTGCCAGAAGAAAGATCACGGGTGCGTGTTTATTTGTTTGTTTGTTTTTTGTTTTTTTTTGTTTTTTTCCCAGGGGTGATCGTATCGAACCAGTTGTCCTAGAATATCGTGAAAGGGCTCATTGGAATGGAAATTGAAAGTTCTAGTGCCCTTTTTAAGTGACCAAAAAAAATGGAGGGCAACTAGGCCCCCTCCCACGCTCATTTTTTTCCCAAAGTCACCTGATCAAAATTTTGAGATAGCCATTTTGTTCAGCATGTTCGAAAATATTATAAGTATGTCTTTTAGGATGACTTAATCCCCCGAACTTCCCGGGGGGAGGGCTGAAAGTTATGAACTTTACCCAATGTTAACATATAGTATTGGTTATTTGGAAGTATACAGACGTTTTCAGGGGAGATTTTTCCTGGTAGTGGGGGGGAGGGGGGGGGGGTCAGGGGTTATGTGGGAGGAGTCTTTCCATGAAGGAAGTTTTCATGGGGAAGGGACATTGCTATGAAGGGGACGCCGGACTTCCCAGCATTATTTAAAAAAAGATCATAAATTTAATATAAAAAAACAAGTATTTCAACTGCAACAGCAGCAACATCGAAACTTTAAACGAACAGAAAATATTACATATATAATTGGGTTCACCCCGTAGTCAATGCCTCGCTCTTTAAGCCAAAGATTTTTTAGTACTTTCATAAGAGCTATTTATTCTAATTAACGGCCTTTGTGATTAGGCGGTCATTTCTAAAGAATTGGAACAAGATTTGAACTTTCGCTTAAAGAGCAAGGTATTGACTAGGGGGCGAACCCCCTAATAAATGTATTAAAAATATATGAATATAGAAGTTCGTTACGTAAGTTAATTCGTATGTTACGTATATTTATTATTAATAAAAACGTTCGTAAATAAAATTAAACAAGTTTCGAGAAAGCCATTTAACTAAATAAAAGTAAATTAATATGAAAATTTTGTTTTAATTATTCATGTACGGTGAGCCAAGATCAAAACCTGCATTTATTCAAAAACGTTCAAAAATTAAATAAAAAAAAACAAGTTTTTTAAACTGAAAGTAAGGAGCGACATTAAAACTTAAAACGAACAGAAATTATTCTGTATATGAAAGAGACTGTCCCCTCCTCAACGCCTCGCTCTTTACGCTAAAGTTTGACTCTGTCTCACAACTTTATTTTTTAAAACAATAAAAAACTTTAGCGTAAAGAGCGAGGCGTTGAGGAGGTGACAGTCTCTTTCATATACAGAATAATATTACATATATAATTGGGTTCACCCCGTAGTCAATGCCTCGCTCTTTAAGCCAAAGATTTTTTAGTATTTTCATAAGAGCTATTTATTCTAATTAACGGCCTTTGTGATTAAGCGGTCATTTCTAAAGAATTGGAACAAGATTTGAACTTTCGCTTAAAGAGCAAGGTATTGACTAGGGGGCGAACCCCCTAATAAATGTATTAAAAATATATGAATATAGAAGTTCGTTACGTAAGTTAATTCGTAAGTTACGTATATTTATTACTAATAAAAACGTTCGTAAATAAAATTAAACAAGTTTCGAGAAAGCCATTTAACTAAATAAAAGTAAATTAATATGAAAATTTTGTTTTAATTATTCATGTACGGTGAGCCAAGATCAAAACCTGCATCTATTCAAAAATGTTCAAAAATTAAATAAAAAAAAAAACAAGTTTTTTAAACTGAAAGTAAGGAGCGACATTAAAACTTAAAACGAACAGAAATTATTCTGTATATGAAAGAGACTGTCCCCTCCTCAACGCCTCGCTCTTTACGCTAAAGTTTGACTCTGTCTCGCAACTTTATTTTTTAAAACAATAAAAAACTTTAGCGTAAAGAGCGAGGCGTTGAGGAGGGGACAGTCTCTTTCATATACAGAATAATATTACATATATAATTGGGTTCACCCCGTAGTCAATGCCTCGCTCTTTAAGCCAAAGATTTTTTAGTACTTTCATAAGAGCTATTTATTCTAATTAACGGCCTTTGTGATTAAGCGGTCATTTCTAAAGAATTGGAACAAGATTTGAACTTTCGCTTAAAGAGCAAGGTATTGACTAGGGGGCGAACCCCCTAATAAATGTATTAAAAATATATGAATATAGAAGTTCGTTACGTAAGTTAATTCGTAAGTTACGTATATTTATTACTAATAAAAACGTTCGTAAATAAAATTAAACAAGTTTCGAGAAAGCCATTTAACTAAATAAAAGTAAATTAATATGAAAATTTTGTTTTAATTATTCATGTACGTTGAGCCAAGATCAAAACCTGCATTTATTCAAAAACGTTCAAAAATTAAATAAAAAAAACAAGTTTTTTAAACTGAAAGTAAGGAGCGACATTAAAACTTAAAACGAACAGAAATTATTCTGTATATGAAAGAGACTGTCCCCTCCTCGACGCCTCGCTCTTTACGCTAAAGTTTGACTCTGTCTCACAACTTTATTTTTTAAAACAATAAAAAAACTTTAGCGTAAAGAGCGAGGCGATGAGGAGGGGACAGTCTCTTTCATATACAGAATAATTTCTGTTCGTTTTAAGTTTTAATGTCGCTCCTTACTTTCAGTTTAAAAAACTTGTTTTTTTTTATTTAATCGTAGTAGAGACGGTGATGGGACGGAAAGAGGAACATTGCAGCTCAGATTTTCCTTTTTTGGGAATCGGAGTCAGATCACCAATGCAAAACGAGGAAGGAACAATACCTGTAACAAATAGCATTTGCATGAGAAGGCTAAGGTGACGCACCAATAGATAACTTCCATTAATGATGTGTAGAGTGCTCACCTTATCTATCCCACAAGACGCTTTCCTTTTAAGTTGGGATATGGCTTTTATGACTGCGTCACAAGTAACAACCAAATCAAGGTCAGGAGATTCATCAATGAAGTTGCAGAGCTCGTCACAAAATTGTGACTCTAAAACAGGATCAGGCTCAGAAAATTCATTTGAAAAATGGGATATCCATTTGGACAAAGGATTGTCGTTCGGGTATGGCAAATTGGAGGAGATACTACGAGGTAATAGCTTCCACAGTAGATAAAGCAACATTAGATAAAACATGGAATGATAGCCCGCTTGTATGGTGAACAATAAAAATCCTTACAACCATAAACATAAAACATCCATACAATAAAAAAAATCATTAAATAAAACATGGAATGGTAGCCCGCTTATATGGTGAACAATAAAAATCCTTACAACCATATACATAAAACATCCATACAAAAAAAAACACCATTAAATAAAACATGGAATGATAGCCCGCTTGTGTGGTGAACAATAAAAATCCTTACATCCATAAACATAAAACATCCATACAAAAAAAAACCATTAAATAAAACATGGAATGATAGCCCGCTTGTATGGTGAACAATAAAAATCCTTACATCCATAAACATAAAACATCCATACAAAAAACACCTGCCCGCTACCTTCGATTGACACAGTAATGTCCCAAGTGTCTTCTCACTTTAATTGACACAGTAATACCTGCCCCGTACCTTTCATTGACATATCACTACTATCACCAATGACCAAACACGGTATTTTCAGTTTAAGGAAATCATAAAGACAAGAGCTAATTTTACTAACTGCTAATGTGAAATCTCTCTCCGAATCTTCATCTTTGTAATCTGTGGGTAAATACACATTTATTACTACGCGCTCATCTACTCGAACAACTATCACTAGAAAAGAAAACACTAGAATTAAGATTCGATGCTACATAAGATGCAATACCACCAGAAGCTCTGCCTTTAGAAGCACTACATTAAGCTGGAACCGAAAAAGTTTTGAAGGTGGCACTAATGTCAAGCAAACTAAGGCTATGGTTGGTCAGGAAGTGTTCCTGCAAACAATGAATATCATGATTATGAAGTATATTTTCAAGAATAGGTCTTTTTTATAAGACCACCATTAATGTTCCAAGAGAGAAAACGAATATCCATTTATCTACTTAGCTGTCCGTTTATCGGTTTGAGCGTTGCCGGGGCATTTGATACTGTAACAGGTGTGATTAGACTCTTTACATATAATGCAAAACTCTTTCCGAACACATGGATTGTCCCTGGTGGAACAGTGCTCCGTGGAGCCACAGCGAGAGGACAGTTCTGCGTTCTTACAATCAGCAGCAGAATGCCCTTGTTGATGGCATCTGAAATACCGTCTAGGTATGAATATGAATTTCTGGACAGTTAACTTCTCATAACCCACCTTCACAGTATTTTCCAGAGAGTAATCGAGATCACTCCGTTGTTCGAAATAAATCTTGTAGACACGTGACTTGCCACACTGCAAAGCTTTGACACACTTTGGAATAATTTTCTCTAGATCTTTTTCATTCATTTCTGTCGGTACGCCTTTAATTACACCGATGAAGGCGGGAGATTTAACAGAGGTTAAAAGGCCAGGTTGGAACTTTTTCATCTGGTCAGCAATTGAGGAGGCAGCGGGTTTATTTTTTACGACAATTTTCCATTCTGATGAAGAACGTTTCGCCTCTGAAATATCATTTGTAGCTTCAGGACATATTTTATCAATAAAATCTTTCCTTAATAGTGGAGATGAAAGATTCGAAGGGCAATTTTTTAACACAACAACATAGGTATGAGGATTGGATTGGTCTTTGGTGCAAGACGACTGAGGGGAAGAGGGCCAGGCAGAAGTTGCCTGTACTACAAGATGTTGCTTATTTAGCTCAGACAAACTGTCAATTTTACGGGAAAGTTCATTCATGCGACAGGTTAACGTTGCAACGATCGCATCACCAATTGTTGGAATTTCCCACGGTGATTATATCACGAATTTCGGGATCTTACGTTTTTCTTTCGATGCCGATGCCGTCTTACGGAGGGTTATGAGCCTTACGGAAGGCTTACGGAGTTCAGTGTGAAGGGGAGAACGGAAAGCCGAAATTCAATGTGAAGGAACCTAACCACTTACAAATGTCAAGGACATTTTCATCGTCTTTTTGGCATCTAATTAAACGTGTTCCAATTTCTAGCACCTGTTGTAAAACCTCCTTTGCCTTTAGAATGGTTTCATGACTGAAAAAGCTTGTCGACTTAGCAATTATTGTCTCTACTTTGATACCATCGATCATCGATCGAGAAATGAAATTTAATATTGGATTTAAAATAATATCCAAGTCGTTCATTATTTCATAATTGCACTTACGGTAATAATATTCAATAGATAAAAATCCACTCCAAATCAATGTCAAAAACCGTCACCAATATAAACTCAGTCAATCACCACAAATTTTAAATTCAAGAGACGTAACGAAAAGTCAGTAAAAAGAGAATCATCCAAACCAGTTCTGTGTAATTATCCAGAATTATTGGTCTGCAGAGCACGAGTATATCCAAAACAGGTACAGAGTTAATCTGCTTAAATTCAATTTGTTGTTAACTGGTCAGATACCAAAAGAGAACCGTGAATTGTGACAGTGTGAAATTTTCTAACTTTACACTGTCCAAATACTTTACCCCCCCCCCTATTGTGCAACTACATAGCCCAAATTATATATTTTCCATCTATTCTGTAACTTCTCTTTGACTTGTCTCACGTTAATCAAGTAAAATCACTTGATTTTAATTAAAATCAAGTAGCTGCGGGCATCAAGCCATGGCTAATTATGGTTGCAGCGGCAGCTGCAACCTACTAAAGAACGAATCACAGCCCACAGTAATCAAAATAAATCAAAAACGGGTTTTCAAAAAAACTGTCTAGTGAAAAAAAATTTCCATTTGACACTGAATTAGGAATGGTAACTATTGTTTCGGTTAATCTTAGAAGTAAAAGTTTTATTGCAAAAAGAAATTTATGGTGATATCAAAAAAGAGCATAAAACCCCTTGAAAATGGCGTCAAATCGAAATAAAAAGTGCACCATTGGAATCAGCATGGTCGAAAACCTTTTGTAGGATAATTAGAGTCCCCCACCTTGAAAATTAAGGAAAGTGACTTTTTTGTATGGGTAGCACTGATATGTCTCCCTTTTTTTTCTTTTTTTTTGTCCAGGGGTAGCGGTTAACAAAACATCATAGAGAGATGCTTAATGGCTCATTAGAAAGCTGTTTCTCACATCTACGTGCTTTTTATAAATTCCACTATCTGCAAGTGCCATATGGCACAAAAATGACACATTTTGTGCCATTTCTCAAAGGGGGGGGGGGCTAGCAGGCTATAAAAACATCGTATACATATGTTTAATAGCTCACATTAAATCTATTTCTCATATCTACGTTTTATTTATGAATTCCACCACCTGCAACTGCCAAATGGCACTATTGATGACATGTCGGAAGTGGAAAAAATAGGGGCTAGTGGCCTGCCAGAACTTCTTAGAGAGATGTTCACTGGTTGATTTGAAAGCTATTGCTCATATCTACGTATTTTAATCAGTTTTGCCATCCGTAAGTGCCAAATAGCACAAAAAATGGCACCTTTTCTGCCACTTCTTAAGTTGAAAAGCTTCGAAGTATAAAAGGTACCATTGTAATAATTATGGTCCAAAACCCTTAATTGAAGATTTACAAGGGACCCTTACCCTATACTCCCCCTCCCAGCTCCCTTAGTAAGTCTTATTTTTCCGTTGGAAGAATTTACTATGAACTCTTTAAAATTTAGGAATGGTAATTATTACTTTGGTTCGTCTTAGAAGTAAAAGTTTATTGCGAAAAGAAATTTATGGTGATTTCCAAAAAGAGCCTGCAACCCCTTGAAAACGGCGTCAAATCGAAATAAAAAGTGCACCATTTGAAGCAGCATGGTCGAAAATCTTTTGTAGGATAATTACGTTCCCCCACCTTGAACACCAAGGAAAATGACTTTTTTGCATGGGTAGCACTGATCTGTCTCCCTTTTTTTTCCTTTTTTTTCCAGGGCTAGTGGTTTACCAGAACATGATAGAGAGATGCTTAATGGCTCATTAGAAAGCTGTTTCTCACATCTACGTGCTTTCAAAGGCTGTATATTTGCATAAACGCTAATCTGAAGCATATTAGGAACTGTAGTGAATCACTATTTTGTGTGTTTTTTTTAATAGTTAGCTTGTTCATATTTATTCAATTGAATCATGAATCTACGCGCTATATCGTGTAAAAATCACTAGATTTAGATAAAAATCACTAGTTTTAGAACGAAAATCACTAGCTAGAAAAAAATCACTAGGCAACATAAAAAATCACTAGAAATAGTGCTATATCACTAGGGGTGACAAGCCTGCTTCTCCTGCACACTCCCTTCATTAGAATATTAGTGGTTTCTTATTATATTCAATGTTTTGAATGATATTTTGTTTGAAATTTTATTTCTTCAGAGAGAGAAAGGGCAATTCTTTATGGCATCAGTGGCCGCCTTAGTAAATATGATCAAATATTTGAATAGAACAAGCTATCATTATAAATATTTTCCATTCACAACCTGAGGAAAATAATAACAGACTTACCATTTTTTGTCGAAAATCAGTCGTCAAATCCATGGAATTAATTTTTTCTTCAATTTATGTACTTAGTGAATATGAGCTAGTTCAAAATATGAATGATGAATTGTTGAAAATTCGGTGTTCTTATATGGCATAAGAAATATTGTATTCTAGGAAGTATTTTCAGTGCTAATTGCTAAACATCTAATTGTGACCTACTTTCTCAATATTCTCTAGGGAGTGTTTTCTGCTATTTATCAATTGTTTCGGCGAATAGCGGAAATATACTGTGCTTTGATTTAAGGGGGAAATGCAAGTTTTTGATAAGCTGAGTAGGAAAAGAAAAATGGAAAAACTGTTTATATAAACAAATAACAAGAAAAAAGTTAGGATCGTACATAGGATGCAAAGTGGTTACAGCTTCTCTTCATAGGGTTTAAAATTGAATTTGCGCCAAAAACAATTATTATATTCAGAAGAAACCTAAAAAATAGGCATCGAGTGGTATGTTCACTTGAATCGTAGGTCATATTTGTGAATATTTTCAACTGAAACTAAGAAGTGACATTAAAACATAAAACGAGCGTACATTATTCCGTATAAATAAAAAATGTCATGGCAGCGTTGTTTCTGCATTAAATTTTAATCAAAAACGAACAAAGATTAATTTAAAAAAAACAAAGTTTTTCCGAGGGAAGTAAAGAGCGAAGTTGGAACTTAAAACGGACAAAAATTATTACTTCACAGCCTATTTAATACATGTTAATAGAACTATTAAAAATAAACCAACTAATTATGTTTCCCTATGCTTTTAGGATTACACAAAACTAGCGCTTTACTGAAAACCAAAAAGTCAAGTACAAAAAACAGGATTATTGATTTAAGAGTTAAAAATGAGTATGTATCCTGACAACACTAAACCAATCTATAAAGCTTTTCATAGTCTTATACCAGTTTTGACATTAGTAACTTTCAGTCACTGTATATATAATATAGCTGTAAATATTGTATATATATAATTAGTTATATATAATATAAACTAATTATATATACAGTGCTTTCAGTATACAATTGAAATTATATTAAAAACATAAGCGTAAAACTAAATATTTTTTAATAACCGCAAAGTAACTGAACAGCATACAGAAACATTGGATTGATTTATCAAGCAGCATTTTGCTCTCACCAGCTATAATACCAATAGTGGGTAATATACAGTCTTAAATTGTAAGAAATATGCTTTAGTGTCACTTGAAATGAAGATCAAATAAGACATAATATGAACTCTGTAAATCCGATTATTTCTCTCTATACAAGAGTGAATTTCAAGCTATGATGCAAATTCTAAAGCTAGTCTATAGTCCTAATACTATCAATATGGCCTTACTTCGAACTTGTGCACAATTTAATCATGACATGTCCTTTTAAGAACCAAAACGAGATCCAGTCATTGAACTGAGCCATTGTGCAGAAGTGACACCAAATTAAACGTAAAATAATAAAGAAAATCCTAAAAAGGATTGTTGCTTTATCTTAAAAGGGATTGATCCTAAAAGGGATTGATAATATTTTGATTCTATAAAAAGTGTTCTTAATTGGTTCGCTTTTACTGTATCATAGTCCTATATTATTTTGTGTTTTCAGTAAAGCGCTAGTTTTGTATAATCCTAAAAGCATAGGGAAACATAATTAGTTGGTTTATTTATAATAGTTATATTAATATATATTAAATAGGCTGTAAAGTAAGTAGTAAGGCCATAGGCACTTGAAAACCTAAACGTAAACTTACGCCTGAGGCATAGATATGTGTGTAGGTTTTCAAGTAATTGGGTTACCAGGGTCATTTGCAAAGTGGTAACATTTCTATAGAAGCTATGGTAATTTGAAATATCATATGGAATTTGCTTGAAGGTATATACTTTGCGTACGTACCCCTACCAAACAGGTTGGATATAATCTGTTCTGGTTCAAGTTTTTTCTGACACAATTAACTGAATTTCTATTTCATGATATACAAGTTTTTTTTTTAGGTTAAATCCGTGTCGGAAAAACCGGTGTATCTTTTTAGATGCTAATTATTTTTTGTATATATTCAAGTTTCAAATTAGATTCTTCAACAGTTTTGAATAGTTTATTGAACATAACACAACTGACATTTTTTGTAAGCATTTACATAGAAAATGGATAATTCAAAGCAATTTCTGGTGAGTAAAAATTTTCTCATTATTATAATAAAAAAAAGAAATTGTCTTGTCATTAAGTTAAGGAAGAAATTCTTTCCTTACACTAGAACTAAGGGTACTTATATACTTAGAAGCCTATTGTTTTTAGGAGCTGAAACCTCTAAATAATTCTCTTATAGGTTGAAACTAACGGCGGCTTTTTTTTTTTTTTAGGGGTGTTTTTGAAAATACTTCCAGGCCAGTCTGCATTTACGGTGTGATTTTTATCATGATCAGTTAACCTTTTTAGGGATGTTTTTGAAAAAGTGCTTAAGGAACTTGAAAAGGGAATGGACTGCTTTATATAATGCCTCAGCTCACAGTCAGACTGGTTTCGTTTCATGAGTTCATTAAGAGAAGGACTAATGTTTTTTGAAAAGGGTAATTACTTCTTTAGTTTACGAGATTTGCGATTTTTTTTTTGCGAAAAGATATTTGCGTAAAGGTATTGCGAAGGTTAAGAATGCCTCACGGGTAATTAAAGAATGAGATGCTTGCATCAACAATACAAAGAATAAGCTCAGATACTTAATAGATTTGACGCTTACAAGAGACATTGCTAGAAAGTATTCAATAGCTTAATTGAAAAGTAACGATAGAATGACATTGTGACTTGACCTAGCTTTACCTCGCCGGTGTGGTCTGTATAATACATAAGTAACGTTTGAAAAATATTGTCAATTTAAAAAGAAATGGCTGAAAAGTGTTTTGAGGGGGATGGGTTAAATGGAGGGGTGAGTTGCACGAGGGTTCAGTTAAAGGGGATACAGTTGCATGGGGGGTTTCGGTTATACACGGGTTCAGTTACAAGGGGGATTCAATTGCACGGGGGGTATCCCTTTTTTCGAAAATCGGGCTCCCTGTTTTCAAAATCCCTTTTTCTTCTGAGGCTTGGAGCATTTGGTGGCTAGATATTAAACGTAATGAAATTTATATAATTGCAATCTGCATAAAAACCCAATTCCTGTCAATTGTTATCAAAATTCCATTTTTGAGTTTTGGTTACAACTATAAATAAGGCTATCGTGTCTTTCTGAACTTTCTGTGCGAGGCAGGGGTTACTATTTAGTTTAAATAATTCTAGGAGGAATTGAGTTTTGTGGATGGTGTTGAAAAATGGTACATGTTAAATATTCGGGTAAACATACGACTAAGAAACGCTTCACTATAAATAAGGCTATCGTGTTTTTCCGAACTTTCTAGGGCGGTGGTAACTATTTAGTTTAAATAATTCTAGGAGGAATTGAGTTTTATGGATGGTATGGAAAAATGGTACTTGTTAAATATTCGGGTAAACATACGACTAAGAAACGCTTCACTATAAATAAGGCTATCGTGTTTTTCCGAACTTTCTAGGGCTGTGGTAACTATTTAGTTTAAATAATTCTAGGAGGAATTGAGTTTTGTGGCTGGTGTGGAAAAATGGTACTTGTTAAATATTCGGGTAAACATACGACTAAGAAACGCTTCACTATAAATAAGGCTATCATGTTTTTCCGAATTTTCTAGGGCGGTGGTAACTATTTAGTTTAAATAATTCTAGGAGGAATTGAGTTTTATGGATGGTATGGAAAAATGGTACTTGTTAAATATTCGGGTAAACATACGACTAAGAAACGCTTCACTATAAATAAGGCTATCATGTCTTTCCGAACTTTCTAGGGCGGTGGTAACTATTTAGTTTAAATAATTCTAGGAGGAATTGAGTTTTATGGATGGTATGGAAAAATGGTACTTGTTAAATATTCGGGTAAACATACGACTAAGAAACGCTTCACTATAAATAAGGCTATCGTTTTTTTCCGAACTTTCTAGGGCGGTGGTAACTATTTAGTTTAAATAATTCTAGGAGGAATTGAGTTTTATGGATGGTATGGAAAAATGGTACTTGTTAAATATTCGGGTAAACATACGACTAAGAAACGCTTCACTATAAATGAGGCTATCGTGTTTTTCCGAACTTTCTAGGGCTGTGGTAACTATTTAGTTTAAATAATTCTAGGAGGAATTGAGTTTTGTGGCTGGTGTGGAAAAATGGTACTTGTTAAATATTCGGGTAAACATACGACTAAGAAACGCTTCACTATAAATAAGGCTATCATGTTTTTCCGAATTTTCTAGGGCGGTGGTAACTATTTAGTTTAAATAATTCTAGGAGGAATTGAGTTTTATGGATGGTATGGAAAAATGGTACTTGTTAAATATTCGGGTAAACATACGACTAAGAAACGCTTCACTATAAATAAGGCTATCGTGTCTTTCCGAACTTTCTAGGGCGGTGGTAACTATTTAGTTTAAATAATTCTAGGAGAAATTGAGTTTTATGGATGGTATGGAAAAATGGTACTTGTTAAATATTCGGGTAAACATACGACTAAGAAACGCTTCACTATAAATAAGGCTATCGTGTTTTTCCGAACTTTCTAGGGCGGTGGTAACTATTTAGTTTAAATAATTCTAGGAGGAATTGAGTTTTATGGATGGTATGGAAAAATGGTACTTGTTAAATATTCGGGTAAACATACGACTAAGAAACGCTTCACTATAAATAAGGCTATCGTGTTTTTCCGAACTTTTTAGGGCTGTGGTAACTATTTAGTTTAAATAATTCTAGGAGGAATTGAGTTTTGTGGCTGGTGTGGAAAAATGGTACTTGTTAAATATTCGGGTAAACATACGACTAAGAAACGCTTCACTATAAATAAGGCTATCATGTTTTTCCGAACTTTCTAGGGTGGTGGTAACTATTTAGTTTAAATAATTCTAGGAGGAATTGAGTTTTATGGATGGTATGGAAAAATGGTACTTGTTAAATATTCGGGTAAACATACGACTAAGAAACGCTTCACTATAAATAAGGCTATCGTGTCTTTCCGAACTTTCTAGGGCGGTGGTAACTATTTAGTCTAAATAATTCTAGGAGGAATTGAGTTTTATAGATGGTATGGAAAAATGGTACTTGTTAAATATTCGGGTAAACATACGACTAAGAAACGCTTCACTATAAATAAGGCTATCGTGTTTTTCCGATTTTTCTAGGCGGGTGTAACTATTTAGTTTGAATAATTCTAGGAGGAATTGAGTTTTATGGATGGTATGGAAAAATGGTGCTTGTTAAATATTCGGGTAAACATACGACTAAGAAACGCTTCACTATAAATAAGGCTATCATGTTTTTCCGAACTTTCTAGGGCGGGGGTAACTATTTAATTTAAATAATTCTAGGAGGAATTGAGTTTTATGGATGGTGTTGAAAAATGGTATGTGTTGAATATTTGGGTAAACATACGACTAAGAAACGCTTCACTATAAATAAGGCTATTGTGTTTTTCTGAACTTTCTAGGGCGATGGTAAGTATTTAGTTTAAATAATTCTAGGAGGAAAAATGGTACTTGTTAAATATTCGGGTAAACATACGACTAAGAAACGCTTCACTATAAATAAGGCTATTGTGTTTTTCTGAACTTTCTAGGGCGGAGGTAACTATTTAGTTTAAATAATTCTAGGAGGAATTGAGTTTTATGGATGGTATGGAAAAATGGTACTTTTTAAATATTCGGGTAAACATACGACTAAGAAACGCTTCACTATAAATAAGGCAATCGTGTTTTTCCGAACTTTCTAGGGCGGGGGTAACTATTTAGTTTAAATAATTCTAGGAGGAATTGAGTTTTATGGATGGTATAAAAAAATGGTACTTGTTAAATATTCGGGTAAACATACGACTAAGAAACGCTTCACTATTTTCTTTACTTGGTGGTCATTAAAAACGAAATTTTTGTGTTAAATAAGTAGTTTTTGTATCTTTTAAAAGAGCTTTACGGGGATTGAGAGACTCAGTTGCCGGATTCCGTGTGATTTTTCTTCTTTTCAGTAAAGACATTCGATATCCTAAAAGTGTTTAATTCAAACTTTTTTAAAACTTCGAAATTTTTCAACTTTATTTATTTTTTCTTTTTGTACATAACTTAAAATGTCAAAATATGCTTACAGTTCTAACAATTGCGCTCTGTGATTGGTCAGAGACACGATGTGACTTTCCCACTGGTATTCTATGACCGGTTATTGACACTACCTAATCTATTGCATGTATTAAATCAGTATTTTTTACGCAGTGGAACGATAAACACATAAGTCATATCTATAAAAAAAAAGTGAAGATGGAGCATTTTAATAAAGTGTGTTTACATAACAAGGTTATTGTAGCATTGAATGCTGACAAAGAGAAGTATTTAAACTTTGAAACAAGTACAGGTGGTAGCACTATTGGAAATGTATGCATGCATTGTCATGACAGTAAGGAATTAAATTTCTTTGGAATACCGAAAAAATTCAACTCTTATGTTGGTGGTTATGCGAGATTGAGATCTCCAGAGATGATTGCACTCAAAGAGAATGCCAACATAAAAATAATCATTGATGATAGAGGACAACTCCTTGCTACTGTTGCAGGTAACATATTACCTACTGATACATCCAATCGTCACCTTTCGGGTATTAGCATTCAACGGAAGATCAATAAAAGAAAGGCCTACTCTTCTACTAATATCGTAAACCATATCTTGTCTACGTGCCGAAACTGTTACCTGTGTAAAAATAATGTGATAATAGACAGTGAAATTGCCAGAAAAATAAAAAGGGCATTGTCAGAAAATATCACGATGGAATATAAAGATGAATCGATGAAAAACAAAGCACCAGCAAACGTTACTGCCATTGATCAAACAGTCATTGAACCAAATAATACCAAAGACGAAAAGCATATTGAGCCTGTTGATGAGACACCAGTAAAAATTGTGTATGACTCAAAATGGAATAATGATTATTCTACTGATTACGAACTAAGAGAAGACAATAGCTATAATATCAAGAGAGAACATGGTGAACTATTTTATGGAGCAGATTCAAAATGTCCAAAGTTAATCATTGATATCAATAATGTATCATAATATATTTTTGTATTAATATTCTACATAGCATTATTTCATTAAAAATATATTATGCATTACATTGTTATGTGTTCATTATTTTTAGAGTAAGCTAGCATATCAAACGTTTAGAATGTCTAATAAAACCTCGGAGATGTAAGAAAAGGAATTTGCATACATCTATTGTCAGACACACGGGAACAAATTCTTTCTTGAGTTCGCCTCCTGGATAAATAAAAAAAAGACATTTTATTCAAGAAATTATGATGAAACTCTAAGTAAGCAACAAACTCTTTCTTGAAGTTACCTCATGGATACACAATGCAGAAATTTCATTTAAGAAATTATCAAAAATTGTAAGTAAGTAGCAAATTCTTTCAAAAATATGTTAATACGTTTAAGCAATAAATATCTTTAAGCTTAACCCGTCTTTATTCTTTAGAATAGTTTTATTCATTTCATTAAATTATGAACAAATTGTAAGTAAGTAACAATAGCTTTCTTGAATTCGCTTCCTGGACACAATACAGATATTTAATTCAAGAAATCATAATAAAATCGCAAGTAAGTAATAAAGTCTTTATTGTTTTCACCTATTGGATACACAATACTGAAATTTCATTCAAGAAATTATGAAGGAATTGTAAATAGGTAACACACTCATGTTACCTCATGGATACACAATGCAGAAATTTCATTTAAGGAATTATCAAAAATTTTAAGTAAGTAGCAAATTCTTTCTTGAATTCGCCCCCTGGGTAAATAAAAAAGACAGTTCATTAAAGAAATTATGAAAAAATTGTAAGTAAGTCGCAAATTCTTTCTTGAATTCACCTGCTGGATAAACAAAAAAGACATTTCGTTCAAGAAATTATCACAAAATTCCAAGTAAGTAACAAACTCTTTATTGTTTTCATGACTTAGATACACGATGTAGAAATTTAATTCAAGAAATTATGAAAAAATTCTCAGTAAGTAACAATTTCTTTCTTGAAGTCAACTCTTGGATACACAATACGGAAATTTCATTTAAGAAATTATGAAAAAAAAACAATTTCTTTCTTGAAGTCAACTCTTGGATACACAATACGGAAATTTCATTCGAGAAATTATGAAAATATTTGTAAGTAAGTAACAAACTCTTTATTGATTTCACCTCTTGGATATACAGTACAGATACTTCATTCAAGAAATTATGAAAAAACCACAAGTAAGTAACTTTTTTTTCTCTTTATCAAAAACAATTTTCACTTAGCTACACGATGTAGAAATTTAATTCAAGAAATTAGGAAAAAATTCTCAGTAAGTAACAATTTCTTTCTTGAAGTCAACTCATGGATACAAAATATGGAAATTTCATTCAAGAATTTCATGACTTAGATACACGATGTAGAAATTTGATTCAAGAAATTATGAAAAAATTCTCAGTAAGTAACAATTTCTTTCTTGAACTCATCTCTTGGATACACAATACGGAAATTTCATTCAAGAAATTATGAAAATATTTGTAAGTAAGTAACAAACTCTTTATCGATTTCACCTCTTGGATATACAGTACAGATACTTCATTCAAGAAATTATGAAAAAATCGCAAGTAAGTAACTTTTTTTTCTCTTTATCACAAACAATTTTCACTTAGCTAAATGATGTAGAAATTTAATTCAAGAAATTATTGAAAAAATTCTCAGTAAGTAACAATTTCTTTCTTGAAGTCAACTCTTGGATACGTAATACGGAAATTTCATTCAAGAAATTATGAAAAAATTGTAACTAAGTAGCAAATTCTTTCTTGAATTTACCTGTTGGACAAACAAAAAAGACATTTCGTTCAAGAAATTATGACAAAATTCTAAGTAAGTAACAAACTCTTTATTGTTTTCACAAGTTAGATATACGACGTAGAAATTAAATTCAAGAAATTATGAAAAAATTCTCAGTCTAAGTAGCAAATTCTTTCTTGAATTCACCTGTTGGATAAACAAAAAAAAACATTTCGTTCAAGAAATTATGAAAAAATTCTAAGTAAGTAACAAACTTTATTGTTTTCACGAGTTAGATATACGACGTAGAAATTAAATTCAAGAAATTATGAAAAAAATTCTCAGTCTAAGTAGCAAATTCCTTCTTGAATTCACCTGTTGGATAAACAAAAAAAAAACAAAAAAGACATTTCGTTCAAGAAATTATGACAAAATTCTAAGTAAGTAACAAACTTTATTGTTTTCACGAGTTAGATATACGATGTAGAAATTAAATTCATGAAATTATGAAAAAATTCTCAGTAAGTAACCATTTCTTTCTTGAAGTCAACTCTTGGATGCACAATACGGAAATTTCATTCAAGAAATTATGAAAATATTTGTAAGTAAGTAACAAACTCTTTTTATTAATTTCACCTCTTGGATATACAGTACAGATACTTCATTCAAGAAATTATGAAAAAATTGCAAGTAAGTAGCTTTTTTTTCTCTTTATCACAAACAATTTTCACTTAGCTACCCGATATAGAAATTTAATTCAAGAAATTATAAAAAAATTCTCAGTAAGTAACAATTTCTTTCTTGAAGTCAACTCTTGGATACACACAATAAGGAAATTTCATTCAAGAAATTATAAAAAATATTTGTAAGTAAGTAACAAGCTCTTTATTGATTTCACCTCTTGAATATACAGTACAGATACTTCATTCAAGAAACGTGATTAAACACGTTTTGAAACTACATGCTATTTGTATGCCTTTCCTTGGCACCTTTCCAAACGAGCGGGGATTCCCCACTGGTTCCTACACATTGCAAAAAAAGTGAGCAGTACGAAAACTCCACGTTTTCAACCAGACTGGTTTTTTAGGGACCAATCAGGAGAGATATGCAAAGTCGACATAGCTTTATTTCATTTTTTTTAAGGTTCATTTAGACGAGGTTACGTGCGCGCACGTAACCTCGTCTAAATGAACCTTTAAAAAATGAAATAAAGCTATGTCGACTTTGCATATCTCTCCTGATTGGTCCCTAAAAAACCAGTCTGGTTGAAAACGTTGAGTTTTCGTACTGCTCACTTTTTTTGCAATGTGTAGGAACCAGTGGGGAATCCCCGCTCGTTTGGAAAGGTGCCAAGGAAAGGCATACAAATAGCATGTAGTTTCAAAACGTGTTTAATCACGTTTCTTGAATGAAGTATCTGTACTGTATATTCAAGAGGTGAAATCAATAAAGAGCTTGTTACTTACTTACAAATATTTTTTATAATTTCTTGAATGAAATTTCCTTGTTGTGTGTATCCAAGAGTTGACTTCAAGAAAGAAATTGTTACTTACTGAGAATTTTTTCATAATTTCTTGAATTAAATTTCTATATCGCGTAGCTAAGTGAAAATTGTTTGTGATAAAGAGAAAAAAAAGCTACTTACTTGCAATTTTTTCATAATTTCTTGAATGAAGTATCTGTACTGTATATCCAAGAGGTGAAATTAATAAAAAGAGCTTGTTACTTACTTACAAATATTTTCATAATTTCTTGAATGAAATTTCCGTATTGTGTATCCAAGAGTTGACTTCAAGAAAGAAATGGTTACTTACTGAGAATTTTTTCATAATTTCATGAATTTAATTTCTACATCGTATATCTAACTCGTGAAAACAATAAAATTTGTTACTTACTTAGAATTTTGTCATAATTTCTTGAACGAAATGTCTTTTTTGTTTTTTTTGTTTATCCAACAGGTGAATTTAAGAAGGAATTTGCTACTTAGACTGAGAATTTTTTCATAATTTCTTGAATTTAATTTCTACGTCGTATATCTAACTCGTGAAAACAATAAAGTTTGTTACTTACTTAGAATTTTGTCATAATTTCTTGAACGAAATATTTTTTTTTTGTTTATCCAACAGGTGAATTCAAGAAAGAATTTGCTACTTAGACTGAGAATTTTTTCATAATTTCTTGAATTTAATTTCTACGTCGTATATCTAACTTGTGAAAACAATAAAGAGTTTGTTACTTACTTAAAATTTTGTCATAATTTCTTGAACGAAATGTCTTTTTTGTTTGTCCAACAGGTAAATTCAAGAAAGAATTTGCTACTTAGTTACAATTTTTTCATAATTTCTTGAATGAAATTTCCGTATTACGTATCCAAGAGCTGACTTCAAGAAAGAAATTGTTACTTACTGAGAATTTTTTCAATAATTTCTTGAATTAAATTTCTACATCATTTAGCTAAGTGAAAATTGTTTGTGATAAAGAGAAAAAAAAGTTACTTACTTCCGATTTTTCATAATTTCTTGAATGAAGTATCTGTACTGTATATCCAAGAGGTGAAATCAATAAAGAGTTTGTTACTTACTTACAAATATTTTCATAATTTCTTGAATGAAATTTCCGTATTGTGTATCCAAGAGATGAGTTCAAGAAAGAAATTGTTACTTACTGAGAATTTTTTCATAATTTCTTGAATCAAATTTCTACATCGTGTATCTAAGTCATGAAATTCTTGAATGAAATTTCCATATTGTGTATCCATGAGTTGACTTCAAGAAAGAAATTGTTACTTACTGAGAATTTTTTCCTAATTTCTTGAATTAAATTTCTACATCGTGTAGCTAAGTGAAAATTGTTTTTGATAAAGAGAAAAAAAAAGTTACTTACTTGTGGTTTTTTCATAATTTCTTGAATGAAGTATCTGTACTGTATATCCAAGAGGTGAAAACAAAAAAGAGTTTGTTACTTACTTACAAATATTTTCATAATTTCTCGAATGAAATTTCCGTATTGTGTATCCAAGAGTTGACTTCAAGAAAGAAATTGTTTTTTTTTTCATAATTTCTTAAATGAAATTTCCGTATTGTGTATCCAAGAGTTGACTTCAAGAAAGAAATTGTTACTTACTGAGAATTTTTTCATAATTTCTTGAATTAAATTTCTACATCGTGTATCTAAGTCATGAAAACAATAAAGAGTTTGTTACTTACTTGGAATTTTGTCATAATTTCTTGAACGAAATGTCTTTTTTGTTTATCCAGCAGGTGAATTCAAGAAAGAATTTGCGACTTACTTACAAGTTTTTCATAATTTCTTTAATGAACTGTCTTTTTTATTTACCGAGGGGGCGAATTCAAGAAAGAATTTGCTACTTACTTAAAATTTTTGATAATTCCTTAAATGAAATTTCTGCATTGTGTATCCATGAGGTAACATGAGTGTGTTACCTATTTACAATTCCTTCATAATTTCTTGAATGAAATTTCAGTATTGTGTATCCAATAGGTGAAAACAATAAAGACTTTATTACTTACTTGCGATTTTATTATGATTTCTTGAATTAAATATCTGTATTGTGTCCAGGAAGCGAATTCAAGAAAGCTATTGTTACTTACTTGCAATTTCTTCATAATTTAATGAAATGAATAAAACTATTCTAAAGAATAAAGACGGGTTAAGCTTAAAGATATTTATTGCTTAAACGTATTAACATATTTTTGAAAGAATTTGCTACTTACTTACAATTTTTGATAATTTCTTAAATGAAATTTCTGCATTGTGTATCCATGAGGTAACTTCAAGAAAGAGTTTGTTGCTTACTTAGAGTTTCATCATAATTTCTTGAATGAAATGTCTTTTTTTATTTATCCAGGAGGCGAATTCAAGAAAGAATTTGTTCCCGTGTGTCTGACAATAGATGTATGCAAATTCCTTTTCTTACATCTCCGAGGTTTTATTAGACATTCTAAACGTTTGATATGCTAGCTTACTCTAAAAATAATGAACACATAACAATGTAATGCATAATATATTTTTAATGAAATAATGCTATGTAGAATATTAATACAAAAATATATTATGATACATTATTAATATCAATGATTAACTTTGGACATTTTGAATCTGCTCCATAAAATAGTTCACCATGTTCTCTCTTGATATTATAGCTATTGTCTTCTCTTAGTTCGTAATCAGTAGAATAATCATTATTCCATTTTGAGTCATACACAATTTTTACTGGTGTCTCATCAACAGGCTCAATATGCTTTTCGTCTTTGGTATTATTTGGTTCAATGACTGTTTGATCAATGGCAGTAACGTTTGCTGGTGCTTTGTTTTTCATCGATTCATCTTTATATTCCATCGTGATATTTTCTGACAATGCCCTTTTTATTTTTCTGGCAATTTCACTGTCTGTTATCACATTATTTTTACACAGGTAACAGTTTCGGCACGTAGACAAGATATGGTTTACGATATTAGTAGAAGAGTAGGCCTTTCTTTTATTGATCTTCCGTTGAATGCTAATACCCGAAAGGTGACGATTGGATGTATCAGTAGGTAATGTGTTACCTGCAACAGTAGCAAGGAGTTGTCCTCTATCATCAATGATTATTTTTATGTTGGCATTCTCTTTGAGTGCAATCATCTCTGGAGATCTCAATCTCGCATAACCACCAACATAAGAGTTGAATTTTTTCGGTATTCCAAAGAAATTTAATTCCTTACTGTCATGACAATGCATGCATACATTTCCAATAGTGCTACCACCTGTACTTGTTTCAAAGTTTAAATACTTCTCTTTGTCAGCATTCAATGCTACAATAACCTTGTTATGTAAACACACTTTATTAAAATGCTCCATCTTCACTTTTTTTTTTATAGATATGACTTATGTGTTTATCGTTCCACTGCGTAAAAAATACTGATTTAATACATGCAATAGATTAGGTAGTGTCAATAACCGGTCATAGAATACCAGTGGGAAAGTCACATCGTGTCTCTGACCAATCACAGAGCGCAATTGTTAGAACTGTAAGCATATTTTGACATTTTAAGTTATGTACAAAAAGAAAAAATAAATAAAGTTGAAAAATTTCGAAGTTTTAAAAAAGTTTGAATTAAACACTTTTAGGATATCGAATGTCTTTACTGAAAAGAAGAAAAATCACACGGAATCCGGCAACTGAGTCTCTCAATCCCCGTAAAGCTCTTTTAAAAGATACAAAAACTACTTATTTAACACAAAAATTTCGTTTTTAATGACCACAAAGTAAAGAAAATAGTGAAGCGTTTCTTAGTCGTATGTTTACCCGAATATTTAACAAGTACCATTTTTCTATACCATCCATAAAACTCAATTCCTCCTAGAATTATTTAAACTAAATAGTTACCCCCGCCCTAGAAAGTTCGGAAAAACACGATTGCCTTATTTATAGTGAAGCGTTTCTTAGTCGTATGTTTACCCGAATATTTAACAAGTACCATTTTTCCATACCATCCATAAAACTCAATTCCTCCTAGAATTATTTAAACTAAATAGTTACCTCCGCCCTAGAAAGTTCAGAAAAACACAATAGCCTTATTTATAGTGAAGCGTTTCTTAGTCGTATGTTTACCCGAATATTTAACAAGTACCATTTTTCCTCCTAGAATTATTTAAACTAAATACTTACCACCGCCCTAGAAAATTCAGAAAAACACAATAGCCTTATTTATAGTGAAGCGTTTCTTAGTCGTATGTTTACCCAAATATTCAACACACACCATTTTTCAACACCATCCATAAAACTCAATTCCTCCTAGAATTATTTAAAATAAATAGTTACCCCCGCCCTAGAAAGTTCGGAAAAACATGATAGCCTTATTTATAGTGAAGCGTTTCTTAGTCGTATGTTTACCCGAATATTTAACAAGTACCATTTTTCCATACCATCCATAAAACTCAATTCCTCCTAGAATTATTTAAACTAAATAGTTACACCCGCCTAGAAAAATCGGAAAAACACGATAGCCTTATTTACAGTGAAGCGTTTCTTAGTCGTATGTTTACCCGAATATTTAACAAGTACCATTTTTCCATACCATCCATAAAACTCAATTCCTCCTAGAATTATTTAAACTAAATAGTTACCACCGCCCTAGAAAGTTCGGAAAGACACGATAGCCTTATTTATAGTGAAGCGTTTCTTAGTCGTATGTTTACCCAAATATTTAACAAGTACCATTTTTCCATACCATCCATAAAACTCAATTCCTCCTAGAATTATTTAAACTAAATAGTTACCACCGCCCTAGAAAGTTCGGAAAAACATGATAGCCTTATTTATAGTGAAGCGTTTCTTAGTCGTATGTTTACCCGAATATTTAACAAGTACCATTTTTCCACACCAGCCACAAAACTCAATTCCTCCTAGAATTATTTAAACTAAATAGTTACCACAGCCCTAGAAAGTTCGGAAAAACACGATAGCCTTATTTATAGTGAAGCGTTTCTTAGTCGTATGTTTACCCGAATATTTAATAAGTACCATTTTTCCATACCATCCATAAAACTCAATTCCTCCTAGAATTATTTAAACTAAATAGTTACCACCGCCCTAGAAAGTTCGGAAAAACACGATAGCCTTGTTTATAGTGAAGCGTTTCTTAGTCGTATGTTTACCCGAATATTTAACAAGTACCATTTTTCAACACCATCCACAAAACTCAATTCCTCCTAGAATTATTTAAACTAAATAGTAACCCCTGCCTCGCACAGAAAGTTCAGAAAGACACGATAGCCTTATTTATAGTTGTAACCAAAACTCAAAAATGGAATTTTGATAACAATTGACAGGAATTGGGTTTTTATGCAGATTGCAATTATATAAATTTCATTACGTTTAATATCTAGCCAACAAATGCTCCAAGCCTCAGAAGAAAAAGGGATTTTGAAAACAGGGAGCCCGATTTTCGAAAAAAGGGATACCCCCCGTGCAATTGAATCCCCCTTGTAACTGAACCCGTGTATAACCGAAACCCCCCCGTGCAACTGTATCCCCTTTAACTGAACCCTCATGCAACTCACCCCTCCATTTAACCCATCCCCCTCAAAACACTTTTCAGCCATTTCTTTTTAAATTGACAATATTTTTCAAACGTTACTTATGTATTATACAGACCACATCGGCGAGGTAAAGCTAGGTCAAGTCACAATGTCATTCTATCGTTACTTTTCAATTAAGCTATTGAATACTTTCTAGCAATGTCTCTTGTAAGTGTCAAATCTATTAAGTATCTGAGCTTATTCTTTGTATTGTTGATGCAAGCATCTCATTCTTTAATTACCCGTGAGGCATTCTTAACCTTCGCAATACCTTTACGCAAATATCTTTTCGCAAAAAAAAATTCGCAAATCTCGTAAACTAAAGAAGTAATTACCCTTTTCAAAAAACATTAGTCCTTCTATTAATGAACTCATGAAACGAAACCAGTCTGACTGTGAGCTGAGGCATTATATAAAGCAGTCCATTCCCTTTTCAAGTTCCTTAAGCACTTTTTCAAAAACATCCCTAAAAAGGTTAACTGATCATGATAAAAATCACACCGTAAATGCAGACTGGCCTGGAAGTATTTTCAAAAAAACCCTTAAAAAAAAGAAAAAAAGCCGCCGTTAGTTTCAACCTATAAGAGAATTATTTAGAGGTTTCAGCTCCTAAAAACAATAGGCTTCTAAGTATATAAGTACCCTTAGTTCTAGTGTAAGGAAAGAATTTCTTCCTTAACTTAATGACAAGACAATTTCTTTTTTTATTATAATAATGAGAAAATTTTTACTCACCAGAAATTGCTTTGAATTATCCATTTTCTATGTAAATGCTTACAAAAAATGTCAGTTGTGTTATGTTCAATAAACTATTCAAAACTGTTGAAGAATCTAATTTGAAACGTGAATATATACAAAAAATAATTAGCATCTAAAAAGATACACCGGTTTTTTCGACACGGATTTAACCTAAAAAAAAACTTGTATATCATGAAATAGAAATTCAGTTAATTGTGTCAGAAAAAACTTGAACCAGAACAGATTATATCCAACCTGTTTGGTAGGGGCACGTACGCAAAGTGTATACCTTCAAGCAAATTCCATATGATATTTCAAATTACTATAGCTTCTATAGAAATGTTACCACTTTGCAAATGACCCTGGTAACCCAATTACTTGAAAACCTACACACATATCTATGCCTCAGGCGTAAGTTTGCGTTTAGGTTTTCAAGTGCCTATGGCCTTACTACTAAAGTAATAATTTTTGTCCGTTTTAAGTTTCAACTTCACTCTTTACTTCCGTCGGAAAAACTTTTTTTTTTTAAATTAATTGTAGATAAAGCCCAAGACAGATAGTCCGGGTGAGACTATCTTCCCCGGTTTCTATAATGCGTCAATGAGTGAACAACTTGAGCTGTAGGGCGTTTATTATGCAAATGCCATTATATATACAAATGATGAAGTTAATATTCTGAAGTGGGCAATTCATTTGTTTTCTTTTTTACGGATATAATTAGCATTTATAAGCCATGCAGGAGCTTTTGCTGGATCTGAAACAAAATCTACGGATTTTCTATTGAAAACTACCGACGGTCAACAGATTATAAAAAAGAGCTAGTGGAAACACCAAAGTCGCTTCATCCTGACTGATGGATAGAGGCTAAATGTTTTTCATTGTCCAGTTCCTATTTTTTTTTTTTTGGGGGGGGGGCTACTGAATTATTTAAATACTTCTCTGGTATAGTTTTGCTTCTTTTTAGATTATTTTTAGCCGAAGTAATGACATAGCCAAAATGTCTCCATACCATCGTAACATTTATTATCATCTTTCGAAAGTCCTTTGCATCATACAAATCGTATTTATTTTCGTTTACTAATAAATGAAAAGACATACCACCTTTTTTCATAGTGGCTTACGAATGATGAAGTGTTGCAGTATCTTAGCGCTGTAACGTGTTTAATATCATCTTGCTGTCTGTGTTATGGTTTCAAATTGCATAACCAACAGTTTCTTTGATATGTATTAACGGGATTAATAAATCTAAACGCTACAAGATAATAAATTACCTTTATTTTATAATTAAATAAAAAAAAATTTTAACTGAAAGTAAGGAGCGACATTAAAACTTAAAACGAACAGAAATTATTCCGTATATGAAAAGGGCTGTCCCCTCCTCAACGTCTCGCTCTTTACGCTAAAGTTTTTTATTGTTCTAAAAAATGAAGTTGTGACAAAGAGTCAAACTTTAGCGTAAAGAGCGAGGCATTGAGGAGGGGACAGCCCCTTTCAAATACGGAATAATTTCTGTTCGTTTTAAGTTTTGATATCGCTCCTTACTTTCAGTTAAAAAAACACTTGTTTTTTAATTTAATTTCTGAACGTTTTTAAATTAATGCAGGTTTTGATTTTGGCTCACCGTACATGAATAATTAAAAGGAAATTTGAATAAATAAAGGAATTGTTATATTGCTTTCTCGAAGTTGTTTCATTTTATTTACGAACGTTTAAAAACTGGTCTTTTAAACGTCGTTTAAAAACTGGTCTTTTAAAAATTCTCCCTGTGACTGGTCTGTAGAAGCCCACTGAAAATACTCTGATGCTTCATGTTTATATAACACAAAAACTAACGATCAGAGAGACAGCTTTCTTGCATCGCCACAGAAAATCGTTGTTCTTGCTATCAACATAACAGATCTCTACCCACGATTGAGCTACCTCTGTTCTTGTATGCACTTAGGGTCAGTATGGGCCAGTGGTGACAATTTACTGAAATTTAGGGTGGGACAAAAATTATTTTTCAAAATGTAGCGGGAGAGGGTAATTTTGTTTTTGTCATATGAAAATACAAAATAAATGTTTTTTTCTTAAGGAAAATGCCAATTTACAACTCCCTCCCTCCAAATTGATACTTCTGCTACTAATATTGTGATAAGGTTAGTGCTATTCACTGTTTCAGAAAGTGCTAGTTCTAAGTTTTTACGCAGATAATAGTTAATTCTGGAGTACTTCCCAGAACTAATTGAGAAAGAGAAGCAAGAGCAGAAAGATTACTAGAGAGGGATCCTTACCCTCATGAGCGTAAGGATGGTAAAAGTTTCGTATTTTTTTAAAATCTAGCAGCTATACAACAAAAGGGGTAAGGTAAAATATTTTTTTAGAGGGGAGGGGGATCAAACTGAAACTTACCTGAGCTTCAAAGTACAAAGTGTATTGATTGATAGACAAGGAAGATAGGAAGATGATCAGAGATGGATCCTCATCCACGCGAGTGGGGGGGGGGCTATTCCTTTAAACCTAGCAACTAAGCAGCAAAAAGGGGGACAGAAGGGGGACAATGCTTTTAGAACGTGTGTTGTACTGAAACTAATCTCATCTGGCTAGGTAGGCATTGTAAAAAAGATATAAAAATACAACTATTTTTCCCAAGAAGTCACACTGCTGTGATAATTTTGCAAAAGGTGATATGTTGCGAAACTTAAAATTTACTGGAGACTGTAGAACTGGAAAATAGTTCTTAGGTTTTTTATGCCATTTAGTTTTATAGTCAGAATAATTTAGTTTTTGGCCTCCCCTCCAGTATTACGGCAAAGTCAAACTTATTCGAGACGATCTAAATTCAAACTTTTAGTATATTTTTGAAAAGTAGATGTCTCATTTTGGAGTAAACATTAACTCACAACTGCAACAAAAACTTGAAAAAAAAACTTATATAACTTAAATTAGCAATTGTTAAATTGTTGCAATTAATTTGCAATCACAATAAAATTAATTAAACTTACAATATGCCTACATAAAGTTGCAATAAACATAGCCTACAAACATAAACTTGCAATTGTAGTACATAAACTATTATAATAAGACGATTCTCAACAGCATCTTTCACGAGTCCTTAAACATAACTGGGACCCCTAACTGTGGGGCCAAACACAGTTAAGGAGGAACTAGGGCCCCTTTTACGGTTCTGTGCTGGGCCCACCGGCGCGTGGAAACGTCCCGACAGAGTCAAACCCTAGTCCCGGCTATGGGTAAATAGTCAGCGAGCAGAAAGCTGTGAGGGTGGAGTACTCTCAAGATGGAGGAAATCGGCTACCTGCAAAGGACAGAGAGGAGTGGCTTGCCGCTGTCCTACAATAGCCATAAAACCCTCTTCTTTAAAGTTATGGATCAGTTAAAAACAAAGAGACAAAACCGTGCTACCGCGTCCGGGGTAACCGACGGAAGGAAAGAAACCGGGCTTTGTACAGGAAACTGATCCAGGAACGTGTGAAGGAGATGACCCCAACGCGACCCTTGAGGACGTCCGGGACATAAGTCAAGTCATCTTTCACGAGGCAGAAGACAACTTTTTTAGCTGTAAGAGATGTATTCATGGATTAGAATTAAATTTTACGCAGAGAAGGTGGAGTGGAGCTATTTAAAATTGATTCAGGTCGGAGCGTCATGCTTCTGGGCTTCTTTATCACATGCTTCTTTATTACAAATTAGAACACAACAAGTAATACATGGACTTAATGTCATCGACTAAAAAGGATGCAATGAAGCAGATTACAATATTTGTTATTATTTGAAGAATAGGAATCTACCTGTTTGTTTTCGCTTTACACATTGGCCTGTATTCAGAAAAAAAAAATACAAAATCGGCTAGTATAATGCATTCAGTCAATTAAAGTTTTTATTGCAAAGAGTGCAAGTGTCAAAGTAGGTTTGGTGAAGGGTAGGACATGCTGAATTTGTGTGGACCGGAGGAGGGAGGGAGGGGATAGTCAGGGATAATTTTGAAATTAAATACTTTTTTATTCTGTGAAGTAGAGAGATTTTAGGATTTTGTATTGCCAAAGGTTCATTAACTTGCAACATAAAGCTTGCCCCTCTTGTGTTGTTTTCACTGCAAATGTCTCAAAATCCCTAAAAAGCAATAAAGAATTTCTAAAAAAAAAAACCCACTTTCAAAACTAAAATCCCAAAGAACCTTCGCTAGCTTTTTGTATAGACGGTTTTGATTAGAGGATTGACTAATTCCACTCGTTCTCTTCTTTATTTACATTTCCATTTTTTTAGCCCCATCTGTTGTTTTATTGATGGTCAAATAAATAGATTTGTTCATTTTTTTTGAGTACCAGATAAGATGCAGAAAAATAGATAAGAACAATATATCGTGCACGTCGAGCTAACCACAGTGGACCTTAAATCTTAGTTTGGCAAAAAAAAGGTAAAAAAATGGCTTTTGAATTACCGCTGCACCACTTTCTTGGCTTCAGGACACAATCTATTGATATACTCAATGACCTTTTGACTGTTATCATGGCAGCTCCCCTAGGGGAAATCTAGTAAAGAAATAAAATCTAACCCATATTAACCAACCCCTAAAAACGCATTTTGACAGAAAATGTCAAAGGAGAAAGAATCACCATAGTAATTATAGTTTAATTATTTCTAATGATAAAAGTTTCTTCTGATAACAATTTAGGGGAAATTTGAAACATTTGCCCGCAACCCCGACAAAAATGGCGTCGGATCCAAATGGAAATTGCTATGTTAGAATTACTATAGCTGTAAACGCATTTAGGAGAATTACAGTCCTCCATATTGAGCAACAAGTAAACCCAGTTTTCACTTGGAATGCAGTGGAATGTGTATCCTATTTTCTTCTTTTTGACTACAAAAGCAGTAACCTTGTAGACAGAGGCTATACATCGGGTAAACCTTTAAACTAGATATCGAGCCGTTGTGAGCCTTCTAGAGAAACGGTCACCAGTGAGGCTGAGACTGGTTGAAAATTCCCAAAGCAGTGCCTTTTTTAATGGTTCTAGACGGGGCAGGTCACTTTTTTTTACCGGAAGAAGAATAATGAGTCATTGTAACGTCAATGCATAAGTACTAATAGAAACAAATTCTAGCTATTTGCCGATGGTGTATACTACTTCTGCATCAACTGCCTGGGGATAATGTCACGGTTTTTGTCAGAAATCGTTTTACGTCGAAGTTTTGCCGATAGAAGAAGTTGTGTTGAGTCGAGATTTAAATTAGACTACGAAAAGGAACAAGAGGTACGTATGGAAACCTTTTCAATGTTTACAAATAGACAGAATCTCATGTAATTTACAAAAGAAAGCGTTTGACATTAAAGCGTTTTGACATTTAAAGCGTTTGACATTATGTTCGACATTTAAAGGGAGAGGAGTACTGGGGTCTCTAAATCAATGCTATGAGGACATCCGATAAAAAATAGTTGAGTACCAACCATACTTTGTGGGAAATAAGTGATAGTGCCCTAGATCTTTCTAGGATTTGGATCTGACGGTACCTTTGTAGTGGAGGGATCTTATGTAGGGGACGGTACCTTTGTGGTAGAGTGGAATTAATTTTTGCATTATCACATAGAATAAAACTAAAGCAGGAGCACCAATTCACAAAAATATTAAACGGGGCAAATTTATCTTTTTAAATCCAGAGGGGAGGAGGAGTATTGTTGTTGTTTCAAACTATTTTCAATGCAAATACTAAGAGAATATACTTTTTAAAAGGAAATGCCCACAAAAAATTTTGTCTTCAAAATCTAATGAAGGTTAGCAAAAAAGTTTTTTTTTTAATTTACTCCCTCCCTCCCAATTATCACCCCTGGCCTCCAGTAGCCCTCGAATACAATAGAAAGATATTTCTAAGAAATCATTTAGCAGAATCTTTAACATGGTTATTTACAGCCGATTTTACACTCTAGAAATTCAGAGTGTGTTCAGCGAGCCATTGTTCATAAGCATGATTTTTTTTGTTTCGATTCTCAAAAAATATAAAATCTTCTTATATTTATTTATTTTATTCAATACAGGAGAAAGCCATAGGCTTGTCGCAATAAACAAATTTCTTTAAAGTTCTATAAATGAATAGTTTTGTGCCAAATAAAGTGCATTTGTGGGGAACTCTATTGCACTTTTTTTTTTAGAGAAAGAGAAAAAATTTATAATGGTATTGAAAAGTACAACATCAGTTTAAAAACAAACCCAAGAAGTATAAATTTGTATGGGGGGTGGGTAAATCACATTCACTGTCACCATAAAAATAAAACAACCAAACAGGTTATGTTTCCGCTTCGGCACCGTAAGCCATACGAGTTAAACATCACTTTGATATAACATGGTGAAACCCCGGGAGCAAGCCCCCCCCCCTTTTAAAGAAAACAATATCCAAAACTCAGAAACCATCTGCAATTTAGACAAAAATGATGCTTTTTGAAACGCACGGTTACTATGTCGGGGTAGTGCATGCATACACTGGTTTCGATGCTTTAGAAATATTGAATGTGAACTAGAGCATAAAGAACGTTCAGACCTTTTAAACTGTTACCGTTTTTCATACTTCAAATATTTAAAGACAAATAATTAGAGGGTAAAGGCTGATTTCAGATGTTGACAGAATTTGGGATAACATTAAGAGCAGATGCACCAACAGTTTAAAAATGTTTTAAGGCGTTGAGAATCGTTAAGAAGTAAGGACCTTGGGACCTTGCACCGATATTTGGGGCAGTGTAAGTAGCATGCACAGGGTTTGAAAAACTAAAGAAATCAATCGGCAGTTGTAAATTTTTAACAGGTTTTACAGTTTAGTAGACACCGGTTTTTTTATATGAATATATATATATATATATATATAATATATATATATATATATATATATATATATATATAATATATATATATATATATATATATATATATATATATATATTTACATATATATATATATATATATATATATATATATATATATATATATATATATATATATATATATATATATATATATATATATATATATATATATATATATATATATATATATATATATATATATCTATATATATATATATATATATATATATATATATATATATATATATATATATATATAGTAGAATTGTCCATTCCTGGTTTTTCATCTCTAAATTTCTATCGTTTTTTTTCTTTTCTTTCTTTTTGCAGGAGAAGCTGCTTTTGACAATAATTCCAAAACATATAGCAAAAGAAGTTTCAGAGGATCTACGAGAGGCAATAGCCGATGTTACAATTGGCGATGATTCAGATTTTGAAGATGAAACTAACGAAAGGGATAATTTGAAGAAGCAAAATAAGATAGCCTCGCCCTTTTCAAGGTATGACCGTATCTTAAACCGTAAGCTGTAGAAAAAATTGGTTCAATCCCGCTTTCTAGGGCTATAATGAGAGAAAGGTTGAGCTGGCTAGGTGTTAGGCTAATGATCGTCCTTGTCGGACAACCATCTAGGGAAAAAACGAAAAGTGGGTCGTAACGAATGAGGTGGATGTCGTAAAGAAAGGCTTGAAGGTAATGGGAAATTCTTGGGAAGGTGTAAAGAGGGAACCTTTGAAATCATTTTGATGGAGAAGTGTGCTTAGCTGTGTTGGTCTAGGGCGACTCGGTGCTACAGAGAGTTGTTAGAAGTAGCAGTAGTAAATGCATAAAACATTAACCTTTTATACTTTTCATCATAAAATATAAACATATTTAAGTATTTACTAGGTTGATTTGGCCGTACGAGCCAAGTGAAGAGTGAAACACGTCCCATTTACAATAAAAAAAACATCCATCACATATATCTGCAAGGAGCGTGGTCGGAATTATTAAAGAATTGTTAAAGAATCTCTGAAATAAAATCGATCTGTGTACTTCAGCCCCTCTCCAGGGGAATGGGATTCTTATTTGGAAGCATGTATGTGGCTACCCTTCTATTTCTATGAGTTTCTTTTCTTTCTGTTTTCACAATGTTTAAAATTTTCACGACAGAGTCTTTTTTAGATTTAATTCAAAATGGTCCAAAATTTAAATTCAAAATAAAGGAGCATAGAAAGTGAAGCTGTTTTTTTCTGAGGCAAGTCTTGCTTGTGCATACGTGTCTCCAGACAAGAACATTCTGGAAGTTTTACCCTTTTAGATCTCTCAATAGTCTCAGATATCCAAAACAAATCAGAAATAGCAACAATTTTAACGTCCAAAATTATTAAAGAATATCTGAAACGAAATCTTTCTGTGAGCTTTTGTCGCTCCTCCGGGGAATGATGATGAAGGCGTCATAATTTGAAACATATCTTTGATTATCCTTCTATTTCTATGAGTGTGTTTTTTTTCCTGTTTTCACAATATTTGAAATTTTCACGACAGAGATTTTTTTGGATCAGATTCAAAAGGAAAAACGTTTTTTTAGGTCGACAAAGCACTATGATAAACTTCCTCTGTATAGCAATGAGTAATGATCTCATTTTTGAAGCTAAAAATAATACCCAGATAAATAATAGGTAGGTAAGAGCTTTGCCTAGGGAGTAAGGCTATCATCACCCACGATCATTACCCTTTCTTGACCTATTATGCCCAGGGTTGATGAAGAGATAACTGCCATATTGTTTTTGTTACGCTTCAACTAAAAATTCTTGTTGACATTACCGTCTGAAAACACTGCATTTTCATCACAATTTCATAAACCATTTAATATCCTTGATTTGAAATTATTTCATCTATTTCTGGAGCTTTTTCCCTCCAGAAACAATTTTGAAGCGTTCCCATCTGACAGAATTTTGTGTGTGTATCCTTACTTCTATACATTCCGGTTCTCAAAAATTTGGCAATTTTCAAAGAAGCTTGCAGAAGCGCTCTTGCGAGCTAGGCCTGAAATTAACAGATTATTTTTATCCTTTTTTAGGCAGGCAAGCCAGTCAGACAAACTAGCTCCGTACAGCAACGAGTATGAACTGGTTAGCATCTTATTCGCCGATATAGTGAATTTCACTCCACTTACAACCACTTTGAAAGTCAGAGATCTTGTAGCAATGCTGAATGATCTCTTTGCAAAGTTCGACGAAGCAGCAGAGGTTTGTGAATAGCTTATGAACCAGACTCAAAAGTTTTTCAGGTCAAAACTTGGGTTAAATGCTTGTACCTGTGTTGGTGTCTATTATGTATCTATTAAAAGACTGAAAATCAAAGATACTGCTTCAATGCCGAAAGATCTCTTTAAAAAGTTTTGTGAAGCAGAAGAGGTTTCTTAATAACAATCTAACCCAAATCGAAAGTTGTTCGGGCTCCGGTCGCAGTAGATTTTCTACTTGCTTGGTATTTGTTATTTATCTATTTATTAAAATGACTTTGAAAGTCAAAGATTGTGTTGCTGCTGGTAGATAAATAGATTTATTGAACAATTCAAAATAAATTTACTAAAACTGTATACATCATTTTACTCCCCTACAAGACTCTATGGCGGGGGGGGGGGTGGAAGGACATAGAAAAAGGAAGAAAGAAAAAAAGTACGCACGAAAACCCAAAATGAAAATGATGAGCAACTGCCAATCAGTGACTACTCGCCAATGAGCAACTGGGCCCAGGGACAATCATTAACAGAAATAATAATAAAAATAGTAACAAAACATAAATAAAGGCATATTAAATGAACACGTGAATAATGACAAAAAAGAACAAAAGCCTGGCAAAGCATGGGAAGTACGTGAATAACTCTCTAGCCAAAATTCAGTGTTTTATGTCAAAGCTAAGGTTACATAGCTTTGGAACCCAAAACTAAAATACATGAAAGGAGTTTAAAGTTCCAAATAATGTTTCATTGTCATTTTAAAGCCTGAAATAATAACTCAAAAAAAGAAAACAGCTGATCCTTGCAAACTGTTTGGGTGAGCCTTGCTACTTAATGCAAACCATTAGAGAAGCAAGAGAAGCAATTAGAGATAAATAAATGTTTTACTTATTTTTAATTTTTTACAATTTTCACATTTTGAAAGGATGCCTCTTGTTTATTACACCAAGTATGCAGGTTGTATTGGTGGTTGTCTAAAACGACAGATGGAAACAAAACATCTAAGACTGGGAGGAACCATATCAAATATATACTCAGGGCTGTTTCCAAGATTTTTTTTGGTGAGGGGACGTTTTGCACAATTTTTTTTTCGGGGGGGGGGGGGGGTATTACACAATAAAACCTCAAAAACCCATAGATAATTTGTTTATATCCATTTTTGTTACGTTTTTACGAGTCAGACAAACATTTAGGGGGGATTGAAGCCCCCTATGCCCTTCCCCTGGATACGGCCATGTATATACTCGAAGAATAAAAGATAACAATAAATCCTGGATGCCCCTTCTGATATCTAAAAAGAGAATAAGGATGCATAGAAGAAACTTTTCTTTTGACTTATTTAAAGGAGAAGTAAATATATCTATGTTCATTTAAACATTAAAAGACGAAAAGTTTATGGAAAAACGTTTTGCAAGGCTTCTCTTCAACCTCTTTAACAATTAACTTCTCTTCTGGGCTTCTGATACAAAAAGTTGCAGAATACTTTTTATTTTCCAGTTTCAACGAGTAACGATAAACTAAAGAGAAAAAAGGATATTATTATCCTAAACATCTGGGTTAAAAAACTGCTTTCGTTCCATTGGTTTATCTTTGTGACGCATTTTCATAGCCCAATCAAATTCTTTAAGCGGGTGTCAGAATAGGAAGCCAAATAACCCGCTTTTCATCCCCTTCTGCATTAATTTGAGTTTTTTACAGTATTGAATCGTGCCGAAAAATTTGTTGATTTCATGGCCTGTAAAAGACTATTGAAAGTTTTATGAATTATCCTTTTATTTTCTTTAGGCCACATTAAGATTTTCCAGTTTCTGTTCATGTTGTGTTGCTTCGATTTTGGTCTTCAGTAAAGCACTAGTTTTTTAAAATTCTACAAACATTGGGATAAATCACGAGCCCCTTTATTTTGACCGGTTTGTTTTGAATTATGTTGCATAAGCCGCGAAACATAGTTTTTGTTCTTTTTAAGTTTCAACTTGGCACTTTACTTCCATCGGAAAAACTTTATTTAAAAAAAAATTAATTATTGTATCGAACCAGCGGTGTAGCCTATTTTACAGCAACAAAGGGGGACGCACCAATAAACAGCGTTGTATAACTGACTTTTGGCTGGGAAGATTGGTCCTTTACATTGTGGATTAGTTACTTAAATCCCCAAATGTGGATTCTAATACCAATATTATGCACTTTTATATGAGGAGTAACTCAGACAGCAGTAAATCCAGGGGCAGCAGTCTTCTCTTGGATTTGATCAAATTATCAAATGGGCTTTTTGGAGTTTGCGCGGCAACTACAATGTTTGGTTTATTTACGTTTGGTTACAATAATGTTTGGTTAATATAATGAATTTTTGATTAATTTACGACTTTAAAAGTAGTGGTTATTACTAACAAAGTTCACCTTGTGGCTGTCGTTTAGCATCATGAACGTCTTGGTCAGATATTTAGTTAGAACGTTTGGTTAGATATATTGTTAGAACGCTTGGTTAAAGATTTGGTTAGAACTTCCGTGAACATTTTGATTGTATTTTTGGTTAGAACGGTTGGTTAGAGATTTTGTTAGACCGTTCATGAAAGTTTTGGTTAGATGTTTGGTCAAAGCGTTTGGTTAGAGATTTGGTTAGAACGTTCATGAACATTTTGGTTAGATATGTGGTTAGAACGTTTGGTTAGACATTTGGTTAGAACGTTCATGAACATTTTGGTTAGATATGTGGTTAGAACGTTTGGTTAGACATTTGGTTAGAACGTTCATGAATATTTTGGTTAGATGTTTGGTCAGAACGTTTGGTTAGAGATTTGGTTAGAAGGTTCATGAACATTTTTGTTAAATACTGTGTTAGAACGTTTGGATAGATATTTAGTTAGAACGTTCATGAACATTTTGGTTAGATATTTGGTTAGAACATTTGGTTAGAGATTTGGTTAGAACGGTGATGAACATTTAATTAGATATTTGGTTATAACGTTTGTTTACAGATTTGGTTAGAACATTCATGAACATTTTGGTTAGACATTTGGTTAGAACGTTTGGTTAGAAATTTAGTTGGGACTTTCACGAACATTTTAGTTATATATTTGGTTGGAACGTTTCGTTAGAGATTTGGTTAGAATGTTAGTGAACATTTTTGTTAGATATTTCTGACAAGCTGACATCCTTAGCTATTCATATAGGCGGGAATATTTGTGAGTAAAAAATACAATAAATAATTAATATGCACACAGGTAATATATAAATTTTGCGCTCAAATATTTGTTCTGTTTTTTTTTTTTAATTTTTCTGGCCACATTGCCCTCTCCAATGCCTGTATATTTTTTTTTTCGAATTAAGTGTTCATATCTTAACGTTATTGCTTACGGTCAAATGTTAGAGTTTTTCCTTGTTTTTGGCATTCCCTGATGTAATTTGCAACACAATGTGATGATACTTCAGAATACTTCAATACTTCAAAACCGACCAGTGGTTTCTTTTACTGCCGTTTACCGATTTTTCTATATCATTACCACTATTCAAACATACATATGGTTTAGTCGTTGTGATTACAGGGAGTTTGACTTTGTAAAGGGAGAAATGAACTAAGTCCAGGAAAACCCTCCTTCAACCCAGACGGTCGTATTTTCACGCTCTATTTTAAAAGTTCGATCTAAAGAACCATCTCAGGACTAACTTACAGTAAGGCCTACTCAGAAGGAAACACTATAGAATTCTGAAAACAACTAAAAAAGAACTTAAATACTAACTTATAACATTCCCAAAAGTGCTTCACTTTACCCCCCCCCCTCTAATGTGCAAGTATCTAACTCAAGGTATATAGTCTTCATGCATTTTTCCATTTCGTGGTTTTATAGACGATGCTTTTTTACCATGAAATCTATTGGAAGAAAAGAGTGATGTGGTGCAAAACACCTGGAAAATGTATAACGTGAGCTATATATTTGCAAATTAGGGGAGGGGGTAAAGTAAAGTGAAGCGCCATTAGGACTTACCTATGAAAGCATTTTAGTATTTTTTAAATTGTTTGAGAATTTTGAAGTGTTCTGAGTAGCCAGTAGAGTAGTACCTTATACTTTGGGTGGATTATGTTCCTTCCTGTGCTATTTGGGTGGATTACGTTCCTTGGCACCTTTTCAGAGCATGTACTTATGGATTCTATCCGACTATGTTCCTTCCTGTGCTATTTGGGGGGATTACGTTCCTTGGTACATTTCCAAGCAACGTGATTAAACACGTTTTAAAATTGGATGCTACAATCGGATTTGTTTGATTGACATTTGCAAAAAAGGGATAAGGGATTCGTGAATTGGACTCTATGAACGATATTAATTAATGTTTGAATAATAGGAGTGTGAATGATTCTAATTAGTGATTGGATTGTATGAAGGTGGAGAAAAAAAAGGATTAAACTGATTATCAATTAAGTTAACCCCGAAGGGCTTGTTAACTCAGGCAATTTGTTATAAATTTGAGACAATATAAATCTATGAAAATGGTTAATGATGATAGAATGACATTGCGAGTTGACCTAGCTCTACCTCTTCGATGTGTTCTGTATAATACACAAGTGGTGTTTGAACAGTGTTGTCAGTTTAAAATAGAGTCTAACGTTATAGTATACTAAAAGTTGATACTAAGAGAGATGTAGATGGCAAGAAAAGAATTTTAATAATGAAATTCAGAACAAACCTTAGAAAGCCTTGCAAAAAAAAGTAGTAAGGTGTATGTGAGTACGAATCATCAAGGATTATAAGCACCAACGACCCTAACCAGCAGAGACATCAACCCCCCAAAGGTCCCCTATCCCAAACTCGAAGGGCGCCCCCCTCCCTCCAACTTTTTGGCCCCCCCCCCTCCCCATTTTTTTTTTGATTTTTTTTTATCATGATATATTTTTTTCAACTTTTTTTACATGTCTTCGAATGAGATGAAACATACTTAAATTCAGTAGTGTTTCGTCGTGGTTTACCTTGTCACAGTTACATTCTCTTAATTTTTCAAAGTTCATTTTGAATTTCTTTCGTTGAAATGCAAGAGTTAGAAATATTTCAGTAGTGTCTTGTTGTGCTTTACCTTGTCACAATTACATTCTCTTGATTTTTCAAAGTTCATTTTGGATTTCTTTCATTGAAATGCAAAAGTTGGAATATTTCAGTAGTGTTTTGTTGTGCTTTACCTTGTCACAGCTACATTCTCTTGATTTTTCAAAGTTCATTTTGAATTTCTTTCGTGAAATGCAAGAGTTGGAATATTTCAGTAGTGTTTTGTCGTGGTTTACCTTGTCACAGTTACATTCTTTTAATTTTTCAAAGTTCATTTTGAATTTCTTTCGTTGAAATGCAAGAGTTGGAATATTTCAGTAGTGTCTTGTTGTGCTTTACCATGTCACAGTTACATTCTCTTGATTTTTCAAAGTTTATTTTGGATTTCTTTCGTTGAAATGCAAGAGTTGGAATATTTCAGTAGTGTTTTGTTGTGCTTTACCTTGTCACAGTTACATTCTCTTGATTTTTCGAAGTTCATTTTGAATTGCTTTCGTGAAATGCAAGAGTTGGAATATTCAGTAGTGTTTTGTCGTGGTTTACCATGGCACAGTTACATTCTCTTGATTTTTCAAAGTTCATTTTGAATTTCTTTCGTGCAATGCAAGAGTTGGAATATTTCAGTAGTATTTTGTCGTGGTTTACCTTGTCACAGTTACATTCTCTTGATTTTTCAAAGTTCATTTTGGATTTCTTTCCTTGAAATGCAAGAGTTGGAATATTTCAGTAGTGTCTTGTTGTGCTTTACCTTGTCACAGTTATATTCTCTTGATTTTTCAAAGTTCATTTTGGATTTCTTTCGTTGAAATGCAAGAGTTGGAATATTTCAGTAATGTTTTGTTGTGCTTTACCTTGTCACAGTTACATTCTCTTGATTTTTCAAAGTTTATTTTGGATTTCTTTCGTTGAAATACAATAGTTGGAATATTTCAGTAATGTTTTGTTGTGCTTTACCTTGTCACAGTTCTCTTGATTTTTCAGAGTTCATTTTGAATTTCTTTCATGAAATGTAAGAGTTGGAATATTTCAGTAGTGTCTTGTTGTGCTTTACCTTGTCACAGTTACATTCTCTTGATTTTTCAAAGTTCATTTTGGATTTCTTTCGTTGAAATGCTAGAGTTGGAATATTTCAGTAGTGTTTTATCGTGGTTTACCTTGTCACAGTTACATTCTCTTGATTTTTCAAAGTTCATTTTGGATTTCTTTCGTTGAAATGCAAGAGTTGGAATATTTCAGTAGTGTTTTTTCGTGGTTTACCTTGTCACAGTTACATTCTCTTGATTTTCCAAAGTTCATTTTGGATTTCTTTCCTTGAAATGCAAGAGTTGGAATATTTCAGTAGTGTTTTGTCGTGGTTTACCTTGTCACAGTTACATTCTCTTGATTTTTCAAAGTTCATTTTTGGATTTCTTTCGTTGAAATGCAGGAGTTGGAATATTTCAGTAGTGTTTTGTTATGGTTTACCTTGTCACAGTTACATTTTCTTGATTTTTCAAAGTTCATTTTGGATTTCTTTCCTTGAAATGCAAGAGTTGGAATACCATTTTTCGTTAAGTGTCAGAGTGAATAAATTCATTATCAACATCCTTTGTCAGATACATCAAATAAAATTGACAAAATCTAAATTTCAGAATGAATAAATGCTTTAACAACATCCTTTATCGGATATGACGGATAAAATTGACAAAATCTAAGTATCAGAGTGACTAAATTTTTTATCAACATCCATTGTCAGATACATCAAAAAAAAATTGACAAAATCTAAATTTCAGAATGAATAAATTCATTATCAACATCCTTTGTCAGATATGTCAGATAAAATTGACAAAATCTAAGTATCAGAGTGAATATTTTTTTTTATCAACATCCTTTGCCAGATACATCGAATAAAATTGATAAGATATAAGTGTAAGAGTGAATAAATTTGTCTATCAACATCCTTTGTCAGATACATCAAATAAAATTGACAAAATCTAAATTTCAGAACGAATAAATGCTTTAACAACATCCTTTATCAGATATTTCGGATAAAATTGACAAAATCTAAGTATCAGAGTGACTAAATTCTATATCAACATCCTTTTCTTGGATGCATAGGATAAAATTGGTAGAATCTAAGTGTCAGTGTGAATAAATTATTTTATCAACATCCATTGTCAGATACATCAAAAAAAAATTGACAAAATCTATATTTCAGAATGAATAAATTCATTATCAACATCCTTTGTCAGATACATCAAATAAATTGACAAAATCTAAATTTCAAAATGAATAAACGATCGTTCAGAATGAACGAGGTTACGTGCACGCACGTAACCTCGTCTAAATTAACCTTAAAAAAATGAAATAAAGTTATGTCGACTTTGCATGTCTCTCTCACTATGTATGCGCCGTCGTGGTGTACACTCCATGTTTTTCTTGTCAATTTTATCCGATTTAGCCGACAAATGATGTTGACAATGCATTTAAGGATGTTGATAAAGCATTTATTCACTCTGATACTTAGATTTTGTCAACTTTATCCCAAGTATCCAAGAAAATGATATTCATATGGAATTTAATCACTCTGATACATAGATTTTATCAATCTTTATTCGATGTATTTGACAAAGGATGTTGATAATGAATTTATTCACTCTGACACTTAGATTTTGTCAATTTTATCCGATGTAACTGGCAAAGGATGTTGATATAAAAAAATATTCACTCTAACACTTAGATTTTGTCAATTTTAATCTATGTATCCGAGAAAAGGATGTTGATGTAGAATTTAATCACTCTGATACTTAGATTTTGTCAATTTTATCCGACAAATCCGATGAAGGATGTTGTTAAAGCATTTATTCATTCTGATATTTAAATTTTGTCAATCTTTATTCGATGCATTTGACAAAGGATGTTGATAATGAATTTATTCACTCTGATACTTAGATTTTGTCAATTTTATCCGATGTATCTGGCAAAGGATGTTGATAAAAAAAAAATTATTCACTCTAACACTTAGAATTTGTCAATTTTATCCTATGTATCCGAGAAAAGGATGTTGATATAGAATTTAGTCACTCTGATACTTAGATTTTGTTAATTTTATCCGACATATCCGATAAAGGATATTGTTATAGCATTTATTCATTCTGAAATTTAGATTTTTGCCAATTTTATCCGACAAAGGATGTTGATAATGAATTTATTCATTCTGAAATTCAGATTTTGTAAATTTTATCCTATGTATCCGAGGAAAGGATGCTGATAAAAAAAATTTATTCACTCTGACACTTAGATTCTGTCAATTTTATCCTATGTATCCGAGAAAAGGATGTTGATATAGAGTTTAGTCACTCTGATAGTTAGATTTTGTCAATTTTATCCGACATATCCGATAAAGGATGTTGTTAAAGCAATTATTCATTCTGAAATTTAGATTTTGTCAATTTTATTTGATGTATCTGACAAAGGATGTTGATAAAAAAAAATTATTCACTCTGGAACTTCTATTTTATCAATTTTATTCGATGTATCTGGCAAAGGACGTTGTTAAAAAAAATTATTCACTCTGATACTTTGATTTTGCCAATTTTATCCGACATATCCGACAAAGGATGTTGATAATGAATTTATTCATTCTGAAATTTAGATTTTGTCAATTTTATCCGATGTATCTGCCAAAGGATGTTGATAAAAAAAGATTTATTCACTCTAACACCTAGAATTTGTCAATTTTATCCTATGTATCTGAGAAAAGGAAGTTGATATAGAATTTAGTCACTCTGATACTTAGATTATGTCAATTTTATCTGACATATCCGATAAAGGATGTTGTTAAAGCATCTATCCATTCTGAAATTTAGATTTTGTCAATTTTATTTGATGTATCTGACAAAATATGTTGATAAAAAAAATTATATACACTGACACTTAGGTTCTGTCAATTTTATCCAATATATCCGACAAAGGATGTTGATAATGAATTTATTCATTCTGAAATTCAGATGTCAATTTTATTTGATGTATCTGACAAAGGATGTTGATAAAAAAAAATTTATTCACACTGACACTTAGAATTTGTCAATTTTATCCTATGTATCTGAGAAAAGGATGTTGATATAGAATTTAGTCACTCTGATACTTAGATTATGGCAATTTTATCCCACATATCCGATAAAGGATGTTGTTAAAGCATTTATTCATTCTGAAATTTAGATTTTGTCAATTTTATTTGATGTATCTGACAAAATATGTTGATAAAAAAAAATTTATTCACACTGGCACTTAGGTTCTTTCAATTTTATCCTATGTATCCGAGAAAAGGATGATGATATAGAATTTATTCACTCTGATTCTTATATTTTGTCAATTTTATCCGACATATCCGACAAAAGATGTTGATAATGAATTTATTCATTCTGAAATTTAGATTTTGTCAATTTTATCCGACGTATCTGCCAAAGGATGTTGATAAAAAAAATTTATTCACTCTATCACTTAGAATTTGTCAATTTTATCCTATGTATCCGAGAAAAGGATGTTGATATAGAATTTAGTCACTCTGATACTTAGATTTTGTCAATTTTTTCCGACATATCCGATAAAGGATGTTGTTAAAGCATTTATTCATTCTGAAATTTAGATTTTTTCAATTTTATTTGATGTATCTGACAAAGGATGTTGATAAAAAATTTATTCACACTGGCACTTAGATTCTGTCAATTTTATCCTATGTATCCGAGAAAAGGATGATGATATAGAATTTATTCACTCTGATACTTATATTTTGTCAATCTTATCCGACATATCCGACAAAGGATGTTGATATAGAATTTATTCATTCTGAAATTTAGATTTTGTCAATTTTTTCCGCCATATCCGATAAAGGATGTTGTTAAAGCATTTATTCATTCTGAAATTTAGATTTTGTCAATTTTATTTGATGTGTCTGACAAAAGGATGTTAATAAGAAAAAAATTATTCACTCTGACACTTATATTTTGTCAATTTTATCCGACATATCCGAAAAAGGATGTTGATAATGAATTTATTCATTCTGAAATTTAGATTTTGTCAATTTTATTTGATGTATCGGAAAAAGGATGCTGATAAAAAAAATTTTTCCACACTGACACTTAGATTCTGTCAATTTTATCCTATGTATCCGAGAAAAGGATGTTGATATAGAATTCAGTCACTCTGATACTTCGATTTTGTCAATTTCGTTCGATGTATGTTGTTGCTGGCAAAGGATGTTGATAATGAATTTATTCATTCTGAAATTTAGATTTTGTCAATTTTATTTGATGTATCTGACAAAGGATGTTGATAAGAAAATTTATTCACTCTGACACTTATATTTTATCAATTTTATTCAATGTATCTGGCAAAGGATGTTGATAAAAAAAAATATTCACTCTGATACTTAGATTTTGTCAATTTTATCCGACATATCTGACAAAGGATGTTGATAATGAATTTATTCATTCTGAAATTTAGATTTTGTCAATTTTATTTGATGTATCTGACAATGGATGTTGATAAAAAATTTAGTCACTCTGATACTTAGATTTTGTCAATTTTATCCGTCATATCCGATAAAGGATGCTGTTAAAGAATTTATTCATTCTGAAATTTAGATTTTGTCAATTTTTTTTGATGTATCTGACAAAGGATGTTGATAATGAATTTATTCACTCTGACACTTAACGAAAAATGGTATTCCAACTCTTGCATTTCAAGGAAAGAAATCCAAAATGAACTTTGAAAAATCAAGAAAATGTAACTGTGACAAGGTAAACCATAACAAAACACTACTGAAATATTCCAACTCCTGCATTTCAACAAAAGAAATTCAAAATGAACTTTGAAAAATTAAGAGAATGAAACTGTGACAAGGTAAACCACGACAAAACACTACTGAATTTAAGTATGTTTCATCTCGTTCGAAGACATGTAAAAAAAAAGTTGAAAAAAATATATCATGTTAAAAAAAAATAAAAAAAAAATGGGGAGGGGGGGCCAAAAAGTTGGAGGGAGGGGGGCTCCCTTCGATTTTGGGATAGGAGACCTTTGAGGGGTTGATGTATCTGCTGGTTAGGGTCGTTGGTGCTTATAATCCTTAATGGGTCGTACTCACATACACCTTACTACTTTTTTTGCAAGGATTTCTAAGGTTTGTGCTGAATTTCATTATTAAAATTCTTTTCTTGCCATCTAAATCTCTCTTAGTATCAACTTTTAGTATACTATAACGTTAGACCCTATTTTAAACTGACAACACTGTTCAATTACCACTTGTGTATTATACAGAACACATCAAAGAGGTAGAGCTAGGTCAACTCGCAATGTCATTCTATCATCATTAACCATTTTCATAGATTTATGTTGTCTCAAATTTATAACAAATTGCCTGAGTTAACAAGCCCTTCGGGGTTAACTTAATTGATAATCAGTTTAATCCTTTTTTTCTCCACCTTCATACAATCCAATCACTAATTAGAATCATTCACACTCCTATTATTCAAACATCAATTAATATCGTTCATAGAGTCCAATTTGCGAATTCCTTATCCCTTTTTGCAAATGTCAATCAAACAATTCCGATTGTAGCATCCAATTTTTAAAACGTGTTTAATCACGTTGCTTGGAAATGTACCAAGGAACGTAATCTCCCCAAATAGCACAGGAAGGAACATAGTCGGCTAGAATCCATAAGCACATGCTCTGAAAAGGTGCCAAGGAACGTAATCCACCCAAATAGCACAGGAAAGAACATAATCCACCCAAAGTATAAGGTACTACTCTACTGTAGCCATCTGAGTTCTGAGTAGCCTGAGTGTTCTGAGTAGCCTTCCGAGTTCTGAGTAGCCTGAGTGTTCTGAGTAGCCTTCTGAGTAGCCTTAACTGTAAACTAGTACTGCCGTTTTCTTGATCACAGAGTCTCAATAGTAGTTGAAGTTTCTTCTTCTTCTTTTTTTCAGAGAAACAATTGTCTGAGAATTAAAATTCTTGGTGATTGCTACTACTGTGTGTCTGGGATACCCGAGCCAACGGCAGATCATGCCATCAACTGCGTTAAGATGGGTCTTGATATGATAGGAGTGATTGCAGGTGTAAGGTAAGATTTCTCAATGTTTAGTGAGTCTGAGATCAACATCATGACAAAATTCAAGTCAACAAGCCTCTAGTCTCCAAACTTCCTCTGGAGTGTACAAATTCTGCCAATAAAAGCAAACGAAATCCAGGCTTTTTTTTCACCAAAAATGTGCAAGACAAATACCCAAACTGGGTATGCGCTACTGGGTATAAAAAAATAATACAACGACACGGATAGAAATACCACCTCCAAATCATCATCCACAACCACCGTCTTTCTTGATCTAGCCTCGTTTGTTGTAAATCTTTTGGAACTTTGCTAGCCATACTCCTTTTTTTTTATTACTTTGAATCTAAATAGCATAGTTACACTTGCCTTTGATCTCGCAGTAAAGTGATTGTCTAGATTAGTTGTATATCTAGTATTTCCCCAGCTTCGGGAGACTAAAAATGCAAAAGTATAATATTTTGAATATTCCAAATTATAATAATTTTCAAGCAAAAGAAAACCTACAGCTATTCCTCTTGATAGCAATTGTCGGTATCGACTTTTTTACTATGATTTTTTTTTTGTAAAAATGACAGAATTTTGTGATTACGCATATTTAGCATGCTCCTGATGAATTTAGCACAATGATAAAGAACCTTATACAATGATTGATTGGATTCAGTGTGGGTTTTTTTTTTCTACGAATGATTGATAAGTTACGTATGATTTTTAAATGTCATACTAAATTTTCAAGTAGGATTAAAATAAAATGATTTTCACAAGGAAAAATCTACAAGAAAATTTTGACTATAACATTTGAAAACAGACTTTGCTTAATAGAATATTAAGCTGACTCAGATATCTTTTTAAACAAGGTACTCAGGTATTGCGTTACGAAAGTGCATCTGGTTATACACCAAAGTTTCTGTTCCATCTTCAAATCGTGTACACCATATGCTGTGCACCATGCGTAGCGCAAGTTTGCCATGCGCGGTGTAAAGAGGCGGGGTGTGTTGGAAGATTCCCACGTTGTAAGTAGCATGGCTCTCAGATATGTACTGGCTGTGGGCGATCTATTGGAATATTTACTTCAAAGCTAAGCAAAAACGATTATTACAGCCATCACAAAGCCACCCAACGAATTGTTTTCTTAATGACAGAGATGATTATAAGAAACTCAGGAGGGGGTGGATTCGATTAGAATTTGGAATTTTATGTTCTATTCAATAGTGATTAGGCTAAAGTAAGATGCAATTTGTTGGAAATAAAAGTATTATTGTAAAACTACCATAAAATAAAAACCCGGTCAGTAACATTGGTAAAATGTGTAAAATAAGGTGGTCCCTAGGAAATATAGGGCAAAATTGCTGTTAAAAGACCAGTTAAGATTTTTTTTTTGTCTATCATTTTTTCAGCTTTTAAGAAAATAATTAAAGATTTTGATTTTTCCTAGGCTTAAGAAGGTGATACGCTTTCTCTATTTTGAAAACCGATAGGTCAAATTTTCTTAACGTAAATGAATTCAAATTTTGTTAAAATAATAATTAATTTAGGGCCCACAAATTGAATTAACACTTATTTTATTTATTTATAATAAATAGGCTTTGATTTGCTTAGGGTCGAAGGCAGGAACTAATTTAGGCCCAATGAACTGACACTTCAAAAATTCTTTGAATTTCTGGACACTCATTAAATTATCTAGCATTTTTTCACAATCGTCCTCTCCCTTCTTAGAAAAAAAAAATCATTTATGACTTCCAATTTTTTTATGATGTACCCTCTGCAAACACACTCATTCATCAGCAGTAAGAAAAAGAGGAAGAAAAAAACGCCAAATATGTCCCTTCCATTTTGTTCTGCTACCATCTCGACGACGGCGTCAAAATAAACGTTCGTCTATTTTGCCCCTCCTTTATTGTAGTGATTACAGACGGCTGTACTGCCGCGTTCGACGTTTGTTTTATCAAGTTTTTTTTTCTGCCCAATGTGTCCGTTGCAATACTATCCTATACGCCTCTAAGAGACGCTCAGTAAAAAAAAAAAGAAACGCTCGGTAAAAAACGGCATATGTGTCTTGGGGCTAAAAGGCCGTCTGACTTAACAAAGCGTATCAGAACGATAAAGTGTATTAAATTAGAGGGGGTTATACATTTTAAATGTTGGAATATTACCTGGAATAAATTTCTCTGTGCGGTTTAAGATAATCTACAGTCCACAGGCTTTACGATCGCAGTTAAACGATAGCAGTACAAGAAAAAAAAATGCTTTTGCACGAGATTTTCAAAACTAAAAATCATGGACACCATTTGTCAACTGCAGCTTATCGATAGCTGCATGACTGATCTCAACTTATTATTTAGTTCGTTTATTATTATTATTATTAAGTTCTTTTATTATTAAATTTTATGTTATTTTTATATATTTATTTCCTAAAGAAAATAATCAAATTTTAAATTCTTTCATTATTAAATATTTGACTGTTATTATTATTATTCATACCTTTTGATTTTCATGCTAAAGAGAAGGAAGCAATTGAGAATTTCTTTTTTTTATGATCACGATGAAACTTGGTGCCATTTTTGCAAATCGGCACTGAAAACTAGAAAATATCTCAAGCTCAAGTCGGTGCCATTTTCTTTGCAAATGGTCACCTGTTATATTACTATGAAAACGATATTTTCTAACTTTTTAGCCATTAAGTCACTAAACGCTTTGCGTTCTATTTATATCCTGACATATCTGGGAGGATCTTCAAATTCATGAATCCTCCTCAATATGACCTTCTACAAAACAAGTGCCACCGAACTTGTTACACTCACTGCCTCCTCATTTCCTAAGAGAACTTTTTTTTCTTTCTACTTATGTCCTTTATTTCACACGTTACCAACTTCTAATTATTATGCTTGCTATTGAATGCTTTAATTTGTCTTGTTTTTCTTTCGTATGTTTTTTTTATCGTAATAAATGCTGCGCATATTCCTTACAAGGTTTGTTGGATTTTATCAAAAGTGTAAATAGGCTTCTGTGTCCATGTGAGCGCAAATTCAGGTGCTTTCCTATGTGCGTAGACTGCAGCGCAGTCTACGGTAGACTGCATGGAGACTACGATAGTAGAATGCATGCGGCAGCGCAACCCTCTAAACTCTTAAAGATACGATGTTAGGATGCAGGGCACCAGTTACAAATTGTAAAAGCAAGAGGAATCTTCGGTATTACTTCTGAGCTGCTGTTTCAAGGATCTATCACCCTTATTGACCCTCTGACGCTGCTTTTCTAAATGTGCTTGGGTAGCTAATCTCCGTACAAATCTTTTGGAACTGTTGTGGTACTTAATATTTTGAAAAAGGGAAAATTCCTGCCACGTATAGTAGCTACCGGACGGTAGCTACTTACTTGACTCATGTGCATGTCTCCATCTCCAGCCGGACGCTGCTCGGCGTAGAGAGTGACGCGTTCCTCCTCTATCGACTTCAGTCCTTGGCGAGCGCTTCCGTTTCGCTCAGGGTTGCCAGCTAGACATATTTTTTGTCCAAAGGACATATTCCAATGTGTCAGGACACAATGACAAAATAGGACGAATAAAGGACATATTTTGCAAATTTATGACATAAAACAAAATATTTCTCTAATGGATGTGTAGTTTTGGCATTTTTGAAAAAAAAATGTCACCAGCGCAAAAGTAGTGCAGAAACTACTTATCTAGCACCAAATCTACTTAAATACTTACTTTCTACTACTTTTTCAAATTTTATACTGTTTTTTTCTGGAATTTCTCGCTCTCTCTCGAAGGCCACTATCTGTAAATATTCTTGAAACTCTTTGCAAGTTTATATTTTTTCATCTATAAACGATTTTATTTCCCATTTCTTGTACGCTTCAGTCAAGATAAAAGGCAAGCAGGCCTCTTTTTCGTTAACACTCGCTTCCGGCTTCTGATACTCAGGCAAAAACGTCTATTATTCACAAAAGTTAACAAAATGAACATTTTGGATTTTTGATGGTCTGGAATCCAAACAAGAGCTAACCACCCAGGATGAATTCCGTTAGCTTGAAAATTTTAAGCAAAGAGCAATATGACCACAATGTATTATTTTTTTTTTCTGACGAAGGCACTACGCATAGAATGAGTTGTCGTAAAAGCCTAAAAATGAGCTTATTCAATAGGAAATTGAAAGTTCTAGTGCCTATTTTAAGAATCAAAATTAATTGGAGGGCAACCAGCGCCCCTCGACCATTATTTCCCCAAGTATATTCAATCAGAATTTGGATATGGCCATTTTTTTCAACATAGTTGAAAGGTCCATTAGCCCCCCAGTGCGTCCAGGGCAAGGCCTATGAGTTGAACTAGTTGCCCATTGTCAACATAAAAGGTTTTTATGGAAGGGGTGGTCGTACAAACTTCAGAGGAGGCTCATTGGATTGGAAATCAGAAGTTCTAGTTCCCTTTTCAGGAGTGGCAAGTGATCGGAGGGCAACTAGCCACCCCTCTCGTCCTTTTTTCCTCAAATGCATCCGATAGAAATTTTGAGATAGCCATTTTGCTAAAACAAAAGTCCAAATATCATATAGCAGGGCCTTTGGGGTTAAAACAACCCCCAAGAGCCTGTGGATATGGGTTATAAGTTAAACCTGGGGGCATAGAAGGTTTTTTATGGAAGTGGTGGTCGTGCAAACTTTAGAAAAGGCTCTTTGATTTGAAACTGAAAGTTCTAGTTCTCTTTTAAGAATCAAAAGTGAGAAAAGGGTGACTAGTTTCCTGCCCCCTCCCAAGGACTTCTTTTCTCAAAACGCCCCTCATCAAATATGTGAGATAGCAGTGTTGTTTAAAATAGTCCAAAGACATGTAAAACACAAAACGACCGGAAATCATAGGCAGCGTAATAGCACTGCCGAAGTAAAGAGCGATGTGGGAACAATGTATTACTTATTGTTGTTTTTTTTTTCTGACCAAACCACTTCGTATAGAAAGAGTTGTCGTAGAAATTTTGAAAAGAGCTCATTTGATTTGGAATTGAAAGTTCCAGTGCTCTTCTAAAGAGTCAAAAGTAATTGATATGACCATTGGATATGATCATTTTGTTCAACATAGTTAAGAGGTCCTGTAATTATGTTTTTTAGGGTGACCCCCCCCCCCAAAAAAAAAGCCCCCAGGGCAAGGCCTATGAGCTGAACTAGTTGCCCATCGTTAATATAAAAGGTATTTATGGAAGGGGTGGTCGTAGAAAACTTCAGAGGGGGCTCATTGGATTGGAAATCAGAAGTTCTTGTGCCCTTTTTAGGCGTGACAAGTGATTTGAGGACAATTAGCCACCCCCTCTCGTCCTCTTTTCCCCAAATCCATCCGATAGAAATTTTGAGATAGCCATTTTTCTAAAAAAAAAAGAAAAGAAAAGGGTTATAAGTTATGCCTCGGGGGCATAGAAGGTTTTTCAAAGAATATGTAAAACACTAAACGACCGGTAATCATAGGCAGTGTAATAGCACTGCCGAAGTAAAGAGCGATGTGGGAACAATGTATTACTTGTTGTTTTTTTTTTTCCTGACCAAAGCACTTCCTATAAAAAGAGTTATCGTAGAAATTTCGAAAAGAGCTCATTTGATTGTGAATTGAAAGTTCTAGTGCTCTTTTAAAGAATCAAACGTAATTGATATACGGTGTTCTGGAACGTCACTTTACTTCTGGATTATATCTAAGACATACGTAAGAAGGATTCTGATTGGCAAAAAGCTACGAAAGAAGTGAAAATCCTAACATTCATTCCGACCATACCCGTCAAGAAGGAATTCTCCTTGAAAGATAAGCCTTAAGATTCCACAAGTAGTTTTTTACTGTTTATGTGTTTTGTGAATTTAGTGCTTTCACAGCAATTCATTCTGTATATATAAGTTAAATTATTTTTTTTCGTTTTCATAATTTTTTATGTTGAAAGAGCTTTTTAAAGTGTCATTTGGTCAATAGCACAAGTATTAAAAAAAAAGAGTTTTTGAGATTTCAAGATGGACATGTTATGGACACATTAACGACAAAATATGGACGTAATTTGGCTGAAAATAACACATTTTTGAATGCTTAGTGGACATATTCATGGACCAGAAAGTTGGCAACCCTGAAAGTTGGCTCAGTCTGATGTTTGTCATCATCAGGAACTTTGTCAGACTGTTGGACCATCGCTTCCTCGGTTGACTGCAAGGACGATTCCAGCTAGCTTTGGTAAGATCAATGTCATGTATCGACTTTGCTGGCAGATGTGGAGGGATTCGCAGCAGGGGTCCGAATCATCATAGGTTGCGCTGGGTTGCGCGAATCCTATCTCGGTATTTAGAGCATTAAGTAAGGTTTTAGAGTGCCTTTTTCCCCCTGAGTTGGCTGCAAAGTGCCAACTAGATAATCGCAAAAAAGGGGCCTGGTCTGATCTTGGTTTTAAAGTTTTGTCGCAGAGATAGGTCTTTGAGTTGAAAGATTAAAGATTTTGTTGTGGGAGGGGTTCCCAAAAAAGGACAAAATACATTTCTTTTCTGGTACTCTGGGTACACTATAAACCGGGAATCTAGTATTTCTCTTACAAAAAAAACGTCTGAAAACACTGTTTGAATCAATTTAGTGCATGCTAAACACAATTCAGATATGGGAAGAAAAGCATAAGTTACACTTTGCTCTTTAAAAGAGTGACGCGCTTGTCTTAAGAAATCCAAGGATATGGATAATGCCTCTTACTTTAAAAATGTCTGGTCACCCGACATCACTAATAAACGGGGTTAAACATCCAGGAATTATTAATGAGCATCATCAGAGCTGGAAAAGACGCTCTGAAGAGAAGGTGTGGAGATCCACAGTTTTCCCAACCCAGTGCCAGCGTATGGTATGGAAAAATTTGGCACCTAGCACCAAATAAAATTATGTGTTTTAATGCATGATCATGTACTGCACGGTTACGTGTTATATGTATTTAATTTCTTAGCACCAGATTCGACCATTAGTTTTGTTCAGTGCAGAGGCCTGGGTCAACTAGACTCAAATTAAGTCACGTAGGACCCCTTTAACTAAGTTACAAAACATTGTCTAATAATTAATTCAGTTTGCTATAGAATTATGTTTAGCACTTCAACCAATAGAGAATTTACTAGAGAAAGAAGCAATTCAAAGATATCCTACACTGGCACAGTGGAATTTACCTTTGCTTGATAAAACGGGACCAGGAGCCACAACAGCCCCCCCCCCCCCTCTGAGCTGCAGCAACCCCCCACATGGACTAGAATTTGATTCCAGTGATTAAGCTATAAGAAAGATTATGCGAAAATAATCAGGTTATGTGAAATAATAATCCAAAAGAAAGAGGAAGAAGAGATGAAAAGTGCAGTCAGGCTGAAGATTGCTGACCAATCAATATTACTCTCTCTTTGAGAGCAATTCCGATAGTAACCATAACTTAAAAAAAGAGTCTTGATAAAAAAATACCCATATTAAAGGAATCACCTTTTTATAGTGAAGTTCTCTTGTGTTTTCACTTTTTTCTTTCTCTTAAACTCAAGGAAATAAGGTTATAATATATTAGCTTGTCAAAAATATTTTGACCTTTTTGGACTCTATTTTTGAGGTGACCATCCCCCAAATTAGTTTTCTTTTTTTGTATTAGGTTCTCCTTTGCCCAGAAAGTCACTACTGTAAATTTCAACTGATCTGTGATAGCACACCTTTGGTCCATTTTCGTGCCCCCTAACACTGTCTTTCCTCCTAAAAAATGTTTAGTTTTCTTAGCCCAGAAATAGATTCTTGAAAATTTCAAGCCAATTAAAAAAAAATTGGACCATTTGTGGGCCCCATATTTGGGGAGCATTTGCCCTAACTAAAAAAGGGTCTTTTTTGGGCCTGATTTTTGGAGAACAGATTTTATTTTTCGATTTTCGTCCTTGTACATTGACATCTTTGAAGACTTGAGAATAAAAGTTCAAAACACATCGAGAAAAATTTTGGCTCCACAATTTTGGGGGGCACCAATTTTTTTGTGTTTATAGGATCTTTTTGGTTCAGGAAATTGTGGTTCTAGGTTTCAAATCGTTCATAAGAAAGCTTTTTGGCCAGTATTTATTTCGTTTCCTTCATTGACTCAACATAGCCTAAAACACTTAAGGACATAAGTTTTGATTTTATCGGAAAAATCTTTCTTTGCCCTTTTCGGGACTCGTTTTTGGGGGCTCGTCCCCAAACAGTTCTTTTTATGAGTTTCCTCTGGGCCAAGGGCTTATAACTTTAAGTTTCAAGTTGATTAGGGACAAAAATACTTTGCCCAATTCTCGGCTCCCGAACAACCCCCTTTCCCCGAAAACTATATGAACTTCTGGGTCCACAGAATGATCCCTAAAAGGTTCATGACTCCCAAATCTGACTCCCAAGATCTGACAGTCTGACCCCCAAGATCAGAAATTCCTCATTTGTAGCCATAAAAACGGCCAGAGGCAAATTTGTTAGACCTCAAAACAATTTTGAAAAAATGACAAGTTATCTTAAAATTGTGACGATGTCTTGGGGGCTATGGAGGGTAGCAAGCGAAAAAAGCACATAAAGGGACTGGCTGCCTTTTAGCTATTTTTGATCTTAAAAAGAACCGTAGACATTTTGATTTCCAATTAAATGAGCCCCATCCAAAGCTCACGACCACCCTTTCCCCAACAAGTGGTCCGGGAAAAAAGTATATACTGAAGGCACGTCGTTCTTTATATGGGCAACTAGATCGTTGCCTCTGGAAAAAGTTATAACAAATATTATTTTACGATAATTTTTGATTTGTATTCTTCGTGTTTGTACTGGTGCATAACTTTCAGGAAAATATCACAATATCACAAAAGCAACCTTTGTATTGGTTTGGTTGAAATATTGAATTTATCGTGGAAAACATTGTGAATCTTTTGTCGGATTTTATATCTGCATTGCAAACTTTATATCTCAAGAATAGCATTTCATACAAGATTGATAATCGAAAGATACACTGTATTTTTCATAAAGTTTGCACTTTTTCAGACTAAAGTTCATTTATTGAACATTGATGGATGATTTAAATTTTTCTGATAGGTCCTGTTTGTTTTTCTCTCGTTATTTATATTGATAATTAGGTAGCTCGAGGATTTGACCGTAAAACTAACACAAATATTATGTCCAATATCATAAAACTATTCCCATCCCGTCCAAGTAGTGATGTGTAAGTTGTTTTATTACTAAAACGAATTTAGTAATTACAAAAGGCCGATAAAGTTTTTATCAGCTGCAACAATTTAATTAATAGGATAGCAAATTAACATTTACTGGGAATCTATTCAAGATTTAAGCTTCGTAGATTTTACTTCATCGCTATTGAACTCCATCTGTACTTTGCTCCGCCCCCTTCGTCTAAAATTGCTTAAAATTGAAACATTAAATCCCAAAATTAGCATAATTTATTCCGTATAAGAGGGGAATTGCCCTTTCCTCATCCACACATCCACCTCATGGTCAAAGAATGTCTCATCCACACCTCATGGTCATGGCCACCTCATGGTAATGGGGGGGGGTGAATCCATCTAGCACCCCTTTATAGATTAGAATTACTGCGAATGAAAAGAACAATAGCCATTGTAGAGATTAGTATTTATTGTATTACAGTATTTATTGTATTTACAGTATTTATTGTATTTATTGTATTATTGTATTATATTGTTGTATATTGTATTTATTGTATTATTTATTGTATTTATTGTATTTATTGTATTATTGTATTATATTGTTGTATATTGTATTTATTGTATTATTTATTGTATTTATTGTATTTATTGTATTATTGTATATTGTATTATATATATTACAGTATTTATTGTATTATTGTATTGCATGTATTTATTGTGTACTTAATTCGTTATGAATAGGCTTTGTCGAGATTTTTACGCAGACCTAAACTGCAAATTAAATTTTTTTTTAGCTGATTGTGGCCCAGAGTATGCGTCAATTATTCATTAGTTTCGCTCTAGTGTTAGCAACCCCTGGGAAGCACAGACATCAAGTTTATCTGGTACACATCTCAGAAAGTTGAATTCCTTTGCTTTTGACCGGGGTTGCCGACATAACCAAATTCGAGAGTTTAGGTTTTTCTGCTTGCAATGCTGTGACCTCTTAAGCATCAAAGAGTTCGTAGTAACAATCTGTAAGTAGGGAGCTACTCGGCTCAAAAGTAACTGAGACTCTAAAGAACAGAGTTTTGATATCAATAAATACATTAAAAGAAACAGCTTATTATGCAGATTCTAAATATATACTACTACTAACTACTAACAACTCACCGCAGCACCAAGCTGCCTGAGGCCAACACAGCTACGCACGCTCCTCCTCTATCCCAATCCATTTAAAGCCTCCCTTTTTACATCCACCCACGAAGTTCCTATTTCCTTTAAATCTTTCTTTATGACGTCCTCCCACCCCAGACGTGGACGACCTGCTTTCCGTTTAGCCCTAGACGGTTGGCCGAAAAGAACAATCTTCGGCAACCTGTCATCCTTCATCCGCACAACGTGCCCTAGCCATCCCAACCTTTCTTTCATTATAGCCCTAGAGAGCGGTATCGAACCACATTTTTCGTATAGCCTATTCTTTGAAATATGGTCAGTCAGCCGGGTACCCAGAACAATTTTTAAGCAATTTCTTTGGAAATCATCTAGTAAATCTTCATCTGCTATTCGGAGCGCCCATGCTTTAGAGCCATATTTTACCACTGTCATCACTGTAGCTTCTAATATTCTAATCTTGGTTTATTGTTAATTAAGTTTAGTGTTACCAATGAAAATTTACGACCCTCAGAAAATTTGTCTGATTTTCGAAATAAGGGGGTAAACACCCCTAAAAGTTAAGGAATCTTGATCATCATCACACTATCAGATTCAGCAAATCAGAGGACCCCTTCTGTAGAAGTTTCAAGCTCCTATATATAAAAACGTGGAATTTTGCTTTTATTGTCAGAAGAAAGATCACGGATCTTTTTTTCATTTTTTTTTTATTTTTATTTGTTTTTTTTTCAGGGGTGGTCGTATCAAGCCAATGGTCCTAGAACATTTGTAGAAGGCTTATTTGAACTGAAAGTTTTATTGCCCTTTTAAGTGACCAAAAATATTGGAGGGCAACAAGCCCCCTCTCACGCCCCTTTTTTCCTCAAATTCGTTTGATCAAAATTTTGAGAAGGCCATTTTGTTCAGTATAGTTTAAAGGCGCCATAACTATGCCTATGCCTTTAGGGGTAACATGACCCCCCACAGCCCGTGGGGAGAGACTTGTAAGTTATTATGAAATTTGCCCATTGTTTACGTACAAAATTTGTTTTTGGGGAGTATACAAAGATTTTTTTTTCGGGGGGGGGGGTGTCTTGGGGTGGGTTTCTCTGGACAAAATTTTCTGTGAGGAGGGAAATTTACGGGGAATGAAGTTTCCTGGAGAAATTTTACACTAGGGGGACTTGAATTCTTATATGAAATTCCTTTTATTTGTCTTAATTTCTCTTTGCCAACTCAATTTTGCATGTGGAGATGTTCCGGCGGAATTGTCCGGGGGGCTATTTTCAGCATGTTTCAGCGTGGGGGCTATTTTTTGGAAAAAAATTCCACGGAAGGGGGATTTCCAGGGTGGTCGGGAAAACGATTAGAAATTAAAGTCTTGTTCAAGCGAATCGTCCACAAAACAATTTACTTGGGAGGGGGGATTTTTCAATGAGGATGGAATTGTTAGGAGAGAAGTTTTCGGGGGGGTTGGGTGTATTTTACATGGGTGGAAATTTATACGAAGGAGCTTCCCTTGAGGGGAGGGAATTTTTCATGGAGGATGAGCCAGAATTATTGGCAAAAAAATAAGAAATTAAATTAAAAAAAGTTTTTTCAACTAAAAGTAAGGAGCAACATTAAAACTAAAAAACGAACAGAAATTATTCTGTATGCGAAGCTCTCTCCTCAATACCTTGTTCTTTACACTAAAGTTTGACTGTTTGTCGTAATTCTTTAATAATGGCTCCTGATACACAGAGGCCTTTTAATTAGAATAGGAAGCTTTTTTAAAAATGCTAAAAACTCTAAAGTAAATGGAAGGATATTGAGGAAGGGACAACCCCTTCATACACAAAATAATTTATTTTTGTTTTGAGTTTTAATATTGCTTCTTACTTTCAGTTGATTTTTTTTTTTAATATCAAACAGTTCGTGGTAACGAACTGTAAGTAAGGAGCGACCCGGCTCAATGGTAACCGAAACTCTAAAAAACGGAATTTTGATACCAATAGATACATAAAAAGAATCAGATTTTAATTCTGATTTCTAATATATAAATTCCATCAAGTTTAATCTTACCTATCAAAAGTTAAGTGCCTGAGAAAATTTGGTTGATTTTCGAAAAAAGGGGGAAAGAACCCCTAAAGGTTATGCAACCTTAATGAAAATTGCACCATCATATTCAGCGTATCAGAGAACCCTACTGTAGAGGTTTCAACCTCCTATCGACAAAAATGTGGAATTTTCCATTTTTTGCCAGAAGAAAGATCACGGATGCGTGTTTATTTGTTGTTTTTTTTTTCCAGGGGTGATCGTATCGACCCAGTGGTCCTAGAATATCGTGGGAGGGCTCATTGGAGCGGAAATTAAAAGTTCTAGTGGCCTTTTTAAGTGACCAATAAAATGGAGGGCAACTAGGCCCCCTCCCACGCTCATTTTTTTCCCAAAGTCACCCGATCAAAATTTTGAGATAGCCATTTTGTTCAGCATGGTCGAAAATATTATAACTATGTCTTTTAGGATGACTTAATCCCTCGAAGCCACCAGGGGGAGGGCTGAAAGTTATGAACTTTACCCAATATTAACATATAGTATTGGTTATTGGGAAGTATACAGACGTTTTCAGGGGGAATTTTTTCTGGTAGTGGGGGGTGCGGGTGGGTCGGGGGTTGTATGGGAGGATCTTTTCATGAAGGAAGTTTTCATGGGGAAGGGACATTTCTATGAAGGGGGCGCCGGATTTCCCATCATTATTAAAAAAAAAATCAGAAATTAAATATAAAAAAAACAAGTTTTTCAACTGAAAGTAAGGAGCAACATCAAAACTTAAAACGAACAAAAAAATATTAGCTATATGATTGGGTTCACCTTCTAGTCAATGCCTTGCTCTTTAAGCCAAAGATTTTTTAGTACTTTCATAAGAGCTATTTATTCTAATTAACGGCCTTTGTGATTAAGGGGTCATTTTTAAAGAATTGGAACAAAATTCGAACTTTAGCTTAAAGAGCAAGGTATTGACTAGGGGGCAAACCCCCTAATATACGTATTAAAAATATATGAATATAGAAGTTCGTTACGTAAGTTAATTCATAAGTTACGTATATTTATTACTAATAAAAACAATCGTAAATAAAATTCAACAAGTTTCGAGAAAGCCATTTAACCAAATAAAAGTAAAATTAATATGCAAATTTTGTTTGAATTATTCATGCACGGTGAGTCAAAATCAAAACCTGCATTAAATAAAAAACGTTCACAATTGAAATAAAAAAAAAACAAGTTTTTTTAACTGAAAGTAAGGAACGACGTTAAAACTTAAAACGAACAATTATTCCGTATATGAAAGGGGCTGTCCCCTCCTCAACGCCTCGCTCTTTACGCTAAAGTTTGACTTTCTCACAACTCATTTTTTTTTAAACAATAAAATTTTGTTTTAATTGCAAATTTTTTAATTAACTTTAACGAAATTCACACCATCAGATTCAGCTTATCAACGAACATTATTAAAGAAGCTTCAAACTCCTATCCGCAAAAATGTGGAATCTTGCATTTTTAATTAACTTTAACGAAAATTACACCATCACATTCAGCTTATCAGAGAACCCTATTAAAGAAGTTTCACGCTCCTATCTGCAAAAAGGTGGAAATTTGCATTTTTTGCTCGAAGAAAGATCACGATGCGTGCCCTCCAAAAAATGGAGGGCAACTAGGCCCCCTCCCACGCTCATTTTTTTCTCAAAGTTACCCAATTAAAATTTTGAGATAGCCATTTTGTTCAGCAAAGTCGAAAATCTAATAAATATGTCTTTTCTGATGACCTAATCCCCGACAGTTCCCAGGGGAAGGGCTGCAAGATATGAACTTTGCCCATTGCTTACATATTGTATTGGTTATTGGGAAGTATACAGACATTTTCAGGAAGGATTGTTTTCTGGTGGGGGGGGGCTGGAGGAGGGGGTTAATCGGGAGAATCTTTCCGTGGAGGATGTTTATTTGGGGTAAGGGACATTTCTATGAAGGCTGCGCCGGATTTCCAAGCATTATTTAAAAAACGATCCGAAATTAAATTTAAAAAAAACAAGTTTTTTCAATTGAAAGTAAGAAGCAACATCAGAACTTAAAACGAACAGAAATTATTACGTATATGAGGGGGCTCTCCCCCAAGTCAATACCTCGCTCTTTACGCTACAATTTTTTTTAGTGCTTTCAAAAGAGCTATCTATTCTAATTAAACGGCCTTTGTGATTCAGGGGTTTGTGAATTAAAATTTTTTTAACTTTTAACGTAAAGAGCGTGGTATTGACTAAGGGGAGAACCCCCTCATATACGTAATAACATATACGTAATAAAAAAAAAAAAAAAAAAAAAAAAAAAAAAAAAAAAAAACAAAAAAAAAAAAAAAAAAAAAAAAAAAAAAAACAAGCGATACGGCTCAATAGCAATCGAAACTTTTAAAAACGGAATTTTGATGTCAATAAATGTATCAAAAGAATGGGCTTATAATGCTGATTCTAAATATATAAATTTTTATTAAGTTTAGTATTACTCATCAAAGGCTACGAGCCTGAGAAAATTTACCTGATTTTTTAAAGAGGGAGGAAACATCCCCTACAAGTAAAAAAATTTTAATGAAAATCCCACCGTCAGATTCAGCGTATCAGAAAACCCTATTACATAGGTTTCAAGCTCATATGTGCAAAAATCTGCAACTATATCTGCAACGTATTTTTTGCCAGAAGAAAAATATACGAATATAGAAGTTCGTTACGTAAGTTAATTTGTAAATTACGTCAGAACCAAATTTAAAGACAGCGATTTAGCAAAAGAAGAGTAAAATTTTTATGCAACACTTGGTTTACTTATTCAATGACGGTGAGCCAAAATAAAAGCTGCATTAACTAAAAAACGATCAGAAATTAAATAAAAAAAACAAGTTTTTTAAACTGAAAGTAAGGAGCGATATTAAAACTTAAAACGAACAGAAATTATTCCGTATATGAAAGGGGCTGTCCCCTCCTCAACACCTCGCTCTTTAAGCTAAAGTTTAACTCTGTCTCACAACTTTAACTCTGTTTAAAGGGGGGACAGCCCTGAGGAGGGCTGTCCCCTCCTCAACGCCTCGCTCTTTACGCTAAAGTTTAACTCTGTCTCACAACTCTGTCTCACATCAACGAAATGTTTAATATTTTAAAATGAAACTTTTCTACGTCAAAGCGTAAGAATTAAAGTTTCAATTTCTTTCTTTAGAAGTTTTAGGATAACTTTGTCGCAGGAAAGTCAATCGTAATCTGGCGCATTTCCTTAAAGTTCTTGCAATTTCCTAGGGACAATTTGTTTTCATTCTTTTTTTTTTATTAAAGTGCTATCAAGTTCCTTCTGACAATTATGTTGTTCAAATTTTTCTTCTTTTTATTTTCTTTACCTGTAAATATTCATTGTTCCAAAATTTGTATATCAAACAGTTCATGGTAACAAATTGTAAAGCAAGGAGGAATTCCGCCCAGTAGTAACCGAAACTCTAAAAAAACAGAATTTTGATAGCAATAGATACCCCAAAAGATTTTTATGCTGATTCCAAATATACAAAATTCTTTAAGTTTAGTGTAATCAGTCAAAAGCTACGAGCCTGGGAAAATTTGCCTGATTTTCATAAAAGGGGAAAAACGTCCCAAAAAAGTCAAACGATCCTGAATGGAATCACACAATCAGATTCAGCATATAAGAGAAAACTACTGTTGAGATTTAAAGGTCCTATCAACAAAAATGTGGAATATATATTTTTTGGCAGAATAAACATCACGGATGATTGTTTATTTGTTGTTTTTTTCCCATCGGGGTGGTCGTATTGAACTGGTCTTAGCAAATCGAAAGATAGCTCATTCTAACGGAAATCAAAAGTTCTAGTGCTCTTTTAAAGAGACCAACAAAATTAGAGGGCAATTAGCCCTCTCCTAAGCCTATTTTTTCTCCAAACATGTCCGGTCAAAATTTTAAGATAGCCATTTGATTCAGCATATTCGAAAGGTCCAATAATTATTTTTTTGTGATGACTTAACCCTCCATAGTCGCTGGGGAAAGGCCTGGAAGTTACTCAATTTGCCTTTTCTGTTCACACATAGTATTTTTTATTTGGAAATATGCGGGTAATTTTCCAGGAGAAATTTTATACGTGGGGGGGGGGGCTTCCTGGTATGATTTGAAAAACGGTCAGAAATTTAAAAAAAACTAGTTTTTTTTCAACTGAATGCAAGGAGCAACATTAAATTTTAGAGCGAACAGAAATTATTCTGTAAATAAGGGGCGCTGTCCCTTCCTCACGCCTCGCTCTTAACGTTAAAGTATTACTTCTTGTCCTGATTCCTTAGGAAAGATAATTCAAACATAAGGGGCTATTGATTTTGAATGATAATTATTTTTAAAGAACTTTTGAGACTTTAGCGTAAAGAGTGAAATTGAGAAAAGGGCAGCCCCCCTCATATTGAATTTCCCATTTTTCAAAACGTTTATGGTAACGCAAGTTCTCACTTCACCAATGAAAACACTGAGGCTTCATTTTCAATGTCCTTGGTACTTTATGAATCATTAGTTGGTTGCTATTATCTTCAATCTGAAATAGTATAGAAAAAAATATTTAGTTGCTAAAATGCTTGTTGTTAATATTGTGGGGTTAATATGTGGGGTTAATATTGACGTCCATTAAATAGTACACGGAATAACTCTGTCAAATAATACTTAAGATATTACAAATTGCCTTTTTGTTTTGTTATCTGTTGTCTTGCAAAGAAATCAATAACTATTAGTTAGTAATCAGTAATAAAATAAATAAATTGTGGAACCCATTTTGAATAAAATAAAAGTAGGAATTTAAAACTAACAATGCCTAGCACTGTATGGCGTCTGGTGACTTCATTAAAAAACAAGAAATATCAAACAGAAATGTGTAATTGATATAATTAATCTGTGTTAAAGGTAAATCTGTAAGCGATTATTAATTTTTTTTTTTTTTAAGAATTATTCAAAGGCATGATACAATATGTAGAAGGTAGTAAACTAAGGTGTAAAAAAAATCTTAGTATCTTAAGCAAGCTAGTTGATATTGAGCTGGTAGATGGCGCTTTGGATTTTTTTTTACACTTTTGCCAGTTTCCGCTCTTATAAGTTTCCCGTATTCTTTGACTCGGTTCTTTGCCATAACGAAATCTTGAATGAGTTATTGTCAATGACAACATTTCTTTTGCATCGAAAAGATAGAAAGCTGTACGAAGCCACACTGAAGGGTATCAACAGCAAAACTGTCATGTTGATGTTTGCTAGGAGTGTTACAGGTTATTATTGCAGGGAACAGAATCTATAATCTTTTGCAAAATATGTTTGCTGATCTTATGATTTGTACTTTTATTTTTCTGTTTTTTTTTTTGTTTTTTACTTTTAGACACAATTAAGACTTGAATAAATATTCGGAGATATTGATAAACTTTTATATATATATATATATATATATATATATATATATATATATATATATATATATATATATATAATATATATATATATATATATATATATATATTATATATATATATATATATATATATATATATATATATATATATATATATATATATATATATATATATACATAAATATATGGAACCCACCAACGGGGCCCCGGCACTCGGCACGTGGCTGGCTTCTATATATGGATTCTCATTGTCGCTTGTCTTCTAACCGTTGTGGCGTTGCTGCAAATTTCCCAGAAAAGTTTATACCTTGTTTTATGCTCCAATTTTATGTTTTAATTCTTCTGATGAAGAATTAAAAAAGATGATGTTGGGTAAGGAAAAGGTTGATCAGGTGGGCAGCTTCACTTACCTTGGTAGTATCATTAGTAAACATGGTGGAAGCAGTGAAGATGTTAAAAGTAGAATAGCCAAGGCTCAGTGTGTTTTTTCACAGTTAAAAAAAGTTTGGAAGAATAGGAAGATAAGACTGAAAACCAAGATTAGAATATTAGAAGCTACAGTGATGACAGTGGTCAAATATGGCTCTGAAGCATGGACACTCCGAAAAGCGGATGAAGATTTGCTAGATATGTTCCAGAGAAATTGCTTAAGGATTGTTCTGGGTACCTGGCTGACTGACCGTATTTCAAACAATAGGCTATACGAAAAATGTGGTTTAATACCGCTCTCTAGGGCTATAATGAAAGAAGGGTTGAGGTGGCTAGGGCACGTTGTGAGGATGAAGGATTACAGATTGCCGAAGATTGTTCTTTTCAGCCAACCGTCTAGGGCTAAATGGAAAGCAGGTCGTCCCCGTCTGGGGTGGGAGGACGTCGTAAAGAAAGATTTAAAGGAAATGGGAACTTCGTGGGCGGGTGTAAATAGGGAAGCTTTGAATAGATTGGGGTGGAGGAGGAGCGTGCGTAGCTATGTTGGCCTCAGGCGGCTTGGTGCTGCGGTGAGTTGTTAGTAGTAGTAGTAGTAGTAGTAGTAATTCTTCTGACTTTGTTTTTTTCCTATTTATGTAGCAGGTTAATTCATTCCATTTTCTAGGGCTATTATAAAAGAAAGTTCAAATTGACCAGGCGTAAGTAGGACGAAGACCACACTGGCTTTTCATCCTAAACACAAGCTACAGGTAGAACAATAGTGGAACTATAGTTATTCAATTGGATGAATTGCCGGTTCTAGGCGTTTACCCCCCCCCCCCTCCCAGAAAATAGCCCCCGGAGAATACCTTCCCATGGGAAATACCCCTCCCCCGAAAATACCCCCCTTGGAAAATACCCCTCTAGAAAAATGCCCTCTCCCCCTGGAAAATACCCCCCCACCCGAGGAATCCCCTCCCGAGGAAAATACCACCACGGACAATACCCCCCGGAAAGGACCCCCCGTGTAAAAGACCCCCCGCGGAAAATACCCCCCGGAAAATTAACCCCCGGAAGCCAGATTTTTCATGGGGGGATTTTCCAGAGGGGTATTTACCGGGGTTAGCATCCACGAGCGGGAATTTTCCATGGGGGGGAGTATTTTTCGGGGGGCATTTTCCGCAGGGGGTATTTTCCGGGGGTATTTTCCGGGGATATTTTCCGCGGGGGGTATTTTCTGCGGGAGGTAATTTCCAGGGGGGGGGGTAAACGCTGGCCACCGAATTGCCTCTTTCGCCTCATTTTATCTATCAGTCCTGGTTGAACTTCGTTGAAGTGATGATACTGGGACTGCTTTAAAAACATTTTTAGTTTTGAAGGTCGTATTTTAATGTAAGTTTGTTATATATTCATTTGTGTTTTGGTGAGGACGGCTTTTGGATTTACAGTGGAAATATTCAGTTGAAGTTAGAATTCCACTGTCTTACGAAAAAAATTCTCTACTGTTCTACCTGTGGTTTCTGTTTAATATGACTAAGTTAAATTTGTCGGATGAAGGACGATAGTTTGCTGAAAATTGAGCATTTTTGCAATTCAATCGAAGTCAGATGGATAAGAGGAAGAGGTTTTGTGAAAATATTTAAAAGATGCGAGGACATTATGGGCAAGAATAGAGAGGAAAGCTCTGGGTATTATAGGGTGGAGGTCAGTCATAGGCAGCTATGTTGGCTTCGGTTCACTTACTCCTGCCAACTATTTAGCATTAACAGTAGTTGTATATAGTATAATGCCGTGGTTAAATATTAGTCATAACTTTTATTCCCATAATCGCTACAGAAATTTTCTTCTAGAACTGAAACAGGAGTTGATGTTGACATGAGAATTGGCGTACATTCTGGAAGAGTTATAAGCGGCCTATTGGGAATACGAAAGTGGCAGTTTGATGTTTGGTCCACGGATACGACAATAGCCAATAAAATGGAGCAATCGGGACGGCCTGGGTGAGAATTTTGAATTGACTTTTGTGGAAATTGCTTGAGTTTCATTTTTTTTTTGTCGAGCTGCCGAAGTGGTCTCAACCTCAAACCACTCCAAAAAAAAAAAACGAGAAACAACTTTTTAGCTCATCTTTGAAGGTGGTCATTGGGGATGACCAGCCTCAAATGTCCAATATCTCCTTATCGTGCTTCATATCTGACACTGTGATGTTACTAACTCGTACTCTACTACACAAAGAGCAAATTGGCAGGAAAACAATATTAGAAATATCACAATTACCAAATATTTTGAACTTTCTTACTTTTTCTTAAAAAAAACAGTACGTGTTCCCATCGAAATTCTGAGCTATGCCTCACTAGGTGTCAATTGGGCTGCCATAAAATTTCGCCCGTCAGATAACGTTGCTATGCATATGCTAGACTGGTGGTTTCTTATTTTAACCACCTACGGTGCATGGGAAAAAAGTATGAAAAGGTGGTTTCACTGAGGAACCACTTCGTCGGAAAGGATTAAGATATCACCTAAGCCAGAAGAGGCTCTCATACACCTGGAGCAAGCTTCGTGAACGAAGGACTATTAAACTATATTTCCCATTTGTTTATATTTATCCTCATTTAAATTTATTTAACTATTAATTCAATTAGATTTATAAAAAGAGAACAAGAAATAAATAGTTCCAAATATATAAATTGCCTACAATTAAAGACTTACTAAAACTTTGAAAGAGGCGAAATCACCAATGTTAGAACAATCTTCTAAATCATTCGGAACGGAATACGATATGATTTGATCTTTACTTAAATCATCAAGTTTAAAAAAAAGGTTCAAATTAGCACTCGGGCTTTGTGTAAAATAAGACATATGAAGCTAAGAGAGGAAAGGAAATAATAAAAGAAAAATAAAATCAAAAAAGGCTGAGAAAACGAGGATTTTGTCAGCCAGTGGCAAAACATGAAAACGAACAAACAAGCAAATATTTCGACAAGGGCCTCCGCCAAGTCGTCCTCAGTGCTAAACAAAAAAGGAAAAAAAAGAAGAAAAACAACAAAAATCTAATCTTTTGGAGTTTCCTCAGCAAGATGCGAATAGAGGCTGAATGAAAGAACAAGCCGAAATCAATGAAAAAGGATTTACCAAAGAGATTGAGCAAGAATGTTTTGCCTAGCAATACTTCTTGCTCGTCTGCAATTTCGGTTTTCATTAGATATGCAAATAGTTTCTCTTAAATGCAATATTAATTGCATTATTAATTGAGTGCAAATATTAATTGCGTCTTTCAGTATTAAATTGTTATAAATTGGGCTTAATGAAATATCTTCGGTGTCTCTATTTATAGCCAAATTTCTGTTTATATATATATTTTTTTTTATCTCTATTACCTCTTTAAAAGATTGCGGTAGGCCATTTACAGTAGATATTAAAGTTGCCTCCTCCAGTGTGATCTTAGAATGTGCTTATGGGTAAAATAAGTATATTATATAGGAACTTAGTCAGCAGTTCGTTTTAGTGGAGTTGATGGCGAGGAGGGAGAGGGCTTGTGAAAATCAATATATATAATTATGTACTGGAACCATAATAAATTATATCCTATTACGTTTTGTGAAATGGTAATGTAGATGGCATACCTCCCACAGCACTTGGTAATTTTTCGGTCGTTTTAAATTACATCCTTACTGCTTTACTGACTTTTGGTGAGAACCAGAGAATGTACTGTCCTACCCGGCACCAAATGACCATCGAACGACTTCTAGTGACCATTTTCTTCGATCGGCTGCAGCTTCTTGGGCGATCTTCAGCCAGTCCTTGTCCTATTTTTGACCTTGTATCCAGGATCCCGCATGGCTCTTGATCTTCTTCCAGTTTTTCCCACAGGCTTTTCTGTTGCCCTCCTGGGTTTTGTTTTCAGGAGGGTTATAGTTTTAAAACAAGGATGTCTCGGCATGTCGTGGCAGTGGGACGACGCAAGGTTTGACCAAGGAGTTTATAGTCGCATTTTTAAATAATTCATGGTAACGAACTGTAAATAAGGAGCGACTTGGTTTAATTGTAGCTGGATATCTACAAAACTGAATTTTAATAACACTAGATACATGAGAAGGATTGGCTTTTGTCCGCTGGTTCCGAAAATATAAAGTTCATTCAGTCTAATGTTATCAATCAAAAGCTACAAGCCTGAGAAAATCTGCCCAATTTTTGAAAAGGGGGGAAACACCCCAAAAATACAAACAATTTTAATGAAAGTCATTCCACCAGATTCCACCAATCAGAAAACCCTACTTATTGGTTTCAAGCTCGAGTATTCAAAAACTATTAAATTTTGCATATTATGCCAGAAGAAAGATCAGGATGTGTATTAATTTATTTAATTTTTTTTTACTTTTCCCCAGGGGTAATTGGATTTAATCAGTGATCCTAGATTATCGGTAGAGGGGTCATTTGATCGGAAATAAAAAATTCTAGTGCTTTTTTTTAGTGGCCATAATGATTTGAGGACAACTAGTCCTTATACCACACTCTCCCCCCACTCAAAGACGTCTGATCAAAATTTTGAGATAGCTATTTGATTCAGCATAGCTGAAAGGTCCAATAGCTATCCCTTTGGGAACTATATGGACCCCCATAGTCCCTGGGGAAAGGACTTTAGGTTATGCGTTCAGCCAATTGTTCACATTTACTATTTGTTTTTTGGAAATACGCGGCTTTTTTGGGGGGTGGGATGGGGCTATTTTCTTTCGGGGATTTTCCACGGGGAGAATATTTTATGGGGATGAAACTTTCCAGGGGAATTTTCCGGGAGAAATTTTACACGGAGGGAAGGAAGGGGTTTCCTGGCATGATTTGAAAAATGGTCAGAAACTAAATGCAGAATGTCAAAAGGGCGTATCTCAGGAATTGATTTTGGAATTAAGTTGGATCTTTCAGCGGATTCTCAAAGGGGAAGATCAATTGACAAAAAGCAATATGTGCAAGCTACTACTAATACTACTACAACTGCTACTACTACAAATACAACTACTTTAACTGCTACTTCTGTTGCAGCTGCTACTAACGCTAAGAATATTAAGAAGAAAATTTCAGGAAGTCTTGAGGTGGGAGTTCAACTAAATCATAACACACTATGGATATACAGGTTATCAAAATTGCATATCGGTAATATCAGAGCAATGGCAATTTGTATCAAGTTGAAACTTCCAGGGCTTAATGAGAGGGATGTCAAACTGGACAAAAGGCAACATAAGATAAAATATTTATTTCGAAAATTTTCTATCACAAGCCCCGAAGTGTCAAATTTAAATTTCGGAGCCATAAAAATACAAAACAACGAAAAAAAAGAAAACTAAAAAAGGCAAAAATGCCATAACAACATTAACACAATAAAGAAGCATTCCTTAGTCAAAATAACTAAAATGTGTAACATAAATGATTTTGTACTAACCCAGTTTATATTTCTATATGAGGTGTGGTTAGCTAGTAGCTACTCAAACCAATCGTTGAATAATCAACCACTTTAGTGTTTTCCGCACCGCAACCAAAGGGCACTATGTGTATACTACCCTTACTGCGACTACGATTGCTGTAACTAATGAGGATAGGGGTATTAAGGTGAAAATTTGGGGAGTGTTTTGGGGGAGGGGGTTCAATTAAACAAAAGAAACTACATACATGCAGGTTTTCATAAAGGCATATAAGCAATATCAGAGGTGGCGTAGCGCTATCATAGAAAATTTTAAAGGAGCTGATACGATTGGAAATGAAAAGTTCTAGCGCTCTTTTTAAGTGTAAAAAAGAAGTTGGAGAAAAAATGTATTAAGTTTCGCAGGAACGGCTTACATTATTATGTTGGAACTTTCTGGGTATGCTGGGGCCGATTTTGAACTTACCAAAGGGCTACGACTACTTCTACTAGGGTTAAGGGTAGAGAGCTGAAACTTTCATTGAGTTTTAGTGGGATGTTGAAAGAAATAAAACACACTCTATTCAAGCAGGTTTTCAGAAGGGCTATCAGCAGTATCCCAGGAATGGCCTAGGGTTTTGAATTGAAACTAGGAGGACATTTTAAGGGGGGGTGTTGAACTAGGTAAGATGCAAAATGTGTATACTACTACAACTGCTAACACTATTACTACTGCTACTGTAACTACTGCTACAACTGCTACTACTACTAAGACTGCTACTGCTGCAACAACTACTATGACAGCTACTAATAGTACTATTGAAGCTAAAGATATTACAGTGAAACTTTCATGGAATGCTGAATAGGATAGTAAACTAAATTGAAACAAGCTTTGTGGATGCAGGTTATTAAAAGGCTGTGACAGCTATATCTCAAAAACAGTTTAGAGTATCAAGTTGAAACTTTCAATACATGTTAAGGGGGATGCTAAACCATCAAAAAGGTATTGTATATGTTATATCCTTGCTACTTCTACTACTACTATTAATACTACTTTTACGGCTAAGGGTATTTAGGGTACATTTTCAGAAAATGTTGGGAGGGGAAGTGTTAAGTTAAATAAAAACGCGCCGTGTGCATGCAGGCGGTTAAATGGCCGTATCAGCAGTATATCAAGAACTATTTAGAGAATTAGTTTGAAATTTTCAGAGCATAATGAGGGGTATGTTGAGCTAGTAAAAATAGATTATGCGCATACTGCTACTTCTAGTAGTAGTGGTACTACTACTGCTGTTAATACTAATATTTCTAAGGCTAATGGCATTAATGTGGAACTGTCAATGACTGCTTAGGGGGATATTGGGCTAAACCAGAACACATTATGTGGAGGCAGGTTATCAACAAGATGTATTGGGAATATATCAGAAACGGATGAAAGTATTAAGTTAAAACTATCAGCGCAGTAGGAGAGGATGTTGCGATAGACCTAAAAGGTATATTATGAATACCATTAATGCTTACTACTAATACTACTACTGCTGCCACTAGTACTGCTCCTATTACTCCTATTGTTATTTCTGCTACGGTATAGGGTATACTTTATACCCTAGAATAGGGTATAAAGTGGAAATTCTTACGGAAATTTTATGTCGCTTTAAAACTGAATCAAAAAGTGCTATGTGTATGCTGGTTACCAATAAGACGTCTCAGCAATATCTCAAGAGTGACTGAGGGTATTAAGTTGAAACTTTCAGGACTACTGCTGCTGTTACTACTTCTGTTCATACTATTGAACTAAATCAAAAGAGTGTAAGTGCATCTAGGTTGTCAAAACAGCATAGATACAGTGTATTGGGGAATGGTATCAAGTTCTATTTCTTATGAAAACTCAAGGAGGTGTAAAACTAACTTTAACAGTGCTATGTGCGTCCAGATTTTTGGAAGGGCGTACGTTATTCAAAATTCCTCAAAAATTTTCTCTAAGCTATTAATAGTATGCAAAACTAAAGATTCTTACAGAAAATTAATTAAGAAAAAACTTTCCGACAGAGAAGTTTTTCAAAGAAAAGTAAAGGTCATATTAAACTTAAGATCAGCAGAAATACAATTTATAATAATTCAAACTCAAAACGATCAGAAATTACTATAAAATAATAAACGAAACTCAAAACGAACAGAAGTTAAATAAACAATCATAGCCAACAAACATATTACTGGTACCATATAAATGAATAAATGTATCTTAAAACGAGTAAAACTTAAATTCGATATGCAAATCAAACTTAAAACGAACAAAAAATCTTTTACTATTAAAGAATAGATAAAACCGAAAACGAGCAGAAATTAAATAAACCTTAATAGCAAACAAACATATAACAGGTACTAATATAAATGAATAAATAAACCGTAAAACAAGTAAAACTGAAATTAAATATGCAAATCAAGCTGAAAACGAGCAAAAATACAAATAAAAATACAAACAAGAGTTTGGCTGCTGCCCCTTTCCTTAACTGTAAAAGTATATAGCCTACTGCGTCGTTGGCGCTTTACTGAAAATAAATTATATTAAAAGTATATTTTTCACTTATTACAACATGGAAAATAAAATGAAAATTACAGCTAAATAAAATCTTGGACTGATGAGCTTTCAGCAATTAATATCATTATAAATCAAATATTTAGTTTAATTTGATTAGTTCTTTCCAACCTTATTGAAGACACATATAGTTTTCACAACAAACAAGAGTTTAGCTACTGCCCGTTTCCCTAAATGTAAACTAAAGCCTACTGCATATTTGGTGATTTATTACAACAAATTATATTACAAATATTTTTGTTTGTGCTTGTTACAACATTGAAAATAAAATAAAAATTGGAGTGAAATAAAATCCTTATCTGATGAGTTTCCTGCAATTAATATTGATAATATAGTTTCCTGCAATTTGTGATAGTTTCGTGCAATTAAGATAATTGATAATAGTTTCCTGCAATTAATCATTATGTATCAAATATTCAGTTTAATTTTATTAGTTCTTTCCAAGACTGTTCAGGAAACATATAGTTTTAAGCTATAAAAACAAAAGAAAAAAAGTAGACACCAATGCTTCCCATGAAAAAAAGTGATATTCACTATTATTCAAGATGGACGACAGTAACTATCCTGCAGAAGGTTTCAATTATGGTGCACTTTTTGTTTCGATCCCGCGTCACTTTTAGCAGGTTTTCAGGATCTTTTCCGAAATAGTATGGGAGCAAATAATTTATATAATTTTTATGAGCCAATCTGGCGATAATCTTTTTTTTGTATTTGACCGCATGAGTTCCGGATGCTGAAGTGAAATTTGATTCAGAGCTTCAGCGAAAAATCTCAGAAGCCTGCAGTATAACAGATTTTTAAGAAAATATATAATGGAACCTTATGTTTATAGACGTGTTCACGTAACAGGACAGACACTAGGACATCTACGTGGCAACTTCGACTATGAACCTTCTGATGGCGCCGATAAAGAACCTTACTTAAAAGAGAGAAATATTCAGACTTATCTGATAATAGCCGACCCTCAAACTGATAAATTTATAAAGGTAATTTTATAATTTTTATTTTTTGTTCACTGTTTAGGACATGTTTCTTAGCCCAGGAGACAATATGGTGTTTGACTGTTTGTAATGCTTGTTTTATGCTTTGAGGAGTTTATGTGTTGCTGTGTAAGTGTCACTTACAAGAGTACAACCAATTGACTTATTCTTTACTTTTTTATTTTATTTTATTCCTTTATTTGTTTTTATGAAAGCCCATATCTGAATATGAACCCTGCTTATACAACCCATTCCTTCCCCAGGAAAACTTTTTGATGCTTACTTAGAGAAAGCAACAAAATTCCCACTAAAAGTGAAATGTATTTGCTTTCTTTCTTTTTTATAGTCAACCCACGAGCTATAAATAAAAATAAAACTTTTTTTCTAAATAGATTAAAGAATGACATTAAAAAAATAAAACAATTACAACCTACTTTAAACCGAGGAGTGACAAACAATTGCCTGTCCTTTACTGAAAACAATACATTTTGAATATTTACGTTATATGATTGATACAAAAAAAACTTCTTCTATTTTTCGTACTTGATAGACATTCGATTTATTATTTTAGCGTTTGTTGTACTACAGCAAGTTTTCAGTAAAACGAAAGCATAAGAATCACAGCTGGTGTTTGATTATTACAAAAGTTGGTCTTTTGGGATTTCTGGGTTTGTTAATTATAAAAAAAAGGCTATTCAAAATTTGTAGACGTGTTATATCTTTTTTAAGATTGGTTATGCAAAGAATTATAATCTATATGATTGGGTTAACCACAAAATTTGTGGTTAATTTGACTAATATTTTGTTGAGAGAATTTTAGAGTACAGCTTTTATAACCAGCTGGTTCTTGCAAGTTCTACATTTGCCGATTCCCTTTCAAAACATTTGATCGGGCAATCTTGACTGATAAATACACATGTGAACCAATAAGCCCCTTTATTCTTGAGTTTTTGTTGTAGAGAAAAAGTGAGATTATATTACATCACTGTTATATTAGAGCTTTTGTTTGTGAAGCATTGAAGAAAAGCCACATTTTAGCGAAAATAGTGAGGATTGAAGGGGCTATAGCCCTTCTAAGTTCCAGAATAGATTTTGTTCATGTCGCTCTTTACTTTCATTTGAAAACATATCATTATTTAACTTAATTCCCGCTCGTATTAAGTTTCACATTCAGAATCTTTCAGAATGTTTACCTCCAAAAACAATAAAAAGGTAGAGGTACGGCATTGGCGTCCCTACCGGCGGTACTGATCTCTATTTCATGGCTTTTCAGCCATGAAGTGTAATGAAGAGGTGCAATTTTTTTTTGGGGGGGGGGGGGGAGGGGGTTATCCATCAGAGAAGGGCATCAAGCCATTCATGGATACGTCTGCTTTCTGTGTTCACTTCAAAATGTTACTATTTCGTGACTTGAGAGGGAATTACCCTATTCCATAAGAAATTAAAATTTTGTATAATTTCTGACATTTGTCATATTTTTTCCGCCCTCTGAAACGATCTATGTGGGGACTCTTTACAACGCAATGCTGCTCAGCAGAAGAAAAATCAACTTTGTCCCAATGGAGGCGCCAACACCTTTCCTGGCATCAAAATTATCTTAGGAGCAGAATTATCCTGTCTTGCTTGTTTGTTTCAGGGGAACAAAAATACAGCTAACCGTCAATTGCCCAAATTAGGGGGGATTTAATTTTCAAAATGTAGGGGGATGGTTTGTTCAGTGAAAGTACCGAAATAGCTACTTTTCAATAAATATGCCGATAAAAGGTATTTTTTCAAAATCCAGGGGGGGGGTGGAGATTTTTGGCGTTGAATACCCCCATTAACCGCCATCACCCCATTGATGCCCTTATCTGCTGATATAATTTTATGAACTGTACTATGGAGCGTTTGGAAAGAAGCGTTCAAAACCTTTTTATCACGTTTTTCTCTGAATGAAGAAATCGACAGTTGCACAATTTGTTCATTTGTATTAGAAAAAAAAGTACTGGGATCCGGCAATTTTTTGAGTGCTTTTTCCAAATTTTAAAAACGTAGGAAAGCATCAAGAACCAGTTTATTTGGAACAGTTTTTCAAAAATATGTTGCATATACTGCAAAGCAATGATTTTTGTCCGTTTGAGATTCAACTTCACTCTTTACTTGCATCAGAAGGACTTCACTTTTTAAATTAATTTTTGTTCAGTTTTTAGGCTTTAAGAATACACACAATAATCCCTATGAAAAGATCTTTGGATGCAACAAGGAGCCAACTTGGTTTTTGTAAAAAAAAATTGCATTCAATTTAGGTTTTACTTAGCATCTTCGCAAATAGCCCGTCCAGTATATTATCCTTTACATCTAGGGGGAGCTGTAAAATAGAAAAATTCAGTTATCTATGAAATGTTATCCCTTACAAAATGTATAAAATTTTTTAAAACCCGACGGACATTAAAAGAATTTAGAATGTGTAGTTTATACAATTTACGAAAATTTGTGTCATTATTATTTTTGTAATTTTTCTGTCGAAATTCTGCTAAAATGTTTTGAACTTCTCATAAGAAAGTATGCTTTCAATATTTTTGTTTCTATGACCTTAACATTTTAAGAGAACTGAGCATTAGAAAGACAGTTAAACCATTGGTAGTCGAAAACAACATGCAGGATAATTACAGTCCCCACATTGAACAACAATGAAAATCACTTTTTTTGCATGGAAGCATTTAAGTCAAGGCCGCATCCATGGAAGGGTTAAGGGGGTTTGAACCCCCGTCCCCATAACAAAAAAAATTGTCTGAATCGTAAATACATAACAAAATGCATATAAACAAATTTTTAATTCGTTTTTTTAAGATTTTTTTTTGTAACTTTGAGCCCTTAAATAGCGCTCAATGATGTTCCAGTCTGCTGTGATTGAAACGGCGATGAGTAATTATTCACAACTTTAAGTCCTTGTCATGGACGTTGCACGTCCAGGACAGGAAATGCGTTTTTTAAGTTTTTTTTTTGTAACTTTGAGCCCTTAAATAGCACTCAATGATGTTCCAGTCTGCTGTGATTGAAACCACTATGAGTGATTATTCGCAATTTTAAGTCCTTGTCCTGGACTTTGCATGTCCAGGATAGGAAATGCGTTTTTTAAGTTGTTTTTTTTTGTAACTTTGAGCCCTTAAATAGCACTCATAATGTTCCAGTCTGCTGTGACTGAAACCACGATGAGTGATTATTCGCAATTTTAAGTCCTTGTCATGGACGTTGCACGTCCAGGACAGGAAATGCATTTTTAAGTTGTTTTTTTTTTGTAACTTTGAGCCCTTAAATAGCACTCAATGATGTTCCAGTCTGCTGTGATTGAAACCACTATGAGTGATTATTCGCAATTTTAAATCCTTGTCATGGACGTTGCACGTCCAGGACAGGAAATGCGTTTTTTAAGTTGTTTTTTTTTTGTAACTTTGAGCCCTTAAATAGCACTCAATGATGTTCCAGTCTGCTGTGATTGAAACCACTATGAGTGATTATTCGCAATTTTAAGTCCTTGTCATGGACGTTGCACGTCCAGGACAGGAAATGCGTTTTTTAAGTTGTTTTTTTGTAACTTTGAGCCCTTAAATAGCACTCAATGATGTTCCAGTCTGCTGTGATTGAAACCACTATGAGTGATTATTCGCAATTTTAAGTCCTTGTCATGGACGTTGCACGTCCACGACAGGAAATGCGTTTTTTAAGTTGTTTTTTTTTTGTAACTTTGAGCCCTTAAATAGCACTCAATGATGTTCCAGTCTGCTGTGATTGAAACCACTATGAGTGATTATTCGCAATTTTAAGTCCTTGTCATGGACGTTGCACGTCCAGGACAGGAAATGCGTTTTTTAAGTTGTTTTTTTTTGTAACTTTGAGCCCTTAAATAGCACTCAATGATGTTCCAGTCTGCTGTGATTGAAACCACGATGAGTGATTATTCGCAATTTTAAGTCCTTGTCATAGACGTTGCACGTCCAGGACACGAAATGCGTTTTTATTTTTTTTGTAACTTTGAGCCCTTGAATAGCACTCAATGATGTTTCAGTCTGCTGTGGTTGAAACCACGATGATTGATTATTCGGAATTTTAAGCTCTTGTCCTGGACATTACATGGCTCAGGCCACCTTCCAAATATTTGTATTTAGGTTTTGACTATTCTGATTAATTTGGCCACCTCTAAATTTTTACGTCACGTCAATTTTGGCTGTGATGGGTCTTAAGGATGAAAAAACTCGTAGAAGAGCCCTATGCTCCTTCCGATTATTTTTGACTCTTAAAATGTCACTACAACTCGGAATTTTTGTCCAGATGAAATTTCTTTGACCATCGGTTTGGTACGATAACCCTAATAAAAAGAAGAGGAAGAAAAATCCTATTATAGGAAAAATACTAAATTTTGCGTTTTTGCTGTTGTTTGCTCAGAAATTCTGTAAACATTTTTAACCATCCAGAACTATGATAAAATGTGCATAATGTGCATGCATTGATATGATAAAATGTGCATAAAATGTGCATACAGGTCAGGTCACTCTTTCCGGTTATTTTACCTTGTTACTGTATTTTACTTACCCTAATAACTTTTGATCTAAAGTCTTATGCTGGTTTTAAAAATATTTCTTATTCCAATGAAACGGTCGATTATGGAGAACTTGTTCTTAAAGAATTAGGACATAAAGTCAAACTTTAGCGTGAACAGTGACGAGTTAGGAGATGGCAGTATATATAATATATTTTCAGTATAATTTTAAATTTTGATATCGTTCCTTACAGTCATTTGAAAAAAAATTATTTTTTTATTTAATTTGTCCTTTTTTTCAAATAATGCCCAGGCATATCCAGGATACGGACGAGGCTGCCACACCCATTAATCCCCCACCTCAATACTTGTAAATTGATTGGTTGTGCCCTAGATAGGTAAGGTGAAAATTTGCCTGAGGATTAGAACAATTTCTCTGGCACTTATATACAGCATTTTATTAGTAGTAATTGCTTATATACAGTGAAAAGTACAGATGGGATCAAATGTATCTCAGAAAAACAAAAAGGCAGAAGATTAACAAGGACGAATTTAAAACTTAGCTCAATTTGCGAATGAAAGAGCATGTTTTTAATAGTTTGTCCCCTTTTCTGGTAAATGGAGCAAATCATCTCAGGCTTTTCTGGTAAATGGAGTAGATCATCTCAGGCTCATAACTTTTGCTGGGTAAATTTAACCATAACTAATTTCTAATGATTAGAATTACCATACAAAGTAGATATTTTAACTGTGCATCGAACGATAACCCTAATAAAAAGAAGAGGAAGAAAAAATCCTTTATAGGAAAAATACTAAATTTTGCGTTTTTGCTGTTGTTTGCTCAGAAATTCTGTAAACATTTTTAACCATCCAGAACTATGATAAAATGTGCATAATGTGCATACATTGATATGATAAAATGTGCATAAAATGTGCATACAGGTCAGGTCACTCTTTCCGGTTATTTTACCTTGTTACTGTATTTTACTTAAAGCAATCATTTTGTTTGTATACAAACATTAGTTGAAATGGGAAGTAATTTAAAGTACTTAAAGGGGCAAGGTTATGATGTAGCTTCATCTATGAGCGGCCAGTTTCAAGGTTGTGCTGCTATAGTCTATGATTTTTTTCTCCATGCAGTCTATGTTTACTGTGCAAGTCACTCCTTAAACTTCACCCTGTGTCATTTGTACAACATACCTGTTATGAGGAATTCTCTGGGAACTTTGAAAGAAGTAATTGATTTCTTTAGAATTTCACCTAAAGGCTCTGCAATTTTCAAACAAATTGTTCTAGAAAGTAAGCCTATCACAGATACAAAAAGAATAAGATAGAACACATTTTGCAAGACCAGATGGATGGAACACTTAAAAGCAATCATTTCGTTTAAAGAGATGTTCATTCCTATCTGTAACGCTATGAGGGAAAGTCAAGAACATCCTGATTCAGATTCTAAATTTTCAAGCAAAGCTTATTCTTTGCTATCTGTTATTGAGAGATGCAGTTTTGCTGGAGCTATGGTTACTGTCGGTAAAGTTTTAGTCTGTCACATAATTTATTGACATCTTTGCAATCGGAGACTATTGATATCGTATACTTTCTCAAACAAGCTGATGATCTTAAGAGCGAAGTTAGTGTCATGAGAGAGAAGAGGGAAGCTATATTTCATCCATTTTTTACGGAAGGTACTGAACTGTGTCAAGATTATGAAATCAGCATTAAAATGCCCAGATGAGCTCCAAAACAAACATATAGGGGTAATTACGCAAAAGCATAAAAGGATCTTGAAACGTATTACCGACTTTCTGTGTTTATCCCATTTGTCAACAACTTTCTGCAGCAGCTGCATCAGTGATTCATTAGTTACAGATAGGTGCTGGAGTCACTGCAGCACCTTCTTCTTCAGCACTGTATTTCAATCGACGAAGAAAAAACAAAGGATATATCAGATACTCTGACTAAGTTTCGGTATCTTGATGCAGACAGTTATAGGGGAAGTTTGCAAGCTGAGTTAGCTCTGTGGAGGAGAATGTGAATACATTCGGGAAAAATGGCACCAAAATATTTTCGGAATGTGCTTAAAAGAATGTGATAAGGACATTTTCCCGAATTTACATTGATTTTTGAAGATAGATGTAATGATTCCCGTCACTATGGCTACGTGTAAGCATTTTTTTCTACTCTGAGAAGAGTAAAATCTTATACCAGGAGTGCCTCAGGTCAGAAACGGCTTAATGGATTGGCCTTATTATCCATACACAGGATGTTTTAGTTAACGAAATTAAATTACTATTGCGGAAAAAAATTACAAAACAAACAACTTCAACAACACTTCAAACAACAAAAAAATAACAAAAACTACAGAAAACGAGTAAGGCCACTGTGGGCTGGCAGATACTTATATGTAGACTGGGGTAGTTTGCCGGCAGGTTCCGTAAGCCTTGACCCAACATCCGGAAGACCGTAAGCAGATGTGAGATTCCGATTTCTATACCATGGAGGCAGATACAATAGAAAGCGGGAAAACCGGAAATAATGTGAATGAATTGATCTGATGTCTTTTTGGTGAAAAAAAGGGTAAATTCCAGACAGAAACAAAACCGAGTTATCTGTAAAAACCGAATATAATTTAGCAAGAAACTTTCTATTGTATCTACCTCGATTTGAATAACTTTAGAATAACTTTTTAAAGAACAATTTTAGAATAACTTAACTGAATTCTCGTCTTGCAATCAGCGAAGACGAGCTTTCGGAAAGATTTTAGTGTTTTACTAACATTGATACCCAGCCACCAGAAAGAAGGAACCGACGGGACAGGAAAAGATCCTCAAACTAGAGGGGTCATATTATTACTATTAAATGAGAGATATTCACACTTTGAAAGATTAAGAGAAAGTTCAATGGTATGAAGTTTAGATGCTATTGTTAAGACAGACTGGGAAAGCCCCTTTTTAGTCCTGCTGATCAAAAGAATATCATCTGCATAAGCAAGATAAGAGATGTTAACGGAATTAAGAATGCAAGTGGATGGGATAGAAGAAAGAACAGATGATATACAAAATATAAAAATAGGAGAAAGGGCGGCACTCTGCTGGACCCCACGCCGCAATGGAATTTTGCTTTTGGAAACACTAATGTCTGTTTTAATCCGCAAAAAAGAATTAGAATACCAATATTTAAGAAGAAAAATTACCGAAATATTAACACCATGAATAAAAAGGCATGGGAATGGCTAACGGTGTCAAAGGCCATGGAGAGACTCAAGGCGCATAAATTTTACTTGAATCTATTTTTAGTCGCCTCAGTAAGAACATTCGCCAAAAGGCATGGACCAAGGGGGGACCTTGTCCCTGGGGGTCCATAATAGAATCTGGGGCACCCTTGCCCGGGGTCATAAATACAGGCGGAGGAGGAAGAAGGCCCCTCAAATGTACACTCAAAAGGGCCCACTTGTTTATCCACAAGTTCCATGAGTTGCAAACCTTCTCCCAGCAATGGGTTAAATTGCATGGTGATGCAGAACACCATCGCGGGAGGATCCTCTATAGGAGGACAACTGTGGCAGGGCGTAAGATCCAGATCTATGGACAACGGCCTCTGCAAAGGGCTGCCTCGACCTTTTCGGGGTACCTGCAAGACTGGGGACCTTGCGGTCAACTCTATTCCCACTTGAGGAGTGGCGCCCCTCGAGGAAATTATAGCCTAGTAAACGACACAGCATTCGCACGGGATTCTGACTAATGGACAATTCTTCTGGGATTGGTATGTTTTGATGGGCGTCTTTGGGCTGAAAAACCTCTTCCTAGCTAATTTATCTATTACGGGTTGCCTCCCCGTAGTAGCATAATATTTGTAGGCATGAATATATAATGAGTCGGAGGTAATAGGCTTGAGATTGTCTGTGCAGGATTTCGACTCTTGTTGATAGAAGAGCATCGCCAAGCGCTGAAAACCATGTTGTGACCAAGATGGGCCCAGGATTGCACAAAGCCTCCATTCATGGAGGTCCCAGGGACTTCTTGCTGTCCGGTTCTAAGCCGGCTTAAGCACTTCGGTGTAGACTTGAGAAGATATGTGATCCCCGTCCTGCACTGGTATCCGGGATCATTGCTTTTCCTGAGGCGAAAAAAATTTCAATGATTTAAAGAACATGAAAATTGGAACTTGGAATGTTACGACATTAAAAAATGACTATCGTATCGACATTTTGACTGACGAATTCAGACGATTCGAACTGGATCTATTAGGAGTTTCAGAAACTCATATCCCAGGGGTAGGAAGCATGAAATTAGGTGATATAGAATTTGTTTACTCAGGCAGGAAGGATGGGTTACATAGACAGGGAGTAGGGCTCATGATGAATAAGGAAGCTGCTAAGTCTTGTTTAGGCTGGGAAGGTATTAATAATAGAATACTAATTGCTCATTTTATGACTAGAAAGTTCAAGGTATCAGTTATAGTAGTATACGCCCCTGTAGAACCGACTGATGGAGATACTAGTGACTCAGATGAATTTTACTTACAGTTACAGGAGCAAATAGACAAGGTCCCAGGTAGAAATATGATGTTATTGCTGGGAGATTTTAACGCCCAGGTTGGTAGAAATATGGATAGATGGTATCCCAGCTTAGGTAAATTTGGTGTAGGAAAAGAAAACAGTAATGGATACAGACTTTTGCAATTTTGTAGGTATAACAATCTAGTTATAACCAATACGGTGTTTGGTCATAAAATGGCTCATAAGCTAACATGGTATTCACGTGATGGTAAGACAGCAAACCTTATTGATTATGTTATAGTAAATCGAAGACTGGCAGGATCAATACAAGATACTAGGGTATATAGGAGTGCTGTTATTGATGTTAAAAGTAAAGATCACCATCTAGTAGTGTCAAGGGTTAATTTAAAGCTGAAATATCGGAAGGGTAATTACCTCCCGGGAAGTTATGATGTTAGTAGACTCCAGGATGAGAATTTGAGAGAAACTTTCCAGGAACAGTTGAATACTAAACTTGAGAGCTTAAAATTTGATAATGTGGAAGATGGTTGGAATAATTTTAGAAAAATAATTTGTGAAGTTGCTGAAGGTGTATTAGGGAAGAAAGCTAGAACTGCAGCTAAGAATATTAGTGAAAAAGCTTTAAGTTTAATAGAAAGGAGAAAGGACTTGTACAAGAATTATCTGAGTGATAGATCACATGAAAACAAAAGAAATGTAAAGAAAGTGGAGAAAGCATTGAAATATGAACTAAGGAGGTGTGAAGTGGAGGCCATGGATAAAATTGCCGAGGATTTAGAAGATGCAGCTAGACGGCATAATAGTAAAATATTGTACTGGCACGTTAACAAATTGAGAGGTAGCAGTCAATCCGGACTTGTCCCAGTTAAAGATAGGAATGGGGTGGCAATTAGCGATAAGACAAAAGCTAAAGCGAGATGGGCCGAACATTTTGAGAATTTGCTTAACCGAGATAGAGTTGCAGGAAAAAAAAATATAGAGGAAAATGAAAAAGTTTGTGATACCTTGGATGTGAAGGAAGATTTGTTTTGTGAGGAGGAATTAGAAACAGTACTAAAAGGATTAAAGAATAATAAGGCTCCAGGTGCTGATAGGGTAGTAAATGAGTTTCTTAAATATGGTGGCTCTGAGGTTAGAAATAAGTTATTGGAGATTATGAATATGATTTTTGAAAAAGGGGAAGTACCTAATGATTTTAGGAAAACCTTAATTAAGCCACTTTATAAGAAAGGTGATAAAAGTGAGTGTGGTAATTATCGAGGCATTAGTCTGGTCTCTGTAGGTAGCAAATTGCTTAGTAATATGATACTTTTTAGACTGAGAGATGCCGTAGACAAAGTTTTAAGAGAAGAGCAGTGCGGTTTTAGAAAAGGTAGAGGATGTGTTGACCAAATTTTCACTCTTAGGTTAATAATTGAGAAGTGCCTAAGTTTTCAAACACCTTTGGTCCTTAGTTTTATAGATTATGAGCAAGCGTTCGATTCTGTTGATAGAGGAGCTTTAGTAAAGGTTTTATCCTTGTATGGTATACCAGACAAATACATTAAAGTGATTAGTGCTATGTACGAGAATAACACTGCTGCGGTTAAGGTAGGAAATGAGGTTAGCAGCTGGTTTTGTATTAAATCAGGAGTTAAGCAGGGTTGTGTTCTATCCCACTTTATATGGATTATTTTGATGGACTTTGTTTTAAGGAGCACAGGAAAGGCAATGGGAGACCACGGAATCAAATGGGGAGGAAAAAGTCTCCTGGACTTGGATTATGCTGATGATTTAAGCATCCTAGATGAAAGTGTGAGCAAAATGAATGAAGTTTTAGAGGTTTTGCGAGTTCAGGGTGCTAGTATTGGTTTGAAAATTAATGTTAGGAAGACCAAGTCACTAAGGCTAGGAATAAGTGAAGATGAAAAGGTGACGTTGGGTAATGAAAAGATTGATCAGGTGGGCAGTTTCACTTACCTTGGTAGTATTATTAGTAAAGATGGTGGGAGCAGTGAAGATGTTAAAAATAGAATAGCCAAGGCTCAGGGTGTTTTTTCACAGTTAAAAAAAGTCTGGAAGAATAGGAAGATAAGTCTGCAAACCAAGATTAGAATCTTAGAAGCTACAGTGATGACAGTGGTCAAATATGGCTCTGAAGCATGGACGCTCCGAAAAGCGGATGAAGATTTGCTAGATGTTTTCCAGAGAAATTGCTTAAGGATTGTTCTGGGTACCCGGCTGACTGACCGTATTTCAAACAATAGGCTATACGAAAAATGTGGTTCAATACCACTTTCTAGGTCTATAATGAAAGAAAGGTTGAGGTGGTTAGGGCATGTTGTTCGGATGAAGGATGACAGATTGCCGAAGATTGTTCTTTTCGGCCAACCATCTAGGGCTAAACGGAAAGCAGGTCGTCCCCGTCTGGGTTGGGAGGACGTCATAAAGAAAGATTTAAAGGAAATGGGAACTTCGTGGGCGGGTGTAAAAAGGGAGGCTTTGAATAGATTGGGGTGGAGGAGGAGCGTGCGTAGCTGTGTTGGCCTCAGGCGGCTTGGTGCTGCGATGAGTTGTTAGTAGTAGTAGTAGCATCGAAGTTTGTTGAGTTTTTTGTTACTATAACCAAGAGTTGCTCTTTACATCTGGTTTGTTTTCGCATAACTGTTTAATATATATATATATATATATATATATATATATATATATATATATATATATATATATATATATATATATATATATATATATATATATATATATATATATATATATATATATATATATATATATATATATATAATATATATATATATATATATATATATATATATATGTATATATATATATATATATATATATATATATATATATATATATATATATATATATATATATATATATATATATATATATATATATATATATATATATATATATATATATGTATATATATATATGTATATACATATATGTATATATATATATATATATATATATATATATATATATATATATATATATATATATAATATATATATCTATATATATATATATATATATATATATATATATATATATATATATATATATATATATATATATATATATATATATATATATATATATATATATATATATATAAAACAGACACAAAACCAAATGTTTTCACTTAAATGTCGATAAAAAAGAGTTCCTGGTAATACCTGCCTCCCCTCCTGGAAAACTCATTGATGATGCTCAAGTTACCCCTCCTCCTTTTTATATTTTGTGCCGATAAGCATATGAATGTAATCTTTCGTCTTACAAACAAAACATTTATACGCAATAAGAAGGAAGCTATCACCCAGCAGCAGCCCCAACCCAATGGTGGATGCATCCCCAACTCAGGCTCAACCCCAATGGTGGTTGATTAGAGAATAATTTATACCTCCCCTCCAAGGCCCTCCCTATATTGGCCTGAAAGTTCAGGAAAACTTTGAAAGTTTGGTGTAAAAATACAATTTTTGAGGCACCGGGACCCCCCCCCCCCCACACACACACCTCAACGTGACCCACCAACCCCCCTTTATAATAGCTTATGTGAAATTATGCATCACTGTACATAAATGATCAAATATAAAGTGAATCAACTTGGTTAATGGATTTTTTAAAGTAAGCCTACACTAGGCTAACCGTTTATTTTATATGGACTGCTTGACTTTTCAGGAGCGAAAATGCCAACGTTCGGCATTAAGGCTTCTGAAAATGGATAACTCAACACATAGTTTTCAATAATTTTAAACAAATTGGCTATCTCGAAGTTTTTAATCGACAGCAAGTTTTTCTTCTTTAGGTAAAAATTATGGTTTGGTGCCATGAAATGTCAGAAAACGCCACTTTGCTGTGGCACGACCTTTTAGCTACTTATAGATAGCACTAGAACTTTTATTTTCCATTCGAATGATCCGTCTCATTGTTTTCCTGGACAGTTGGTTTGAAAGATAGCCCTTAAAAAAAACCAAACAAACAAATAAAAGCATATCCGTGAGCAAAATATCGTATTTTTTTTTTTTTTTAATGGGAGCTTGAAACCCTGAAAATAAAGTTCTAATGTTCTGAATTTTATGATTTTTTTTTTTTTTTTTTTTTTTTTTTTTTTTTTTTTTTTTTTTTTACAAAGATCACTTTTCTGCGTAACATTAAACTTGATTAATTTTATATATTGGAATCCCTATGAAGAGTACATATATATATATATATATATATATATATATATATATATATATATATATTATATATATATATATATATATATAATATATATATATATATATATATATATATATATATAATATATATATATATATATATATATATATATATATATATATATATATATATAATATATATATATATATATATATATATATATATATATATATATATATATATATATATATATATATATATATATATATATATATATATATATATTTAAGAGTTTGGTTACTGCTAGTCCGGGTCGCTCCTTACCCACAGTTCCATTCCACAAACTGATGTGATTGCCTTAACCGGCTTTGCCTTACGTCTTTTACTTAAAGTAAAAAGTAATTTCCTTTTGCTGTGTCTAAACTTCAATTTACCAACAGTAAATCTTTAATAATTTCCAATCTATTATAAAGCCTACAACTCTCAGAGTACGCAATTGTTACGTCAATGAAGGCATTGCATAATAAAATAAAAGCTACTAAATTTTTATTGGTTTTAGCTCTAAGATTTCAACTTTTGAATTCTAGGAAAGGTAATGCGTAAAATTTTTAAATTTTATGCTAAAAAGGAAATGCTAAATTTTACGTAATGCTAAATGCTAAATATTAAATTTTACGCTAAAAGGAAATGCATCAAATTCCTAAGAAGATAGATCTCACAGAACTCGATCTAAAGTCAGTAGGTTTTGTATGACTTAAATTTTGTAATTTTATAAGCTTTGTATTTAAGAGCAAGGGCCCTATACTGTAAGGCCACTAAAAGGGCAAGGTACTAATATCATTTGATTCATTTTTCTTAGATCTATCTATTCACCGAGCCAGAATTACCTAGACCTATTCTGAGAGAAGGATATAAATTTGCTTAAAAATTGGAAAACGATGCCTTTTTAAAAGATTTTCAGCCCCTTTTCAAAGTATTTTTTAATTAAAAAAAAACTGTATACCAAATTTAAAAAAATATATTTTGGTAGATGAATAGAACTTAATCTCATCTATGGAGTGATAGTAAAAATTTTGTCCGTCACTGATGTATTAAAACTATGGGAGAGCAGAAATTTAAATATACCAAAACTTTCACATGGAACATAAGCCTTAAATGCCTTTTGCTTGATTTACCCTTTTGCATAGCCTTAAATGCACATTCAAATACTGGAAGGATATTTTCAGTATCCTTCCAGGAAACTGAATCCTGGAAGACTTAGGATATCTATTTTTATATCATTTGTTTTTATATTTATTTTTATATTTTATATTTTTAACTAATTTAATGGGAATTCAATATGCTTGATTGAACCGTTGAGACTATTTGACATGTTTCGTGTTGTAATGCCTTGCAAGTGCAACTAACCCCTTTTGCTTATGGTAAAAGATAATTACCCTTTTGCTGTTGCTACGGTTTAATCTAGTAGCTGCAACCCAAACCCCTTTTATACTTATGGTAGAAGGTAATTACCCTTTTGTTATTGCTATATTTTAAGGTACTTATCTGTTAGCCAGTACACACTCGAGAATTTGGATCTTCAGGTACGGGGTTGAAACAATTGAGACGCTTGGGATATAGATAGGATATACATAACTGGGGCTGTATATTTGCACATTAGGGGGGAGGGGTAATTATAGCGGGGTTGCATGCAAAATGTAACCTAGCCTAACCCAAATATTAACAGAATCTTTATTAAAATATAGTTACTAGGTAGTTTTCTACAGAACCGAGGCTAATTGTCTCCCTATACAAAAAGCATTAAACTGGTTATTGTCTGATTTTATAGATCCAAATTCTCAAGTTTGTACTGGATGACAGATAAGTACCCATTTTAATCTAGCAACAGCAAACCTAACCCCTTTTAGTCATAGTAAAAGGTAATTACCCTTTGCTGTTGCTACATTTTAACTTAACAACAGCAATCTAGCCCCTTTTTATCTTATGGTAGAAGATAACCACCCTTTTGCTGTTGCTATATTTTAATCTAGCAACAGCAAACCTAACCCCTTTTAGTCATAGTAAAAGGTAATTACCCTTTGCTGTTGCTACATTTTAACTTAACAACAGCAATCTAGCCCCTTTTTATTTTATGGAAGAAGGTAACTACCCTTTTGCTGTTGCTATATTTTAATCTAGCAACAGCAAACCTAACCCCTTTTAGTCATAGTAAAAGGTAATTACCCTTTTGCTGTTGCTACATTTTAACCTAACAACAGCAATCTAGCCCCTTTTTATCTTATGGTAGAAGGTAACTACCCTTTTGCTGTTGCTATATTTTAATCTAGCAACAGCAAACCTAACCCCTTTTAGTCATAGTAACATAGATTACTGTTGTTAGGTACATTTTAACCTAACAACAGTAATCTAGCCCCTTTTTATCTTATGGTAGAAGGTAACTACCCTTTTGCTGTTGCTATATTTTAATCTAGCAACAGCAAACCTAACCCCTTTTAGTCATAGTAAAAGGTAATTACCCTTTTGCTGTTGCTACATTTTAACCTAACAACAGCAATCTAGCCCCTTTTTATCTTATGGTAGAAGGTAACTACCCTTTTGCTGTTGCTATATTTTAATCTAGCAACAGCAAACCTAACCCCTTTTAGTCATAGTAAAATAGATTACTGTTGTTAGGCACATTTTAACCTAACAACAGTAATCTAGCCCCTTTTTATCTTATGGTAGAAGGTAACTACCCTTTTGCTGTTGCTATATTTTAATCTAGCAACAGCAAACCTAACCCCTTTTAGTCATAGTAGAAGGTAATTACCCTTTGCTGTTGCTACATTTTAACCTAACAACAGTAATCTAGCCCCTTTTTATCTTATGTAAGAAGGTAATTACCCTTTTGCTGTTGCTACATTTTAACCTAACAACAACAATCTAGCCCCTTTTTATCTTATCAAACAGTTCGTGGTAACGAACTGTAAGTAAGGAGCGACCCGGCTCAATGGTAACCGAAACTCTAGAAAACGGGTTTATGATACCAATGGATACATCAGAAGAATCAGATTTCAATGCTGATTTCAAATATATAACTTTCATCAAGTTTAGTGCTACCCATCAAAAGTTACGCGCCTGAGAAAATTTGGCTGATTTTCAAAAAAAGGGGGAAAGACCCCCTAAAATGTATAGAACCTTAATGAAAATCACACCATCATATTCAGCGTATCAGATAACCCTACTGTAGAGGTTTCAAGCTCTTATCTACAAAAATGTGGAATTTTGCATTTTTTGCCAGAAGAAAGATCACGGATGCGTGTTTATTTGTTTTTTTTTTTTTTTTCCCCAGGGGTGATCGTATCGACCAAGTGGTCCTAGAATATCGTGGGAGGGCTCATTGGAACGGAAATTAAAAGTTCTAGTGCCCTTTTTAAGTGACCAAAAAAAATGGAGGGCAACTAGGCCCCCTCCCACGCTTATTTTTTTCCCCAAGTCACCCGATCAAAATTTTGAGATAGCCATTTTGTTCAGCATGGTCGAAAATATGATAAATATGTCTTTTAGGATGACTTAATCCCCCGAAGTCCCCAGGGGGACGGCTAAAAGTTATGAACTTTACCCAATGTTAACATATAGTATTGGTTATTGGGAAGTATACAGAAGTTTTCAGGAGGGTTTTTTTCTGGTAGTGGGAGGGAAGGGTGGGTCGGGGGTTTTGTTGGAGGATCTGTCCATGAAGGAAGTTTTCATGGGGGAAGGGAAATTGCCATGAAGGGGGCGCCGGACTTGCCAGCATTATCTATTGGTTATTGGGAAGTATACAGACATTTTCAGGAAGGATTTTTTTCTGGAGGGGGGGGGGGGCTAGAGGAGGAGGTTACTCTGGAGAATATATCCGTGGAGGATGTTTCTTTGGGGTAAGGAACATTTCTATGAAGGGGGCGCCGGATTTCCAAGCATTATTTAATTAACGATCAGAAATTAAATAAAAAAAAACAAGTTTTTTTCAACTGAAAGTAAGAAGCAACATTAGAACTTAAAACGAACAGAAATTATAACGTATGGGAGGGGGTTCTCCCCCAATTCAATACCTCGCTCTTTACGCTACAGTTTTTTTTAGTGCTTTCAAAAGAGCTATCTATTCTAATTAAACGGCCTTTGTGATTCAGGGGTTTGTGAATCAAATTTTTTTTACTTTTAACGTAAAGAGCGTGGTATTGACTAAGGAGAGAACCCCCTCATATACGTAATAACATAAACGTAATAAAAAAAAAAACAATAAAAAAACAAGCGATACGGCTCAATAGTAATCGAAACTTTTAAAAACGGAATTTTGATGTCAATAAATGTATCAAAAGAATGTGTTTATAATGCTGATTCTAAATATATAAATTTTATTAAGTTTAGTATTACTCATCAAAGGCTACGAGCCTGAGAAAATTTACCCGATTTTTCAAAGAGGGGAGAAACATCCCCTGCAAGTGAAAGAATTCTAATGAAAATCACACCGTCAGATTCAGCGTATCAGAAAACCCTATTACATAGGTTTCAAGCTCATATCTGCAAAAATCTGCAACTTCGTATTTTTTGCCAGAAGAAAAATATACGAATATAGAAGTTAGTTACGTAAGTTAATTTGTAAAGACATCCATTTAGCAAAAGAAAAGTAAAATTTTTATGCAAATTTTGTTTACTTATTCAATGACGGTTAGCCAAAATAAAAGCTGCATTAACTAAAAAACGATCAGAAATTAAATAAAAAAAACAAGTTTTTTAAACTGAAAGTAAGGAGCGACATTAAAACTTAAAACGAACAGAAATTATTCCGTATATGAAAGGGGCTGTCCCCTCAACGCATCGCTCTTTACGCTAAAGTTTGACTCTGTCTCACAACTTTATTTTTTAAAACAATAAAACACTTTAGCGTAAAGACCGAGGCGTTGAGGAGGGGACAGCCCCTTTCATATACGGAATAATTTCTGTTCGTTTTAAGTTTTAATGTCGCTCCTTACTTTCAGTTTAAAAAACTTGTTTTTTTTATTTAATGGTAGAAAGTAACTACCCTTTTGCTGTTGCTATATTTTTATCTAGCAACAGCACACCTTAAGTATTTTGCAATCGATTATATAGTCAATAGTTCTCAGAATATGGATTGGTTACGTCAACAGGGGCATTGCGCAACACAAAACGTTTGTAAGAGAGGATCAAGCCTCCATAAACCTTTTCAGGATGCCAAGGTTTGAATTTTTTTTTTTTCTGGACAGCATATTTTTTCGTTACGTGTCTTGTAAAATTTTGCAAATTTCGTATTTTTTTTCGGCATCCTAACAGGAAGAATTCAAAACCTTTCCTACCATTTTCTGTCGGTTATCTTGATAGGGATACCAACTACAACTAACTACACTTGCATCATACATCAAATCAACAATCATAACTTACATCGACAATCAACATCAAATTAAATAGACGAAAAATATGTTATTCTTATCGAAGTCTTATCCATGTTCATTTGTCTGGCAGTATTTTGGAGTAAGGCGTCACATCCTAGAAAAAAAAGGGGGGGAGTAAATTTTTCAAATACAGAACAAGTGGATTAAATGAGAAAAAGGGTATTGCACTCCGGTGGCCAAATCCCATTTGCTTATGAAAAAAATTGTAATAAAAAAAGCTGTCCATTAAAAAAAATATTAAAAAACGTAAATTTAACGGAAAAGAGTAAGAAGGGTAAAACTTAACGTATTTGCAAAAGAGAGAGTACAGATCCAGTGCGGTTCCTCACTCCAGAGTAAAAGTATGTATACTTTTCGACTTTGTAGATTCTGCTCTTTCAATTTCTGAGTTTGGATGTTGCAGACACGCTATCTTACTTTGACACCCCAAGCATGGACTTTGTATTGCAGCCATGCTCACTATTTTTTGCAACAATCTAATAGCCAAATTGATGTTTCCACGAAACTTTTTTCTACGTTTTCTGATTATTGTTCCATGAATTTTCTACTAAAACCTATCACTTTTTATTTACATGGTCGCAATACCCTGAAGATGCTTTTTATTATTTTTTATTTTATTTTATCTTTCTTGTTTGAATTTGACATTTTCTAAGTCAATCTTATAAAACAATTCCATTTAGCTCTTTTCTTTTTAGGAAGTGCTAGAGACTCCACCGACTATCACACTTCTAACAACCGAGCTTGAAAAAAGAATTTCGAAAGATTATGAAAATGGAGAGAACGATGACTCAGAGGGATATTCAGACGACAGCAGTGAGTCAGGATTTGAGGAAGAAAAAGAACTAACTGAAAAACGACTAAGAAAACATTACAGAGTATTCCCTCTGGAATACATTCAGGGTGAAACAGAATTCCAAGATGTTGAAACTTTTGGAACGAATTCAATTTCAACAGGCTACGACAGTAGTCTTCAGCTTTCGGTAATTTTTCTGCGCGCCTATATTTTTATTTTTTATTTATTTTATTAAACAAAATATGTACAATACACATAACAACACAGTGCTCTTTTAGGCTGACCGACACCTTGACTCCAGACAGGGGCGTAGCTCCAGCACTTTTATTGGGGAGGGGGCAAGAGGGGCTCATATCCGGGCAGTCAAGGAGCATTGACTATATAATATTTTTCTTGAAATTATTGGGGGCAACTGTCCCCCTTTGCCCCCCCCCCCCCCGAAACGACGTCCCTGGTTCCAGGCTATCCAAGGGAGCAGTCTAGTACACATTAATAAAATAACCCACAACCAAAATGTTTTTTGATCCAAATTTTACTTATCAACAAATAAACTAACAGTAGAGTATATTGCTACTCTTGATTTAGTTCAAGTTTCGTTCACGATTTGATTAAAAAGGAATTACTCGAAATTTTAATATTTTCTATTCATTTTTTCTACATGACCCGCCGTTTCGTTTTTCGAAAATTTAAATTTTCTACACAACTTTTTCAAAAGCACAAAGTTCTGAAACAAAAAAAAACATAAATAAAAAAGGAAAAAATAAAGAAACAAATCAACAAAATAAATAAAAAGAAAATGAGCAAATAATAAAGAAGTAAACAAAATGAGCAAAAAGAAATAAAATTTAGCACCAATATTAACCAACAAAACACAATTAGATCTCAAGCTGATAGTTCTTTCATAGCCAGAATACATGAAGTTAGGCTAATAATATAAGGTAAAAATTATGTTCTTTTATGCTTGTTTTCTTAAAGAAAGTAATCAAATTGTGAAATGACACAGGTTTACCTTAAGGTCGGTCAGTGTTTAAAGTTGGTCCTTTAGAAAAGGGTTTAAATTGTGTTTAAGTACAACGTTAAACAGGTCGTTGTCACACTCTGTCTTTTAGAGTTCCTTGTCAAGCCAGATGTCACCTGAAAATTTGCCTACAATGCCACAGAATAAACCAGGCAGTCGGCTTTATGAAAAGAAAGTTAACGCAACTGGTGGCGTCGGTAAAAAAATATTTGATCGCTCCAATTCTGTAGTCCCCAGGGTAAGTTTCTAATGTTTTTTTTTTTGTATCTTAGTCTCTTAGGCAGTTTTGCTTCTTAGATGTAAATTTCTAGCCAACTATCCATCCCTGTGGTAGAATATATTTAGCGCCAGATGTATTTTTCTTAGACTTCCAGGACTGCCCAAATGCAATTATTACATAAAGAAAGAAAACGAACTAAAATGGGGTTTTTAAAGGCCAAATGAAAATACTGAAAAAACACAACAAAGCGAATATTTCGAGGGGACAAACGCCTCTCTTCTTCAGCGCGAAACGAAAAAATATAATCAATGCGAGTGCCGAAGAACAAACCAACAAATAAAACGCGGAAAGTCAATGTGAATGTGAATAAAAAAAAATAAATAAAAAAAAAAAATTAAAAGATGAATACAATTCAATAAAAGCCAAAAATTGTAAGAATTAAAACCATATACCTAACAACAATAAAAGTGAGTCATTCACCATAGCCGTGATTTGCAAAGAAATTCAAAATTGAACCGCCATCGACGGATACTAGCGAATAACTGAGAAATAAAAAAAAAACATTCATTCACTCAAACCAAAACGAAACAGTACTGAATCAGTTGGAGAGCTGTGTCATCTGACTCCTGATTTTAATAATTGTATTCCTCGCAGACACTCTTTGAATTTTTAAGGGGTTGTTTGGCGTGTCTGATTAAGTGATTGGGAAAGGGTTACAAGGTCTATATCTGGGACTATTAAAGTATCGGCTTCTCTTTTTAGAAAACCGAAATACGACTCATTTATTCTTAAATCACCTGAATCCCTGTTCAAATCTAAACCTAAATGTTGGTGTTTATAAATTTCATCAGCTTCTCTGTAGTGCTGGAAAATACCTTTGTCATGCAAAATTAGGCTAGTCTGAGAAAACAAAACAGTATGGTCTGGGTTTTCAAAAATGTGCTCTGCAACGGCAGGGTCAAAATTTTCTGTTTTTTCCACTTTTTAAGTGTTTTGCTCGTTTGCTTTCTTTATGTTATGTCAAGCCAATGTGGTTTAAGAAATTATCGATGCAATTATTTGCAGGATTTCTGTTCATTTATGTCTGATTTCCTTATAGGTATTTTTGAAGACCACACTGCCATAACTGTATCTATCTGGATCTTCACTTCATTAACCTTTGAGCCTGCTTCTTCTCTTCTGTTTACCTCTTCTAGATTTCTAAGCTTCTGATTCTAAACTTCTAATATTCCATAGTTCTGTAATATCTACATTTGTTGTTAGTAAAGCTGGTAAACATGTTTTGTCATTAATAGTAATTAATACAGGAACACTAATTCGTGAAAATACAGGGAAGGAACAAAGATTTTTTTTTTTTTTTTAATGAAGATGCAGAAAATGTTATTTAGAAAATTATACGGATGAATGTTTAATTTTGTTTTTATTTTTTGTGAAAACACTAAAAAAAATGTACTTTGCAGAATCTGGGGAGGGGGCAATTGCCACCGGTCCATTTTGCACTTTTGAGTCAATATTACTTCTTATGAGTGGTCAGTGAGCTACTGCCTCATTCTAGTGTGCATCAGTCCTGGGCAAAACCTGAAATGGGGCTGGGGCTATAGAGCCCTTTAGTTACATTGATCAAAAATCTTTGCACTGTCATAAATCTTATGAGGTTTAGAATGCTCACCTTTCTACTAAAATTTATCTTTGTAGCTGTATCAATTGTTCTGATTAGATATCTGCATGGAAACCTTGCCCAGATGTTATAATGAACCGTAGATGTGCCCAGGCACACAAAGGACATTAAAAGGTATATTGTGTACCCCTCACTGGTTTTGTTAGTTAAAGAGCACTAAATAACATAATTCATGATTAAATCCACCCTATCCCTACGATTCTCTGTTGTATTTGATAAGGCCTGGGGAACAAATATATGAGAAATACACTTCATGAAATATGTAAGACCTTGAAGCAATTTTTCTTTTATTTAGGACGAAAAACAGCAGTACTCTTTGCAACTAATCCACAATCCTTCAACTTCCATTCAGGTACATTCTTCATAATGACCATGTGCTTTGCATCAGTGTGAACAGCAAAATCATAGAATCAGTGAGATCTCTCATTTCTCCGACTGTTTAGTAGCTGTGGTTAGGATAAAGAATGATCTGGAGAATAGTCGCTGTTACAAACAAGGACGATCTTGTTTTTAGTTAGGGTTGCTGCACTTTTTGTATTCAAACTTCACGATTGCTTCTACATCTATTTTCTTGAATTCTAATTCTGGGACATTCTATGCTTATTTGTTGGAACATAAGACTCAAATTGGTAATACTCAGTCCAGCTGAAAAAAAAACACCAACAAACTCCAGCTTCAACACCAACTTCAGGATCCACCAACTTCAAGCAAACACCAACTTCAGGATCCACTTTCGAATCATTGTTTCTAAGTGATATAGAAAGACGAGACGGCCATATCCTTCTTGACGGCCTATTCCTCGAAACGGCCTTATTCACTCGATCCATATCCTCCTCAAAGTTGCCAGTAAAACTAAAATTCTTGCTATAAACTTTTTTTTTATATCATCCAAATCCTCCTTTTCATCTGTTGCCTCCAATTTTAATTCAGTAATGCGATGCTATCTATAATAAACTGTTTTCTAATCGAACAACATATTTGTACGAGCCGCATTCCTACATCAATCACTTCTTACCATTTTATTTTCTATTTTTCTTGCCAGCTTACTAAAAGACATCGGCAGTCTATTTGTCTATTAAAGGTGACTTGGTGAAGGACATTTTGTCAATTATTTTCCAGTGTTTTAAGATATTTTTTCAACTATTTTCCAGTGTCCTAGGACATTTCGTAAATTATTTTCCAATGACCTGGGACATTTTTTCAATTATTTTCTAATATCCTAGGACATTTTGTCATGTATTTTCCAATGTCCTAGGGCATTTTGTCAATTCTTTTCCAATGTCCAAAGATATTTTGTCAATTATTCTGCAAAAGCTAACGAAATAGGTGACAAACAAGCGCACAAAATATTCATAAATAATAAGTATAGAAGTTTGCTATTAGCAAATCAAAGCAGATTGCATGAACTGAACAGCACAAGTTTTTAGACATTCAACCCTAAAGCTACGGATAAATGACCCAAAATACCCTTTGAACTCCTTAAACCATAAGGGTTCTGAACAGAAGAACCTTCTTTCATTGCTCAACTCCAACTTTTTTGCTTCAAACGAATCTTCATAAAAAGAAACATTTTAATCAGCCTATTTTAATATACTGGTAAGAACTTGCATAAGATGCAACAAGCTAAAGACAAATGTCATGAAAAACAATACTGCCATGTCAATGCATCTTCTGTAAGGGCCTCTCATCCACCTAATGGTGTCTCAGCTCCAAGCAGGTTCACTCTTTCGCCTTTTGCTCGCCACTAATGCGGTCAAATGACGAAGTGTTTCATATAGATGCTCCTTAAAAAAAAAACAGAACAAAAATCGAAGAAATAAAGAAGGGCCACAGCGGCTCGAATCCTTATTCGGGCCGCGGTGGATATAAAGCTGGATCTGCCGCTGAACAGCTGAATACCAACATTAATTAAATGGAATTAAAAGGAAGGTCAATTTGTCTGAAGGAGGGATGGATTTGATCCCCCAAGATCAGCATTTGTCAAAAAAGTCCTACCATAAGAAAATGATGATCTATAATTGACTTTTTTTTCCCAAAATTACTTGGCATTTGGCTTTTTTGAATGTACGGCATCTAAATTTTCATTTTATTAAATTATTTTTTTCTTCTAGAGAAGGTCAACAGCAACTAACAATGATGCCAATACCCCAGTTGGTCGGGATAGAAGAACAGCAAGCTCTACGAAAAGCCTTACAGACTATAGCCATCTTCGTGCCAGAGCTGATGAATATATGAGAAATGTTATCGACACAATGCCAATATCCGAGTCCACGTGAGTTGCACTACTGAGCTGTTTTTACCCGCTAGAACATTTTATACATTGTATATAGAGCACTTGCTTACCCGTCAGTTGTCTTACCCGTCTTACCGTTGCTTACCCTTGCTTACCGTCAGTTGTCTTACCCTTGCTTACCCGTCAGTTGTCTCATCGACTTATTTATTTGCAAAACTACTATAAAATAATCGTGATAAAAGATGGATCTAACCATTGGACTCTCAACTGACTATTTATTAATTTAAAAGAATATCTATCCCTTTTTTCATAACTCCTAATTACAAAAAAATCTGAATAATTAATTTTATTTCTTCATTCAAAAAGCACTTCTTTAATCTACTTTTAATTAAACGAATGTGCTTAGCTATCCAACTTCTAGTCGGAACATTCCAAATTACCTTAGCGAAATAGCGGGTAATAAAGTCAGTGCGTTTGATGTTTCAATAAGTTCCAAATTATTTCTGAAATATCAAAATTTGCAGCTCCAAATATGTAGTACCATGGACAGATACATCCCCCCTGACAATCCCCCCAGATCGCTGAACTAATATAGAAACATATTGTTGTAAGATACTGTAAGCAAGCAGCGACTCGGGACAATACTGACCTAAAGCCTATAAAATGAGTTTTGATGATAGGAAATACATAAAAAAATGGGTCTTTATGGAGATTTCTAATATAAAATTTTCATTAAACTTAATATTACACGTCAAAACTATGAGGCTGAGAAACCTTACCTAATTTTTGAGAAAGGGGGGAAACACGCTGAAAAGGCCAGTGATCTTGATGAAAATCATGGCGTCCGTCGTGTTTAACTTAGAGATTTACTCCCATGGGGAAGTTCTCCTGGAATAATTCCCCCATCCCTGTCAAAAATTCCCTGTAGAAAACTACCCCCGGAAAATTTCCCCGACAATTCCTTCTGAAAAATTGTCCCTAAATATAAAATCGAGCAGCCAAAAGAAAATCAAGACGAAAATCAAAAAAGATTATAATTGTACATCAGCTACTATGAAGGATAGGCAGCGGGTCATTGTGTAGGTAGGGGGGATACCAGATGGCTAAAAAAGGGTTCAATTCAATGCCCAAACTGTCTAAATCACCACGAACCTTCGCATAAATATAGAAAGAGGTAAGGGGGAGTGATAGTAATTAATCTCTCATCTCTCTTCTTATACACTAAGCCTGAATAAGGGTGCTACGGGGTGATATCTTCCTTTTTATTGCAGATAATGTAACAGAAAGAGCTTCACCAGGAAGTTTCTTAGGGAAGGGGGGGGGGGGTGAAAAATACTACCGGAAGATTGTCAGTGAAGTTAAATGGAAATATTTATGTTTTCCTATTTATAAACAACTCTGGACTTTTTCGGGAATATTAGCCGGCCCCCCACCCGTGGATGCATGTTTTCTTGCAAAAATGGAGAAGAAGATTATTTTTCTTCTCTATTTTTATGGAAAACAGGAAAGGGGTCATTCAGTCACAACTTAGAATTCATATAGCCCCTATTAAGGGTCAAAACGTATTAGCAGGCAGCTAACCATGGGTCAATACAATTTTTTTTATGGTTTTCCACTACCCTAATCTCTTCCTTTTGGTTTTCCTATTAATAATTTGTAGTCACCGATTTCCGTGGAGGGCATGACGCCCTATTCCCCCCCCCCCCGCGAGTGTCCATGTATATTTGTTTGTTTTCCTTCTTCTTTTTTCGCGGTTAGCTGCATCGACCAAGTAATCCTGGAATACTAGGAAAGAACTTTTGAAATGAAAAGTTCTAGTATCCTTTTTAAATTAAAAAAAAATCGTATGTATAACTGTGCATTGAGTATTAGGGAGGAGGCTTAGTGATATTTTTTCGTGAAAGAAGACGGCTCTGAAGCCCTGAAGGTATCACCCCCGTGTAATAAAGTATTCGTTCAAAGAATTTGAATTTTGAAATAAAGTTTGGTCTAGTAAAGGAAAGTTTCTGGAATGAATCTAGGGCCCCAAAGATGCACTTTGTAAACGGACATATTGATTCCAGCTAATAATTCAGCTGTGGCTGAGAAGACTTCTGGGGCTGAGAAGATTGCACCAAAGACAGGACCTATATAAATTTTTACAGTTTTAAATATCCTATTCTTTGTTTTTGCGTCTTGAATGCGTAATTTCTATGATCCCAGCAAAGTTTTAAACTATGTTAAGATTCTTTCCCCAAAATTTAAGAACCAATAGATTTCCTAAGTCAAAAGTCAATCTTTTAGATTTTATAAGTCAGGATTAAGAAGAGGTATGATACAAAAGATAGTTTCTTTTTGCTTTATTTGGGCTGCAGGTTTTTCTTTAAAAGCACAAATATTGTCCAAGGTAAGTGCGAACGTAAGTGCCATTTGGAAAGGGAAGGAGCAAAAATGGATATCATGGATATTTTTGAAACTCTTGATCTATTCTCGAAAATGTAATTCACCCAACTTGACTACTTTTTAAGATTGTATAAATCCCATTATTGGGATTTAATCATCGATTATTCATGTCTAAAAAGCTATAACACTTACTAGGAGTTCAAGCCCCCCCCCACCAATAAATGTGTTGATTATACCCATTCAAAACCAGCCAGTAAACTGCAAAATCTGTGATATTTTTTGGTGAAAATAAGCATGATTCCATTACCAATTTGAGAAAAAGTAAAACACCATAATCAATGCTTTTTTATTTTTTTAAATATAATTTTTGCTTCTCTCCCTAGTACACCTTCCCCTCCCCCAATGGTCCGATATATAGCCCTATTTTATGCATTTTTCTGCTGTTTTGCATGTGTATGCTTTGTTTTCTTTGTGAACGTTTTCCTTGACCTTTTTAGAACCATTAGACCTAAAGCCTATCTTATTGTAAAAAGAATTTCAGGTCTGTTAGGATATCGAACAAACTTAAAAAATGATTTTTAATTGTATGTAACAATGGAAGTAAACATTATAACGTGATTAATAAAAACATGTTGTATATTATAGAGTAAAAACTTTATTGTTTCAGTTTTGTGCAAACTTATATTGTGACGCTATAGGCTACAAATACTATAGACCATAGGGAAGACTATAGGCTATAGGGAACATAGGCTGCCTATAGACTATAGGGAATGGGTGGTCGGTTGCATTTGCATATCAAACGATTACCTTATTTGAAATCATGGGGAGCGCAATAGCGCTGCCTAAGTAAAGAACGATGTTGGCACAATGTATTATTATTTTTTATTTCTTGGTTTTAGACCAGGACACTTCGTATCGAAGAAGTTGTCGTAGAAACATCGAAAAGGGCTCATTCGATTGGAAATTGGAGTGGCTAGTGCCCTTTTTAATAGTCGAAGGTGATTGGATGGCAACCATCCCCCCCCCCAAGTCTATCATTCCCCAAACACATCCAATCAAAATTTTGAGATAGCCATTTTGTTCAGCGTAGTTAATTTCCAGATAAAAAGTATTTTTTGAGGAGGTCACTCCCCCACAACCCTCAGGGCAAGGGTTTTGAGTTATGCCCTGGGGGCATATAAGAGCGATGTTGGCAAAATATATTATTTATTGTTTTTTTTCCTTTGGACCAGGGCACTTCGTATCGAAGAAGTTGTCGTAGAAACTTTAAAAAAGGGCTCATTCAATTGGAAATTGGAGTGGCTTGTGCCCTTTTTAATAGTCAAAAGTGACTGGAAGGCAACTAACACCCCTTCCACGCCCACCATTTCCCAAAACACATGCAGTCAAAATTTTGAGATAGCCATTTTGTTCAGCGTAGTTGATTTCCAGATAGAAATTTTGTTTTTGAGGAGGAAACTCCCTCACAGCACTTGGGCTGGGGAGGGGCTTTGAGGAGGACACTCCCCCATAGCAAGGGTTGTAAGTTACGCCCTGTGGGCATATAAGGATTTTATAGAAAGCGTTGTCGAAAAGGTTCATTCGATTGGAAATTCAAAGGGCTAGTGCCCTTTTTAATAGTCGAAAGTGATTGGAGGGCAACTAACCCCCCTCTCACGCCCACCTTTTCCTTAAACACATCCAATCACCATTTTAAGACATCCATTTTGTTCAGCATAGTTGAAAATTCTGGAAATTCCGTCTTTGAGGATGACAACCCCCCCCCCCACAACCCTCAGGGTAAGGGTTGTAAGTTATACCCTTGGGGTATATAAGGTTTTTATAGAACATGTTGTCGTAGAAACTTCAAAAAGGGCTCATTCAATTGGAAATTGAAATGGCTAGTGCCCTTTTTAATAGTCGAAAGTGATTGGAAAGCAACTAACACCCCTTCCACGCCCACCATTTCCCCAAAAATATCCAATCAAAATTTTGAGATAGCCATTTTGTTCCACGCAGTTTAAAGTTCAGGAAATTTTACCTTTGATTAGAACACTCCCCCCACAGTCTTCAGGGAAAGGGTAATATGTTATGCCCTGGGGGCATATAAGTTTTTATTGAAATCTTTGTCGTAAAAACTTGAAAAAGGGCTCAATCAATTGGAAATGCAAAGGGCTAGTGCCCTTTTTAATAGTCTCGAAAGTGATTTGAGGGCACCTAACCCCCCTCTCACACCCACTTTTTCCCCAAACGCATCGGATCAACGTTTTTAGATAGCCATTTTATTCAACGTAGTTGAATGTTTTGGAAATTAAGTCTTTAAGGATGACAACCCCTCCACCCCCACAGCCCTCAGGGCAAGGGTCGTAAGTTATGCCCTAGGGGCATATAAGGTTTTTTATAGAAAGCGATGTTGTAGAAACTTCAAAAAGGGCTCATTCAATTGGAAATTGAAAGGACTAGTGCCCTTTTAGTAGTTGAAAGTGATTGATGGGCAACTAACCCACCTCACACGCCCACCATTTCCCCAAACACATCCAATCAAAATTCTGAGATATCCATTTTGTTCAACGTAGTCGAAAGCACGGGAAATTGGGTCTTTTAGGATGATAACCCCATCAGAGCCCTCAGTGCAAGGGTTTTAAGTTATGCCCTGGGGGCATATAAAGTTTATATAGAAAGTTGTTGTAGAAACTTTAAAAAGGGCTCATTTGATTAGAAATTGGAATTGCCCTTTTTAATAGTCGAAAGTAAGTGGAGAGTAAATAACCTCCCTCTCACGCCCACCATTTTCCCAAGCACATTCAATCAAAGTTTAGAGATAGCCATTTTGTTCAATGTAGTTGAAAGTTCTGGAAATTATGTATTTAAGGATGACAAACCCGCAGAGCCCCCAGGACAAAGGCTATAAATTACGCCCTGGGGGCATATAAGATTTTGATAGATAGAGTTGTCGTAAAAACTTCAAAAGAGGTTCATTCAATTGAAAATTGAGAGGGCTAATGCCATTTTTAGTAGTTGAAAGTGACTGGAGCGAAACTACTCCCCCTCCCACGCCCACCCTCCCATTTGTCTTTATGTTTAAAAACTAAATGTTGCCTTAAGATTAAATCAAACTGCACTGTGGTAATGCTAATTCTCAATAAAGCATCTCAGCAGTATCCCAAGAACGACTGAGGATATTATGTTCGAAAAGGGCTCATTCGATTGAAAAAAGAAAGTACTGATGCCCTTTTTAATAGTCGACAGTGACTGGAGCGAAACTAATCCCCCTCCCACGCCCACCCTTCCATTTGTCTTTATGTTTAAAAACTAAATGTTGCCTTAAGATTAAATCAAACTGCACTGTGGTAACGCTAATTCTCAATAAAGCATCTCAGCAGTATCCCAAGAACGACTGAGGATATTATGTTCTTTCTTATGTTCATTATGTAAACTTTCGGGGCTACTTCTGCTCTTAAAATTTAACCAAATCAAAATAGCGTAAGTGTATTCAAGCTATCAAAGAAAGTAAATATATTTTTTTGTGAATGGTATCAAGTTTTCAATTGCAGGTGAACTAGAAGAGGTATGAAACTAAATTAAACACTACTATTTGTGTCCAGATTTTTAAAAGGGTGTAAGTAGTTAGAAATTGCTGAAAATTTTTCTCCAGCATATAAATAGCAGGCCAAACTATAAATTCTTAAAAAACGAAAAGATTTAAAGTATTATTTTCTTTTTCCCTGAATAGACTATGTCAATATAAAACGAACAGAAATTAATTAAAAAACTTTTTCCACAAAATAAGTTTTTCAAAGAAAAGTAAAGAACTCAATTAAACAAAAAATGACTAATAAATGAAACCCAAAACGAACAGAAACTACAATAAATAACTGAGTCAAACTCAAAACGAGCCGAAATTAACAGTTTCTACGACAACGCTTTCTATAAAACCTTATATGCTTTGTGCTGAGGGCTGTGTGTCATCCTCAAAGACATAATATTCGGACTTTTCAACTACGTTGAACAAAATGACTATCTGAAACATTTTATTGGATGTTTTTGGGGAAATGTTTGGCGTGGGAGGGGTGTTAGTTTTTCTCCAATCACTTTTGACTATGAAATCGAAATTTTTGACTATTAAATTTCCAATCGAATGAGCCCTTTTTGAAGTTTCTACAACAAATCTTTCTATAAAACCTTATATGCCCCCAGGGCATAACCTAAAACCTTTACCCTGAGGGCTGTGGGGTGGGGGGGTTATCATCCTCAAAGACCTAATTTCCAAAACTTTCAACTACGTTGAACAAAATGGATATCTCAAAATTATGATTGGGTGTGTTTGGGGAAATGGTGGGCGTGAGAGGGGGGTTATTGCCCTCAATCCCTTTCGAATATTAAATAGGGCACTAGCCCTTTCCATTTCCAATCGAATGAGTCCTTTTTGAATTTTTTACAACATCACTATCTATAAAAACCTTGTGTTTCCCCAGGGCATAACTTACAACCCTGGCCCTGAGGGCTCTGAGGGGGTTGTCATCCTCAAAGACCTAATTTACAAAAATTTTAACTACGTTGAACAAAATGTCTATATAAAAATTTTGATTGGATGTTTTTGGGGAAAAGGTGGGCGCGAGAGGGGGGTTAGTTGCCCTTCAATCACTTTCAACTACTAAAAGGGCATTAGCCCTTTCAATTTCCAATCGAATTAGCCCTTTTTGAAGTTTTTACAACGTCACTATCTATAAAAACCTTATATGCCCCCAGGCCATAACTTACAACCCTTGCCCTGAAGGCTCTGAGCGGGTTATCACCCTCAAAGACCTAATTTACAAAACTTTTAACTACGTTGAACTATCTAAAAATTTTGATTAGATGTGTTTGGGGAAAAGGTGGGCGTGAGAGGGGGTTTAGTTGCCCTCCAATCACTTTCAACTATGAAAAAGGGCACTAGCCCTTTGAATTTCCAATCAAATGAGCCCGTTTTCAGGTTTCTACGACAAAGCTTTCAATAAAAACCTTATATGCCACCAGGACATAACTTACAGCCCTTGCCCTGAGGGCTGTAGGGGAGTGTCATCCTCAAAGATATAATTTCCGGACCTTTCAACTACTTTGAACAAAATGGCTGTCTCAAAATTTTGATTTGATGTGTTTGGATAAATGGTGGGCGTGGAAGGGGTGTTAGTTGCCTTCCAAAACTTTCGACTACCAAAAAGGGCACTAGCCATTTCAGTTTTCAGTCGAATGAGCCCCTGTTGAATTTTCTGCGACAACGCTTTCTATAAAAATATTATATGCCCCCAGGGTATAACTTACAACGCTTGCCCTGAGGGCTCTGAGGGGGTTTACTAGCTAAAAAATCTTCAATATTTTTACCTCTTCTGTCCGTAGAATAATCATCTAGCAATAAAGGGCTTTTAGTGTTAAAATCTCCAGCTATAACAAAACTATTAAAATCTTTAACATTATCTACAATACTAAGATAATCACAAACAGACAGAGCAGAGGCTGGGATGTAAATAGAAGAAATAGGAAATATTATACTATTCATAGAAAAAATAGAAAAAAGAGAATAATAGAAAAAAATAAAAAAATAGAAAAAAATAGAAAAAAGAATTTAAATAGAAAAAAGAAATATTCTACTTTTAAGGTAAAGCGAAACATTTACACACTCATCACAAGAAATATCATACTGGATATCACAATTTAAACTCATTTTAACTAGTATTCCCGCACTATACAATCTTTTATTAAGGTCAAATTTAGAGAAAACTGCCTAATTAGGTTGGACATTTTCACAAAATTGTTTACATACGGCTCTTGAAGTAAAACGACATCAGGCTTCAAATCGTCTAACGTTTTTTGAAATTGTACCATAGCACTCTACGAATGTTGTAGATTAAAATTTTAATGAGCCGGAATCACTATTTACGTTTAATACACAGTTATTAGAACTTTTTGAGAGAACAAGGGTTTTATTAAAAAGAAATAAAACACATTAACAACAAAACCCAAAGTTTATTAAACTTGTATGGGCAGACATCACCCTTTACAAGACCCTACATACACAATTACTACCAGCCATCCTTAGCCCCACTCCCAAAAAAAGACAAAAAAATAAATAATAATAAAATAAATAAATAAATTTAAACGAAATAAATTAATTTCTAATAAATTTCACGACCTAATTGGATACCGAAGACACAAAATTAAAAATCATTCTTCTTTTCTACCTCCTCGTCGCCCTCCCAAAAAAATTTTATCACAATCACTCGAGAGAAAATTTGCTCAGCAGGGATTAAAATTCATATGTAGACAATCACTGTCCTTTTAGTTTACTGCGAAATTCATTTAGCTCATCAATTGTTGAAATTGCCTGAGGTACTGGTTCCCACACCCGAGGGCCAACATGTATTATGGAAAAAACAGATCGCTTTGTAATAACCTGAGGTTGCCGAACTAGTGTTGATGCTCCAGTCGAGTAATTATGGAAATTAACACCACTTGTAAACATTTCCCTAGAACACTCAGGTAATAAATAACGCGTGTGTATATTTAAACATAAAAAGAGCATTATAAAAACGGAATAATCCAGCAATCGGTAATATATTTACCTGATTATATCTATGTCCAACAGACATGTTATGATTATATCCAGTTAAAACACGTAGGGAATTATTTTGTAAACTTCTAAGGGGATGAAGGTGAGTTAAAAACGTACTTGACCACACAAGACGACCATATAGAAGGTATGGGTGAACAAAAGAAAAATAAAGCAATCTCATAATATGTTTTGGAAAAAAGTGCTTCAGTTTCCTCATCATCCCAACATTTCTTGCAACCTTGCCACTAACACGTGAAATGTGCTCTTTGAAGTTAAGGCTATCATCAACAATCCCCTAGATACGTTGTCGAAACTTCCCGTGGCAGAATATTTTCACCGAACTGTATATTGTCAATCCACGGGTAGTAATTGCTACTTCTCCCATACATTAAAAAATGGGATTTCGCATGGTTTAGCTGAAGTCTGTTAACCCTCATCCATTTTTCAATGTTTAACATGCCAGTCTGAAGATTCTGTATAAGCATTTCCCCGGTTTTTGCAGCAACAGTTAGATGCGTGTCATCAGCAAAATAAGGCAAAATAGATTTTGATGCTCCAGCATCACTACATTTTAAATCAAAAGACAGTTTTTGATAGCATTTCGCAGGTAATCAATATATATAAGAAACAGTAGTGACCCCAAAACTGACCCTTGAGGGACACCGAATTCAACACTTTTAACTTGCGATTTGATTTCACCAGCACTGGCAAACTGCTTTGGATCTTGGAGAAAAGATTCCAATTGACGATAAAACATACCTCGAAAACCACAATTCCTCAGCTTCACTAGAAGAATTCCATGGTCCACTGCATCAAAAGCTTTCACAATGTCCAAAAAAACGGATGCAACTTTCCACCCTTGGTACAAACCATCGTTCACAAAAGTCGTGAGAAAAAGAAGAGCTTGATCTGTCAACATTGCTCTACGGAATTCAAAATGAGTTTTACTAAAATACTTTTTATTCTCAAGAAAATCAACCATCCTGCCACTAATCAATTTTTCAAAAACTCTCGATAAAACTGGCAGCAATGGCAATTTTTTTTATCCACCCTTAAAAGCCGGAACCACTCGAGCAATTTTCATAAAATCGGAAAAAACACCAAATTTTAGGCACACATTAAATAAAACCAAAACCTGGTCGCATATCTCCGAGAAAACATACTTAAGTACGCGCAATGAAAGGAAGTCAGCACCCGAAGCATTATTTCTCATTTTCCACAATGTGGTACGTAATTCACTAGCAGTAACTGTTTTCAGATATGCAGATACATCACTTTCCTTGGGTAAGAACTGGTGGTATGTTCCATTCTCAGAAAATTTTGTTGTGGAGTTCGCCATCCGTTTACCAACAATAGAAAATTTGTCACACATATTATCTACAATCGAAGCATCAGTGTTGAAATTTTCAGGTAAAATTGAACTTTTGGAAGGGCTCAGAACAGACTGAATTACTCTCCATGTTTGCCTGGGATTACCTGCACTTTTTTTTACACTCATTTCTATAATAATTAATTCTCGCTGTTCGTAATAGATTATTGAGTTCACAATTATATTTCTTATATCTCACTTTCGCCTCAGGAGACACTACAGAATATTTATATAGCAGTCTTCGATTTGATATGGCCTTCATCAGTCCTCTAATAACCCAGGGTTTTCTAGGGGTAACATGAAAAGCCGGCTTTTTAACAACTGTACAATTTTATTTGAGTAATTTAGTTATTTCTGAATACCACAATGAAAACTTTTCATTCACTTGCAGATCAGTACTTTCTAAAAAGTCAAATTGAGTGTTCTTTAATTTCCTTCTGAATATGTTAAGAGCCTCAGCATCCATTTTCAATGCAGAAATTTGTGGTGGTAAATTCATAGCTGTAGGAACACCAAACTCTCTAATAACAACAAGAACACCAAAATGATCAGAAACATTATTCAAAATAACATCAGCAAAATTATACTTCACATTACGATAAATAAAAGTTCTAATAGGGATAAAATCCTTTTAATAGACAGTGTTTTTTATAACAGTGATAAATTCACAAAAATACCAGATATTTCGGTCACATATACAGTGACCGTCATCAGTAGTAAAACTAAAATAAAACAATTTAAAACAAAAGTTTATATACTAAATCAAATAACACTACATATTGTTTGAATCTCTAATTCTTTTCAAAGCAAAGGCGGAAGCTATTCTCTTTGACCTTCTTGGATTCGGTTCATTAGCGTTCAATGATATAACATTTGGACAAAGGTCAACTACATTGGGTGAATTGAACTTTACTCTGTCAGATTTTAATAAATTATCATAGATAGAGTCCAGCCCATATTCACCTGTATCCCGATTCAAAGCAATATTCTTGAATAAGATTTTCTTTATTTCAAGAGTTTCACGAAAATTATATACTCCGAAATTATATACTTCACATTAACAAATATATTATCCAAAAGTGATTCCGAGCGCAAAGTCACTCGACCACATACATTAACTGTCGGTCTTAAACCGTAACCCAACATAACATTTAAAAAATCTCGAACTATTGGGTTTAATTTTACTAAAAATAGATCAAGATTAAAGTCTCCACAAATAAAGCATGGGCAATTTGAACCTGACAACTTATCCATTTGCCGACGAGGTAGGTCTACTGATAATGCACTGAACTTGAAAATGATCCGAAGTGAAACTATTCGGAAGGGTAAGAACCTCACGTACAGGCAAAGAACTAGAGCTAACAAAATGGTCTAGATTGGACGTACAACGAGATTGGTATATATATATATATATATATATATATAATATATATATATATATATATATATATATATATATATATATATATATATATATATCCCTGAGGGCTGTGGGAGAGAGGGTTGTCATCCTCAAAAACATAATTTTCTGTCCTTTCAATTACGTTGAACAAAATGGCTGTTTCGAAAGTTTGAGTGGATGTATTTGGGGAAATGGTGGGCGAGGGAGGGTTTGAGTTGCCCCTCCCCCCAATCACTTTCGACTATTAAAAAGGGCACTGGCCCTTTCAATTTCCAATCGAATGAGTTGTTTTTGAAGTTTCTACGACAACAAATGGCCATCTCAAAGTTTCTATCAAATGTATTTCGGTAAAATACGAGGTGGGGTGTGGGTTATCCACCTTCCGATCACTCTGAATCTTAAAAAGAGCACTAGAAACTTTTTTTTACTAGTCAAATTACCCCCTCAAAAGGTTATACAATCACCCTTTCTATATTTACCTTATATGCCCCCAGGGCATAACTTAAACCCTTGCTCTGAGGGCTGTGGGGGGTTGTCATCCTCAAAGACATAATTTCTGGACCTTTCAATTACGTTGAACAAAATGGCTATGTCAAAAATTTTATTGTATTTTTTGGGGAGTCATTACCTTTGGAGGTAATGATGCTCGTCCGGGGTTAGTTCCCATGCAAATTGGCGCATGAGGAACGACCTCCACGTGCCTCTGGATACCTGGCTAGCAACCAGAGAACCAAATACATCTAGGGACGGTTCGATTGGCAGCCCTCCTCCTGAAACTTATATTGCTACGAATGGAACCACAGATTCAGCCTTGGATATATCATCTCAAACCCCATCTTGACCTCGGACTACCACGGACGATTCCCTCTGAATATAGTTGACCATGGTGGCATCAATGTGGCCACCTGGAATTTTCTGACACTGAACCAACCCGGTTCAAAGCTTCTATTAGCCAGAGAATTAAAGGAATATAAAGTTACAATTGCTTGAATCACTGAAACAAATCTATCTGGTGATGATGAGGAGCACATTGGTGAAGGGCACAAACTGCTTTGGTCAGGTGGTCACCAGAAACGAGGAGGCCTTGGCCAAGTGCTGAACAGTGCTGCACGCAAAGCCCTCCTGTCATTCACACCAGTTACACCCAGGCTCCTGAGAGCAAGGCTCGATGATAAACATGGAAAAATAACCATAATCACCTGTTATGCCCCCACAAATGAAGCCCAGGAAGAAGATAAGGATGACTTCTATACCCTTTTAAGTTCTGAGATCTTTTCAGTACCTCCCCATGACTACCTCGTCCATCTAGGAGATATGAATGCTAGCATTTCAAATGAGTCTTGCCTGTGGGATTTCGCTGTTGGACCCGTAACAGTAGATAGCCTAAACGACAACGGAGAGAGAATGTTGAACTGCTTTCTCGCCCACAATCTTACCATTGCAAACACATGGTTTCAGAGACCCAATATAGCCAAGTACACCTGGTATAGCAATGATGGATCAACGAAGAAGATGCTCGACTACATCAGCACACGCTGGCGATGGCTGTCTTCTGTGCAGAACTGTCGCACCTACCGAGGCACCGAACTTGGGAATACCGACCATCGTCTTGTTGCAGCCAAAATCTGGCTTCGCCTGAAAGCAACAAAAACCAGCCTGAAACCTCGGAAAATTGATACCTACCATATCCAGCAAGACCCCACTTTGGCTAAGCAGCATCAGGTTGAAATATCAAACAGCTTTGAGGTTCTTACGCAATGCCATGATAGTGAAGGTGTATGGATGGTCTTCAAAGAGAATGGTCTTGCAGCTGCAACTAGGGTTGCTGGAATGTACAGCGTAAGAAAAAAGACTGGATCAGCAAAGAGTCCCTTGCCATTATTGATCGCAGACCGGAAGCCCACCTTCGCGGGGACCTGACAGCGTATAGGCAATTAAATAAAGAGCGTAACATCATGCTGCACAAAGACCGTAAAAATCTTTATTGACAAAAAAGCACGCGAACTCCAAGAGGCCGCCAAAAAAAGGACATTGGAGCCACACATAAGATCCTCCGTGAGCTCTCAGGTCAATGCACTCAAACTACATCGTACCTCCGTAACGCCAGTGGCAAAAATATTTACGACAAATCACAGTTCCTTCGCCAGTGAGAGCAACACTTCGAGATGCTACTGAATTCATACCCACCTGACCAAATTGACGACGAGATTATTGCTGCGGCTGAGAATGCTACACCTGTCCTCGATGGCAATGAATTTACAGCAGAAGAAATTAAAGCTGCAGCGCGAAAGCTGAAGTAAAAAAAAGTGCTGGGAGTATGTGGCATGACATCAGAACTCCTTAAAAATGGAGATCCATCCATGACCCTCTGGCTACAAGTGCTGTTTAATTCTGTGTGGCGCTCTGAAATAATACCATCAGACTGAAAGACTGGCTTACTTGTGCCAGTCTACAAGAGGAAATGAAATAAAGCAGAATGTAATAACTATCGTGGAATAACTCTGCTCTCGGTACCCGGAAAACTCTTCACCATGCTGCTCCTCAAGCGGGCAACAAACTACCTCCATCCCCTTCGTCGCTACCAGCAAGCTGTATTCATGCCTGGTAGGTCCACTACTAAGCAGATACATACAAATAGACAGCTGATAGAGAAAACTCTAGAATATAAAAGGAAAGCATACATTGCCTTCGTCAATTTTCGATCTGCTTTCGACACTGTCGACAGACAGCTACTGTGGTTGATCCTTCAATCTGCTGGTTTACCTAAGAAAATTGTCAATCTGTTCAAAGAACTATACAATAAGACCGAAAGTGCTGTTCTTATAAATGGCCAGCTCTTATCACATTTTCAAATTAGAAATGGTGTTCGGCAAGGCTGCGCTGCCGCTCCCGAACTCTTCAACTGTGTCATGGACCATGTTCCCAACAAAACACTGCTGGCACATCCGTTTGGCATCGATTTTGCTGGAAGAGTTCCGGCATATGTCGAATTCGCTGACGATGTTGCATTGGTATGCGAGAATCTCACTAACATCAAAACTGCTCTGGAAACACTAGCAACTGTTGCAGGAAAACTTGGTTTAAATGTAAACTGGACCAAGATCAAAATATTACCTGTGGACAAGACACCATGCAGCCCCCTGACAACTATAGAAATATGTGGCCAAGATGTTGAGATAGTCAGGCAGTTCACCTACCTAGGTTCAATTGTTTGCTCAAACGGAAATCTAGATGCAGAGATATCAGCAAGGGTAGCAAAGGCGAACGCCGTTTTTGGCCGCTTACTGAGAAGAATATTCCACAAACCCCATATCAGCCATCTCACGAAAGCTCGTATCTACTCTGCCTTGGTAGCAAGCGTCGTGTTGTACTCGTCAGAGATTTGGCCTTTGACGCAATCGCCAATCATGAAGGTAGATGCTTTCCAGACAAAACATCTCCGCAAAATTGAACACGTTAGGTGGCTCGACAGGATATGGAACATGGATTTCCTCCGGTCCTTTAAATTACCACCCCTGTCCGAACAGCTTGAGTCCCACTCGCTGCGTTGGTACGCTCATTTACTTCGCCTATCCACTGAAACACCTGCCCGAGTTATATTTGACTTCGATCCAACTTCAAACGGCTGGAAACGCCCCAGAGGTAAACTACGTATGAGATGGGCTGATATCATCCGCGATCGACTCACGGCGTGGGGCATCGACCCCAGTGAAGCTCCTACCCGGGCACAAAACAGGCCACTCTGGAGACGACTTACGGTGCTGACGTTTGGTTCCCTCTACGCTGGCGACGCTGCCGAGCAAGACCTTTAAGTCAAGTAAGTCAAGTCAAGTGTTTGGAGAAATGGTGGGAGTGGGAGGGGGGTTAGTTGCCCTCCAATCTTTTTCGACTATTAAAAAGAATACTGGCTCTTTCAATTTCCAATCGAATGAGCTGTTTTCGAAGTTTCTTCGACAACAAATGGCAATCTCAAAAAATTTTTCAGATGCATTTCAGGAAAATACGAGGGGGGGGGGGGAAGGTCCATCCTTTGATCACTTTGAATCTTAAAAAGGGCGCTAGAACTTCTGACCACCAATTCAAAGCTCCCTTTGAATTTTATACGATAACCCTTTCTATATATACTTTATGATGGCCGGCGTTCCTCCCCCCTCCGAAAAATACCCTCCGCACAAAACACCCCCCCCCCAGAAAAATACCCCCCCCCCCCCCGGTAAATACCCTTCCCCCTGGTAAATACCCTAGTGAAAAATAAGGCTTTCCAAATTTGAGAATTTTATTTGAGTTTTATTTGTTTTTTTTTCGTAGGGGGAAGGAATTTTGGGACTTGTGTATTATGCGCCATTCACTCAAGTTTACGCTGTGTAAAATTCGAGAACTCACCAGTTTTTTCGTTAGTTTCTTCGTTACTTAAGAAATAAATTTGGGCTAAAGAATTGCATATTAGGGGGGGGGGGTAAAAGCATGTCGGGTCTGCATGCAAAATGCGTCTGGTACAAGTATTCTGCATATTGGATAGATAGATAGAGAAGTGTATTTTAAAGCCAAATATACGGCCATGAACATGGTAAAATAACATAAATGAAAGGCACAAATGACAAACTTTGATCAGTGATCATCCTAAAACACTTAAATGAAACGCTACATTGGCCTAATAATAGTACTTAACACTTGAAAAAAACACTTAATTGAAACATTACATTTACTTTATACTGTTTTTTTTTTTCTTTTTAGTTAACAAAATTTCCAGATACCTTGCTATTCTTCTGTAATTTTTAGTGGCTATATACCTAGAAAGAATTATTTTCTGACTTCAAAGTGTCCAAATACTTTACTCCCCCGATGAATACCCCCCCCCCCCATAGAAAAGAAGGATTTCCAAATTTGAGAATTTTATTTGAGTTTAATTTTTTTAATCAAACAGTTTGTCGTAACGAACTGTAAGTAAGGAGCGACCCGGCTCAATAGTAACCGAAACTCTAAAAAACGGAATTTTGATACCAATAGATACATCAGAAGAATCAGATTTTTATGCTGATTTCAACTAATATAAGTTTCATCAAGTTTAGTCTTACCCATCCAAAGTTACGCGCCTGAGAAAATTTGCCTTATTTTCGAAAAAACGGGGATACAACCCCTAAAAGTCATATAACTTTAATGAAAATCACACCATCAGATTCAGCGCATCAGAGAACCCTACTATAGAGGTTTCAAGCTCATATCCGCAAAAATGTGGAATTTTGTATTTTTTGCCAGAAGAAAGATCACGGATGCGTGTTTATTTGTTTTTTTTTTGTTTTTTTTTCAGGGGTGATCGTATCGATCCAGAAGTCCTAGAATATCGTGAGAGGGCTCATTCAAACGGAAACCAAAAGTTCTAGTGTCCTTCTTAAGTGACCAAAAAATTGGAGGGCAACTTGGCCCCCTCCCATGCTCATTTTTTCTCCGAAGTCACCCAATCAAAATTTTGAGACAGCCGTTTTGTTCAGCATAATCGAAAATCAAATTAATATGTCTTTGAGGATGACTTAATCCCCCACTGCTCCCGGGGGAAGGGCTGCAAGTTATAAACTTTGCCCAATTGTTTACATATATTATTGGTTATTGGGAACTATACAGGCGTTTTCAGGAGGGGGTTTTTTCTAGTGGAGGGTCGGGGTCAGAGTAGGGGTTACGGGGGAGGATCTTTCCATTGAGAATATTTCCCTGGGGGAAGGGACATTTCCATGAAGGGGCGCCAGATTTCCCAGCATTATTTAAAAAACGATCAGAAATTAAATAAAAAAACGTAATAAAAAAAAGTTTTTTTCAACTGTAAGTAAGAAGCAACATTAAAATTTAAAACAAACAAAAATTATTACGTATATGTGGGGGTTCGCCCCCTAGTCAATACCTCGCTCTTTACGCTAAAGTTTTTTTTAGTACTTTCAAAAGATCTATCTATTCTAATTAACCGGCCTTTGTGATTTAGGGGTTTGTAATTCGAACAAAGTTTGAACTTTAGCGTAAAGAGTGAGGTATTGACTAGGAAGTGAACTCCCTAATATACGTAATCAAAACATACGAATATAGAAATTCTTTACTTAAGTTAATTTGTAAGTTACGTCAGAACAAAATTTCGAGAAAGCCAATTAGCCAAAAAAAGGAAAATTATATGCGAATTTCGTTTTAATTATTCATGTACGGTGAGCCAAAATGAAAGCTGCATTAATTCAAAAACGTTCAGAAATTAACTAAAAAAACAAGTTTCTTTTAACTGAAAGTAAGGAGCGACATTAAAACTTAAAACGAACAGAAATTATTCCGAATTATTCTGTTCCGAAACGAACAGAAAGGGGCTGTCCCCTCATCAACGCCTCGCTCTTTACGCTAAAGTTTGACTTTGTCTCACAACTTTATTTTTAAAATAATAAAAAACTTTAGCGTAAAGAGCGAGGCGTTGAGGAGGGGACAGCCCCTTTCATATACGGAATAATTTCTGTTCGTTTTGAGTTTTAATATCGCTCCTTACTGTCAGTTAAAAAACTTTTTTTTAGTTAATTTCCGTAGGGTAAAGGAGCTTTGGTACTTGTGTATTATGGGCAACTCACTCAAGTTTACGCTGTGTAAAACTCGAGAACAAACCGGTTTCTTCGTTATTTCTTTTTCAGCTTAGCGCAAGACAAGACAAAGACAAGTGACAGAATATATAGGAAATATATAATTGGGGCTATATATTTACAGATAAGAGGGGGGGGGGGTGTAGAGTATTTGGACAGTTTGAAGTCAGAAAACAATTCTTTAGGTATAGCCAATAAAAAGTTACAGAAAAATAGCGAGGAATCTTGAAATTTTGTTAACTAAAAAAAAAAAAAAAAAAAAAAAAATCCCATTATAAAGTAAATGTAATGTTTCATTTAATTATTTTTTTCCGACCGTTAAGTGTTTTTTTTTCAATGAACGTTTTTCCGAGCATTATTAGGTTAGGGTATTGTTTCATTTAAGTGTGTTATGATGATCGCTGATCAAAGTTTATGTTATTTGTGCCTTTCATTGATGTTATTTTAACATGTTCATGGCCGTATATTTGGCTTTAAAACACACTTATCTATCTATCTGTCTAATATGCAGAATAATTGCACCAAACACATTTTGCATGTAGATCCGCTATACTTTACCCTTCACCCCTTATATGCACATCTATAGCCCAAATTTATTTCTTATTTTTGGGCTACAAAAAAGCCTTATTTTCCACGGGGGGGGGGGGTATTTTCCGTGGGGAGATATATTCTGTGGGGGAGGGGTACTTTCTGGGGGATATTTTCCACCGGTAGTATTTTAAGGGGGGCGGGTAAACGCCTAGAACCTATATTCCCCCAGGGTATAACTTACAACCCTTGCCCTGAGGGTTCTGGGGGGTTGTCATCCTTAAAGACATAATTTACGGACATTTCAATTATGTTGAACAAAATGGCTTACTAAAAATTTCGATTGAATGGGTTTGGGGAGATGGTGGGCGTAGGAGGGGGGTTAGTTGCCCTCCAATAACTTTCGACTATTATAAAGGGCATGAGCCCTTTCAATTTCCAATCGAATGAGCTCTTTCTGATGTTTCTAAGACAACAAATGGCCAACTCAAAATTTGTATCAGATACATTTTGGGAAAATACGAGGTGTGGGGGGGGGGTATCTACCCTCCGATCACTCCGAATCTTAAAGAGGGCACTAGAGCTTTTGATTACCAATCCACTGACCCCCCCCCCACCGAAGATTACAACCTTTTCTATAGAAACCTTAAATGCCCCCAGGGCATAACTTACAACCCGTTGCCCAGAGGACTGTGGTGGGGTGGGGTGGGTTGTCATCCTTAAAGACATAAATTCTGGATCTTTCAACTATGTTGAACAAAATGACTATCTCAATATTTTCATTGAATGTGCTTGGGGAAATGGTGAGCGTGGGAGGGGGGTTAGTTACCCTCCAATCACTTTTGACTATTAAATAGGACACTGACCTTTTCATTTTCCAAGCAAATGAGCCTTTTTTAAAGTCTCTACGACAACTCCTTCGATACGAAATACTCTGGTAAAAAAAAATAACAAAAAATAATTGTGCCCACATCGTTCTTTACTTAGGCAGCGCTATTGCGCTGCATATGATAGATATGTTACCGTGAATGTCTGAAATTTGGCTATTGCCGAGATTCACCGGCGAATGTCCAAAATTCCTTTTTCTCTGCTTGGATTCAATTAGCTTTGCGAGTCACCTTTTTTATTCGTCTTATGCAAGCTATGATGGTAAAAGTTAAAGTTAGGTGAGGTTAGATCATTTTTGTTTAGGCTAGGTTAAATTTGGTTATAAATATTAGAAATGGGTTAAAAACCTAACCCAACCCAACCATAACCCAACCATAGTCATGCGAATAACCTACTACTATTTTTCAGGAAATCAGGAAGTAGGCAATTAGACAACAGAACTCTGATGTTTCAGAATAGACGGTGGGAAAAATCATACATGCTTCAACCAGATCCACTTTTTAAATATTACCATTTGTGTGTGATATTTATTCTAATTTGTATCATGGCAATTCAAGTTATTATTGCTGCATAGTAAGTACTTTTAAATTATATATAAAAAAAGAATGCAATTAAAATAGAGAGGCATAAGGTTGATTCAATACCTTGCTTTAAAAATATTGAGGTAGTGAGGATATTCACAATTGCATAAAATCGGTTTTTTTTTTCAATTCTTGTGAACTAATATGAACCAATTGAAAATCTCGACTGACTCAAGACTCTTCGGCCCTCCCCGTCCCTAATATGATGCCATATATGCTGTCATAAGAAATGCTTATATGATGTACATATAAGCAAACTCTACAGGAATGTTTTCAATTCTTTATGCCGGAAGGCTAAATTCCTTTATTATTCCAAACAATTCTCGGATTGTGGGAAAGATATTCAAAAAACTTGGCAAGTGATCAATTCCGTCCTCAAACGTTCGTCTCCGGCTCCTTCTATCCCTCCAAGTCTTGTAGTTGGTGATGTGGTTGTTGAGGGTATTCCATCTGTTCAAGAAGCATTTACATTATATTTTCCCAATATTGGGAAAACCATTGCTTCTTCAGTCAGGTCTTCACAGTCACAACCAGATTACAAATCTTATCTTGGTCCGCCTTGTCTCAAATCGATGGTGTTATATCCTGCTTCTGTTGTTGAAGTAGCCAGGATTGTTAATAGCTTGAAGGGTTCTTCGTCGTCTGGCCCTGACTGTATGCTTATAAATGACAAAAGCTTATAAATCTTTCTTTTGAAAATGGGATTTTCCCCATAAATGACAAAGCTCATAAATCTTTCTTTTGAAAATGGGATTTTCTCCAGTTCTCTTAAGCGAGCTAGAGTAATTGCTTTATATAAAGGTGGACCAAGAAGCGATCAAGCCAATTATCGTCCTATATCTTTGCTGTCTGTTTTTAGCAAAATTTTTGAAAAAAACATGCTTTCCCGTCTACTTGCTTTTCTAGAGGCTAAAAGTTTTTTTCATGATTTTCAGTTTGGCTTCCGGGCTAAACATTCTACGCAGCATGCGTGTGCAACTCTTTTAAATTTTCTCCACACCGCGCTTGACTCTGGTTTGATTCCTGCAGCTATATTCTTAGAATGGGTTTGGGGAGATGGTGGGCGTAGGAGGGGGGTTAGTTGGCTTTTGACTCTTTAACTCATGAGATTCTGCTGTATAAGCTATTACACAATGGTGTAAGAGGACAGGCTCATGCTTGGTTTGATTCCTATTTGTCAGGTAGAACTATCTCCGTAGACTCCCTTTCCCGCTCTTCGTCTGAAGTAGAGTTTGGTGTTCCTCAAGGCTCTGTTCTTGGACCGTTTCTGTTTTTGATTTATGTTAATGACCTTACAGTTGCGGTTAAGAATCAAAAACATACAGTTTGCTGTCGCCTATGTCATCCTGAATCTTTCAATGCTAAAAAAAATCCATCGTTTTCGCAGGATGTGGACACTCTCGTTGCTTTTGCTGATGACAGTACCATTGGTACTGTAGTAGGAACTGAGTCTGAGATGCTTCCCAAATTAGTTGACCTTTTTGAGAGAGTCGTTCTTTGGTTTGATGCAGATTGCCTTGCCCTAAATGTTGCTATGTCATTTTTTTAATTTTTTCCCGTATTTCTCTGGCGTGCCCTGAGTTAACTAATATCCAGCTTTCAAGGGGCTCTCTCAATAGACCTAAGGAACGATATGTCCGATTTCTCGGTATTCTTCTTGATGAGAACCTTTCATTTAAGCATCATATTGGACTAACTAATATGAAGATCTCAAGGAGTCTTGGAATTTTGAGGAAACTAAAACACATTTTTCCTGGATCAGTTTTGAAAATTCTGTTCCATTGCTTAGTTCAGTCTTACGTCTCTTATTGCCCTACAATATGGATGTCAACTTTCTCTTCTTTTTTGAAACCACTTTCTAAGTTATATGATAAGGCAAGAAGGCTTATACAGGAAACAAATTGTTCTGCATCCAACCCAACTAGCCCATTACTTTATTTGCAGTCTCTCTACATTCTTTCGTATGCGTCTTTCACTTTTCATCAAATTCATGGTGATGTTCCCATAGCCCTTCAAAATACTCCTTCTTTCGTCACTGATAGGTCTTCGCATCATCTTCGCAATTCAAGGAATATTAATATTTTATTTACTCAACCTGTGAGGTCTAACTTTAATCCATTAACTGCTTGTCATATCGTTTGGAATAGCCTACCTGAGTCAGCTCAAGAATGTCACTCGTTTGGTAGTTTCAAAAGAATTTAAAAAAAAAATTAATGTCTTTATTTTTCATGTTTAAATTTCATTTTTTTTAAATTATATTATTTATTTTTGGGGGGGGGAGGTGGGTGACCCTAGCCTGGGTCGGAAACGTTTGTTGTGAGGGGTACTGAGTTGGTCTAATATTTTTTGTGGCTTGGTTTCAAATATATATTAGGAATTTGGTTTAACTTTATTGGATTGTCCTACATCTTTTTTTGTTTGGGTCTTTCACTTATTGTTTTTTTTTCTCTTCTTTGTTTTGTTGTGTGTGTGTGTGTGTTGAGTCTTTGAAAGGTTGAAATGCATTATATTGAAAATATTTTTTTTCTTTCTTCTTTTTTTTCTTTTTATTCTTTTTTTTCTTTTTTTTAGTATTTATGCTATTTCTGTTTTTCCCCTGTTTTTTTTTTCCTGGCCATAGAACCTTACGGGGGGTTCTATATTGAAGTGTTTGTCGTGAATTTATTGGTTGAATAAATTGGTTGATTGATTGATCATAGGGTAGATTACGCGGAATAAATTGATTGCTTGGTAGTCCCCTGTTTAGTTTTTGATTTTTGGATTTTTTTCTATTTTTTTTTATGTGGATCATTGTATTTTATGATTTTTTTTTTCTCTTGTGTTGAGTCTCTTAAAGGTGTGAATGTATGATGTTGATTTTTGTTTTGATTTTTGTTTCATTTTTGTTTCTCCCCTGTTTTTTTCCTGGCCATAGAGCCTTACGGGGGAGTTTATATTGATGTGTATTTTGTTAAGTTTATAGATTGAATAAATTGATTGATAGTACAGGACGTCTTTTACAAAAAAACTAAAAACATTTCGTCAATAGACTTTTAATGAACTATGTAAACTAGAATGTGCATAATACATTAAAATAAACCTTAAAAGAAATGCTGGAAAATTAGAAGAAAAATATTTTTAAAAGGATATAATAAACCCCAGTGCGTATAAAAGGAATTTTATAAAAAATTACATTTTTATCATTTTGTGTATG
>CM051267.1:63613201-63670701 GCA_027921565.1 Artemia sinica | reverse complement strand
CCTTGCCTTCCTAAGCGAGCGTAGAATTAGGAGAAGAAATCTTGGTCATTTTCACCGTCTAGCTTTGACTAGTTCTCAATATATTATTTACGAAGTCAGGTATAAAATTTTCCTGCCGATAAAGGTATTTTTAGAAATACTTTAAAGGTATTTTAAATGTAGTACTTACTAGCGCAACCAGGGGTTTCTGCCTCACCAGGCATCTGAACGAAGCTTCTGAATAAGGGTGTCCCATGATGGCCGGTCTTGTGCCAATTCTTAGGTGATGGTTCCACTCTGGAGATGGTTTGGTTGGGTTCAAATGACTTTGAATAGGCTGTTCTTCACCTGGCTGTGAGGTACTTGGAATTATTGGTCAAATTACTTCGTCCCTTACCATCGATGGGAAGCCCGAGTTGTACAACTCAACGTGGTAGTCCGGTGATTCTTTCGACGAGTCACACGCCTGACGTATTCGAATGCCAACACACATAGGGTGCCATGAGCCTGGGGAACGTTAAATAAAATATTACGTATCATCCCTGTGAAATTATGCATGGTCTCTACATTTTTATTGTCCCTTGAAACATTTGATTTCACCCCGTAATAACAGCTTACAAAATCCTCCAGGCTCTTGTTAGCTTTGTTGCTCTCGTATTTGATAAAAAAAAAGTTGTCATGTTTATTAAAAGAAATGAAGTTGGTGTTGAATTTGGTTGCCCTCCTAAGTGAGTACAGAACTATAAATAAGAAACTAAAAAACACTTAACAGTTTTTTCTCCGTTTAGCTTATCTTAATTCGAAATAAGTACTTCACTTTTACAGTAAATCAAGTCTCTTTTCAAGCATTTTTCAAACATTAAAAAAGTACCCATAATGCAATCTATAAGAAACTCCGTATTTTTCGGAGTATTAACGTGCTAAGGTATACGTTTTCAACCATATTAAAGGTATTAAAGGACCCTGAAAGCATCTGATTTCATTAAGTCCACAAGACCTTTTTCCAAATTCGTTACCCTTATGTTCGACAACCCAATATGACAACCCAAAAGTTGTCATATTTATTAGAGGAAATTAAGATTACAGAACAGTGCATTCAATGCTCTCAGTGGGATAAGATCTTAGTGCACGAGCCAGTAAATAATTTAAGTAAACTACCAAGGCCGTACACAGGGGGAGGGGGGTTGAACCCCCCCCCTCCCCGAAATGTTTGTTTTACCCGTAAAAACGTAAGAAAAATGGACATAAACAAGTTTTGTATGTGTTTTTTGAGGTTTTTTTGTGTAAACCCCGTCAGAAAATCTTTTTTTGAGTAAAACCCCCTCGGAAAAAAACTGGGTATGGCCTTGTAAACCACAGACCTGTGTGATGCAATCAATATATTTTGAGTATCTTCTTGGCTAGTGCTTCGTAATTTGTCAGATGGGAAAAAGCACAAAAAGACAAATTGAATTGAAATCGACTCGCGACTCAACTGTCGCCATACATGAATCAATTCAAAATTTTCCAGGAAGTCTCAAACAGATTTTACTAACTTTTAGAATTATTCAGGATGAAGTGAAAGGTCTAAGAAATGAAATAGCAGAAATTGGGTTTGAAATAAGTAGTGTATCCTCCAGGACCCTAAATATGGAATGCTCTAGTCGAGTTCATTATGATGCCAGTGTAAAGCTAAAAGAGAAGGCTAAAGGTCTATCATCAAGTAAGCCTGTAGACGTTTCTAGACTAAGGCCAAGCATGTGAGCAAGTCAAAAATGAAAATGATGAGCAAATACACACGCGGTTAGAAAAAGAGCGGCGGCTGGTCAAAAATTAAAAAGAAGAGCAAAGACACGTGGTTAAAAGACATACAACACCGATCATGTCAGCAAGTCAAAAATGAAAATGAAGAGCAAAAACACAAGCGGTTAGAAGACATGTGACACCGAACATGTGAGAAAACCAATGAAAATCAACCTTGACAGAAAGAATCAAAACGGGTCAAAATTGAAAATGATAGTGATGATGATGGAGTTTTAGATTTTGACATGAATAAGGTTATCAATGCCTACCATACCATTGAAAATCAAAAATTTGGACTAGATAAATCGTTGAAAGAAAAAGAAGCGTTTGTCCCACCACCTGAACAGTTAAAAGAAACAAAGGTTCTGCGATATGTCTTTCATAATGACAAAAGACAAGCCAAGGCAAAAGAAGAAGTTTTTGTCCCACCACCTGAACAATTAAAAGAAACAAAGGTGGTCGTCAATGCCTTCCACGTCTTTGCAAATCAAAACCTGGACTAGATAAATCGTTGAAAGAAAAAGAATTTTTGTCCCACCACCTGAACAATTAAAAGAAACAAAGGTTCTGCGATGTCTTTCATAATGACAAAAGACAAGCCAAGGTAAAAGAAGAAGTTTTTGTTCCGCCACCTGGACAATTAAAAGAAACAAAGGTGGTCGTCAATGCCTTCCATACCTTTGAAAATCAAAACCTGGACTATATAAATATTGAAAGAAAATAATTTTTGTCCCACCACCTGAACAATTAAAAGAAACAAAGGTTTTGTGATATGTCCTCCATAATAACTAAAGACTAGCCGAGGCAAAAGTTAAAGGTCCAGAAAAGAAATATGTAAATTTAAAAAGGAACCACTTCCAATTTAAGGTCCATTTGGACGTTATGACATCAAGAAAAGGCTCAAATTGTCTGCGTTTAGAAGACAAGCGACAGTGAGAATCTATATATAGACGCCTGCCGCGCGCCGAGTGCCGAAAAAATCTAGAGACCAAGCTTTTAGAAAAGGAGTAAATATTAAGAATAGACAATTGTCATCAAATCAGTATAAAATATTCGATCATCTGTTATAAAGAAGAAAAAAGAACTTAAACAAAAAAGTTCTCAAGCTTGGATTCCCTCAGTAGTTCCTTTTGTGTTGTGCTACATCGATGAATTTTGCGAGAAAAATAACACACTGATTTCGAGTTTTGATCGGTTAACTATTATGCGTAAGGATTCTTCATTTTGCTGGGAAGTTATTTTTTGTTTTTCTTTACTTGTTTTGGGTGTGATAAGTTATTATATGGCTCCAGCAGAGTATTATGGCGTTTTCTGTGAGGAAGTGTATGCTCAAAGTGTTATAGTATTTTAAGTATTCTTATTATACTTATAAGTATACTTAGTATACTTATAAGTATACTAAGAATGGTATAGGTTATTTTGTGCAAAATTTTTAGTGCTTTTGACTTTGAAGAATAAGGCTGGGGAGGTTACTATTTTCTTTTATTTATTTTTTTTTTTTATTTTAGGGACGGGAAACTTAGTGTGAGATCAAAATTGGATAATGTCTAATTAAGTTCGCAGAGTCCCTAGAAGAATAGTCCCTAGTCCCTATAGAGTCCCTAGAAGAATAATCACTAGTCCCTATAGAGTCCCTAGAAGAATTTGAAAGATAATCCTTTTTAATACTATTTTTCAAGCACCTTTAGCTCACGATAAGAATGAAACTTTCAATAATATTTCTATGCCTTCCAACAAATACTTGTTCTCTGGCGAATTAGTCCACAAAAGTCCCGGCACACGAAGGACATCTATGCGTTTTTCATATACCAGCACGAATTTAGGTGGAGAGTGGTGGGGGGTTAAAAAGTCAAAATTATTCTCATACAGTTATATATATTTTATACATACTTTTTTAGTAGAGGCTAGGATTGATTAAAACTCCACATTCGTTGTCAGGAATTAGCTTCAGAATGTCTACATCGGTTTAAGGTCAAAGATGAAGTTGAGCTTATAGGCTACTTACTTTCTAATTTTTACTTACTCTCTAATTTTTTTAGGTGGAGTGCCCAAAAACACCACCAGAAGCTCCCTCTCAATCCAATGACTCGTCTTTGTATTTTTGTGAGTCGGATCAAAGCTGTATGCACTTATTATGTTATTATCCCTGGGTAAGATTGATTATTATGTTAAAGCAATCAAGTATGCACGACTTCTTTTGGAGGGGTGATTATGGATGAGGGGGGGGGGGGTAGACGGAGAAAAGAGAAACTGTTGTCGAAATTACAAGAGAAATAGAATGAATCTTTCGAGTTTGGGAAAAGAGATTAATCCAAAATGATTCCACTCTTTTTACTTGTGCGAGATAAAAAAAAAAAAAAAAATCAACGTATTTACTTGCTTATTCACCATTAAAGAAGTGACATGTGTGCAGTAGGCAACTAAATTGCGTCCTTCAAAAAACAATTTGTGGTAAAGAACTTGACATAAGGACCGACTCATGCAAAACAAGTAACCTAAACTCAGCAAAAGTTAATTTGTAACGACATAAACACAAAAACAACTTGCTTTTCATTGTAATTCCAAATATGTAAAATATGTCGAATTCAAAGTACCTCCCAATAAGTAAATTTGTATAATGTCAGAAAAAGAGGGGGAGACCCCTAAAATTAATCCTGTCTTGCTGAAAATTGCACTATCGAATTTGTGATGTCTAATAAAACATGTGAAGAATTTTCAAGCCTTTAGGCATGAAAATATCAACTTTATTTTTTTTTATCATAGGACAGTACGTGCATTTTGGTTTCTTTGTTCGTTTTTTGTTTCTTCTTTTTTCTTATTTTTTTTTATCGAGGGACGACCGTATCCAACCAGTGTTCATAGAATTTTGTAAGTGGTTTCGTTTGAACTAAAATTACAAATTTCCATAAGAACCAGCATTGATAATAGGGTAACTGGGTCTGCTTCGACCCAGTTTTTGCCTTTGCAACTCATTATAAGCATACAAATTTAAAAGTAGCTATTTTAAAAAAATCGAAGTCTGAACTTTTGTTTTGATGAGTTTTGAAGCAAAATTTCCAAGTTCTAAGGCCTTTCTTAAGAACCAAAAGTGCTCAGAGGGCAACTAGGTTTGCTCACGCCCTATTTATTCTCTTTTGCTCTAAAAAAATTCTAGTTCAAGCATTTTGACCAGAAATTAGTAACTAAAATATTTGCAACGACCAGATGTCTGTATTTTTGCTGTCAGTTTGCTTCGCTTTCAATTTACTTTTGGTTCGTAACTGAGAGCTTTTAGTTTAGTTACAGTTGAGGGGTTTATTTTGCAGGATAATTTCTGTTCGTTTTGAAGAAAACTTGAACTTAATAACATAGTAGCAATAAATTCAGTAGTACTGGGGGACTAAAAAGCATTGACGCTGCAAAAGCCCCGAAAGAAATACAAATAATCTTGAAAACATATTTTGAAAAAAGGAATATGATTCAGCTTGCTTAGTCTTTTGTTTTATGGCCAAGTAATATGTTAAAAATCTTAAGTGTTATTCTTCCAGTAACATTGTGAGTCAACTTTCTAAGAAAAAAGCTAAAAAATGAATTTCATATTATGATAAAAGGTCAGCATACCAAGAATTTTTTTAGTTATCTTATGCTATTTTGTTAATTAGTACTTGCCATGATTTTTTGAAATTCCTGACCAGTTGCTTATTTTGTCAGAGAATGAATATTCCTGATCTACCAAGATTTTTTTTTTCTAGTATTTTACATACTCTTTTGCTCTTGCTTTGGCAGCGCTCAACATCTTTGTTCGTATGCATTTCCTTATGAAGCTGATCCTCTACCTAGCGTATTTTGCTTTTTACTCAGCTGCGATTTTGGAATTAAGGAAAGATATTTTTCAAGTAAGTACTCTTCGTAAAGTCTTTTAACAAGAAACTAAGTTTAGTTTGTGGTGTGGATTTATGTCTTTGAACTTGGATTCATTAGCATAAATTTAGTACGTCTTGAGTGGATAGGGGTTAGCAACGCCATTTCCAATAAAAGTCCAAAAGTTGGACAAACTAGCAACAATCGAATAGGGAGCAGAGTTACGCAAAATTGAGTAGTACGTAGTTTGTGTTGAACTAATAACAAGATATACAACATAAAGAATAAAAATCACAATAACAAGCATGATCATGACAATTTTTGCTGCTCAACACTTTTGGAGAGGGCAAGCAAAAATATGGGGGGGGGAGGGTACATTAGTCCTGGAGAGGGAAAACCAAGTCTGGATCGAAAAGGGTAATATCTAGTCCTGTTTTTTATTAGTTAGTGCCCTATCTGGGCTTGATCTCTGACAATTACAAGCTAATGCCGGAGGAAGCTGCCAGATGTAAGTACTGTTGAGACTGAACAGCCGAAAACAAGGTGTACTGGTTTGCACCATCGGTAAGGGCTTTCCGAACCGAAGCAGAGCTCCCTGGAAAACTTTTCCAAAAAGAGTTACCAAAAAGAGCCATAAAAAGACGGAAACGTCGGTATTTTTGTTTATTAAAATTGTCTATTTTGCTTATTATCAAAAAAAAAGTTTCAATAGCTACAAATATACTACTTAGATTGTGCATCCACACTATTTTTAGGTCTTGTTCGACCTTTTTTTCTATTTGTAACATTAATACAAAAGTATCCCTTTCCAGTTGCATCACCCTTTCAACAGAAATTGTGTATACATGTCTACCTTATCATAATAGCCGTTATGTCATTATAGTCATAATAATCATTAGTCGGGAATAGTAATTCTCACCCAACGATAGCAGGATAATAAGCACACACGACTTTGACTTAACACAAAGACTAATATAAATGCAAAATAAAAGCATAAATACACATACAAAATACAAATATTAACATAAAAATACATAGCCGCGTTTTCAGTCTCAGTGGGTTCGAACACGGGTTCTCGTCTAGTTTCAGCGGGTTCGAAGTATCATCCCCGTGTTTGATGCACTAGATGCACTGATGCACAAAGCTTGATGCACTAGACGAGAAAACCCATGTTTGAAGTCGGGTTGTTCACGGCTCAGCAGGTTCGAGCACAAACTACAAATTATTACTAGTTTAAGTTAGTGTGTGGCTACATTACAAGGAGTCTCTTATATTATTCCTTTAATTCTTATCCTTTATTTTACAGATACTCTCCTATGAGTGGTGGGTTTTAATCTCAACAATACTCTAAATCCTATGGGCCGTGCCTTTTTATTTCAACAATATTCTAAATCCTACGGGTAATGCGTTTGACACTCGTCAATTTTCCTTACATGGTGCTACTACTATATTTTTACCAATTTGCATTGGTCACCGTTTGCGCTAAGTTGCCATTTTCCTTGGTATCAATTGACCGAATATGAAAAAGGTCACAAGGGAAAATATTATATCTAAGAGTGGGGTAATTAACACTAACTGTATATCTTCTCAAACATATTTCATGATTCTTTGCTACCTCTTCAATCTAGCAGTACATATTTTTAAAGACACCACATTGTCTTAATTTATTTAGGATCTTGACAGCTCTCGTTTGGGCCCCCAGAAACAGACCTAAATGTGTGAAACGGATGACTCCATTAACTAGTTTTCCTTCGTAAAATGATCGAAAATTGACATGTCTGTTTTTTCGCCAGAATGACCCATTGCACACAACAAGCCACCCATGGTAACCAAATGTAGATCTCCTTAATCTTTTATAAAAAACGATTCTTTCCTTTCCCAAATTCGAGATTTCTGGCTCTGAGCTCTACCCGAAATGTCAAAGCTTGGAATTTGTTCAATATCCTGCAGCTTATTCCACTTGGCGTCTAGGTCTGTGTGTATTCCAGACCCATCCCAATTATCTGTACCAGCAACTCCTTCCTGAGTGTTGGTCTTTGCAAGTTCCACCGCTGGAACTTGTCTTTCTCTTTGTGGTTTGCCCCTCTCGATGTCTCGATCCGTGGGCGTTTCAGACCCAGCCCAATTATCTGAGCCCGCGACTCCTTCCATAGTCCTGGTCTTCGCAGTTTCCACCGCTCGAACTTGTGTTACACAGGATTCAGTTTCACTCCCCTCTAAAACTGTGCCGTCTTCAGTTCCACACGTGTTTGGACTGACTCTTCCTTTACTGACCTCACCCAGTTTTCCATGAATAGATCCGGAGGTCAAGCATCTATCCCTGCCTTGCCTGTTCCCTCTCATAGATGGAACATCCCCTTCAATAGTCTTATTACTGAACTCACCCCTTTCTGATGTTTGGCTAGCCGTGGGAATGCTTGGGCTAACTTAAGTTGACTCATATCCCTTACAGGGCCTCGTCAACCCAGTCTGGCTAGACTGTTCATTTATACCCTCCTTAAGCTTCTCATTTTTTCTATAAGCATCTTGGGGAGATTTTAAGCTTAAGGGTGTATTTTCTAATTCCATCATTTTATTACTTCAAATCCAATCTCTCGACCTTCTGTTTGGAAATTTTTTTTATTTCCTCCTTACTTATACAAAAAAATCAAACAGGACCTTATTCCCCAATAGTGATAATTACTCCACTGCTAGGCCAGAAAACAACCGCCGGACAACTGGACACACACCTTCTTGGGAGGAACAGAGGACTAAATTTTACCAAAATTTGTAATTTTATTATTCATCCCCCACCCCTTAAACGAAAGTCGTACCAAACTTGAGTATCGCTGTCACCAGTTGTAAGATTGCTCTGCTTCTTAGGACTAAAAGTGGCACCGTGATAAAACTGAGACGTTTGGTAAGAGTCGGTGCTCAAAATCCATTGACAACAAAGTTTATTATTGAATTAAATAAAAGGAGAAAACCTTGCAATTCTTATTGTTATAAACCCTTCCAATAGCTCTCTTTAGGGTTGGCTAATCTTATATTGCGTGTGTGTCCGTTGTCCAGGAATTTTCCTCTATATTCGACGTCGTTCACCGAGAAAAAGGGATTATTTCTGTTTAGGGCTATCTAATATTTCTAATGGAAAGAATTACACTTGAATAGATAGTCATGGCTTGAGTTCTGGGGTATTAAAATCCTTTAGTTCAAATTATTGCTTCTCAGATGGCCAAAACTAAGAATAACCGTACTTGATTAAATACTAATTTATTGGTTTAACCCAAACCAAGATATCCTATAATTATACCTTGTAAAAGAATTAGTGTTCCTTGGACCTGTGATACTTACTTGCTTGCTTACTTGTGGCAGGAATCAGGCGTTTCCACCTCGCCCGGCATCGATGATCTTGGAGACCTTCTTGGACCATGTTGAGCGATCTTCTGCCAGCTGCTCTGCAAAAGTAAGCCACTGAATTGACCATCTGTGTCCGAACTTTCTGAATCCCCCGATAGGTTCAAGGTCTGATTTGGCCAGGTTCCACCAGTTTTTCCTCTGTCCTCCTTGGCGTCTCTTCCAGGAGCTAATAGGCTCGACTAGAAGTATTTGGCGAGGCAAGTATTCTGGCGGCTTCCGTAAAACATGGCCCAACCATTTTGGACCTGTGATAGACTTTAACTTCAACAGGGAAACCCCTAATTGAATTTATCTAGACAGAAAGGACTTGAAATTCTTAGTTTGACAGTATTATTCCCCTTTCTCCCTAGTCTATCCGTATAAACATCGAGGCCACCTTTGTATAAGCATTCGGTACGGGGTTAACGAAATGAATGAATGACTAAAAGGGGAATAAGGTTCTCATCCATATACACGTCAGAGAATACACAAGGAGTTAGGCACTGTTATTGCCCGATAGTTCTAATTTTCTGGGTGTAAGATTTTTATAAATACCAGGATAAGTTCCAAGAGACATTAGGCTGGAAAAGGGAGGCACAACGGCTCTCTTAATGTTGACTCCTTGTTTAGGGTTTTCTCCCTTTCTAAACCTTCGTTTATTTGAAGCTTCTTCCACAAGTTTACGTTTCCGGGAAGAAATTAATTTTCGCTTATTTCAACCTTTAAAATGCTGTACTTTGTTTAAATTGCTCAAGCCTTGGCCAAGTGAAATATACTAACTGAACTATAAAACCAATCACCAAATAGAATAAAATCTAATATTAGTCCTAAGTTATTTATGCGGGTATTTTCCGCCTCTAATCAATTTTAATTGGATCATGCATCCTTTGATTAATCAATTTTAATTGGATCACGTATCCTTTAATTAATCTCAAAGGACCTCAGTGTTACCTCAACTATCAGTAAGATTCGAAACCCTTTATGAATCAATTGGCACCCTCAAAGGTGAATCTTTGCCCTAACTAAAAGTTTAGTCCAGGTGGCTCAAAAAATGTAAGTATTATATTAATTCAAATTGGATCTTTGATTTGGGCCAGGTGACAGAAGTGTCTCAGAAGTTTATTACTTTATTTAAGTGTTATATTCAAAGGAAATTTAATTGACAACTATATTCAACACAGAAATGGAATTTTCTCGGCTTAGTCAAAAGTAACGAAAAGGTTCAATAATATTATTTTAACTTTACATTTAAAGAAATTGAGACAAGGCAGGTGCTTGCCATAATTAGTTAAAAAGGTTATTTACCAAAAGTTCCTTTCAGGTCTGCCCTCCTCACAAGATAACCTCTATTTTTTCTGATCCGTGCATTTTATTCAATTTATTGCTTAATTTTGACTTGCTTAGCGACCTTTCCGTTCCGTCCTTTTAGCCAATCAACAACCTTTTGTTAAAAAGTGGTTTTTCCGTTATTTCGAGGCCTTGATTCTAAAGCTTGAAGTGTTGTAACACTTTAGGACATTCCTCTTTGTTTTATACAAAACTGATCTAAATTGGGTATTAAACTATTTATTATGAGTTAAAAAGTCGTTCGATACTTAAACAAAGAAATGTCTTTTCAAGATTTACGACTGGATTACACAAAGCGAAAGTTATTTTCAAATTTAAGCTAATCTGAAATAGTCGCTTTTTTTCAGATCTATTGGAGCAAAGGGAGTTCCAACTTTTACTGAAATTGTGTTACCAAAATTACACAAAAAATAAGGCCTCCTTACAAGCTTAACTCCGTGCTTGGAATTCCAAATGGTGACATATATGCAAGGAACTACTTACTGCATGTAACCTTGAATTTCAGTGAATACTACTACTACTAACACTACTAACAACTCATCGCAGCACCAAGTCGCCTGAGGCCAACACAGCTACGCAAGCTCCTCCTCCACCCCAATCTATTCAAAGCCTCCCTTTTTACACCCACCCACGAAGTTCCCATTTCCTTTAAATCTTTCTTTATGACGTCCTCCCACCCCAGACGGGGACGACCTGCTTTCCGTTTAGCCCTAGATGGTTGGCCGAAAAGAACAATCTTCGGCAATCTGTCATCCTTCATCCGCATAACATGCCCTAACCACCTCAACCTTTCTTTTATTATAGACCTAGAAAGCGGTATTGAACCACATTTTTTGTATAGCCTATTGTTTGAAATACGGTCAGTCAGCCGGGTACCCAGAACAATCCTTAAGCAATTTCTCTGGAAAACATCTAGCAAATCTTCATCCGCTTTTCGGAGCGTCCATGCTTCAGAGCCATATTTGACCACTGTCATCACTGTAGCTTCTAATATTCTAATCTTGGTTTGCAGACTTATCTTCCTATTCTTCCAGACTTTTTTTAACTGTGAAAAAACACCCTGAGCCTTGGCTATTCTATTTTTAACATCTTCACTGCTCCCACCATCTTTACTAATAATACTACCAAGGTAAGTGAAGCTGCCCACCTGATCAATCTTTTCATTACCCAACATCACCTTTTCATCTTCACTTATTCCTAGCCTTAGTGACTTAGTCTTCCTAACATTAATTTTCAAACCAATACTAGCACCCTGAACTCGTAAAACCTCTAAAACTTCATTCATTTTGCTCACACTTTCATCTAGGATGCTTAACTCATCAGCATAATCCAAGTCCAGGAGACTTTTTCCTCCCCATTTGATTCCGTGGTCTCCCATTGCCTTTCCTGTGCTCCTTAAAACAAAGTCCATCAAAATAATCCATATAAAGGGGGATAGAACACAACCCTGCTTAACTCCTGATTTAATACAAAACCAGCTGCTAACCTCATTTCCTACCTTAACCGCAGCAGTGTTATTCTCGTACATAGCACTAATCACTTTAATGTATTTGTCTGGTATACCATACAAGGATAAAACCTTTACTAAAGCTCCTCTATCAACAGAATCGAACGCTTGCTCATAATCTATAAAACTGAGGACCAAAGGTGTTTGAAAACTTAGGCACTTCTCAGTTATTAACCTAAGAGTGAAAATTTGGTCAACACATCCTCTACCTTTTCTAAAACCGCACTGCTCTTCTCTTAAAACTTTGTCTACGGCATCTCTCAGTCTAAAAAGTATCATATTACTAAGCAATTTGCTACCTACAGAGACCAGACTAATGCCTCGATAATTACCACACTCACTTTTATCACCTTTCTTATAAAGTGGCTTAATTAAGGTTTTCCTAAAATCGTTAGGTCCTCCCCCTTTTTCAAAAATCATATTCATAATCTTCAGTAACTTATTTCTAACCTCAGAGCCACCATATTTAATAAACTCATTTACTACCCTATCAGCACCTTGAGCCTTATTATTCTTTAATCCATTTAGTACTGTGGCCAATTCCTCCTCACAAAACAAATCTTCCTTCACATCCAAGGTATCACAAACTTTTTCATTTTCCTCTATATTTTTTCCTGCAACTCTATCTCGGTTAAGCAAGTTCTCAAAATGTTCGGCCCATCTCGCTTTAGCTTTTTCCTTATCGCTAATTGCCACCCCATTCCTATCTTTAATTAAATAAAAAAAACAAGTTTTTTAAACTGAAAGTAAGGAGCGACATTAAAACTTAAAACGAACAGAAATTATTCTGTATATGAAAGAGACTGTCCCCTCCTAAACGCCTCGCTCTTTACGCTAAAGTTTTTTATTGTTTTAAAAAATAAAGTTGTGAGACAGAGTCAAACTTTAGCGTAAAGAGCGAGGCGTTGAGGAGGGGACAGTCTCTTTCATATACAGAATAATTTCTGTTCGTTTTAAGTTTTAATGTCGCTCCTTACTTTCAGTTTAAAAAACTTGTTTTTTTTATTTAATTTTTGAACGTTTTGAATAAATGCAGGTTTTGATCTTGGCTCACCGTACATGAATAATTAAAACAAAATTTTCATATTAATTTACTTTTATTTAGTTAAATGGCTTTCTCGAAACTTGTTTAATTTTATTTACGAACGTTTTTATTAGTAATAAATATACGTAACTTACGAATTAACTTACGTAACGAACTTCTATATTCATATATTTTTAATACGTTTATTAGGGGGTTCGCCCCCTAGTCAATACCTTGCTCTTTAAGCGAAAGTTCAAATTTTGTTCCAATTCTTTAGAAATGACCGCTTAATCACAAAGGCCGTTAATTAGAATAAATAGCTCTTATGAAAGTACTAAAAAATCTTTGGCTTAAAGAGCGAGGCATTGACTACGGGGTGAACCCAATTATATATGTAATATTTTCTGTTCGTTTAAAGTTTCGATGTTGCTGCTGTTGCAGTTGAAATACTTGTTTTTTTATATTAAATTTATGATCTTTTTTTAGATAATGCTGGGAAGTCCGGCGTCCCCTTCATAGCAATGTCCCTTCCCCCATGAAAACTTTCTTCATGGAAAGATCCTCCAACGTAACCCCTGACCAACCCACCCCCCCCCCCACTACCAGGAAAAATCTCCCCTGAAAACGTCTGTGTACTTCCAAATAACCAATACTATATGTTAACATTGGGTAAAGTTCATAACTTTCAGCCCTCCCCCCGGGAACTTCGGGGGATTATGTCATCCTAAAAGACATACTTATAATATTTTCGAACATGCTGAACAAAATGGCTATCTCAAAATTTTGATCAGGTGACTTTGGGAAAAAAATTAGCGTGGGAGGGGGCCTAGTTGCCCTCCATTTGTTTTGGTCACTTAAAAAGGGCACTAGAACTTTCAATTTCCATTCCAATGAGCCCTTCCACGATATCCTAGGACAACTGGTTCGATACGATCACCCCTGGGGAAAAAAAAAAAAAAAATAAACACGCACCCGTGATCTTTCTTCTGGCAAAAAATGCAAAATTCCACATTTTTGTAGATGGGAGCTTGAAACCTCCACAGTAGGGTTCTCTGATACGCGGAATATGATGGTGTGATTTTCATTAAGGTTCTATAACTTTTAGGGGGTCTTTCCCCCTTTTTTCGAAAATCAGCCAAATTTTCTCAGGCGCCTAACTTTTGATGGGTAGAATTAAACTTGATGAAACTTATATATTTGAAATCAGCATTAAAATGTGATTCTTTTGATGTATCTATTTGTATCAAAATACCGTTTTCTAGAGTTTCGGTTACCATTGAGCCGGGTCGCTCCTTACTTACAGTTCGTTACCACGAACTGTTTGAAACTGAGACATGTCCGGATTGACTACTACCTCTCAATTTGTTAACGTGCCAGTACAATATTTTACTATTATGCCGTCTAGCTGCATCTTCTAAATCCTCGGCAATTTTATCCATGGCCTCCACTTCACACCTCCTTAGTTCATATTTCAATGCTTTCTCCACTTTCTTTACATTTCTTTTGTTTTCATGCGATCTATCACTCAGATAATTCTTGTACAAGTCCTTTCTCCTTTCTATTAAACATGAAGCTTTTTCACTAATATTCTTAGCTGCAGTTCTAGCTTTCTTCCCTAATACACCTTCAGCAACTTCACAAATTATTTTTCTAAAATTATTCCAACCATCTTCCACATTATCAAATTTTAAACTCTGAAGTTTAGTATTCAACTGTTCCTGGAAAGTTTCTCTCAAATTCTCATCCTGGAGTCTACTAACATCATAACTTCCCGGGAGGTAATTACCCTTCCGATATTTCAGCTTTAAATTAACCCTTGACACTACTAGATGGTGATCTTTACTTTTAACATCAATAACAGCACTCCTATATACCCTAGTATCTTGTATTGATCCTGCCAGTCTTCGGTTTACTATGACATAATCAATAAGGTTTGCTGTCTTACCATCACGTGAATACCATGTTAGCTTATGAGCCATTTTATGACCAAACACCGTATTGGTTATAACTAGATTGTTATACCTACAAAATTGCAAAAGTCTGTATCCATTACTGTTTTCTTTTCCTACACCAAATTTACCTAAGCTGGGATACCATCTATCCTTATTTCTACCAACCTTGCCATTAAAATCTCCCAGTAATAACATCATATTTCTACCTGGGACCTTGTCTATTTGCTCCTGTAACTGTCAGTAAAATTCATCTGAGTCACTACTATCTCCATCAGTAGGTTCTACAGGGGCGTATACTACTATAACTGATACCCTGAACTTTCTAGTCATAAAATGAGCAATTAGTATTCTATTATTAATACCTTCCCAGCCTAAACAAGACTTAGCAGCTTCCTTCTTCATCATGAGCCCTACTCCCAGTCTATGTACCCCATCCTTCCTGCCTGAGTAAACAAATTCTATATCACCTACTTTCATGCTTCCTACCACTGGGATATGAGTTTCTGAAAGTCCTAATAAATCCAGTTCGAATCGTCTGAATTCGTCAGTCAAAATGTCGATACGATAGTCATTTTTTAATGTCGTAACATTCCAAGTTCCAATTTTCATGTTCTTTAAATCATTGAAATTATTTTCGCCTCAGGAAAAGCAATGATCCCAGATACCAGTGCAGGACGGGGATCACATATCTTCTCAAGTCTACACCGAAGTGCTTAAGCCGGCTTAGAACCGGACAGCAAGAAGTCCCTGGGACCTCCATGAATGGAGGCTTTGTGCAATCCTGGGCCCATCTTGGTCACAACATGGTTTTCAGCACTTGGCGATGCTCTTCTATCAACAAGAGTCGAAATCCTGCACAGACAATGTCAAGCCTATTACCTCCGACTCATTATATATTCATCCCTACAAATATTATGCTACTACAGGGAGGCAACCCGTAATAGATAAATTATCTAGGAAGAGGTTTTTCATCCCAAAGACGGCCATCAAAACATACCAATCCCAGAAGAATTTTCCATTAGTCAGAATCCCGTGCGAATGCTGTGTCGTTTACTAGGCTATAATTTCCTCGAGGGGCGCCACTCCTCAAGTGGGAATAGAGTTGACCGCAAGGTCCCCAGTCTTGCAGGTACCCCGAAAAGGTCGAGGCAGCCCTTTGCAGAGGCCGTTGTCCATAGATCTGGATCTTACGCCCTGCCAAAGTTGTCCTCCTATAGAGGATCCTCCCGCGATGGTGTTCTGCATCACCATGCAATTTAACCCATTACTGGGAGAAGGTTTGCAACTCATGGAACTTGTGGACGAACCAGTGGGCCCTTTTGAGTGTATATTTGAGGGGCCTTCTTCCTCCTCCGCCTGTATTTATGACCCTGGGCGAGGGTGCCCCAGATTCTATTATGGACCCCCAGGGACAAGGTCCCCCCTTGGTCCGTGCCTCCTATGGAGGTACCCTACATATCTGTAGAGCGTTCCCCTACCGCCACCTGGGGACACGCTAAATGGCCTGGGGGAGGCCAGATAAACGGATCACTTTTTTTGCAAAGGCCATAACTCAGTGACATATTTAGCCTACTACTTATAAATATGTGTAACTCACTGACTAGGCCTGTATAAGTTAAATACAGAAGTATATATCTCAGTGACATATTTACTGCTTATAAATATGTGTAACTCACTGACTAGGCCTATATAAGTTATATACAGAAATATATAACTCAGTGACATATTTAGCCTACTACTTATAAATATGTGTAACTCACTGACTAGGCCTGTATAAGTTAAATACAGAAATATATAACTCAGTGACCTATTTACTGCTTATAAATATGTGTAACTCACTGACTAGGCCTATATAAGTTATATACAGAAATATATAACTCAGTGACATATTTAGCCTACTACTTATAAATATACATAACTCACTGACTAGGCCTATATAAGTTATATACAGAAATATATAACTCAGTGACCTATTTACTACTTATAAATATGTGTAACTCACTGACTAGGCCTATATAAGTTATATACAGAAATATATAACTCAGTGACATATTTAGCCTACTACTTATAAATATGTGTAACTCACTGACTAGGCCTGTATAAGTTAAATACAGAAATATATAACTCAGTGACATATTTAGCCTACTTTTTCCCTTTTATTTATTCCTTCTTCCTTTTTTGGTAAATTCGTGCAATTTGAATGGGCCCCAAATATGTAAAATTTATAAGTTTGCAGTTACCTTTTAGTGGTTTTTGAATGAGAAAGTATGTGCAATTTTACAAAATGAGGAAAACACCACGAAAATTGTACGATGTCTACGAGAATTACAAAGCAAGATTCTTAATGTATGAGAACCTAAAAACGAAACTTTATGTTCTATACTTACAAGAAGGAAACAATACTTCGTTCTTGCGAAGGACTTTCACTTACGAGTACTTATTTTTTTGTGTTTTGTGTTTCTTTTTTTTTGCTTCGTTCTTGTTTTTTATTGTTTTTGTTTTATCGTTCTTGCTTCATTGAACAATGAATCGTTCTTAAGAAGGACCTTTACTGGTGCGTGCTGATTTGTTTTTGCGTTTTTTTTCTTCCTTCATTGAACAATACAAAGGCCCTTTGTTCCAAAGGATTATTTGTTTTTGAATTATTTTTGTTTTTTTTCTTGCTTGCTATTTTTGTCTTGTTTTGTGTTTTGTTTGTTTTTTCTTTTTTTTGCTTCATTGAACAATGCTTCGTTCTTGAGAAGGACATTCACTTATGCGTAATTGTTTGTTTTTGTGGTTTCTTTTCTTGCTTCGTTCTTGTTTTTTTTTCTTGTTTTGTGTTTTGTTTGTTTTTCTTTTTTTGCTTCGTTCTTTAGAAAGGTCTTCACTCTTGCTTGCTTATTTGTTTTTGTGGTTTCTTTTCTGGCTTCGTTCTTGTTTTTTTCTTGTTTTGTGTTTTGTCTGTTTTTCTTTTTTTGCTTCGTTCTTGAGAAGGACCTTCACTTATGCGCGCTTATTTGTTTTTGTATTTTCTTTTCTTTCTTCGTTCTTGTTTTTTTCTTGTTTTGTTTGTTTTTTGTTTTTGCTTCGTTGAACAATGCTTCGTTCTTGAGAAGAACCCTCACTTATGCGTGCTTATTTGTTTTTGTATTTTGTTTATTTCTGGCTCCTGAGACACTTGTATTTAGCCGAATGTCATAGATTATTAGAAAGTAGATTAATAAAACGTCAGTTTAAAGTTCTGTATCTTGTTTTATTTAGCTACAAAAAAATTTCGTGGGAAATATCTTCACTGTATTTTTGCATAATAACAGTAAGAGATATTTAACAGTGCACAAATAAGCGGAAATAGAAAAATCGTGATTTGATAATGCATAAAACGCTTTGTTATACAATTTTTTTAGTCACAGTCTCTATTTCTTGGTGAGGTCTTTGAATTGGTCCACACTACAATTTGGATTTTAATATCTCAAAAGCTCTCAGCTAAGTTCTTTGAGTTCTTTGAATTTCAAAGAAATATTTACCTTTATGCTGTAATACCAAGTAATTTTTTTAAGACTCGGCAGCTTTTTAAAGCTCTACTTCAAATGTTTCCATGTGAACAATTTAGTTTGAATTTTGTTCTTAAAACTCATATTTTTATATTCCAGCCTTCAGGTATGAACAACACTGACCTTTACACTGGAAGTCCAGCTTTGTCAAACTACCCTGGATTGAGTCATGTTATATATTTGGCGGTTGTGGTGGTCATACTCCATGTGATTGATAGAAAGGTAATCCACTAATTGACCAAATACTAGTATGCAAAGTAAATAAAAAGTTACTTAAAAGTTTTATGCTAAAATTAATGAGCAAGACGAGCTAACTGGGCAGCATTTGGAGCTGGGGCGTAGAAGGCTGGGCAATTTTATTGAAAAATAGGACCTACCCTCTATAGTTCGGAAATTTGCCATTTGTGCCTTGATAAACAAATTTAAAACTCCTGTCCCCCTTCTTTTTCTTGAGTTGGCATCCCCTGAATCTGAGATATAAAGGATTCTCTTGCCGACTTGCAGAGACAAAAATCAAATTTTAATAACAGACAACGAGTCAAAATCCATTTCAAGGGTTTTATTTGCACATCTTTTATTTATTAATCGCTTTTAACTTCCCAATAAAAATTGGAAATAATATTTTCTGCTGTGTACTAAAAGTTAAATTTTGTCGTCAAAAATTGAATTGCGGCGGCAACTCAACAAATCGTCCAAGAAATTAATTCACAAAGGATTTTGAGTAGAAATGTCACTTGAAGTATGAAAATGGGATTCAAGGTCATGTAAGTTGTCGTAGAGAGTAGTTTGAACTCATAGGTTGAAGACTGTGTTTGTTTTTATGTGTTGTGTGATTTGTATTCTGTGTTTTTGTTTAACAGCCCTCATTATTTGATAATGTAATAGTTACTTCAGTAAATATAATTTGGTTTACCTCTATTATGTATTGGTAAATCGATCGCATCACTCCTTAAGCGTAAATTACAAAGATAAGCCAAATAACCCAGCATTTCAAAGGGATAATTGGTTCTTCTATGTTTCTGTCTAAAATTTTAAGCCATTAGAAAGAACGAATTAATTTTGGGTCACAGTATTTTTTACAAGCAGTCTCTCTATTTCTCTGTGTGTGTTTATGTTGTCTCAAATTAAAATTTCTTATTTACTGTCACAACTGTCGAAAAAATTTGTATATTTTCTAAATTAAATAAAACAAATATCTTATGTCATCTAAAATACAAGGGTATAGACTGGGTGATTAGAGATGACCCTAAAGGTCCGGACGGGAGTCCATATATGGGCATAGCCTCCCTAGGGAGAACACGTGGTTAATAGGGTCAATGACCTCTTTTTCCAAGGTCGATTTATTTGTTGTTGTTTTGGGCAAGTGCACGCTCGAGGCGAATGTCAAGGTGTCCAAAAATAGGAAAAAGTTAGATCACGTGTTTCCTTCTCAGCCAATCAGCGAGTCGGTTACATATTAGCGGCGGTGGGAATATGAGGAAAGGATTTTTGCTATAGTTTTTATTAGTCTGTGAATAGAATTTAAAGGAGTAAGAACAGTTTTGACTTTACTCATTTGGATATATATTTGTGCTGATGATGACGAGTGGAATGTTTACCCTCTTAGAAGTTGATAGTGGAGTTGCTGGTAATAATACAAGAGCACCAAACATTGCGGTGGAAATCACGAGAGGATCACGACTTTGTCTGGAATGGGATGATGTATATGCAAGATATGTGATATCCTTGAGCAAATTTAAAATGGAGGATCAATTATGTTTCGCTGCAAAAGTTGATATAGCACATGTGAATAGACTTCAGTGTGCTTTAAGTGCACTGGTGAAACATATCGAAGACAATAAACTGTATCGCTAATTGTACATGCTTAGTATTATTGTTGTAATTATTCAATAAAATTGTTTCGAAATCGAAAATGTTCTCTTTCTTTTCTGTTTATGGGGCTAACGAATCAGGGTCAGTCTAGAGTCAGCAGTCAGAGTGAAAGGATTGAAAAATGAATAAATTTTAGGAAGAGAGAATTAGATCAAATCTAGTGTTTATGGAAAAAAATTTGATTTTGGATGATGATTTTCGCGAGTTATCTCTTCAAGGCAGGATATTCTCTCGTCAGGGAACACTTGACAATATAATGAGGAGCGATTCTCCCCCATTGGACTATTGTATGAAACTTTTAAAATGTGATTCAAATGCTTATAGTCAATTTATTGATATATTAATTGGAACAAAGCAGAATCATATCGTGAATATACTTTTGAAAAAATTGCCAATGGATTCAATGTAGATGGCTCCCCCGTCATTCGAAAGAGGTAACGTCACAGAGCTACTCCTCTCCCCATTTCCCCGCACTGAATTTATAGAGCGAGGACGTTCAGTTTCGTTTTAGCTGTGAGAGAGTCAAGTGACATTGGAAACCAAAAAAAAAAAAAGTTCTATACATGTCCATTGTGCATGTACACTCTTGGCAGTTGGACTCAATATGAGAATTGTACAATTATTGATGACTATAGTGAAAAGTGTAAATCATGTAATCCTTGTAAATTACATAGAGGCTATGCAGTACAAATTAAAGGATGTAATTCATGTCTTGAGGAGGTGTGTGACTCTCATCCTAGAGGACACCTGTGCTCCAATTGTCACTATGATAAATGTGATCAGTCTGAGAATACTTCCCCCGCTATTATTGGAAAGAATCCTAAACGTGATTTTAGTTTATTTCTACGAGATTGGTATTGTCGTGGATTTAAATTATTCTGGGAAGAGGAATCTGGTCTACGTTTCAACTGATGGGGTAACAAGACAATTTGGTTTCTACGTCATCGCTGTGACGACACTGCCTACTATGACTATAAACCAAGTGATTTTTATTTGGCAGTTACCGAATGTGATTCACCATTTGAAAACACTGTATGTGATATTGCTTCAAATAGACAGATTGAAACTCGTGAATTTCATAATATGAATGCAAATAGTATCATTGACTATACAAAGAGATATGACAAGAGTGAAGTTACATTGTAGTGTAGAAAATGTGACCCTGACTTTGCAGTCAATCAAGATCAATATACAGTGAATCCAAATAATTTACCGGCATTAGTGGTTCACGACAGTTGCCTATACATCGAAGAAGAAGAAGAAATCTAAAGTGAAGATTTAAAGACATTGTTGTATATATATATGCATTTTATTAATAAACAAATTCACAAACATTTTTTAAGCACTTTACTCTTAGGGCACTGAAATCAATACTGTATAGGTCTGAGAGGATATTTTCCACTAGAAAGTCGTTCAGACGAGGATTGTCACCATAAATGTGGAGAAACTGCTTGTAAGTATAACCGCGACATCGGAACACAAAATATAGTAGTGCATGGAAGCCCAACTTTTAGTCGTTAGATCCTGCACCCTCTTCCGATTTTGAATAATAGTTTTCCCACTGCTCTCAATATAGTTGCTGATGTGTGGTGTGTAAAATGTATAAGATAGACCAAGAGGATCAAAAAATTCAATCGTCTTCATTGTTTGAAATATGCACAGCCAATGACCCGTCAGCACAGTCGACGGACTGCTATTAACAATAATCAAGGTATTGTTGACACTTTGAATTTTTCCAAGAAAGTCCGAGGGTAGACAATAGGATTTGTACTGGGACATGTAGGGGTCCATATTAAATACATTGATTATTTGACTGGTGTTCATGGCGCCAAGTCTAGTAGAACACTGCCTTCGGGAGTGATTTCCCAATAGGTTTCATATTGATTTAGTGAGATTAGTGCAATACTCTCAGCCAATGGGTCGGCAAATGTACACTCTAAACGCACACTCCCCGTACGTACTATACTCATATCCTGTGTGCCAGAAAAATCCAGTACAATGATACCATGTGTTTTAGCAAACATTTCTTCGGTTATACCATTTTCAAATAGTTGTGAATCATGATCTAGGGTTTGCATGATCAACTCATACAATGTTCTATAGGATTTATCAAAAGATAGATTGTAGAGTGGGATACCGTTTACTTTGCACACAAGAGATGAAAGTCCAAACATCTCGAATTTATGTGGGCATTCAGTCCACGATCCTATTGCACTGGCGCTTTTTACAAATGCCAAAGCGAGTTTTGATGGAATTTCGCCATTGATAAAGGATGAATCGGTGAAGGTGCGTGAGCCCATAGCAATATGACGTTGATTGGTGATTGTATGGGGGACAAGAAGTTTAATGTTGTTGCCATTGGCTCTCAGTTTTTCCACTGTCAAAGCAACAGAACTCATGACCTGTTGTTTGCTTACATGAAGTATGGCCGAGGTGAGGGAGAGACTTACATCAGGATTGGCAGCAAGTTCTTTTCTCAATATGAAATTGGAGGGTGCAAGCGTCAGTTTTATATCCACTTTAACATTGGACGGCAGCCATTGGGGTATATTAAATATTTCATGATATATTTTTCCAACTAGATGTAATTCACTAGTTGTAGCATTTTTAAGTGCATCTGTACTATCAGTATTAGTCATATATTCATATCCATTGGAGGTGCCTCTCAATTCCTTGTATGACTTGGGTGTCATCAGCATGAATTGCATATAGCTTGTATAACTTGAGAAATTGTTGCTTGTGCTCACCAGCTTGCCATTGATGTAGACACTAATTTGACGAAATAAATTATGTAATATACAACTTTCATAGGATATTCCATCGGTCCGAATTGGCATTGTATTATCGGATTTCCGGACTTTCATTTGCAAATCTATAAATGTCAAAGACATGTCCATAAAGTAGTCTTCATTGGAATAAATTTGAAAGTGGATATTATCGGAGAGGGGTTGTTGTGGATAAAATTGTTCATAGTATCCATGCTTGACACTCACATCAACATTTTCAGCATTGAATAGATTCAATGAGGCGGTGATTGAAGGTTGAGAATCCTTATGCGGCAGGTAGGACATCTTAGGAGAAGAAATCTAGTTTTGATCTAACAATTTTCTTCCTGGGGCTTCTTCTTCTGTTTACACTACGTGTCGGCTTTTTCCTTCTTTTCTTTGACAAGAGGGATGATGTCTTTCGTTTCCGACCTGAGTGGAGACTGATGAGTGATGCATTGTTTCTTGACCTTTTTAAGCCTTTACCATTTTGTTTTAGTTGCTCACCAAGGGTTCGCGCACTGGACCTAAGAGTGTCTGAAGCACTTTTTTTAAAATCCTTACCAGAGCCCCAATCGTATAGTGTAGAGGATGCAAAATCTGTCGCAGCCGGTACAAGATATTTTCTAGCCAGTGGTAGTGAAGAGCGAAACAGCTTAGCAAACCAACTGCCAAGACCGTAGCCAGACATTGACGAGCGACCTTTGTAATAGTCCATTCCATTGCCCTGTTGTCTTTGGCCAAGAGTAGCAACATAGCAGTCAATATCAGGACAGGTGAATACCACTTTTTTATTAGACATCTTGTTGAACGATGGGACGAAAATGGCATGTAATCACAGCCAAACCTTTTGAAATTGCTATGGGATCACCCAATTCAGTTCTTAGTGTTAACTGACAGAGTTCCAAATAGGAAGTGTTTACGGGAATATACTGAAGATGCTTTATATTGTAGTGGTGAATATGTTCTTGATTGGTTTTTCGTTCAAGAACTCGTAGGAGGGGAACATTTGAATTACCAACTCGAGATGTTTCCACAAATGAAGGGTAGAGAAATATACAAGTGTCTGTGGAGAAGGCAGGCAGATAGTCAGCAAAAATGAAATTAGTTTTTCCGGCACTTTTACCATTGATTATATTGAGATTAAAGCCAAGAACATCCTTTAGGTTATCATTGAGAATAACCTTTTCATCGGCAATAGGTAAACTAATGTAGATCTTACCCTCCTCCTTTGAATAGTCGAAATGAAAAGCTCCTTTTTTACGAGCGGAAATTCTTTTATTAATAGAACGACATAAATCATTTATACAGGTGAGTTCCTCGTAGGGTAATTCAATATATGGATAATTCATCCAATTGATTTTTTGAATTTGTTCTTGATCACTTGAGGATGGTGGTGGTGGCCAATCATAGGGTCTAATTTTTATATCATATTTACGATCTTTTCTCAGGATGTCGTAGGTATTTTTGAGAATACAGTCGACAAGATCCACTTCATACTTTCCATTGTCTTCGAATTTGATGGTGGGGGAGAGTTTCGTCCAAAAATCACTTGTTCTATTCAAGTCATTGTAGAGAGGATCGGAAACATTGGACATGAAAGTCACATAGAAATCATTGGGCATTGTCAATGTCTTCAGCACTGACCCAAGAATCAAAATGTGAGTTGTATCCTAGCCAGCGAACAAGCAACTGTCTCTTGCCCCTACGAGTACAACTCTTTAATATCTTTTCAATTTGATAAATTTCACTAGTGTTTCTAACTTTTTGCAGTTCATATTCATAAAAACCACCGAGAATCTCATCATCTTTGGTATCTCGTAGTCGATATGTCGTGGGCTCGGTGTCCAGGATTTTGGACACTTTAAAAAGTTCGGTGCTCCATAAATAATTCCCCTTTTCAAAAATATTGGTGGTTCTATTAATTCGAACAGTATCACCAACATTGAATTTCTTCTTCACATTTTTTTTCTTTTTCACCATTGGAATATTGCTTTAGAAAAGCATCAAATGTATTTTCATTGTAGTGAACATCCCGAGGGCTTGAGTTGGACAGAGATCGATGAGGTCGATGGTTGTATATCTGCACGATTTTATCTAAATCATGAATAAAAGCCGGTGTATATATATATATATATATAATATATATATATAATATATATATATATATATATATATATATATATATATATATATATATATATATATATATATATATATAATATATATATATATATATATATATATATATATATATATATATATATATATATATATATATATATATATATATATATATATATATATATATATATATATATATATATATATATATATATATATATATATATATATATAGATATATATATATATATATATATATATATATATATATATATATATATATATATATATATATATATATATATATATATATATATACATATATATATATATATATATTTATATATATATACACCGGCTTTTATTCATGATTTAGATAAAATCATGCAGATATACAACCATCGACCTCATCGATCTCTGTCCAACTCAAGCCCTCGGGATGTTCACTACAATGAAAATACATTTGATGCTTTTCTAAAGCAATATTCCAATGGTGAAAAAGAAAAAAAAATGTGAAGAAGAAATTCAATGTTGGTGATACTGTTCGAATTAATAGAACCACCAATATTTTTGAAAAGGGGAATTATTTATGGAGCACCGAACTTTTTAAAGTGTCCAAAATCCTGGACACCGAGCCCACGACATATCGACTGCGAGATACCAAAGATGATGAGATTCTCGGTGGTTTTTATGAATATGAACTGCAAAAAGTTAGAAACACTAGCGAAATTTATCAAATTGAAAAGATATTAAAGAGTTGTACTCGTAGGGGCAAGAGACAGTTGCTTGTTCGCTGGCTAGGATACAACTCAGATTTTAATTCTTGGGTCAGTGCTGAAGACATTGACAATGCCCAATGATTTCTATGTGACTTTCATGTCCAATGTTTCCGATCCCCTCTACAATGACTTGAATAGAACAAGGGATTTTTGGACGAAACTCTCCCCCACCATCAAATTCGAAGACAATGGAAAGTATGAAGTGGCTCTTGTCGACTGTATTCTCAAAAATACCTACGACATTCTGAGAAAAGATCGTAAATATGATATAAAAATTAGACCCTATGATTGGCCGCCACCACCATCCTCAAGTGATCAAGAACAAATTCAAAAAATCAATTGGATGAATTATCCATATATTCAATTACCCTACGAGGAACTCACCTGTATGAATGATCTATGTCGTTCTATTAATAAAAGAATTTTCGCTCGTAAAAAAAGAGCTTTTCATTTCAACTATTCAAAGGAGGAGGGTAAGATCTACATTAGTTCAACTATTGCCGATGAAAAGTTTATTCTCAATGATAACCTAAAGGATGTTCTTGGCTTGAAGCTCAATATAATCAATGGTAAAAGTGCCGGAAACACTAATTTCATTTTTGCTGACTATCCGCCTGCCTTCTCCACAGACACTTGTATATTTCTCTACGCTTCATTTGTGGAAACATCTCGGGTTGGTAATTCAAATGTTCCCTCCTACGAGTTCTTGAACGAAAAACCAATCAAGAACATATTCACCACTACAATGTAAAGCATCTTCAGTATATTCCCATAAACACTTCCTATTTGGAACTCTGTCAGTTAACACTAAGAACTGAATTGGGTGATCCCATAGCAATTTAAAAAGGTTTGGCTGTGATTTTATGCCTTTTTCGTCCCATCGTTCAACAAGATGTCTAATAAAAAAGTGGTGTTCACCTGTCCTGATATTGACTGCTATGTTGCTACTCTTGGCCCAAGACAACAGGGCAATGGAATGGACTATTACAAAGGTCGCTCGTCAATGTCTGGCTACGGTCTTGGCAGTTGGTTTGCTAAGCTGTTTCGCTCTTCACTACCACTGGCTAGAAAATATCTTGTACCGGCTGCGACAGATTTTGCATCCTCTACACTATACGATTGGGGCTCTGGTAAGGATTTTAAAAAAAGTGCTTCGGACAATCTTAGGTCCAGTGCGCGAACCCTTGGTGAGCAACTAAAACAAAATGGTAAAGGCTTAAAAAGGTCAAGAAACAATGCATCACTCATCAGTCTCCACTCAGGTCGGAAACGAAAGACATCATCCCTCTTGTCAAAGAAAAGAAGGAAAAAGCCGACACGTAGTGTAAACAGAAGAAGAAACCCCAGGAAGAAAATTGTTAGATCGAAACTATATTTCTTCTCCTAAGATGTCCTACCTGCCGCATAAGGATTCTCAACCTTCAATCACCGCCTTATTGAATCTATTCAATGCTGAAAATGTTGATGTGAGTGTCAAGCATGGATACTATGAACAATTTTATCCACAACAACCCCTCTCCGATAATATCCACTTTCAAATTTATTCCAATGAAGACTACTTTATGGACATGTCTTCGACATTTATAGATTTGCAAATGAAAGTCCGGAAATCCGATAATACAATGCCAATTCGGACCGATGGAATATCCTATGAAAATTGTATATTACATAATTTATTTCGTCAAATTAGTCTCACATCAATGGCACGCTGGTGAGCACAAGCAACAATCTCTCAAATTATACAAGCTATATGCAATTCATGCTGATGGCACCCAAGTCATACAAGGAATTGAGAGGCACCTCCAATGGATATGAATATATGACTAATACTGATAGTACAGATGCACTTAAAAATGCTACAACTAGTGAATTACATCTAGTTGGAAAAATATATCATGAAATATTTAATATACCCCAATGGCTGCCGCCCAATGTTAAAGTGGATATAAAACTGACGCTTGCACCCTCCAATTTCATATTGAGAAAAGAACTTGCTGCCAATCCTGATGTAAGTCTCTCCATCACCTCGGCCATACTTCATGTACGCAAACAACAGGTCATGAGTTCTGTTGCTTTGGCAGTGGAAAAACTGAGAGCCAATGGCAACAACATTAAACTTCTTGTCCCCCATACAATCACCAATCAACGTCATATTGCTATGGGCTCACGCACCTTCACCGATTCATCCTTTATCAATGGCGAAATTCCATCAAAACTCGCTTTGGCATTTGTAAAAAGCGCCAGTGCAATAGGAACGTGGACTGAATGCCCACATAAATTCGAGATATTTGGACTTTCATCTCTTGTGTGCAAAGTAAACGGTATCCCACCCTACAATCTATCTTTTGATAAATCCTATAGAACATTGTATGAGTTGACCATGCAAACCCTAGATCATGATTCACAACTATTTGAAAATGGTATAACCGAAGAAATGTTTGCTAAAACACATGGTATCATTGTACTGGATTTTTCTGGCACACAGGATATGAGTATAGCACGTACGGGGAGTGTGCGTTTAGAGTGTACATTTGCCGACCCATTGGCTGAGAGTATTGCACTAATCTCACTAAATCAATATGAAACCTATTGGGAAATCACTCCCGAAGGCAGTGTTCTACTAGACTTGGCGCCATGAACACCAGTCAAATAATAAATGTATTTAAGATGGAACCCTACATGTCCCAGTACAAATCCTATTGTCTACCCTCGGACTTTCTTGGAAAAAATTCAAAGTGTCAGCAATACCTTGATTATTGTTAATAGCAGTCCGTCGACTGTGCTGACGGGTCATGGCTGTGCATCTTTCAAACAATGAAGACGATTGAATTTTTTGATCCTCTTGGTCTACTCTATACATTTTACACACCACACATCAGCAAATATATTGAGAGCAGTGGGAAAACTATTATTCAAAATCGGAAGAGGGTGCAGGATCTAACGACTAAAAGCTGTGGCTTCCATGCACTACTATATTTTGTGTTCCGATGTCGCGGTTATACTTACAAGCAGTCTCTCCACATTTAAGGTGACAATCCTCGTCTGAACGACTTTCTAGTGGAAAATATCCTCTCAGACCTATACAGTCTTGAGTTCAGTGCCCTAAGAGTAAAGTGCTTAAAAATATTTGTAAACTTGTTTATTAATAAAATGCATATATATATACAACAATGTCTTTAAATCTTCACTTTAGATTTCTTCTTCTTCTTCGATGTATAGGCAACTGTCGTGAACCACTAATGCCGGTAAATCATTTGGATTCAGTGTATATTGATCTTGATTGACTGCAAAGTCAGGGTCAAATTTTCTACAGTACAATGTAACTTCACTCTTGTCATATCTCTTTGTATAGTCAATGATATTTGTATAGTCAATGATACTATTTGCATTCATATTATGAAATTCACGAGTTTCAATCTGTCTATTTGAAGCAATATCACGTACAGTGTTTTCAAATGGTGAATCACATTCGGTAACTGCCAAATAAAAATCATTTGGTTTATAGTCATAGTAGGCAGTGTCGTCACAGCGATGACGTAGAAACCAAATTGTCTTGTTACCCCAACAGTTGAAACGTAGACCAGATTCCTCTTCCCAGAATAATTTAAATCCACGACGATACCAATCTCGTAGAAATAAACTAAAATCACGTTTAGGATTCTTTCCAATCATAGCGGGGTAAGTATTCTCCCACTGATCACATTTATCATAGTGACAATTGGAGCACAGGTGTCCTCTAGGATGAGAGTCACACACCTCCTCAAGACATGAATTACATCCTTTAATTTGTACTGCATAGCCTCTATGTAATTTACAAGGATTACATAATTGACACTTTTCACTATAGTCATCAATAATTGTACAATTCTCACATTGAGTCCAACTGCCAAGAGTGTACATGCACAATGGACATGTATAGAACATTTTTTTTTTGGTTTCCAATGTCACTTGACTCTCTCACAGCTAAAACGAAACTGAACGTCCTCGCTCCATAAATTCAGTGTGGGGAAATGGAGAGAGGAGTAGCTTTGTGACGTTACCTCTTTCGAATGACGGGGGAGCCATCTACATTGAATCCATTGGTAATTTTTTCAAAAGTATATTCACGATATGATTCTGCTTTGTTCCAATTAATATATCATTAAATTGACTATAAGCATTTGAGTCACATTTTAAAAGTTTCATACAATAGTCCAATGGGGGAGAATCACTCCTCATTATATTGTCAAGTGTTCCCTGATGAGAGAATATCCTGCGTTGAAGAGATAACTCGAGAAAATCATCATCCAAAATCAAATTTTTTTCCATAAACACTAGATTTGATCTAATTCTCTCTTTCTCAAATTTATTCATTTTTCAATCCTTTCACTCTGACTGCTGACTCTAGACTGACCCTGATTCGTTAGCCCCATAACCAGAAAAGACAGAGAACATTTTCGATTTCGAAACAATTTTATTGAATAATTACAACAATAATACTAAGCATGTACAATTAGCGATACAGTTTATTGTCTTCGATATGTTTCACCAATGAACTTAAAGCACATTGAAGTCTATTCACATGTGCTATATCAACTTTTGCAGTGAAACATAATTGATCCTCCATTTTAAATTTGCTCAAGGATATCACATATCTTGCATATACATCATCCCATTCCAGACAAAGTCGTGATTCTCTCGTAATTTCCACCGCAATGTTTGGTGCTCTTGTATTATTACCAGCAACTCCACTATCAACTTCTAAGAGGGTAAACATTCCACTCGTCATCATCAGCACAAATATATATCCAAATGAGTATAGTCAAAACTGTTCTTACTCCTTTAAATTCTCTTCACAGACTAATAAAAACTATAGCAAAAATCCTTTCCTCATATTCCCTCCACCCCTAATATGTAACCGACTCGCTGATTGGCTGAGAAGGAAACACGTGATCTAACTGTTTCCTATTTCTGGACACCTTGACATTCGCCTCGAGCGTGCACTTGCCCAAAACAACAACAAATAAATCGACCTTGGAAAAAGAGGTCATTGACCCCATTAACCACGTGTTCTCCCTAGGGAGGCTATGCCCATATATGGACTCCCGTCCAGACCTTTAGGGTCATCTCTACTTGGGTGAGCTTTATTAATATTGCATATGGTTGTGGCCCTTTGTGGTTGGCTACATGACCCTACGGTGGTTCAAACTGTCTCAAAATTGAGTTGCTAGCTCATAAGTACTTCTAGGCATATTTGACTGAAGATTATCCAGAGTGGGTTCGGATTTTATGCCTGTACCACATCAAAGTCATATCTATCGATAAAGAAAGCCAAATATCATGAATGACAAGGCAATTTTCTTGATTTTAGAGTCACACTTGTATTTAAAAACAAAAAATTAGAATTGTAAGATATTAGTTTAAGGAGTTTGTACCAACAATAATTTCTGTCCAACTGTTCTCTACTAATACTAAGTCTTCTTAGTTTTTCTCAGATTCCTCTCCCAGATAGAAAAACCGTTGTTCTAAGTTTTCATCGTTTCTAGTTTTAAAAATTATGCCTTAAACCTTGACTCTTATTGGTCAGTCAAAAAATTTATGTTTGAAAGTTGAACAATATTCAACTCAAGAAATTACGAACGGCGAACGTAATTGGCGCTGTAGGCGTGCGTAATTTTGATTTTATCGACAAGTGTGACTATAATGTGAAACGGGCATTAGACTTTTGCTGACAATAGTTGAAAAACAATCAAATTCAAGCGTTTTACCTTCCGTAGTCACAGGTAATCTGATCGTTTATACGAGTGACACCAATTCATAGAAATTAGGGTAGGGATGTGTTTTTCAAAATTTAGGATGGTGGGACTGTTATTTAAAGTTTTTTGTCAATGAAAATTAAAAAACAATTAATTTTCAATGAAAATACCAAAAGGTATAACAATCAATAAAAATACCGAAAAGATATTTTCAAAATCTAGGTGAGGGGGTAAGTGCCCCTCGACCCCTTGGGAGAAGACAGAAGGAATTGAACACGATTAATGTCCAAAATTAACATCCATCCCTTGACGTATGTATTTAATCAAAGTGACTACCTAATTTACCTAGACAATTCCTAAATGATGAATTTACTAATTAGTTTGGCTCTTGAGCTAATTGGAAATTGAAGATCAATTCAAAAAAATAATAAATTAATAAATAGCTATGGATGGCTTTTGTGTTTCACAGTTTGGTATAACATTTCTATCCTCGCTTTGAAGTTTGAAATATTATTTAAATATTTTCCACGTGTGAAGGCCCTGTATATAAATTCACATTTGAAGGTTCCATATATAAATTTACTAACGCAAACAATATGATATTACAAATTGCAAGTTAGAATTCTGGTTCCTTAAAAATGTTCAATTTTGCAGCATAACAAATATTCACTAGTAACACTTGGAACGAAACAAGTCAAATCTCAAGTCAAACCAATTTCAGGTTCAGAATATACATCTGTATAGAGGCGTAATTTGTCAACTCTTCTGGGCCTGCACGGGATATTCGTGATAAAAAACTGGAAAACAAATAGAAAATAATAAATTAATACAAAATAACTAGAAAATTCAAATCAGTTAATTCGCGCATTTGTTTTATGTTTTATTATTCTGAAACTTTTAATGGGCAATATACAGATATGCATTTTCATTATGAGTCAATATATATTAGTGACCATCACCGTGTCCTGTCCGTTTTCGTCCCCCAGCAACCCCAATTCCCCTGCGTCAATAAATAACTTAAACATTCGCGAGAGCTGTTGCAATTAGAATGTTCAATGATTCAGTCATTATTTCCTTGGAGATTCCATGACTCACCCTCATGGCATCTGCCTCATGGGCAGATGCCATAAATAATGTAAAATACCCATTTTTCACTGTTAAGTATTAGCATAAAGAGAAGGTATATTGTGCCTTGTTTGAACTGAAATTATAAAATTATTTTCATTCTAGGATTCTGGAAATCCTCTTTGAATATCCTAACCAAGGTGGAAACTGAAAGAAGCTATTTTTTATTTATTTTTTTATGTTACCCCAGGACTTCGATTGACTGTGCAATTTAGGTAAGGCAATAGTTTTACCAAAAGGGTATAAACAGTTGAAAATATTTTAGTATTTCATTGAACGGTAAGATATGTGATCTTATTCTTCTAGAGCTCCCGGTAGTAAGGTTGAAATGTCCCTGCCTCCCCCCAGAAAACATTAATAAAATATTAAATTAGAAGAATTGTATTAAAATCAGCAAATGAGAAATATTTCCAATCAAATATTCGAAAAAAAAGGCTCCTGAAAGTACTTGCACCCCCCCCCATCACTCTTTGGGAAATTTTTCATACGGTACTCATGCCACCACAAGCCGGCTTACTGCTTGCTTAATGTATCATCAAAATTGTCTCGGGCCAACAAATTGGTAAGCAAAATGATGTTGTTACAATAACACGCTTAAAGAATTTCTTAAATTTTATTGATAATTAATGTGTTTCTTTTATAGGAAGAATTTGTTCATAGACTGGATTATGTACTGAAAAAACAACTTAAAAAAGAGCAAATAATGGCAAATCAAACTCGACTGGTAAACAAAATTCTACTTCAAAATATTCTTCCTGAACATGTAGGTAAGTAACATGATTTAATATGAATAATATAAGAATAGATAAATTGCGTTTGCAAAGATTTCATTTTATAGCTAAATCATAGTGATTTGATGGTCGAAGTTAAAAATTTTTTTCTTTAATTATGCATATCAAATTCGGATTATTAAAAGTAAAACTTGACTCTTCAAGAAGATTATAATTCAAAAAAATTTTCTTGAAAATCTTGGTGAGTATGATAAATCAATCAATCAATCAACAAATATATCAATTTATTTAATGAAAACATAAAAACATTACAAAGCTTTTGACCCCCACAAAGGCTCTTTGGCCTCTGACAGCGGGAGACTAAACATACATCAAACAATAGTACTAAAATCAACCAGAAGGACAAAAAGAAAAATGATAATAATTAAAAAAAAAGAAAAAATACTATGCCAAAAAATAATAATAATAATAATAATAATTTATTTTTAACCCGCTAAGGTAACAAAAGCGGAGTATAAATAAAAGAAAAGAAAAAATACATACAAATCGACTAAATACACAGTAAAGACACTAAATCACATACAAAGTAAGACACAAAATACAAAAAAGTAAACACAAAAAAGTAAAACACAAAAAAGTAAGACACAAAATACATACAAATCGACTAAATACACAGTAAAGACACTAAATCAATGAAGGAGGCGTACAAACCCATGATGAGCTGGGAGAGCCTTCACTGTCTGGGGGAGTTTGTCAGCAAGCTCAACTAGCTTTTCAGTTATATCTGGAAGCCCAAAAACTGAGACAAGGTTACGGTTCCGGTACCACGGAGGCAAATACAGTAGAAAACGCGAGAACCGAAAATAATAAGAACGTAATGACCGGGTATTTTTTCGCCCAAGAATGGGATAAACACCAGAAAGGAACAAAATTGAATGATCAGTAAAAACAGAATACAATTTAGCAAGGGTCTTCCTACTGTATTTCCCCCGATTGGCAACAATTTTGGAGTAAGAAACTTGGATCTTTTTCTTACAATTCGCCACGGCTTGTTCTCGGAGAGATTTAAGATTTTTAGCAATGTTTATACCCAACCACCGAAAAGAAGAGACACATGGGACAGAAAAAGAAGCGCAATCTAAAGGCGAGTTACCATTACTATTAAACGAAAGATATTCACATTTAGAGAAATTCAGTGATAGACCAATCTTACTAAGGTTTGTTGCAACTGTAGATACGGAAACAGAAAGACCTTTTCTAGTCCTACTAATTAGAAGTATATCATCAGCATACGCTATGTAAGAAAGATTAATCGCCTGAAAAATACAAGTGGTTGGGATAGAAGATAAAACAGAAGAAATGCAAAGTTTAAAGATAGAAGGGGAAAGGACAGCACCTTGTCTGACACCACACCGAACCGGAATTTTAGAATCGGAAATAACCCCTTCAGCTTTTATTCGTAGAAAAGAATTGGCATACCAATAACGAAGGAGAGAAACCAGAGAAAGATTAATGCCGTGACTAAAAAGGGAAAACAGAGCTTGTGAGTGGACGACGCTGTCAAAAGCCTTGGAAAGGTCCAAGGCGCAAAGATGGAGTTCATATCCCTTTTTAGTCGCATCGATAAGAAGATTAATTAGAACTCGATGGGCTTGCTGGCACCCTACCCCAGACGAAAATCCAAGCTGATTTTCGCCAAAATGTGCACTCGATATGGACGGAAGAAGAACATATTCAAAAACTTTACTGAGATTGCATGACACAGTTATTGGCCGATACGACGAGCAATCGCTAGGAGGTTTCCCTCTTTTAAGAATTGATGTTACAGACCCACATAGGAAGCTATCCGGTACCGCAGACGCACACAAGCACATTTGGAAAAGCAACTGCAGGTGTTGAAAAAGAAGTGGGCAATCAACTTTTAAATGGTTGGCAGAAATGCCATCGCAATCGAGGGAATTTGATTTCAACCTTTTTACTGCCTGCTGAACCACAGAGAGCTCGACAGACAAAATCTGAGTTTGGCTCAGCGATACGGGAAGTGCGGCAGTGAGAAGTTTCGAAAAAACCGAATGGACATGATAATTCACTGAACTAAAAACTTTACTGTAATAACTATGCCATGCACCGGCACTAATCGGGCTTGTAGCAAAAGAATCATCAAGTTTTTCAGAATTAATTACCTTTTGCCAATCAGATTTACTTAACGGGAAATTCGATATTTTTGATTTAGTCGAGCGCAGGTATTTTTTATATTCTAATTTTGTCTTTTGCTTTATTTGATGAATAACCCCTTCAGACGGACGACCACAAGAAACCCAAATCCGCAACCAAAACTTTGCTTTATTTTTAATCGATTTCAATTCAGGATCCCACGACCACTCCGGTTTACGCGTGTTTCGCCTGACTCGCTCCCGTGGTACAGCGGTCAATTCAGCTGTTTTAAGGCAAGATACTAATTTTAGATAATAATCATTTAGAGTATTTTTATCATTTGAAGACTTACAACTAAGCTGTAGAAGGTGGAAAGGAACTTGAATTGTAGCAAGTAGCATAGCTAGCGTAGAAATATACAGCGATAAATTTATCTTATTCCAATTTCGACGGAAAACCCATCTTCGTCCTGCTTGTAAAGCATTACGATTAGTACAAATCGGTATTTGAAAAACAAACGAAATCGGTAGGTGATCTAAATCGCAATGATCTTCATGAACAGTTACAGTAGAAACGGGTAGGCCCGGAGAACAAACAACATGATCAATATTACTTTGACTACCGGAATGATGAAGATAAGAATATATACAAGTTTTTTCAACCAGCTTAAACTGCGGCAGCGAATCAAATATCAAATCCGAGCGAATATTCGATGACAGCAGGTCAGCGTTAAAGTCTCCAGCGATCAAAAAACGATAACCTTGATTTGAGACGGATTCCAAAAGTTTCTGTAATACACTGCAAGTCTTAGCGAATCTGTTAAGAGACTGAACCGATTTTCTGTCACAAGGCAAGTAAACATTTACGATCACTAAATCGTTAATCCGCACAGCCAAAATGTTAGGATCACTGTGAAAAAGCACAGGCGAGTAGCAAGCAACACTATTTCGGTTCAGTATACATGCAAGCCCACCCGACGGCCGTCCGAAAGTAGTTCGTGCCGCCGATACGAAAACGACGTGATTAGCACTACGTTTTAGCAGGTTTGTATTAGCCGACGATAATAAGTGTTCTTGCAAACAGACAATGTCATAGTTACATGCAAGTTCGTCAATAACATGCTCTTTTCTTCTGGTACCATTTATGTTGTACGAGACAGCTGAAAGGGACTGCATCATTTTCGGGCACTACTCGAAACGCGAGACTTGAGCACTGGACATTTCAAACTAAAGGATGTATGATCACCGTTGCAGTTCGCACATTTTGGGCTATTTTGGCAAGGCGTTTCCTTAGTGGCAGTATGATTACCGGCACAACGAGCACATTTATCAACAGGACTGGTGCAATCCTTCATCATGTGATCTGGGGATCGGCATTTGAAGCAGCAACGGGGTACACTGATGAAATCGTACACACGGAATATTTCGTAACCTATTTTCAGGCCGTTCTTGATGGCATTGCCTTTTGCGAATGTATCCGAAAACTCTAGCTTAATTGTTTGTGAAGAGCCGAAACGAGTGGCTTCAGTCACACCAGGGTACGAATTTAGTCCAGCAATGTCAAAATCCTCAGGGATACCTCTAGCAATCCCAAGGTGACGCTTAAGCACAGTTTTAGTGGTAGCACCCGATGCGGCTGCACTAATCGAATTGCAGAAATCCGAAATAACAGATTTCTCAATGTTGACATACAACTTGTCACCTCGTGGGCGGACACTGGAAACTGACTCGTGACCTGACAATTGGTCTAAGAATTCCTTTCGACTTTTTGGGTTGCAAACTGTTTGCGGAAGGTTTGAAACAATCACTGTAGCATGGCTACTCGATAGTGAAGAAGCAGCATCCCCAGGCTGGGGTAGCGGTGGAAAATTGGCTGAATAAGACTCGAACTGATTGGATATAGTTTTTAGATGCAAGTTCAGTTCATTGACTTTCGAGAGCAAAGCCGAGTAAGCCGAAGCCGGGATAACTGGCACTTCCGAAGGGCTTCGAATGACGAAAGTCGGAATTGTAAAACAATCTGAATCACCTTTTCTCAGCATTTCCAAGATATCACCAAGGTGACTAGATGGAGCCTTCGTTCCGGTTCGCTTCTGAAATGGCGCATCAGGATCCAGCTTCAAGCCCAGCCATTTCTTTGCGATCACAATCACTTCGCAATCAAAAAACTCCGCTCCAAATCTTTTGATAGTCTCATCATCTATTCCCTCTTCCTTGTTTCGCTGAACGAAATTCAACACGGGCGAATAATGCAAATTCTCACTCTGTTCAAACATCATGACGTAACAAGCTCTATGCACAGCAGCATGGGATGTTGCGCGCACGACTGACGAATTCTGCTTTTTTTGCACAGACAAACGCCTCTAAGACTTCAAATGCCTCCGTCCACACAATACTAGGAACAAGGGAAGTGTCGGGACCCGCTCACCAATTCCCCGCAATTTAAGGGTAACTAAATACCGGCAGGTACATACGGCGCTTGCGGCAGGAACCCTCCCCTCTTCTGCTTGTTGTCTAGTATATGTTATCAATCAATATTCTGTTCCGGAAACTACTTTAGAATTTTGGCTTATATTCAGTCAGTACAGTAGGTGGCAACACTGCTCTAAAAAATTCGGGCGCACTCTCTAGGCATAGGAGGTGGTCAGTTACAAGGGCAGATCCAGGATTTTTTTTAGGGGGGGGTGTAAAATTGGTTGATCCTATAAACTTGCGTTAGGAGCAAGTTTAATTAACGCAAACTTTTGTTAGTTAAGTAAATTACATTACTTTAGACTACGTTAGGAGGCGCCACCCTTGCCCCCTGGATTCACCGCTGGTCAGTTAGCTATTCTTTAAAATGTTCATAAGAATGACATAGCCAAATTTTAATTGGTTGGAAATTCCATATTGAGGCACAACATTAAGCTGGATTAAAATCTCATCTTATGGTTTTAGTTTTAGGAATGAAAATATACAAGTAATTTCTGAGAGAAAAAGAAACATAATCCTTTAGTAGTTAACAATATAAGAGATATAATTGTTTGAAGAAGCTAGGTAAGAGTCCATGAAAATACTTGAAACAAGAAACAAGAGGAAAGAAAGATGAATATGGATTGACTATCCAATAAATTAATGCTGAGCTGGCCTGTCACCGCAGATACTAATTTAGTTGCTTTGTTTTGTATTTTGAAAACAGAAAGGGGAAGAGAAGAGAATGTTGACAGCCATACTTTTGGACAGTAGTAGATATAAGGTTGAATGAGAGAGTGAAAGAGGATCTTTATTATTGAACCCGGGAAGCAATGACGAAGCTTCCGAAGATTTTTTTGGTTTCTGGAGACCTTAAGTTTGAGTTTCAGTGAGTAAGTTTGCACAGTGATGTTTAAAAGAAAGATGTTTGTCCAATAAAATACCCAGGAATCGAACATGTCTGTCAGGGGGACGCGTTATATCACCATGAGTGGTCAGTGGCGGATCCAAGCGGGCGAGGGGGGTGCGCGTTGTCTAAAGTAGTGTAATTTACTTAATTAACGCAAGTTTGCGTAAATTAAACTTGCTCTTAACGCAAGTTTATCGGATAAACCTATTTTGCGCCCCCCCCCCCTAAAAAAGGTCCTGGATCCACCCTTGTGAGTGGTAGAAATAGTTTGAACCAAAGGAAAAGAAGTACCTGATATGGAAAAAATACGTAGACTAGATTTAGATAGATTTAGGACAAGACAATTCGTATCAAACCAAGCAAAGAATTTCTGAGCACCTAAGAGTACTATCATCTGCAAATGCGAATAGCTCTGGGCCTTTAGCTGCCTCACTAGGTGGGCAATTTTATGACACCATTTTTATGACACCATTTTTATAAAACCAATTTTTTGACAAATACTGTCTTTTGTACTTAACATTGAAAACAAACATTAAAATTATAGTAACATTTGAACTGATGAATTTTCAGCAATTAATATTATTATACATCAAGTATTCAGTTTAATTTATTAGCTCTTTTGAGAGTTGTTAAAGACGAATATAGTTTCCCTACAAACAAGTGTTTGGATACTGCCTCCTTTCCTAACTGTAAATAACAACCAAAAGCCTTCTGCGTCATTGGCGCTTAACTGAAAACAGATTACTTTACAAGTATTTTCTTTTCCAGTTCTTACAGTATTGAAAATAAAAATACAATTACAGTGAAATAAATTCTTGAACTGATGGATCTTTCAACAATTAATATCATTATACATCTAATATTCAATTTTATGGTGTTTATACTTTCCAAGACTGTTCAAGACGCATATAGTTTTCAGTAAAGTGCCAATGACGCAGTAGGTGTTAGACTTTTACAGTGAGAGAAGGAGGTCATACCCAAACTCTTTTCTGTGGTGATTTTTGTTCGTTTCAAGCTTGATTTGCATCTTCAATTTAAGTTTCACTCGTTTTAAGATTTATTTATTAATTTACATTAATATCTATTGTATGTTTGTTTGCATTGATTGTTTATTTAATTTCTGTTCATTTTTAGTTTCATTTATGCTTCAATAGGAAAATATTTTTTTTTGTTTTAAGCTTGATATTCATATTCAATCTAAGCATTACTCGCTTTAAAATCTATTTATTCATTTATATTATTACTTGTTGTATGTTTTTGCTATGATTTTTTATTTAATTTCTGTTCGTTTTTGGTTTCATTTATTCTTTAATAGTAGTTTCTGGTCGTTTTGAGTTTGAATTTTTAAAGGTATTTGTATCTGCTGAGCTTAAGTTTAAAATGGCTTTCACTTTTCTCTAAGAAGCTTATTTTTCGGAAAGTTTTTTTAATTAATTTTTGTTCATTTTTGATTGCAAAAAATTTCAAGTTTTTAAAAATTCCTTATTTCAAAATCAAACCTAAAAAAAATAAATCAATACTCATCAAAGTAACAAAACTGATATCAAAGTAAAATTAACTTTTATCAAAGATTAAAAATTCCTTATTTCAAAATAAACTTTCAAAAAAATCAAATATTCATCAAAGTATCAAAACTGATATCAAAGTAACAATATCAAAGTGAAAAAATGGATTTGTGTCAACCTCGGAGTTTTTACTATCTGATGTTTGAACTATTTTTAACAAAATTGCTATCTCAAAATATTTATCGGATGGGTTTGGGGAAAAAGGGCATGGGAGGACTAGATTAAGCTTCGGTCTCTTTTGACTCTTTAAAAGTGAACTCGAACTTTCTATTTTCAATCAAATGAGCCCTCTCTGAAGTTTATACGAGTATCACTTCTATAAGAACCATATATATCCCCAGAGTATAACTTACAACGCCTATCCGTGGGCCCTGGGGGGTTGTGTCGACCCTGGAGTTTTAATATCTGATGGTTGAACTATTTTTAACAAAACGGTCACCTGAAATTTTTATCGGATGGGTTTATCCATCCGATACACCAAAAGGCGTGGAGGGCGCGAGGGGCTAGTTGCCCTCCGATCTTTTTTCACTCTGAGAAAATGAACTACAACTTTTAATTTCCATTCAAATGAACCCTCTCTGAAGTTTATACGAGCATACCTTCCATAAGAACCATATATGCCCCCTGAGCAATACTTACAACGTCTGCCCCGGCCCTGAGGGGGGGGGGTATCGACACAGGAGTTTTTTCTTATCTGATCTTTGAACTATTTTTAACGAAATTACCATACGCAGAGGAGTTTTTGTTATATGATCTTTGAACTATTTTTAACAAAATTGCTACCTCAAATTTTTTGTCAGATGTATTTGGGGAAAAGGGGCTTGGGGGGGTAGTTGCCCTCTGATCACTTTTGACTCTTAAAAAGGGCACTAGGACTCCAGATTTCCAATCAAATGAGCACCGTTTGAAGTTTATACGACGATCCCTTCTATATGAAGTGCCTATGTGAAAAAAATAAATGGAGTGTGGGGGGGAGGCTAGCTGCCCTCCAATCACTTTTGACTCTTAAAAAGTAAGTTACAACTATCAATTTCCAATCAAATGAGCCCTCTAGAAATTTTATACGAGCATACCTTCAATAACAACCATATATGTCCCCAGGGCATAACTTACAACGCCTACCCCCGGGCCCTGGGGGGCTGTGTTGACACCGGATTTTTTTGTTATCAGAACTTTGAACTATTTTTAACAAAATATCTAGCTCAAAATTTGTATCTGATGCATTTAGGGCGTGGAGGAGGGGGGGGGCTAGTTGCCCTCCGATCTCTTTTGTCTCTTGAAAAGTGAACAAGAACTTTCAATTTCAAATCAAATGAGCCCTCTCCGAAGTTTATACGAGCATCCCTTCCACAAGAACTATATATGCCCCTAGAGCATTACTCATAACGCCTGTCTCTGGGCCCTGGCGGGTTCAGTCAACACAGGAATTTTTCTTATCTGACCTTTGAACTGTTTTAATGAAATGGCTATTATAAAAATTTTACCGGATAGGCTTGGGGAATAAAGGGTGAGGGAGGGGGGGCGGCTAGTTGCCCTCGGATATCTTTCGACTCTTCAAAATTGAACTGGAACTTTCAATTTCCAATCAAATGATCCCCCTCTGAAGTTTATACGAGCATCCTTTTCATAAGAACCATATACGCCCCCAGGACAACACTTACAACGCCTATCCCCAGGGCTCTGGGGGCGTTTTTGTTATCTAATTTTTGAACAATATCAAAAACACTGGCTATCTCAAAATTTGTAACGGACGGGTTTGGGGAAAAAAGAGCGTGGGGGGGCTAGTTTAACTCTCTTGACTCTTAAAAATTGAACTAGAACTTTCAATTTCCAATCAAATGATATTGAAAAGGGCACTAGAACTCTGGATTTCCAATCGAATGAGCCCCCTTTGAAGTTTCTACGACGACCCCTTCCATATGAAGTGCCTCTGGGTAAAAAAATAATTATGATAAATAAATAATAAAACATTGGAGCTGTATGGCCTTTACTATAGGCAACGCTACAGTGTTGCCTCTGATAAGCTTCAAACTACTGATAGCTGTTTCTCCGTATATATTCCATCTTGGAGAGTAGGGTAGTATGTGATATGCTGTCAAACGCTTTTCTGACATCAAGGAAAATTGCAGCTACAATTCTACCCTCGTCAAGTGTCTTGAGAATGAACTTCAGAAAGGCCAGTTTTTACTACTGATGTTTTACTACATCAGTTTTACTACTGATGACGGTCACTGTATATGTGACCGAAATATCTGGTATTTTTTTGTGAAATCTATTATACACTGTCTATTAAAAAGGATTTTATCCCTATTTTGGACTTTTATTTTAGCTTGTTCTGGTGAGTGTTTAGGTTGAAAACCAAACTGATTGTTGTAAAAAAAAACTGTTTTTTTTTTTTTTTATCAAGAAACGACAGAAGTCTAGAACACATACATTTTCCAAAATTTTTACTAAAGGCTTATAAACGAGAAATTGGTCGATAATTAAAAGGATCATATCTAGGGTGCTTTGGTGCTAGATTTTAGGGTCCTAGGGTGCTCTATTTTAGGGTGCTATGAAAAGTTATTTCAAAATCATTCAAAAATGATACGTTCAGAAGAATGGTGAGAGGAAATAGAATAGAAGGTAATATAAACCTTAGAGCCTTGTCTGGAATTTGGTCATGTCCTCAAGTGGAAGACAGGTCCACAAGAGGAAGATCCTACTAGCTCCGAGACAATTCCTCGGACTTCAAACTCGGAAACAGGATCTAAGGCCATAGACTTCTGACAAGAAGGACCTTGGTGCTTTTTAAAGTCACTGGTAGAAGAAGCATTAATACAAATATCTTCAGAAAATGATTTCCCTATGGATGCAAATTAAGAGCAAAATTCGTCCGTTGTGACCTTACTATTGGTCGTTACTCCCCTTTAGAAATTAATTTATTTGGCAAGCCATTTCTGTTGGAATTGGGATGAAGAACTGTGTTTATAAGTTGCCAAGCTTATGTCATATTCTTGCCGAATTTGGAGAACATCTGGGAGTAATAGATTCACTTGGCTTCACGAATTATGGAGTTCAATAAATTTCCATATTTTTATACTTTTCAAAATGATGACGAGAGTTACAGGACTTAAATGCTTTCCATAAATAAGTCTTTCCTTTTTCATTATTAAGAAGAGCTACAGTCATCCATGGGACATGAGGAACTGAACGCTTGGAGCTTCTAGAAGCTGAGGTTGCACAACAACTATCAAAACATACCCATTTGACCAAATCATAAAACTGGTTGGAAAGACAATCAACAGACAGACTTGAATCGGTGAGAAACTTCCAGGAGTTATCAGACAATCGAAATTAAAGCTGTTTAAATTGATGGTTTTGGTAAAGGAATAATAAATTACAAGAAGTGAAAGAAACTGAAGGTGGACCCGAGATTGAACAGTTTGTAATAGATGGAAAGTGGTCAGAGATGTCAGGTATGATAACAAAGCTCGATTTAGGCATTAAAGTAGAAAACAATATTTTCAATTAATGTGACAGATGTGTCAGTAACTCTAGTAGGAATATTGATAGAAGGAAACACATTAAAGGATAAAGCAGAGGATAAAAGACATAAGAAGTTGTAGATAAAGCTTTTAACAGGTCAATATTGAAGTCTCCCAAAAGGATAATTTCATATTTACTTCTGCATATTTCAGACATAACCTTGTTAAAAATTCCTAGAATATACAAATTAATTACAAATCAATAAACCAATATACAAATTAACACATACTAAGATCAGGAGTGCCAATTGATGGGGGGGTGAGGGTTGATTGCCTTACCCTTCCATATTTTGAAAATACCTCTTTTTCCTTACTCACTTAAAAAAAAAAAATCTTTCTTACTTTTGTGAATCCTTTACTATTTTTTGAATTGGCACCCCTGACTAAAAATTTCCTGAAAATGTTAATGACAATTTTTAATATAAGAATTAGTTTTAACACAAAAAAAAAAACAATTAAAGTTGTTGAAATTAGTATAAGATTTTTTAAATATAACAATTAAGTAATCCCACTTTGAAAACTTACCCGATTTATGTTAAATCTAACTCGAATTTTAACAAATCGAGGGGGGGGGATATTTTTTCGGGAGAGTACAATTTCTTTTTTAAACGCATCAAAAACTGCTCATATCCATTTTTTCCGTTTTTTTATGAATCGGACAAACATTCGGGGGGAAGGGGGGTTGACGAGTTCAAATCCTCTTAGCTCCACCCCCTTGGATATGACCTTTTGGATGAGTAAGGTCATTTTCTTTACCTAGGTCAGTTATGAGCGGGTTATCCATGGGCTGTATCAAACAGTTCATTGTAAGGAACTCTAAGTAAGGAGCGACTCGCTTCAACAGTAATCGAAACTCTAAAAAACGGAATTTTGATAGCAATAGATGGATCAAAAGATTTGACTTATTATGCTGATTCCAAATATATAAGATTTATTAAAATTAGTGCTACCGATCAAAAGTCACTAGCCTGAGAAAATTTGCCTGATTTTCGAAAAAAAGAGGAAATACCCCTTAAAAGTCAAGGAATCTTAATGAAAATCACACAATCAAATTAATTGTATCTGAGGACCTTATTGTAGAAGTTTTGAGCTCCCATCTACAAAAATGAGAGCTCAAAAATGAGTTTTGAGCTCCCATCTACATCTACACTTTTGTAGATGGGAGCTACAAAATTGTGGATTGTTGTATATTTGCCAGAAGAAAGATCACGGATGCGTGTTTATCATTTTTTTTTTTCAGGGGTGATCATATCGAGCAAATAGTCCTAGAATATTAAGAAAGGACTTATTTGAACGTAAATTAAAGGTTCTAGTGCCCTTTTAAAGTGGCCAAAGAGATTGCAACTAGCCCCCTCCCATCCCCCACTTTTCTTCAAAGTTGACTGTTCAAAATTTTGAGATAGCCATTTTGTTCAACATTGTTGAAAAGTCCAGTAACTATGCCTTTGGGGATAACATGACCCCACAGTCTCTAGGGAAAGTTCTGTAAGTTATGGAGTTTGCTCATTTTTACACATAGCATTTGCTATTGGAGAGTATACAGACACTTTTCAGGCGGGGGGGGGGGGGGGTTTCTGCTATGGGGATTTTCACGGGGATAATTTCTTCGTGGGGAACGAAGTTTGCAGGGGGGGGGGTTATTTCCAGTTTCCAGGGGAAATTCTGCACTAGGAAATTTGCCAGAATTCTTATACGGAATTATTTTTACTTGTCTAACTTTCTCTTTTCCGACTGAATTTTACATGTGGAGATGTTACGGAGAATCGTCCTGGGGAAATTTTTACCGGATTGGAATTGTCTAGAGTATTCTTCGTAGGGAGGTTGAGATTTTCCACTGGATAAATTCTCCATGAGGGAGCTCCACGAAATAAATTTTCCATAGGGCACTTTCTAAGGGAGTAACTTTCTACTACTATTTGTAGGAAAACTTTTCCAGAGAGGTTGGGATTTCCGGAATGACTTTAAAGACAATCAAAAATTAAAGTATTTTTCAATTGAAAGTGCGTTAAAAAAAAAATTTCATTTGGAATCGTCCGCAAGAAATTTTCCGGATGGAATCTTCAGCTAGAATGGAATTGTCTGGGGGATTTATCTTGGCTGGAGGGAAGGGATATTTTAAGTGGAAAGAAGAAATTTTCTATGGAGGGGAGCCTAAAAAATAAGTTTTTCAACTGAAAGTAAGGAGCAACATCACAAATTAAAACTAACAGAAATCATTACGTATATGAAAGTGATTGCCCCTTTTCAAGACCTCGATCTTTACGCTAAAGTTTTAATGTTTGTCCCAATTCTTCAAGAAAGACTCCTGAAACACAAAAGCCGTTTAATTAGAATAATAAACTTTTTCTTAAATCGTAGGAAGAAAAAAAACTTAGCGCAAAGAGCGATGTCATGAGGAGGGTAAACATGTTTAAAGTACGTAATGATTTCTGTTCGGTTTAAGTTGTTGCTCCTTAAAGTGGATGTTGCTCCTTAATAACAGTTGATAAAACTTGATTTTTATTTAATTACAGTCAGGATTAGTTGAACGACATTAAAACTTAAAACGAACAGAAAATATTACGTATTAGAAAAGGGTTCTCCCCTCCTCAACACCTCGCTGTTTATGCTAAAGTTGTTTAGCACTTTTAAAAAAGCTTCTTATTGTTCTAATTAAACAACCCTTTTGTTTCAGGATTCGTTCTTAAAGAATTGGGACAAAATTAAAACTTTTGCGTAAAGAGCGGGGTTCTGAGGAGGTGGCAACCCCCTTCATATACGTAATAATTTTTGTTTGTTTAAGTTTTAATGTCACTCCTGTCACTCCTTAGTTAGAAAAAACTTTTCTTTATTTTAATTCTGAACGTTTTTCAGTTAATGCAGGTTTGAATTTGGCTGACCGTACATGAAAGATTGAAACGGAATGTGCATAAAATTAACTAAATAATGATTGCTTGACGTTTTAGAATATTTCCACTTTTTTCGAAAATCAAGCCAATTTTTCAGGCTCAAAGCTATTGGACAAAATTAAGCCTATGGAACTTCATATATGTAGAATCTGTATAAAAAGCCTTTTGATAACTTCGAATTTTTTTGGTATAATACTTGCTATCAAATTTTAGTTTTGATATCTGGAGGGGGGGGGGAGCAAATTTCGTAACTTAAAGACCTGTTCCCAGGGGTCGAGAGTGTTATTTTATATCCAAAAGTATAGTTATTTGACCTTTTCAAATATCCTGGACAAAATGGCTACATCACAAATTTGATTGGACGATTTTGGGGAAAAGGGTGCATGGGAGGGTGCCTAGATGCCCTCTAATATTTTGGTCACTTAAAATTGGCGCAAAACTTTAAAATTTCGTTCGAACGAACCCTCTACCGATATTCTAGAACCAATGGTTTGATACAATCACCCCCCGGAGAAAAAAACAAATAAACACTCATCCGTGATCTTTGTTATGGCCAAAAAATACAGAATTTCATGTTTTTGCCTCTACAGTAGGTTTCTTTGACACGCTGAATTTAATGGTGTGATTTTCATTGAAACATTATGACTTTTAGGGGGGGGGCCTTTCTATCTTTATTTTTAAATCAGACAAATTTTCTCAGGCTCGTAGCTTTTGATGGGTAAAACTAAACTTAATTAAACTTATTTATTTGGAATCAGCATAATAAACCAAATCTTTTTTATATATCTAATTGTATCAAAATTTCGTTTGTTAGAGTTTCGGTTGCTATTGAACCAGGTCGCTCTTTACTTACAGTTCGTTACTACGAACTGTTTGATCACCAAACTGGAATCGTCACAAGTTTTCGTTCAGCAAGTACAGTCATTATAAAATATTAAAACACTCTCAAAAATGAAAAGTGACACTCTCAAAAATGAAAATGAATTCTCCTTGAACATCTTGATAAATATGGTCGATAGAAAAATTAATGCATGCTAAAAAAAGAAGAAAATAATTAAAGTAGTCAATTTTAGTCTAAGTTTTTTTTCAGTGTTACAATTAAGTTGTTACCCTTTTAAAGACTAAAATTTTTTATAGTTTAGGTTATACCTCCTAAGGGTATAAGATCGAATGCTCAAGCACAACTGCAATTGGAATGTGATAAAAACTGCTGTTCAACTCGAAGTACTATATAAGATACTATAAATGAAATACTATATTTCATATACAATTTCAGTTTTTGCTAGATCTGATCACCAAACTGAGGTTATACCAAAAACAACAAATATGTACCAGTGACAATATGTATGTCATTCTGCGTTGCGTATTCATCCTATCTGTAGTGATTGGTTTACTGATATTTGAATTTATTAAGATGCGACTTTTATTTATTTATTTTTGTTTTTTCTTTTTCTTTATATACTGTATTTAATTTAGCTAAATCCATTTTCTCTCGTTGATAAAGGCTCCCAGACCAGAAACCAAACCATTAGTTTTTTTCTCATTTAAAGTTTGTTATTTTTTTTTGTGCTATTGCTTTGTTTGAATATTACACCCGTTTTTCTCTATATTTTTATTGATTAAAAATATTAATTGAAAACCTATTAAAGAATAAAACGAATAAAACTTACTTAGAATAATCAACGACATAAAAGGAAAATAATAAAATAATATAATAAAAGAAAGAAAAGCATTGGATAAAATAAAGTAACAAAACAGAAAAAAGTAGCACGAAAAAACTAAGAATCTAGATAAGTGGGTTTGTTTATAGCCAATTTTTTAATTTTTACAATGAAAAGAATTTATGCATTCTGATAAATCCATCCAGAATTTATAGCCATTCTTCAATGCCTTGTATTGGTCGAACGATGTCTCATAATTATTTTTTTTTAGATTAAAAATATTGATTTTGAACATTTTGGATGTAACAATACTTAAAAATATTTTAATTCATCTTACAGCCAGAGAATATTTGTCAGAAAGTCATAGCGAAGATCAATTATATCATGAGACACATTCCAGCGTTGCCGTCATGTTTGCGTCAATCCCAAGTTTTGCCGATTTCTGGGAACTGAATGGCGAACAAGATATATACAATAATGGTATAGGAGCGCTAAAAGTTTTGAATTCTATAGTTGCTGAATTTGACGGAGTAAGTATTGATTTTGTATCTGAAATGTGTATGAACTAAACTATACTGGTTGATTTTGACATACCTTAAAAGACCCTCGGCGACAAATGAGCAGTGGTGATTCTGGCCACTGTTGCGCCTGAGGCAAAATATTGATTCCCCCCCTCTATCTCCCAAAAATTTTCAGGCCAAGTTTTATCAAAATGTTAATTAATTAACAAAATTTATATAAAAAGTGTGCCAACTGCCGCCTTTACTTTTTTTTTAATAAAAACAAATTTTCAAAAATTACAAGTTGATTTTACCTGTTAGATTATTAATTTGAAACTTTGCACGGATGAAATTTTCGCACACGCGTCACGTGTCCCCTCCCCCGCCCTTAGAACCACCTCTGTAAATGAGTCACACTGTCCATGTATTCTAAGCGGCATTGTGTGTCAGTCTTCCAATAGGGACAGATTTCAATTAGATCTTCAATCTCAATTGGACAGCTCAAACGTCCTTTATTGTGATATATCTTTTGCGACACAAAACCAAACAAAACACATGGATAACTCGACTTTATCAAAATAATTGTCTTAATCTTTTTCGATGAAAACATTCGCAGTGACATCCGTCCTAAGTAGTTTCGTATATACCACTTTTTCTATGATGACACATTTATAGTGAAAAGCTACTTTCAAGAAGGGTTAATGAATAATCAGCAAACTCCATTACCACCATATTTAGTAGTTTACCATCTTCTTTACCATTTGTAACAACAGTTTATTCACTTTTTGCCATCAGAAAGATCTGAGACTAAAGTCAACCAAAATACAAATTGTTCTCAATGATGATAAGTGATTAAAAAGTTACTGTATGGAATTTTTATTTATAATAAAATACTGGAATAAGTTATGCAGAGTAACCAAAAAGTACATCTCAAGCATTTTTTAAATTAAATTTTGGCTTAACTTAACCACACTTTTAACACTGAACGGTGGTTTAATTTTTGCTAGAGATATTAGAAGGTAAAATTTTCTATTACCAAATCTATAGTAAATGTATTTATAACGTGGTAGTCTATTCTACACACATAATATTAGGAAAATACTATGGATTATAAGATTTTCTGTCTTCTTTTTTTTCTTAGCAGAATAACGAAACATCAAATTTACTCGCTACAATGGATAAAGCCATGATCAAAGAGTACTGATAACTTATAAGTACGATAATTTATTAAACATAAGAATTTTTTCTCAAAACAAAGTTTCCTTGTGGAACTCCATAATGGAATTTCATCCTTGATCATGTCTTTTTTTAAAATTAAGCAATCATTTACATATAAGCAACTGGCGTAATCATTATACCCTCCATAAGTCCCATTTCGATACAAAACAATATGCTAGGAATCACCGTGTCAGGGGTTACTCTTTCTGTGTATGCTTAGCCCCTTTTTATCACCCTTCAAGCCGCGTTTTCATTAGGTGTTTCACTGACAAATCGAAAGTTAATCAACCAATTAAACTGCGAGAAGACCGTTTTTTCAACAGAATAGGAAAACGAGGCTTTCAATTGGGCCACTCATTTGGCATATCTGTGATATACTAATTGAAACCTTACCATTACTTTTTGATCTTTTCTCTTGTTTTTCCACTTTTTTCTTCAAAAGAAGAAAAGTTCCAATTAGTTATGATTAATTGTTCTTTGTTTTGTCTATTGTAAATAATTTCCGATACCATAATTACCTGACAACTCATAGGCCTGATTTTTCATGTGAAGTAGGTCAAACATTGAGAGCATGTTTCAGCGTTTGTCATTCTGGGCCAAAAATCTGGAACTCTGTTCCAGATAAAATCCAGGAATATTCTGATAAATGACTGTTTCAGAGGTTGCCGAAAAATACTTTGAAAGTTGAATCTCTAGGGGAACTGTTCCAATTCTTATGTTTTTGTTTGATAAGTTAGTTAAGGTGGCTTTCGTTTTCTACTACTACTATTAACAACAACTCACCGAAGCTCCAAGCCACCTGAGGCAAACACAACTACCTACGCTCCTCCTCCATCCCTGCCTATTCAAAACCTTTCTTTTACACCCTCCCAGTAAGTTACCATTTCCCTTAAATCTTTCTTTATGACATCTTACCACCCCAAACGCGGACAACCTGCTTCCCATTTAGCCCTAGACGGTTTCGTTTGTGTTTAATTTCCAATTCCAATTCAGATTATATAATATAATCGTTTTTAAATAAACATGGTCAAATCTACATAATGACATAGGGCCTGGTCCACAATACAGCAGTAGGGACAGTGTAGGCCAAGACAAAAAAGCTGATAAGTTGGTTCTTATGGTGGCGCTTATTTTCAAGAAAAAATGCTCTAATCTAATCTGAACTTGAAATTTAGCTGTCAAACATATGGGACCTCAGCAAAATGATTTTGCGTAAGGGATTTTCTTACACTTATTTATTCTAAAGTAAAAAACCCGAACGTTATGTATATCTTCAATTTATTAAGATCAAATGTATAAAATTTTTTAGAATAAAGAAGTATAGACAGTCACTTTTTTTCACTGTTATTGCCCTTATCTTGCTAAAACGGATCAGGTGTAACAAACATAAATAAATAAAATAAATAAACATAATAAATAAAACATAATAATAATAGATAATAAATAAACATAATAAAATATAATAATACATAATAATATATAATATATAATAATATATAATAATAATAATAAATAATAAATAATAAAAAACATAATAAATAAACATAATAAATAAATAAATATAAATAAATAAATACATTATAAAAGCCATGTTATTTTCAGCTGTTGTTCGATCCTCGCTTTTCTTGTATTTAAAAATCAAAGTCATTGGCAGTACATATATGTAATATACATACATATATTTAAAAAGCCATACATATATATACATACATATATTTAAAAAGCCATGTTATTTTCAGCTGTTGTTCGATCCTCGCTTTTCTTGTATTAAAAAAATCAAAGTCATTGGCAGTACATATATGTAATATACATACATATATTTAAAAAGCCATACATACATATACATACATACATTTAAAAAGCCATGTTATTTTCAGCTGTTGTTCGATCCTCGCTTTTCTTGTATTAAAAAAATCAAAGTCATTGGCAGTACATATATGTAATATACATACATATATTTAAAAAGCCATACATACATATACATACATACATTTTAAAAGCCATGTTATTTTCAGCTGTTGTTCGATCCTCGCTTTTCTTGTATTAAAAAAATCAAAGTCATTGGCAGTACATATATGTAATATACATACATATATTTAAAAAGCCATACATACATATACATACATACATTTAAAAAGCCATGTTATTTTCAGCTGTTGTTCGATCCTCGCTTTTCTTTTATTAAAAAAATCAAAGTCATTGGCAGTACATATATGTAATATACATACATATATTTAAAAAGCCATACATACATATACATACATACATTTAAAAAGCCATGTTATTTTCAGCTGTTGTTCGATCCTCGCTTTTCTTGTATTAAAAAAATCAAAGTCATTGGCAGTACATATATGTAATATACATACATATATTTAAAAAGCCATACATACATATACATACATACATTTAAAAAGCCATGTTATTTTCAGCTGTTGTTCGATCCTCGCTTTTCTTGTATTGAAAAAATCAAAGTCATTGGCAGTACATATATGGCTGCCTGTGGTTTATCTCATTCCGGTACTTCTGGTAGAAAAGGTGCAATTATGGTAGACTTTGTTAGAGAAATGGCAAAGAAGCTGAGAGAAGTATCATCAGAAGCTGTTCATACAATGGAACTTCGAGTTGGTATGTCAAGAAATTTCCCATCTAATATTTTATGCCGAGATATAGTTCAGGGATACAGCTTCACGAATTGACCACACGAAAAAAGTGTTTTTTCTCCTTGAACGCCGCAATTACGCTTACATAAAATCCTTGTTTCAAATTCCTTTTAAACCACTAAGACTTGCCAAAAAAGACAATGAAATTTCGAGTTGGTATGTCAAGGCATTACTGTATTTCATATTTTATTTTATGCTGAGCTATAGGCTAGCTAAGAAGCATCAGTTCAAGAATTGACCAGGCAAAAAAAGCGTTTTTTCTCTTTGAAAGGCGCAATTACGCTTGTTTAAAATCCTCTATATCCCGCCTTTTTACAATATTACTTTTAAAAAGACTGACTAAAAAAGACAATGGAACTTACCTAACTTACCAAAAAAGACAATGGCATTACCCTATTTAATATTATTAATTAAGAAAACTTTTTCCACAAAATAAGTTTTTCAAAGAAAAGTAAAGAACTCCATTAAACAAAAAATGAGCAAAAATAAAATCAAATAGTCTACCAAGCGTGAATACTACTACTACTACTACTAACAACTCACCGCAGCACCAAGCCGCCTGAGGCCTACATAGCTACGCACGCTCCTCCTCCACCCCAATCTATTCAAAGCTTCCCTTTTTACACCCGCCCACGAAGTTCCCATTTCCTCTAAATCTTTCTTTATGACGTCCTCCCACCCCAAACGGGGACGACCTGCTTTCCGTTTAGCCCTAGATGGTTGGCCGAAAAGAACAATCTTCGGCAATCTGTCATCCTTCATCCGCACAACGTGCCCTAGCCACCTCAACCTTTCTTTCATTATAGCCCTAGAGAGCGGTATTGAACCACATTTTTCGTATAGCCTATTTTTTGAAATACGGTCAGTCAGCCGGGTACCCAGAACAATCCTTAAGCAATTTCTCTGGAAAACATCTAGCAAATCTTTATCCGCTTGTCATCACCGTAGCTTCTAATATTCTAATCTTGGTTTGCAGACTTATCTTCCTATTCTTCCAGACTTCTTTTAACTGTGAAAAAACACCCTGAGCCTTGGCTATTCTATATTTAACATCTTCACTGCTCCCACCATCTTTACTAATAATACTACCAAGGTAAGTGAAGCTGCCCACCTGATCAATCTTTTCATTACCCAACGTCACCTTTTCATCTTCACTTATTCCTAGCCTTAGTGACTTAGTCTTCCTAACATTAATTTTCAAACCAATTCTAGCACCCTGAACTCGCAAAACCTCTAAAACTTCATTCATTTTGCTCACACTTTCATCTAGGATGCTTAAATCATCAGCATAATCCAAGTCCCGGAGACTTTTTCCTCCCCATTTGATTCCGTGTTCTCCCATTGCCTTTCCTTTGCTCCTTAAACAAAGTCCATCAAACCAAAAATCAGCATCGATAAGTAAATGAAACCCAAAACGAACAGAAATTACAGTAAATAACTGAGCCAAACTCAAAACGAGGAGAAATTAACAGAAGTTGGGCTCAAAACCCCTATGCCTTCCCAAGGCCAGAACATGATTTGAACTTTACTGAAAAAATATAAATGCTTTTACTTTTATAACTTTAATAAATCAAATAATATTAAGATTTTGATTACTAAATATCAGTATATTTATATTAAACTGACAATGCACATTCATTTGTATTTTTTCAGTAAAGTAAAAAAAAGCCCCCATGGGATAACTTACAACCCTCGCCCTGAGGGCTGCGGGGGGGGGGAGGGGTTGTCATCCTTACAAACCTAATTTCCAGAACTTTCTACTACGTTGAACAAAATGGCTATCTGAAAATTTTGATTGGATGTGTTTGGGGAAATGGTGGCCGTGAGAGAAGGGTTAGTTACTGTCCAAGCACTTTCAACTATTAAAAAGGGCAACAGCCCTCTCAAACTCCAATTGAATGAGCCATTAAAAACCATATCATTAAAAACCTTATATGCCCCCAGGGCATAAGTTACAACCTTTGCCCTGGGGACTCTGAGGGGTTTGTCATCCTTAAATACGTAATTTCCAGAACTTTCAACTACGTTGAACAAAATAGCTATCTTTAAACTTTGATTGAATGTGTTTGGTGAAATGGGGGGCGTGAGAGGGGGGTTAATTACTCTCCACTCACTTTCGACTATTACAAAGGGCAATTTCAATTGCCAATCAAATGAACCCCTTTTGCAATTTCTACAACAACTTTCTATATAAACCTTAAAGGCCCCCAGGGCATAACTTACAACCCTTGCACTAAAAGCTCTGATATGGTTATCATCCTAAAAGACCTTATTTCCAGAACTTTCGACTACGTTGAACAAAATGGATACCTCAAAATTTTGATTGGATGTGTTTGGGGAAATGGTGGGCGTGAGAGGGAGTTAGTTACCCTTCAATAGCTTTTGACTATTAAAAGGGCACTAGCCCTTTCAATTTCCAATTGAATGAGCCCTTTTGGATGTTTTTTACAACATCACTTTCAATAAAAACCTTACATGCTCCCAGGGCATAACTTAAAACCCTTGCCCTGTGGGTTGTGGGGGAATGGGTTGTCATCCTTAAAGACCTAATTTCCAAAATTTTCAACTGCGTTGAATAAAATGGCTATCTAAAAATTTTGATTGGATATGTTTGGGCAAAAGGTGGGCGTGAGAGCGGGGTTAGTTTTTCAAGTTTCTACGACAATACAAACCTTTTATGCCCCCAGGGTAAAACTTATAACCCTTGCCCTGAAGACTGTGGGGGGAGTGTCCTGCTCAAAGGTATAATTTCCTGAACTTTAAACCTCGTGGAACAAAATGGCTATGAAAAAATTTTGATTGTATATGTTTGGGGAAATGGTGGGCGGGGAAGGGGTGTTAGTTGCCTTCCAGTCACTTTCGACTATTAAAAAGGGCACTAGCCATTTCAATTTCCAATCGAATGAGCCCTTTTTGAAGTTTCTATGACGACGCGTTCAGTAAAAACCTTATATGCCCCCAGGGCATAACTTACAACCCTTGGCCTGAGGGCTGTGGGGGAATGTCCTCCTCGAAAACATAATTTCTATCTGGAAATCCACAACCCTGAACAAAATGGGTATCTAAAAATTTTGATTGGATGAGTTTGGGGAAAAGGTGGGCGAGAGAGGGGGGCTAGTTGCCCTCAAACCATTTTCGACTATTAAAAAGGGCACTAGACCTTTGAATTTCCCCTCAAATGAGCCCTTTTTCAAGTTTCTACGACAAAGATTTCAATAAAAACTTATATGCCCCCAGGGCATAACTTATAACCCCTGCTCTGAAGACTGTGGGGGGAGCGTCCTGCTCAAAGGTATAATTTCCTGAACTTTAACTGCGTGGAACAAAATGGCTATGAAAAAATTTTGATTGTATATGTTTGGGGAAATGGTGGGCGGGGAAGGGGTGTTAGTTGCCTTCCAGTCACTATCGACTATTAAAAAGGGCACAAGCCATTTCAATTTCTAATCGAATGAGCCCTTTTTGAAGTTTCTACGACAATGCGTTCTATAAAAACTTTATATGCCCTGAGGGCAAAACTTACAACCCTTGTCCTGAGGGCTGTGAGGGGGTTGTCATCCTCAAAGACCTAATTTCCAGAACTCAAAACTACGTTGATCAAAATGGCAATCTCAAAATTTTGATTTGATGTGTTTCGGGAAAAGGTGGGCGTGAGAGGGGGGTTAGTTACCGTCCAATCACTTTCAACTATTAAAAAGGGCACTAGCCCTTTGAATTTCCAATCGAATGAGCCTTGTTTGAAGTTTCTACAACACCTTCTATAAAAACCTTATATGCCCACAGGGCATAACTTACAACCCTTGCCTCGAGGGTTGTGGGGGAGTGTCCTCCTCAAAAACATATTTTCTATCTGGAAATCAACTACGCTGAACAAAATGGCTCTCTCAAAATTTTGATTGGATGTGTTTGGGAGAATGATGGGCGTGGGAGGGGCTAGTTGCCCTCCAATCACTTTCGACTATTAAAAAGGGCACTAGCCCTTTGAATTTCCAATCGAATGAGTCTTTCTTGAAGTTTCTACGACAACGCCTTCTATAAAAACCTTATATGCCCCCAGGGCATAACTTAAAACCCTTGCCCCGAGGGTTGTGGGGGAGTGTCCTCCTCAAAAACATATTTTCTATCTGGAAATCAACTACGCTGAACAAAATGGATATCTCAAATATTTGATTGGATGTGTTTGGGGGAATAATGGGCATAGGGGGCTTAGTTGCCCTCCAATCACTTCCGACTATTAAAAGGGCACTAGCCACTCAATTTGCAATCAAATGAGCCCTTTTCAAAGTTTCTACGAAAACTCCTTCGATACGAAGTAACCGGGTATGGAGAAAAAAAAACACATTGTGCCAACATCGTGCTTTACTTAGGCAGCGCTAGTGCGCTGCCTATGATATTTTATGACGAGATATAGGCTAGTTCATGGGCACCAATTCACGAATTGACCAGGCAAAAAAAAGGTTTTTTTCTCCTTGAAATTTCGCTTGCACAATATCC